>JACYFF010003369.1:24906534-24923000 GCA_017589665.1 Selenicereus undatus
GGAAGTCACTTCCCCGACCCGCGAGTAATTTCCAAGCTTAAGAGATCAGCGCTCGACAAGCAGTACCTCCTGCCGGCCGAATACGGCTTTGTAATGCCCGAACCGGACGACACAGTGAACGAGCCGCCTGCCAACTGTATTGCCGTGTACAGAGCGGCCCTAGATTATGGCCTTCGGTTCCCTTTACATCCAGTAATCAGGGATATTCTCAATAAGTATGAATTGGCGCCCGCTCAAATTGTGCCCACGTCTTGGCACAACATCTGCTCGTTTGTGGCCACATGTGAACTGCGGGGTCTGACCTGCTCGGCGCGCGTGTTCAGTCTGGTGCATACGGTCCAAAGGGCTCCTAAAGAGACCGGGGACCTGGGATGGTACTGTTTCAATAACCGCCCAGGCTATATGACAGTAATCGAAAAGAAATCCAAAGTTAGATACTGGAAATACGACTTCTTGTTTCTGCGCCGGGCGTCGGGTTGGGGCGACGTCCCCGACTGGAACGAGGGAAAACCGGTCCGGAATCCTTTTGGAGAGCCCACGGCCGAGGAACGGCGAACCGCCCTGTACTTTATGTTCTATATCCGTGAAGACGATCGCCCTCGGCCCATCCCCAGATTCATGAGTCAGGCCATTGAGGCCGTGAGAGGTCCAGAGAAGAGAAGGACCAAGTCTAGTGACCGGGAGCCGTTGAACTGGCTGCCAAAACTGAAATTTTTTGCTAATGACTTCTTTCTCGCCGCGGCCGGTCTTCTGATCATTAAAAATTTTACAAAGGGTACTCAGTTGTCCAGGCGTGTTTTAGTTTCGCGTTTTGTGATGACCTGACCTGTTCATCTTTGTGCAGATCAAGCGAGGGCGAGACTGAAGGTCTTTGAAACCGGGGATGCGACGCCCGAACAAGTGGCTGCCGTCGCCGACCAAAGGAGGAAGGAGGAGAGGCAACTTGCCGTCGTCCAACAGGCTAGAAAGGTACAATATGACCCCTTTAGTTGGTTGTTCTCACGTTCACAAGAGGTTAACTAAACCTTTTGTAGGCACCTTCCCTTGGACCTCGTGGTAAGAGACCTACCGTGAGTCTGCCTCCGCCCCGCAAGAAGCCGAGAACTGACGAGGTGACCAGGGAAACTGGTAACGAAGTTAATGCTCAGGCTGCGAGCCGGTCTTCTGGAGAGCGGGCGGCTACCGAGCAGAGACGCCGTACACCCCCCCGAGGTACTGGCACTTCCCCTGTGGCTCCGACTGGTGTCGCCCATTCCTCTCGTCCCTCAGGGAGCTTCATCAAGGCCGACCCCACTATTCGCTTGGCCCTTGTTCAAGACATAGTTAAATCGTGGGATTTATCAGCCACCGGTGTCTCGGATCCACCTCCCATATCCGTGGAAGAGATTGGCATGGCGGAGGCTTTTGCCCGAGGTGTTAAGGCCGTGGCCGAGTGTCGACGCCTAGAGGGGATGGTAAATAGGTATCAGCATCGGTGCGAACGACTTCAATCAGACCTCGCGGCCTGGGAGGCCACCAAAAAGGAGGTGCAGCAGAAGCTGGAACAGGCTGTAGCTGACACGGCAAAAGCCCAAGAGTGGGGTTACCAGCAGGGCCATTTCGATACCTTGGCATATCTCCGCAAGGTCCTGCTAACTCTTGCAGGGGAATTTGATGACGACCGGTACTTCGAGGCATATCTGAATTATGTTGATGAGCGTGAGCGGCCCGTTGCTGAGGGCCGCGACCCAGACGAAGTGGAGTTCGTCGCTCCATCTGAGGGTGAGGCCATTGCTGATGAGACCACACACCCTCTGGAGGTAGCCGGTCTTTCGGAAGAGGAGCCAGCTGATGACAATGAGCCTGACGCATAGCCGGCGCTACTTTGTCTATTGACCCTTGTAATTTTTAATTTTGCCTTTTATTCCGACATGTAAACAATGTTTGTTTTAATGAAAAGGGGATGCTCCTCTTGGCCTTCTGTTTGTGTGTCTAGTTTCTTCTCTTATTCATATGAGGGTGGCCCCAAAATAGAAGGGCAAGACGCGCGAAAGGCCCCTAGCCTTCAAAGGGACCCGTAGTGCAGCGACCAGCAGTAGGACCATACCCAAGAGCCCTTGACCCCTGGAGGGGCCAAGAGCGTAGCGACCGGACACAAGGCCGTGCTTGACGGCCCTAGCCCCTGGAGGGGCTAAGAGCGTAGCGACCGGCCGTGAGGCCGCGCTCGAGGGCCCTTAGCCCCTGGAGAGGCTAAGAGCGTAGCGACCGGCCACAAGGCCGTGCTCGAGGGCCCTAGCCCGAGGGCCCTTGGCCCCTGGAGGAGCTAAGAGCGTAGCGACCGGCCGTGAGGCCGTGCTTGAGGGCCCTTGGCCCCTGGAGGAGCTAAGAGCGTAGCGACCGGCCATAAGGCCGTGCTCGAGGGCCTTAGCCCCTGGAGGGGCTAAGAGCGTAGCGACCGGCCGTGAGGCCGTGCTTGAGGGCCCTTGGCCCCTGGAGGAGCTAAGAGCGTAGCGACCGACCATAAGGCCGTGCACGAGGGCCTTAGCCCCTGGAGGGGCTAAGAGCGTAGCGGCCGGCCATAAGGTCGTGCGCGAGGGCCTTAGCCCCTGGAGGGGCTAAGAGCGTAGCGACCGGCCGTCAGGCCGTGCTTGAGGGCCCTTAGCCCCTAGAGGAGCTAAGAGCGTAGCGACCAGCCGTGAGGCCGTACTCGAGGGGCTAAGAGCGTAGCGACCGGCCATGAGGTCGTGCTTCTGGAACCGAATACAAATAAAATGGCAAGAGTAGTCATTCCCAAGCACTATGGAGTACATTACAACTTAAACGTGATATTTCCTCAGATTGCTGTTGTGCCATGCCCGGGGAACAGGGGTGCCGTTAAGAGTTTCTAGCAGAAATATGCCGGGACAAATTTGCGAGGCCACCTTGTAAGGCCCTTCCCAATTGGCTGTTAATTTGCCGTGTTCCATTGCGCGGGCAACGCTCTCCATGCGTCTGAGCACCAAATCAGCGACTCAAATGGGTGACATCCGGACTGTTCGATTGTGTATTCGTGCGATTCGGAGTTTATAGAGGGCCTCTCGGAGCATGGAATCACCGCAGATCGAGGGGAGAAGATCTAGGGCCTCTCGTAGAGCCACGTTGTTTGCTGCTTCCTGAAATGTAGTCAGACGATGAGTATGAAGGGCCACCTCTACAGGAAGAACGGCTTCAGAGCCGTAGGTGAGCATAAACGGTGTCTCTCTGGTGGCAGTCTTTTTAGTGGTGCGGAGGTTCCATAGGACGCCGTGCAGCTCATCTGCCCAGTTACCCTTGGCGTCATCAAGTTTTTTCTAAATACCATGGAGGATGGATTTATTGGCTGCCTCGGCCTGTCCATTAGTCTGGGGATGCGCCACAGCCGTGAAACGAGCCTGACATCCCAAGCTACTCAGGTAATCGGTAAGCTTGCTAGTATAGAATTGCCGGCCATTGTCAAAGATCATGGTGCGGGGGACGCCGAATCTGGTTACAATATTTCGCCAGATAAATTTGCGCACTTCTGCGGTGGTAATGGAGGCGACGACCTCAGCTTCGATCCACTTGGTGAAGTAGTCTACAGCCACAAACAGGTATTTGCGTTGGTCGGTGGCCCTGGGAAAAGGTTCAAGGATGTCCATGCCCCAGGTGGGGAACGGTAGGGGGCTAACAATCGGTGTCATGAGGGTGGAGGGGACGCGTTGAACGGGCCCGAACCGTTGGCATTTGTCACAAGTCCGGACTAGCGTCATTGCATCTTCCCGTAGACTAGGCCAGTAGTAGCCGGTGCGGAGAGCCGTTACGGCGAGCGCCCGCCTGCCGAGGTGCGAGCTACAGATGCCCTGGTGCAACTCCTCCAGAACCTGCTTTCCCTCCGCTGGGGGTATGCACCTCAGAAGGGGTTGGGCAAAGGGACGCTTGTAGAGGATTCCTTCGTACAACACGAACCAATTTGACCGCTTCTTGATCTTCTCTGCTTCTTTGGCGTCTGTGGGCAGCGTGCCATCAGCGAGATATGCACGGATAAGTTCCATCCACGTGGAACTCCGGTCCAGCCATGCTACCTCATGCAAGTCGATACTCCTACCCATCAAGGTTTCCCACTGAATGTTCTTCGGTCGGCCGTCATCAGAGGAGCTTGCGAGTTTGGATAGGGCATCTGCCTGCCGGTTCTCTGAGCGAGGGATGTGCGTGATGGCAAAGTGCTTGAGCAGCTTGGTGGCTTCGCGAACCCTCCTGACGTATGCGGCCATAACTTCGTCCTTTGCTTCATAGTCTCCGTTGAGCTGACTAACGACGAGTTGCGAGTCAGAAAACGCCTGGACGTGATCGGCCCCTGCAGTGTGACAGAGTTCTATTCCCGCAATGAGGGCTTCATATTCTGCCTCGTTGTTGGATGCCTTGAACATGAACTTGAGGGCGTGCTCGTAACATGCTCCAGATGGGCTTTCCACAATGAGACCGGCCCCACTACCCTCCTTGGTGGAGGAGCCGTCGAAGTACAAGTTCCAAGGGCGCGGTTGGGGGTGTTGTCCCACAGGTGCCTTACATTCGGCGAAGAAGTCAGCCAACGCCTGTGCTTTGATGGCTCGCTGGGGCTCGAAGGCCAGATTGTAGCGCGAGAGCTCCACAGCCCATTTCAGGAGGCAGCCTGATGCATCTAACTTCTGGAGGACGCTTCTGAGGGGTTGGTCGGTTAAGACCAAGATTTTATGGGCCTCGAAGTAGGGCCGCAGCTTCCGACTGGCCATCACCAAGGCGTAGGCGAACTTTTCAATGAGGGGGTAGTTTACTTCTGCGCCTGCTAAGGCATGACTCACATAATACACCGGTACTTGCTCCCGTGCTCGCTCAGCCACCAAGACCGCACTGACCGCATGCTCCGAAACGGCCAAATACAAAGTCAACACTTCCCCCTCTGTGGGACTAGCAATCTATGGCAGTCGAGCTAAGTACGACTTAAGCGCTTGAAAGGCCTCGTCTGCCATTTCATCCCATTGGAAATTACCTCGCTGACGTAGAACGCGGAAGAAAGGTTGGCACCGGTCGGCTGAGCGAGACATGAAACGGCCGAGGGCAGCTACGCAGCCTGTCAAGCGCTGAACTTCCCGTATAGTTTTGGGGGGTTGCATGTCCAGGACGGCCTGAACCTTGTCTGGATTTGCTTCTATGCCGCGATGACTGATCATGAAGGCCAGAAACTTTCCTGACCGCACCCCGAAGACGCACTTTTTTGGGTTGAGCTTCATGTTGAACGCTCGAAGAATCTCGAATGTTTTCCGCAAATCGGTGGGGTGGTCGCTCTGGAGCTTGCTCTTGACGATCATATCGTCCACATACACTTCTATGGTCCGCCCGATTAGCGGCTCGAACAGTTTGTTGACGAGACGTTGGTAAGTGGCCCATGCATTCTTTAGGCCGAAAGGCATGACTTTATAGCAGTGGAGGCTGCGGTCGGTTATGAACGCCATCCTTTCCTGGTCTTCGGGACAAAGGGGTATCTGGTGGTACCCTGAGAAGGCATCCATGAAGCTAAGCAGGGCATGGCCAGCCGTGGCGTCCACCAGTTTGTCGATGTTTGGCAGGGGGTAACTATCCTTCGGGCAGGCCTTGTTCAGGTCCGTAAAATCCACGAACATCCTCCATGCGCCGTTGGGCTTTTTTACCAACACCACATTTGAAACCCATTCTGGGTACTGACATTCTCTGATAAAGCCGGCCTCTAGCAGCTTCTGGACTTCCTGGCTCGCCGCGGCTGCGCGCTCAGGGCCCATGTGGTGCTTCTTCTGGACGACCGGTTTGTGCCTTGGATCGGCATTCAAGTGGTGCTCCATTACCGTGGCAGCTATGCCGGGCATCTCACTGGGGCCAAAAGCAAAGATGTCCTTGTATTCTTGCAGAAGACAGACGAGGGGTTGACGCTCTGGGTCGACCATACCACACCCAAGCTGTACCGTGCGCTCTGGCCGCCTGGAGCGTGTGGTGATGGGCCGGAATGTAGATTGCTTGAGTTTAGTTCCAAATTTCTACTTTGGAAGAAGATATGACTTGATCTAAAGGCAATGCCACCAATCAAGCCTAAGGATCCACCAAGATTTGCATAAAGGCAATGCCACCAACAATTCTATAAAGGATTCCACTCAAGACTCACCACCTTTTGTGAAAGGATAAAGAGAACTCAAGATTTTAGAGAGAATTCAAAGCATAAGCTTCTTTCATAAACATTCAACTTCCCTTTCTACTTCCTAAGGCTTCTCCTTATATAGGAGAGCTTCACAAGGCTTCAAATGCAGCAAAAAAAATGCCTTGGTCGACCATAAACCAAAGTAGGGAACCAAAAAGCAACAAACAAAAGTGAAAAGTGGTTTTTACTTTATGTCGGCACTTTTCAGTTTACATAGGTCAACTTTGAAAGGCTATATCTCCTAGGTTTGTTGGCCAAATGAGCTGCAAAAGTACTTTTTGGAAAGATCTAGAAGTAAGATTGCCAGAGCCTCCTCTTTCAGGCAATTTGGATCACTCGTTTGGGTGATATCATGCAAAACGTGCAGACATATCAGGCTGGGGCAGATTCTGCTGCTTGTGGAAAAAGCCCCCTCTTGACCTATGCCCTAATGCCTTCACCTAGAACTCTCTTTGTGCCCTTTTAGCTGACATACGAAGGTTCCTAGAAAGTGGATTTTCAGCAAGTTAAACCCATTCTAAGCTTGGTTAATTAAGCTCACAAAACTGGGTAAAAATCGGGTAACTTTGCCGTGAAAATACAACTTGCTGTTTTGGCTTCTTTTATTATTTCCGAGGGTTTGACTTCATTTTTGATGGACCAAACCCTTTATAGGGCCTCTTGACCTTCCCAAAATAGGCACAGCACGCATCCCAATGATTTGGGATGTGGTTGGAATTGGAGTTCCAAAACCGCACACGGGCCAAGTTCCCGTTGATGGAGCTCGTGAGCATTAAGGAGGACTTGAGAGCTCTCTTGGACTTGTATGGACATGGAATCCGCTTCATCCTCCCCTTCTTGAATGTGATTTGCCCTCAAATCATCACCTTGTTCTTCATCCTCAAGATAGGGTACGAGATCACCCACATTGAATGTAGAGGATGTATTGTTGCGTCCAAGCAATTCAAGGTTGTAAGCAATATCATTGACCATTCCAAGAACCTTGAAAGGGCCATCACTCCTTAGCATGAACTTGTTCTTCCTTGAGCCATTGTACTTCCCACTAAAGTAATCAATAGGGTGTTGGTCTTGTGGGAAAACAACTTGGTATGGTGATAGGAGGGGGCCAAATTTTGGGTGTAAGGGAGTCACTTCCTCACTCTTATTGCTTTCAAGCATTAACAAGGCTAGGAGTTGCTTGTCTTTGCTTAAAGCTCTCTCAACCCGTGTTTCACTCATCATGAGAAAGTCTCTCTTTTTCTCACTTCCCACCCCGAGTTTAGATTTGTGGTCTTGGTTTGGGGGTAATGGGTTTAACACTATCTTTTCTTTATCAATGACCAAAGAGTAAGTGTTCTTGAACCCATCATGCATGACATGCCTATCAAATTGCCAAGGCCGTCCCAAAAGAACATGACAAGCACTCATAGGTACCACATCACAAAGGACATCATCTTTATACTTCTTCCCAATTGAAAAGGAGATAAGGGCTTGTTTGGATACCTTAATGTTGCCAGCATCATTGATCCACTTCAAAGAATAAGGCTTGGGATGAGGAATAGTAGGAATGCCAAGCTTCTCAATAAGAATAGTGGAGGCCACATTGGTGCAACTACCTCCATCAATGATCAAGTTGCACACCTTGTCTTGGATGGTACACCGGGAGAGAAAGAGCATTTCTCTTTGAGCCTTGTCAAAAGGAGTGTCTTGGGTATGTAAAACTCTCCTTAAGACAAGTAGTTCACCTTCATCGGCATCAAGATGAGTCTCACCTTCCATGGGATTCGAATTTACCCCATTAGCTTCATCTTGCACTCCCATCATTATGGCATCAACTTCTTCAACTTCTTGCATGGTCATAACCCTTCGGTTGGGGCAATCATATTGGAAATGACCATAACCTTGACATTAAAGCACTTATTGCCTTCAAGTTTCTTAGGCAATTCTTTTGGAGAAGGAAGAGCCACGGCCTTACCCTTGTCAACGCATGAAGTACCTTCGGGTTTAGGAGGAAAGAAAGGCTTGAATGGAGGGAATGAACTTACTTGCTCCCTTGGCTTGGTGAAGATCTTATTTTCCTTCTTTCTCTTCTCAACTTTGAGAGCTAGCTTGAAGACATCATCCAAGGTGAAATAGGTTTGAAGTTCCACCTTTCTTGCAATAAGGGGGTCTAACCCATTGAGAAACCTAGCCACGGTTTGCTCTTGGGGTTCATGGATGCCTCCTCTCAAAAGGAGTTGCTCAAACTCCCTCATGTACTCACCCACACTCATATTGTTTTACTTAAGTGAGTAGAGTCGGTTGTAGATGTCTTGCTTGTAGCTTTCGGGAAGGAACCTCTTGTTCATGAGAGACTTAAGTTTCTCCCATGAGTTGATCTTTCTCTTGCCTTCTCGAGCCCTTTGCTTCTTGATGTTTTCAAACCACAAGGAGGCATACCTTGTGAGTTTAAGGCTAGCAACCTTGAAGCTCTTTTCATCATCATAGCCCTTGGCTTCACAGATCCGGTCCATGGCTTGAACCCATTCAAGGAACTCATCGGGATTCAAGTTGCCATTGAAGTCCGGAGGTTCTACCTTGATGTCTCTAAAGTAGTCCATAGGAGGTCTCCTACCTCCCCTTCTTGGATTGCTTCTCATGCTTGAGTCACTAGAGAAGCCTTGCTCATTATCACTTGACTCTTGAGCTCTTTGGCCTCCTTGGAGGGCCACAAATTGGTTTGACATTTGCTCAAGTTGCCTACTAATTTGTCTCACACTTTGTTGTAGGCTTTGGATGGCATTATCTCTTCTCACCATATGAGCTTGTTCTAAGCTCATTCCTCTTGGTACTCTTTCCGGTTGGGGAGAGTTGGAGGATGGGTTTTCCTCATTAGACATGGTGGGAAAGTTGGAAAGGAGAAGAGGAGAGGTTAAGGCTCGGAAAGGAGGTGGCACAGGCGTGCTAGGGGGGCACGGTGCAAGAACTAGCTGTGGAAGGGGTGGCACGGTCGTGCAGGGTGGCACGGGGTGGCCGTGCCAATGTTCTGGAGGAGGAGGGGGTGGCACGGTCGTGCTTGGTGGCACGGGGTGACCGTGCCACTCTTCGGTCACCTTACACGGTTTGGGAGAAAATGGATTTTGAGGGGGGTTTTGGTGGGGGTTTGTGTTTGGCCTTTTTGTGGGGGTTCTTTGAGGGTTAAATGAGGTATTTTGGGGGAAAGGAAGTGTGGTTAAAGGAGTTTGTGAGTTTGACAAAGTGTTTGGTCAAGTGCATTTTTGTGGAGCTCAAACTAGAGAGATGTGTAGATTGGCCCCGATTTTCATAACAAGGGTGAATGAAAACTTGGCAAGGATGAAACCAAAGCTAGGAAATGTGATATAAAATCAAGAACACCAACTTGGATTAGCTCTGATACCAACTGGAGCGTGTGGTGATGGGCCGGAATGTAGATTGCTTGAGTTTAGTTGCAAATTTCTACTTTGGAAGAATATATAACTTGATCTAAAGGCAATGCCACCAATCAAGCCTAAGGATCCACCAAGAATTGCATAAAGGCAATGCCACCAACAATTCTATAAAGGATTCCACTCAAGACTCACCACCTTTTGTGAAAGGATAAAGAGAACTCAAGATTTTAGAGAGAATTCAAAGCATAAGCTTCTTTCATAAACATTCAACTTCCCTTTCTACTTCCTAAGGCTTCTCCTTATATAGGAGAGATTCACAAGGCTTCAAATGCAGCAAAAAAAATGCCTTGGTCGACCATAAAGCAAAGTAGGGAACCAAAAAGCAACAAACAAAAGTGAAAAGTGTTTTTTACTTTATGTCAGCACTTTTCAGTTTGCATAAGTCAACTTTGAAAGGCTATATCTCCTAGGTTTGTTGGCCAAATGAGCTGCAAAAGTACTTTTTGGAAAGATCTAGAAGTAAGATTTCCAGAGCCTCCTCTTTCAGGCAATTTGGATCACTCGTTTGGGTGATATCATGCAAAATGTGCAGACATATCAGGCTGGGGCAGATTCTGTTGCTTGTGGAAAAAGCCCCCTCTTGACCTATGCCCTAATGCCTTCACCTAGAACTCTCTTTATGCCCTTTTAGCTGACATACGAAGGTTCCTAGAAAGTGGATTTGCAGCAAGTTAAACCCATTCTAAGCTTGGTTAATTAAGCTCACAAAACCGGGTAAAAACTGGGTAACTTTGCCGTGAAAATACAACTTGCTGTTTTGGCTTCTTTTATTATTTCCGAGGGTTTGACTTCATTTTTGATGGACCAAACCCTTTATAAGGCCTCTTGACCTTCCCAAAATAGGCACGGCATGCATCCCAATGATTCGGGATGTGGTTGGAATTGGAGTTCCAAAACCGCACACGGGCCAAGTTCCCGTTGATGGAGCTCGTGAGCATTAAGGAGGACTTGAGAGCTCTCTTGGACTTGTATGGACATGGCATCCGCTTCACCGCCCCTCTTCTAATTGTATATGCTCGACTTCGTCTTCAACCTCTGGCCGACGTCGCGAAAGTTCAACGGTGACGGAGTGAATTACCAAGGTCTCAGGACCCGTTGCGGTAGGATTTCCCTTTGCCCTCTTTGCTGTTGCGAGTGGTACCGCGACCTCCCGCTCCCGGGGTCGTTCAATGAGGGACTTTATGCTAACTAGGTAACACTCTTGTGCCGTTCGCTGATCCCCCCGGAGCTCGCCGATGGCTCCGTCGTCAGTCTCGAATTGGAGCTGGAGGAGATAGGGTGCAACTACGACCTTAACCTTATGGAGCGTAGGCCGTCCGAGAATCACATTGTATGCCGTGGGTACATCGACCACAAGAAAATCAACTTCCAAACTTCGAAAACGGGTCCTGTCCCCAAAGCGCACCGGTAGGCGAACTGTCCCACCAGGATTCACCTCTTGTCCTCCAAACCCCAAAACAGGAGTTGTAATGGGATCGACCGCACGCCCTGTGTGGGAAAGTTTTTGGAGGCATTCCCTCGTTATGATGTCCACGGAGCTGCCGGTGTCTACGAGGATACGACGCACCACCGCGTTTGCAATTTTCATCTCAACCACCAGTGGGTCGTTATGGGGGGTGGCTAACCGTGGGGCATCCTTGCCTCCAAAGACCATGGTGGGCGCCGTGAGGCCAGACTTCTGTGCCATGGTGAGCACCTGTTGTGCGCTCCTTAGCTGTGCCTTCCAAGCCGACCGTGTCAGATCCGTCATGTTGCCGCCTGCGATGGTTGCCACAATTTCTGTCGAGCACTCATCGTCCCGTGGCTGGGATGGCTCGGGGTTTTGCTCCTTCCGTAGTAGGCGCGGTCCCTTTCTTAGAAAGCGATCGATTTGTCCTTTGTCTGCGAGCTCATGGAGAGCTTTCTTTAGCTCTCTACATTCGGTTGTGGTGTGGCTGCTCTGTTCGTGGAACGCACAATATTTTCGTGCGTTCTGCGGCCGGGGGGCCATGGTCATCGGAGGCGGCCGACGCAACATCGGATGCCCTCGTACCTCCATGAGGATATTCCTCGCATCAGTGGTGAATCGGGCATCTAGAGTTTCCACTGGCTGCCTTCTGTCCCGGGGAGCGGGGTTCCTTTCACCGCGAGTGAAACCCCTATCCCCTGGAGCCTTCGCCTTCTTGGGGGCGTCCGAACCCTCGGCGCAGATTTCAGTTGCTCGGATGAAGTCCGCGGCCTTTCTCAATGCTTCAGCTAAGGTGGTTTCTTTCTGTTCCGCCGAAGAGAACTTAAAACGTCCACTCTTGAGACCGTTCAGAAAAGAGGTGTATGCTACACCATCTTCCAATTCCGGGATTAGGACCGCCTCCTGATGGAACCGTCTGACGAACTCGACAAGGGACTCCTGCGGTCCCTGCTTGATTTTTGACAGGTGGATGCTAGTTCGCCGTTCTTTATGACTCGCAATAAACTGACCAACGAATTTGTAGGCCAGGCCCTGAAAGCAGGCTACGCTCCCCTGGGGCAGACCGTTGAACCAAGACTGCGCTACCCCCTTTAGGGTGGCAGGGAAATAACGGCAATAAGAGGCATCGTCCACATCTTTGACGTACATTTGAGCTTTGTAGACCCCCAGGTGCTCCTCTGGGTCTCCAGTTCCATCATATAGATCAACCATTGGCATCTTCACTTTTCCGCATCTTGAGGCGTTCACGATTTCTGGGCAGAAAGGGGTTGAGAAAGAGGGGGCAGCCGTTCCCGATACCTTGATGGGAGTACCGAGGCGCCGTTCGACCTCCACCATAGAAGAACTTCTCGTGTCCCCGATGGGGTGTAACCCGCGATGCGGGGAGCGATCCCTCATGCGGAACTCATAGCCATCTGCTTCCCTCACCGGGGGACTCCGCGCCCGGTCTCGGTTACTGCGACGCTCTGGGCTGCGGCGACGACCGCGCGATTGATCCCGTGTGAGCCGGCAGGTCTGTTCCTGCTCCTGAAGCCAACCGGATTGTCGCGAGCGAGGGCGTAAGGAGTTGGGGCGGTAGCGGAAGCTGCGGTGCGGCCGCGCTCGGATCGACGGGCGACAACAAGTGTAGTACGGTCTTTCTGCCGTTCGTCTTGGAGATGGGGTATTTGGTACGACCTCCCCTCACGGGCATGGCCCCGTGAGCGTAGGGACCCTAGTTCCTCCCGGGGGGACTCGGCCCGTGGCCTGAGGTGCCCAGGAGGGTTGGAAGGGTTTCTTGCGCCGTTCATCTCCAGAGCCCTCTGGACCTGCTCGGTGACCTGTCTCGTGATGGCGTCCGCCATGGTGGACATGAGACCTTGGAGCGCGTCCACCGTGACGTAAGCTGGAGGTTCTTGCTGCAAGGCCCCCACTGGCCGAGGGCCTGCCCTAGAACTCTCGCTGGCATCCTCAACCGCGGGCGACGTAGAAGGACCCACGGCTGGTGCATTTTCTCTGCGCGTCCTCGCTCGTGTCGCATCGCTGACTACCATCGCTACCGCGCTCTCTCCACAGACGGCGCCAATCTGATTCCGCCGGGAATTTGTTTCGTGGTTGTGTTGATGACGTGGGGCGAGAGAACGGGTTTATCCGGCAGCTGGCGATCAACACGACGTCGTCCTCGACTCTGTCCAACCTGCAAAAAAGGCCAACCCCGGGATGTGGTCAAGTCAATTAGGTGCTCAAAAAAGGTGCGAATGCTATAGAAAGTAAGTTCTTCGCTGTCAGCCCCCCTTTTCCCGAGGAAAACAGGGCACTATTTATAGTCTGTTTGTAAAATGGGTAGAATAGTAATCTTACCTTAACTGCTTACTTGAGTCTCCGGTCCTGTAGCCATTGGGCCTAGAGGAAAGCCCTAAGGGTTCCTTTTTGGGCCCCTTGGGGTGCAACCTTGTGGGTAAATATAGGCTGGCATTCCTAAGGGGTCTTGGCCCACATAGGGGCCTAATTTATTACACATATCCCTGGGCGAGGCCCAAGAGGTGATATATGTGTTTTTCCCAAATCACTTAGCCCCTCACATCTTACCTGACCTCGGTGCTCGGCAGATGGTCAGGTGAGATGTGGACCCAGGGGTTTTATCGTCCCAATAACTCTACTCACCGGTCTACGGTAGAGTGAGAGAGGCGCATTATGGCCACCTGCCACGCAACAAGGGATTATGGAGATTTGCACCCCTGGGTTGGACGGTTGCTACAGGTGTCAAACATAAGTGCACGGAGTTTCAGGGTGAGAGCTGTGCATGCACAAGGTAATTATGATCTGACGTAATGGCCCACAACTTGTGGATCTTTATGTCTATCTTGCTTGCCTATAAATACCCCGTGGTTTTTTGTTGGAGATGGATGCGATTGCAATTGTTGAGGAGCAAACCGACCATCGACTTGAGTTATGGCTTTCCCTCTCATTCGCAACACCAGAGAAATGGCACTTTACCTGAGGGAGACGCTCGGATGGCACCGAAGGAATGCATCGCGCCCCCCTCGCCCTCTCCCCGAGGACTTTTCAGGGCTATGCCGGGACTTTTCCTTACCTGAAGCTGAGTTGGTCGGGGCGGAGCTTGGACTCCCTGAAATGGTTCAAGCGACCTTCTACGCAATGCTGCTGAACGATGCTGTCGAGTTCGGCGCGGCCCATGAATTCACTGGGGACGAGATGAAGTCTGTATTCATGGATCTGAAGTGGTCATCGTTCGAGAAGTGGATATACTGTATGGACGATTTCTTGAGAGCTGCTCAACAGAATCGTCCGGCTGACGAAATAAATATCTCGGACGTTGGTGACGTTCAGGGAAGAGTTTCTGATTTAGGCAGCCCCCCTTCCCCTTCTAGTGATGAAGCCTAATGGCCTTTTGTATTGATGTGCACCCCTCAGGGCATTTGCCAGGGGCCTTTATGTAATGAAACCTTGTTTTCTTTCACATCTGTACTTGATATTCCGTCTGTCGGGCCCTCAGGCCGCGCTTGACGGCCCTCGGCAATTGGAGGAGCTAAAAGCGTAGCGACCGGCCGTGAGGCCGTGCTTCGAGGGCCCTAGCCCCTGGAGGGGCTGAGAGTGTAGCAAACGACCATAGGGCCGTGCTTAAGGGCCTTTAGCCCCTAGAGGGGCTAAGAGCGTAGCGACTGGCCATAAGGCCGTGCTTAAGGGCCTTTAGCCCCTGAAGGGGCTAAGAGCGTAGTGATCGGCCGTGAGGCCATGCTCGATGGCCCTAAGCCCCTGAAGGGGTTAAGAGCGTAGCGAACGACCATAAGAGCGTAGCAACCGGCCATAAGGCCGTGCTTAAGGGCCCTTAGCCCCAGGAGGGGCTAAGAGCGTAGCGACTGGCACTTGACCGTGCTCATGGGCCTTTAGACCCAAAGGTAGCCAAGGGCGTGGCGAACGACACTTGGCCGTGCTCCTGGGCCTCCAGCCCCAAGGGGAGCCAAGGGCGTAACGAATGTCACTTGGTCATGCTCATGGTCCTTTAGCTCCAAGGGGAGCCAAGGGAGTAACGAACGACACTTGGCCGTGCTCATGGTCCTTTAGCTCCAAGGGGAGCCAAGGGAGTAGCGAACGACACTTGGCCGTGCTCATGGGCCTTTAGCCCCAAGGGGAGCCAAGGGCGTGGCGAACAGCACCTGACCGTGCTCCTGGGCCTCCAGTCCCAAGGGCAGCCAAGGGTGCTGCGACCGGCATTTGGCCGTGCTCATGGGCCTTTAGCCCCAGGGGAGCCAAGGGCTTGGCGACCGGCACTTGGCCGTGCTCCATGCCCTAGACACCCTTTAGGGACTGTGGCCGTGACACCCTGGGCTTAGTGCCTGGCCGCAGCTTAATTTCCACCTACTGGTGACGTGGTTAATCCGCAGGGACCACGTGGCATGCATTTTGAGGAAGCGTGGTTATCGAGGAGCGTTGGGGTATGTGAACCGTCTCTTGGCTCTATATAAGGATGAGGTCCTTACCACCTAAACCATTTGCGCCATACTTCTACAACCAATTTAGAGAGAGAAAAAAGAGTTCTACAGAGAGAGGCTCTGACATCCTCCTTCCTCTCACTCCCCAAATTGCCTGGCTGCTTCCAACCAAATCTTTATTTCTTCGACATCCACAGGTACATGCTCGCCCCTTTCGCCGCATTCTTTGTATGTTATGTCATCCTGTACATCTAGTGGGGGCGTCTCCGAGGAGCAGGTCGGTCCTCTCATGGAGGGCCGGCATCCGCAACTCCCCAACCTCCCGGCCCTAATTGATGGCCGTGTGGTGGCTGGACTCCCCCAAAAGAATAAGCCAAGGGAGCCAAAAAAGGTCCCTTACGCCGTACCCATTTTTGAACCTGGCACTCCCTTGTGGTCCAGCTGCGAGCATTCTTCCACCCCTAGTATTTTAAGCCCCGAGGTGACTGTGACGTATCCGTGGGAGGTTACTATTGCTAATTTTGTGCCCGACTTCCAGGTCTGCGGCATGGCGAAGACGAAGTCAACCCCCCGCATCCGGACTCCAGACGAGCTATTGGCCGAGGGCTCGATAGGTAATGTTTGTTCAGCTCTTCCTCAGTCTAATACGGAGGCCCGAGTTGCCTCCTCTAGTTCTAGTACGTCCTCTCGACCTGGCTCATCCAGTGGGGCCTCAGGGCGCACCTCTTCATCCGAGGAGGCGTCGACAAGCTCCTCATCTGAGTCTTCAGGTCCAGGTGATTCGGGGCGCTCGCGTCACCATCGTGCGACACCCGTAACAGAGATTGTAGCCGAGGGGTTGGAATTCCCCGGGGCTCCAACTCGTTCAGACCTTCAGGACGGACCGGGAAGTCACTTCCCCGACCCGCGAGTAATTTCCAAGCTTAAGAGTTTGGCGCTCGACAAGCAGTACCTCCTGCCGGCCGAATACGGCTTTGTAA
>JACYFF010003369.1:24944770-24962660 GCA_017589665.1 Selenicereus undatus
TGTGTGTGTGTGTGTGTATCTTTTTGTTTTGGAGCCACAGCGGGGGGGGTTGCTATGCAAACCAGCTATATGCATATATGACCTTTTTGTTGGTTGGATAGTGCCCCACATTTGATCACTAACATCACAACTGTTTGATCAAACAAAAAAAGATCACAATCCCTTTCCTTGAATTTCACGACCGCATTTTGTGAATTATTATAAAATTGAATGTTTTATATCACTTCTTGTCCCCTACATTCACCTTCAGTTTGGTGGAATAAAAATCAGATTATGGGGGTTAATGGAGGTGAAAGGTTCTCCCTCTTTTCCTGTATCCTTTTTTTCCCAAACAAGGGAAGGAGGGGTTAATTAACCTTCCTTCCCCCTACTTTCCCTGTGTTCCCCTCCTCTAATCCCAATCGAAAAGCAGTTACTGTAAATATTTTACAATGTGTGGAGAGACATAGTAAGTCAGCTAAAAACATATGTTATGCAAGTGGTATGTTGTAATATGACTCATGTTCAGGTGAGCTATGACAAAGCATAAATCACATGTGATATTTTAGAAAATTATAGCAAATGTTGAAAGTGCATAGGCAAAAACTTTTAGAAGAATTCTTGAGGACACTACTAGCTTTTCAAAACATAAAGTTGTCAAACACATGAAAGAAGTGTGAGAATAACAGATAATGTCACGTACTGTGGTTCATTCTGCATGAGATACATGGACTCGTACTTTGGTGAGCTAGAGAAATGACAATATGGTTTTAAGAAGACTGAAGCAAGTATGAAAAATGTCTTAAATTAAATGTAGCACATATTAATAAAAGAATAACAAATATCTCCCTAATTACTTTGTATACAACTGCTTCTTCAAGTCAAGCATCTACCTGATCTAATTTGATTATGCTACTGTTATGAGATCATCAATAATGAAGACAATATACTCAGGAATAGAGTGAAGAGGCTAGCAAACGAATTCCTTGATCAACAACATGCACAAATGAATACAAATGCAAATCAAATTTCACTGCCAGGAGCATAAGTACTAAACTTGAGATATGATTAAAGTTGTTGCACACTGCCATTGCTTTACTTAGGCTTACTTTTAGAACTAAGCAGACAATACTACGATATGCAGTTTAAACTACTCTTTACAATTTGTATCATTCAGTGCTGAAACTTCATTATAGTGAACTACTATTTTACAGTATTGAATATTCAATCATCAAAACCAAAACAATTTCATATGGTAAGCAACATCACTACAACTAGGGATGAAAAAATTTTGGAAATTTTAGTGAGCTGTGATGTAAAATTAGTGAGGGGGAAGGCTTCTACAGTGAGCAGCAACTTAAACTAATGTATATACTAATAAGATATAAACATACAACTAATATTAACAAAGTGTTTCATATATTATAGTGTGGTCAATTTCATTATCAACAAATACTATTATTTTATTTTTTAAACCACCAAAAAAATATAAATAATTTTGTAAATTTTAGCTAGCTAAAGGATAATACTATTGAGTTGTGATACTTCTACAATGGAAAACATATTACAAACTTAAAAAGTATTCCAAATGAATTACTGAATTAGAATAGATATATTAATGTCATCTTGTAGCCAAACAAAAGCACTTTATTTAACAAACAAAACTTTTTATTGAGAATCATCATAGTTTACCAAAACATCATAATGAAGAAAAAAAAATTCTACAACTTATTAATCCAACACAAAAAAGAGGTTGTAAACCCTATGGAAAACTTAAAGTTGAATTACAACAAAACTATAGTATGTGCCTGAATGCAAAATCTTCATCAATGGTGAAACCAATGCAAACTCTTCAACCTGCAAACACACATGTGTTTTAGTGAGCAAGCTAATATTTTTAATGAGCAGACTAATATTTTTAATGAGTACAAAAGAAAATCATAAAAATACACAGATGAAAACACTATAATCATACCAAAATAAAAATTACTTACTGGCACAAATTCATACTGGATTCATAGCTGATCTACCTGAAAAAATGAAACAGCATATTGATTTATATTTATATCACAATAAGAAATGAAACGCACACAAGAAAACATCTCTTCCAAAAGTAACAAAAAAAGTAAGGAGAAAATTATCCTTGACTGTTAGGAACTTCACAAAGAGGATTCAGTTGATTGGTAAGCATGCTACCCCCATTTAGTTGCCTCAATCTTTCATCAAAAATCAAGCTATACACTCTATATATTTAATTGAAATCCATTGCTGGATTATATGCACCTATAAGAACAACCTAAAACATCACAAAACAAGTATTTTTAGTGAGCACATCCACATTTTGAGTGAGCCAAAGTACAAATTTAGTGAGCACGCAGTATGACTTATTTTATGAGCAAAAACAAGAATTTAAAGAGCTCATACACATATTTAAGTAAGCAGATGCACAATCTTGGTGATCGTATCAACCTTTTTAATGAGTAGAAACACAATTTTAGTCACCTTGAAAAGATATTATTATGAGATACGCAACTTATTCATTGCGATTGTTCAAAGAATTTAACCTGACATTGTGATGTATCTCCTTCATTCCTTGAACAAATCTTGCTTTCCTTGATCGTACAATGTTAGACACATTCTCCTATGTACTCTTCTTCCTTACATTCTTGTGACATGTCTTTCTAGAACCCTAGGATTATGAATGATTTAGTTACCAGCACTTGTCTGCTAATCATCTTCTGCATCAGAAACATAAACTGAACTGACAACTACACCAACATCAATCTTTAACTTGCTAAAAGCTTCTTCACGTAGCCTTCTTGCTTGGAGTCACAAACAATATTTTGGTATAGGAGATCGAACCTACCACAAAGCCAAACTTCTGCGAAAATCAATTCTCACAGACAACATAAACATGTTTTGTACCATAAGGAGTTTCAGTTGAGCTAAGCACATCTTGACAACATCCTTCACCTTTAATGTATTCATTCTCAAAAACTTTGTAAAGATTATTCATATAGATTTTTGCAACATGCTACAAAAGGCTGACCCCATACATCTCAAGGACGCCATCCTTATTCTTCGCATTCTCACCCTTCTCATTAATCCTCTCATCAATCACAACATCATACAGTATATTGTAGAAATCAAACCAACCGCGACTAGCATTGACTCGGTTTGATAAAGAAGCATTTTTGACTCACTTCTTTACGATGATAAGATGTCACCAAAGAAAACATCATTGGAAGAAGCTCGACTCCACTTTTTTTTCAATCGATGTAGTCCAATCAACCAAGCATCATCAACACATTTATACTCCTCAACCATACTAAAATAAGTAAAAAATTTGTAAAAATAGTGAGCGGAAAATAATAAATTTGTGAGCATAAACTTCTAATATTAGTGAGTAAAACATTAAAACAATAACGGAAGGGAGGAAAAATTTTAAAACAACATAGCTCACGTACTCCAATAAAAATTAAACCCGACTTCTGTGTCGCATCTCATCAAACATAGTCAAACGTATCAACAAATCCAATCAAAATCCTACAATGACCAATATTATTTTTTGAATTGTTTAAGATGTGGCAAGTACACAACTATGCTTCACTAAAGGGAAAACCTCTTCAATAGCATTTGTCATAGACGCTTGATCAATCATCATGGGTTTAGATTGTACATTATCCATAACTACTAAAAATCTTTCGAACAACCAAGTAAAACTCTCAACCTTCTCATTCATCAAGAAATTGCATCCAACCTTAACATTCTTTGCATGATGATTGATATAAACAAAAGGTGTGCATACCATCCCATAACAGTTGGTTCTATATGTCATGTCAAATACAAGGAGATTGTCAAACAACAAATGATTAGATTTCATTTGTGAATCTCTCAAAAAGAAGCTCACCAAACAGTCTTTTTCATCCAATTTAAACTTATAGAAAAAATCTTGCTCACTGAGACACCAATTTTCCAAAACACATATCAAATGATTAGCATCATCCTCATCTAAAGTCCTTCAACTTCATTTGCAACACTATTATAGGCATCCCTTTCACCAAATTTGAGTAATGGAGACTCCCTAACCTCATTTGTTAGAAGCAGATAAGCACAAAAAACTTTCATACCATTTTTTTCTCAATTTTCGGAAGAAATCAACATGAGCTTTCTCAACTTTTTTATGTGACCTCAACTCATGTACATCATCTTCCAAGAGCAATTTATGATTATGAATCATGTCATGCTTCTTACAAACTCATTCACCATTAGCTTTAATGTAAAAAAAAAAAATCAATAGCCTTACAATTGCACCTATAGCTCCGCTCAGCAAATGTCTTACCTTTTTCTTTCTGGGACACCTTTGAAGACCTTGAATGCTGCAGCAAAACTCCCTTGATGCACCTCTTGTAATCCTCTGTACTCCTTAACTTATTGCGTCTTACAAAAAAATCCTTACAAAAAGCACACTCCTTGTATACCTCAAATGCTTCATCTAGAACATTGATCCTTTTACCAATTATTTCCTATTCATCTGCCTCCTTAATTTCAATAACACATTCGAACTCAATAGCCACACATTTTCCCTTATCAGGCACAATAGAATCAGACACATAATTAAGCCATAATATCACCATTATTGGGCACAACACAATTCACCTAGAAGTCACATTTTTCCCTTTTAAAACATCAATAGAATTACACAAACTTGTAACATATTCCCCACGCTGTAGAAAAAATTAAGAATCATCTGCAAAAATGAACATAATTTTTTAGTGAGCTAAACTACATAATTAGGGAGCAGTACAGTTGTTTCTAGTGAGCTTTTTTTTTGTGACAGGTGATTATATATTAGCCAGCACAAGCCTAATCTTAATGAGTTAAACATATTTTTAAATGAGTTGAACTTCTTTTCAAGTGAGCATAAGGTTGATGTTAGTAAGCAAAAAGTTATGCTTCCTGCATATGTAATGTACATTTAAATATTTAAAATAACAAAGATAAGAGCTTAATTCTTAGTAACACAACATCTATTTTAGTCAACTATAGCAGCAGATCGAGTTATTCATACCAGAGACAATGTTTTTAGTGATCGAGTTATTCGCACCAGAGACAATGTTTTTAGTGAGCTAAAAACTTTCTTTAGTGAGCACAAGAATTGTTTATAGTGAGTTGTTCTCTTTTTGTTTTTCTATTAGGCAAACTTATATTTAGTAAGTATGAAAAAAAATTTAGTGAGCTAAACATAAGTTTTTAGTGAGTTAGACATTATTAACTGTTGATGTGGACATACACATTTTCTAGCAATGATTAAACATATTGCTAGCGAGCTAAATATTGTTTATTGAGCATTAATAAAGAATTAGACCTAACACACTACAACTGAACCAAAAAATAATCATTCTAAGAAACATTAAAAATCAACTAATAACAAAACCACAAACATTCAAATGTCAAACTAAATTATTTTTTGAGAAGAAAGAAGCATGGCAATAAACACAATTCAATTCTAAAATCGCAAAATAACGTCATCACAATACAAAATTACAATATAAGAATTGCAAAATCGAAGCTAAGAACACAGATCCGCAAAGCATAACCAAACCTGATGGAGAACTCTCATTCGAAAGATCTTTGAAGATCAATAGGCTCATTGAGATCAATACCAGATATTAAAGGAATACTAGAGGAGAAACCAGATCAAAAACAAAGAGAGCGAAAAAGCAGAGCAGAGTAAGCCAGTGGAGAAAGAAGTTGCACGCAAAATACTGAGCAATTTAAAAAAAAAAAAAAGCAAGAGGAAAAAGGGAGAAGAAAGCTGGGCTTGCTCAAAGAAAGAGTGGTCACGTGCAGCAGCCCACAATAGGAATGTGGGCTCGGTTGGACAAATCAAACCTCCAAACGATTGTTGTACATAACAATTTGTGTTCGTCAAAGTGTTGGGTTCAAGTCTTGTGAATGAAAAAATGTGTAATATGAGAATTCTACCCATTTATGGACAACATTAATTCAACTCTAGTAGAAAGGAAACCCAAAGATCCAAAAAAAAATTTAAAAAAGAAAATGCGAGAATGAATTATGTATACACCTACCAGTTCAGGCATGCTGGTTAAATACTGGTCGGATGTATTTGAGTAAAGTACGGGTCGGGTATACTTCGAGTTTGGCCAAAATGTGGGCATGCGTGTTTTAGTTTTACAAATTGCATATTGACCCAATAGGTTTAGAACGCTTTTTTCTTGAACCATTTTTCTTTTGTCAAAATTAAAAACTCGGTATCTTTATTACTCAAAATTTTCAATATTTACAAAAAAAGTATAATAATTGTAATTCTTATAAGAATATTAAAATATTCAAAGTTCTCATTATGATATATGAACGACATGTACGAGTGGCCAAAGAATCGAGTCCCTTTTAGAATGAATGGATAAACCCGTAGGTTAAAATAAGGTCAATAATAGGTATTTATGGGCCAGGGTTATTCATGGGACTAGCCCTTTTAGAGAATGATAATGGGTTTGAACGGTTTGCTATACCCCATTTATAATCCAATGTTTTTGTCAACTAACACAACAGATGTACTGGGTCAACCCCTCTAGAGCATGTTGACAGGTCAGAGTGGTTCGACTCACGAATAACCCATTCAATAATTCAATACTTTTTATTAATTAATTTAAATTGCCCAATTAGATACACTTTGTTAATGGACCGGCCATAACACGATCACAATCAACCTATTTTCCACCATTAGCGTCAATGCAACATGGTTCAAGATCAATTACAATGAAAACCAAATAAAAACAAATAAGAGAAGTAAAAGATATTATCTTTTAGCTATAACACCAAATATTTAGATTATTACAAAGTAATTTATTTAAAATATGGTTAGACATATTCATTTTACTAAATATATAATGGTATGACTGGTCCATCCTTAATATTTATCTTATTATAAATTGAATTTTTCTACAAAGTAGATAGTTATTGCACGCCATTTCACGCCTATTTTTTAAAATTATCTCATTTGCAAGTTGTATATGATATTATTTTATTATTTTTTATGCGAATGAAGTTGGAAAAGAAATTGTACTATTATCTAATTTGTGAAATGCAATAGTTATGTAATGTCTCTTTAAACTATTCGTTATAATGAATAGTCATTATTTTTTGAGGGATAAATTAGAGAAAAATAAAAAAAGGATATAATATTTGGGTCGAGCAGAGGATTTGGGTTCAAATCGGGTTTGAGCCTAATTTGCTGATTTTTGGGGTTCGGTTTATTTCGAGTCCGAGTCAAAAAAAATTATATTTAAAACCTAAAATTTTTGGACAAATTTGGATTGAATTTTCTGATCAGATTAATTTTTGCCAGATTTTATTAGATATCATTCAATGCAGCATAAAGCATCAACCATCAGCAACAAGATCTAGAATTGACTCAAGTGCCTCCTCTACCAAAGTCCCTTGCCCTCCTCGAAATACTGAAGGCAAGGTAGAGTACGAGTGACCTTATCTCCTTAATTCATTCTTGACATAAGATCAATCAATGAAATTAAAAGAATTAAGAAGATCCAAAATCATATTGACCTACTTGTACTTTTTAGTTTACTTATTGGAGAGAGCTTATCCACTACCACCAGCACACTCTAAGAGCATATGCAATGATGATCCATAATTTTGGATCATAAGTGGGGGCCCACACCCTCCACATCATCTCACAAGTCAATTTTTTCTCTTTTCTCCGATCTACATCCTATGGATTACCAACTTGGATCACCAAATAAAATAATATTTTATAACCCCCACTACTACCATATTATTGGGTTTTAGACTTTTAAAAGCTTAGTTGGCAAAAAAAAAAGAGAGAAAATGTGTGGAGGGTGGATCACGGTTGTAAGTTGAACCATGGGGCGGGCGAAGCGGATCACTGATGCATGGTATTGCTTGGACCGTGAGCCAAAGTTTTGGCTCGTGAGCCTTGCATTGCAGATGCTCTAAGGAATCAGTCTCTCGTGTCTTCCTTGACTAGGAGTAGACAATGAATCAGGTCGGGTTGGATTAGAGTCGGTCAGTTTATAAAACGGCCGGGTCGGCCATGGTAGGTCCACAAAAGATTTGGGCCAGGCTGGGCCTTTTATGTAAATTAATGGATCGGGCAAGGTCGATCCATTGGCGACCCGCCTGGGTCCGTTTTAAAATGGAGCAAAACTTGCACCAAAAAACGTTGTATAATAATTATTATTATTACTACTAATCTGGGTCCGTGCTGTACACGGTGCATGTTAAAGTAAACACTTTGAAAGTATATGTATATATGTATCTATATGTGTGTCTGTGCATGGGCGCGTAGTCAAAATAATAGAAGAATGTTCATTGTAGACAAAGTTAATATATAATTTAGAAAAGAAAACTCAAATTTATTGCAAAATATGAATAGATAGTAATTTCTCCATAATAACCATTGATAATATATAATAGTGTATAGATAGCAAGTTCTCCATAATGCCAAAAATAATTTGATAACAATTATTATATCTATTACTATTATCAATTAAAATAATACAGCTGAAGTGATTAGTTTATTGAAAAATATTTAAATGATTAAGACCTTTAGATAAAATAATGTGATAGTTAGTTACTAATTATCACTTGAGCTATTTTTATTAGTACTAATACATAGCAAATTTATTTTGATTAAGTATACTAACATTGATTAGTAAATGCATTGACAGGGTCCATTCTTCAAATAGGGTCTCTTCAAGCAGAGGAGGTAAAATTGATCACCGTAAATGACTCTGTATTATATATATAATAGTAAATATTATTCGTAAATAATTAGTTACCTCCTATGCTTATTAATCAATGTATTTTTATAGTGAAAGGTTTTAATATAGGCATTATTACTATATAATCAATTAAAGATAAAATCAAAAAGATTAAAAAAAAACATATAATTGTGAAAGCATATAAATTTAGAGATAGTTTTACTTCTATACCTTCATTGTTCATATAGTATGGACGGACCAATGTCGGGAAATGTGCAATCAACTCTGAAAAATCATTAGTTTGTGGATCCACTCTTAAAATAATGCAAATTTTATTTCAACATATAATATTTTGGCAAGTTTGCAGTTATTTAAATGTGCATTGATAAAATAAATTTTACTGACAAATAAGAGGGACCCACAACCTTGCTAATATAATACCTGTTTTATTTTAAGAGGAATTTTTTTTTTTTGGTTAGTTTGAAGTGATTGGAAACAAAGCAACATATAAAATATTATCATAATGAGTTTACTATTCCTAATTTAAGAATAATATATTATTTTTACTATATAATCAACGTTTTATGCGATTACCTTAATGAGTTTAGTGTACAATAAGTAAGTGATTAATAGGGTGCCTTTAGATAAAATAAATGTATTTGTACCCAAATTGATAAATGCAACTAACTATTTGACAACTATACTAATAAATTTGTATTTACTATCATATAGATTTTGATAACAATAGTGAAACAAATTTGCATTATTCAAACTACTGTGCCATCTTTTCAAGCACAGGAAAGCTAAAAGTGTAGAAAAATAAATTAACCTTAAAAAGAATATAAAATTAAAAGTTGGTTTAAAAATCTCTAATTTTTTCTTTCTCACATTGTTGTGGGTAATTCGTATGTAGAACAGAATTAATGACATGAAAGTGTATCTATGGGATCAATGAAGATGTCGTCATTATTGTATTTTGATCCTATAAATTACAAAAATATAAAAAGAAAACTGAGTGCAAGAAAAATATAAACATCCTAGCAAGAAGATGAAAGAGGAGGATCAAGATGAATTTCTCTAAATCGACTTAGCTTAATGCAGACCTCTTTCTTACCGTACATTGATCCTTAGAAATTGAAGAAGATTAAATAAGTACGATGGACAACGAATAAAAAGAAAATAATATAATTGGAAATGAAGATGTGCTTCAAGAAGGTGAAGATTGTAGACCTCGATCAATGCTTGCTTGGACAGTAAATTTGCCTTCTTAAACACACAGTAATAATGGTCTCAATAATATTGCTAAAATAATTAATGTATTATTTTAAGGGGAATAATTTTTTGATAAGTTTGCAGTCATTGGAAACAAAAATTAAAGCGTACAAAATATTATCTTAATGAGTTTACTATTCCTGATTTAAGAATACTATGTTGCTAAGATAAATGTAGGAACAAACGGCTAGTTAAGAAACTAAAATAATGTCTATATTATTTTAAGAGGAATAATTTTTTGGTAATTATATTTTAAGAATACTATATTTAAAGAATGCAATGATTCTCATTCTTGTTCTTATTTCCTTTTAGTGTTTCTATAATTAATGTTTATATTTTCTTGTTAATTATTTTTCTCTTCCTTTTATTAGAATTGATTAATTTAATATGAACGGATGTGGTTAAAAATGAGAATTAATCTTATGGCCCAAAAGTTCTGATTTTTGATAATGCAAGAAAAATTTACGTCATCACAACATTACTTTTATATAATAGTATAGATTTGTAAAGTGTTGGTAATAAGTTGAACTAATTATAGCATGTAAATTAATATGGCAAGTAAGTTGAAAAAGTAATGGGTCACTAAACGGGGTTGTTAATGGGCCAACACGGTTCGACTCGTTAATATGCTTTAATGGGTCGACTCATTATTGACCCGATCCATTATTGATCTGACCCTTTATTGACCCTATTTTAAAGAGACCGACGCGCTTGTCCTAATGAGTACCCAACCTATTGCGCACCCCTATCCTTGACGTAAATATGCGTACCTTAGCTCCTCAACCGAAGAATCCGAGAACCCTTGCTTTTCAAGGAATTACATTCCACATAATCTCAACAACAAAGCCATAGCCATACCTAATCCCATTCAACTCACCCGTATTAAGCTTAACCTTCCAAATACCTCCAGTAGGTAGCTCCTGCCAATTTTGAAATTTATCACAAAAGCTTCAGTTAGGTTTACCACTTACCTCCAGTAGAAACATCCCAATATAGCTCGCCAAAGATGAATAAGTTCCACCGATTCAAAATTTCCTAAAGAATTGTTAACAGATCACCAAGTCCGGACAAGTCCACCTATGTGCTCATATATGTCTAGTAAGGTGGCTATGGCCTATAAATGGAACTCATGTTGGCAGTGCTAAAAAAGAGATGAATTGTCTTGACAGGACTCATAAGCTTTGGGAACCAATAGCAAATTCCATGGGTGGTTTTGTTTCCCAAGGGATCCAAAGGGTTTTTTGGGATCAACCCAATTGCACCGTTTGAGTTAGACATGCCTTCTGGCGTTGTCCAAAATATGATATTGACCTTGAGTTCAGTGAGTTCTATTTTTTCAAGTAGTTCAAGTTGAGCTAAGAAATTAGTTTATTTAGCTGGTTGGATCAACCCAATCACAACCTTCTTATCTCTAGATGAACAAACAAGAACTACATATTGATGACAATGTGGCATGATACCACTGACTCGATCGTTACAAATACAAGATCATTGTGGCAAAGATTATGTATAACCAAACTCCATACTGATGACATGATACTCGGTTGATATTCAAGAAGCAAGTTCCTAATACGAACTGGATGGGGGTTGTAAGATGCTTAGTCGCAAGGTCACAAGCTGGTAATCAAAGTGCGTAAAATGTGTAGTATTTTGCCTTCACAAAGAAACAGGCATATGATAGACCGGCGCCAAAAGTGATGCATTATTACTCGAAAACACAATATAAGATTACAAGTCGGTGAGTTTTGGTACTCCCAAATGAATACAATTTTACATACATCGGCAGGAAAGGGAAAAAAATATTTTTACAACATTTCTGTTGCTCTCTTTCTCAGATAGGAAAAATCACGCAACTCTACAATGACATTCCTTCATTTGCATGGCAGTTTGCATCAAGATTTTCCTCTCAAGCAGCCTTCATTTGCTGTAATTGACACATTCTTATGTCAATTGAATCCCATTCTATAAAGCAAACGGAACTACATTGAACAACCAATTAGGGGGTCTTAGGCTTACCCTTTTCTCTTCTTCCATCTTGGCCTTAATGAAAGAGTAAATGGCTACACCAGCAATGGCAATGCTTGTTCCAATGGCTGTTTGGGTCGAGATCTTGTTCCCTGCAACAGGAAGCACCAGCTTGTTACTTATCTCACCAAGAAGAAAACAAGATGCAAAAAAGGGGTCGAATGCAAAGAAAATTGGTTTAGAAATGATAAATTTACCGAAGACAATAATGGAGAATCCGATCACAAACACTCGCTTCAACACATTGCCAACAGCGTGGGTAAGTGGTGCGACCCTCTCCAGGGTGTTGGTGGCTATCTGCAAAACCAAGAGCCAAACATCTTTTGTCATTCTCAAAAGTGATTATATATTCAATCCTCGAATATTTCAAAGCTAGAATCAGGGCAAACAGAACAGTTGGAACTTCTGGAGCATAAATGGTGGTTTCTTAGACTTTACAAAGCTTCCTTGCATTGGATTAACCATTCCAAACAACTTAAGTATGCACCTGACTCATACACATAATAAGGCAGCCTGATTCTTTGCCCAAACTAGAGTTGACCTAAGCCAAATTGAAGTATTGAACTGGTCTCAAACTTGTTTCTTAAGTAAATAGAAGATTGCAACAGATCATTCCACCAAGATATGAAATCAAACCGGCAAATGGCCTGTTTTCACTAGATAGCTGCCTCTGCATGTTAATGCAGGAACTAGCAAAAACTAGTGCAATGCAAGAAGAGATGAACGAACCTGGTTGTAGAGGTGGTAAAACATCCCCACCCAGAAGAGGTCCGAAATAAATTTGGTTAAGCCCACGTTAGCAATGGCATCACTGAACCCATGCTTGATCAGTTGAGGGCCCTCCACCTTCAGAATCACGAATAAGTTAATGGGACGGAAACCAACACAATACCTTCAGAAACTATCACATCCACAAATTTTATGAGACAAAATGTCAGTAGAAAACACCGTGATTCAGTGACTCACAATTAGAGCAGGTGGGATGCAAACGAGCAGAGCAATTATGGTAATGTAGGCGTAGATATTGGTACTGTCCATGTCAGTCTGGAAAGAGAGAGAAGAACGTCAGGAAGAGGCACCCTCAAAACCGTAAATAGAATACATTATAGTGCTAGTAAACTTCAAAGCAGAAGCATAACCATGGCTTTCTTCGAGTAGATACTCCTGTAGGTGAAGGAGATGTTCGAAATCATAGCACTAATGAACCCGATCCAGTTGAATGACAACTCAGTCATGGAAGCCATAGCAACACCTGCATTGATTACCAATATGATGCATAAACAATCACATCTCAGACGATCACATGATTTATATATGACTGTCACATAATTTTAGGTGGCTCAGCTATGCCTGCCCACAGATCCTATCAAGACCCTACTTCGGTCGGACTTGTACTAGGTGCTGCTTTTATAATTACAGCTTATGCAACCAACTTGAAAAACTTTTTTTTTCTTCACTTCCTATCACTAATCGTGTGAAGATTAAATATAGGAAGAGACACCCACCAAGAACCACAGGAGCCAAGGAGAGCCAAAGAGAAAGGGGAATCTGTTGTCCGAGGACGAATTGAGAAGCAGCAGCATTGAAGAAAGGCTCCAGAGCTGAATGAATAACAACATGAAGCATATTAGGGTTAGAGAGGAGAAACCTCAAACTCAAAGAAATGGGAGGAGGGGGGCAAAGTAGTTGCTTATAGCTGGAAGCTGGAAATGAAAGGTAAGTTGTTATTAATTGCTTTCAAGTATAAAGCTCAGATTTACCCTTGACGGTGTGGGTGAATGACACAGCAACTGCAGCAAAAGACACATTGCTAGTTATATGCCCAATTGCATGACACACTGCAACGGGGATCAGCAATTTCAGCAGCTTCGAGTCAATAGGCTACAAACAAAACCAATAAGTCACATACCGTGGCAGACTTGGCAACTTAGATTATAAGAACCCAACAGTAGTAATTTATTGAATATGGCAAGTTATCAGGCCAACATCTTGTAAAAGTGAAGATGACATGAAGTAAGTTGTTAATGTAGGATCTTTCATTTCACTTCAAAGTAATAGTATCTCAACATTTGAAACTCCTATGTGAATGCAAACACTTCAGATAAAATATCTAACAGAAAACACACAAATATATTCATGAAAACTGGCTAGTTTGACGCATAGTCACTGTGTCAGATATTGTAGCTGAGTTTAAGTAATGTAGGTACATTTGGAAAGCATACTGCATTTAAAATCCGTAATGCAATAAGAAAACTCTAACCCCAATACAATAAAAATCCCAATTGTCACTATAGGGTTCCAAAGCAAATTGTTCATTTGACGGCAATCACGCCAGTTGTTCCTCTACTGATGCATTTCCCCAAATATAACAAAGCACAACAAACGCACAACTTCCTTCACTTCAAACTCAGATATTCACGTTTGCCCTTAATGAAATGCCAACATTTCACTCCAAAACTTAAATTTCCAGGGATGCTCATCACATCTCACCTGCCTCATACAGTAAACCCATTGATTGGGGCTAAAATATCATACTAAACAACAAGCAACCAAACCTCTTAAACGACATAGATCAATTGCAACTTATGTAACAGTCAAAGCCACGTTTGAGGGCCTCACTATGAGTGGGACCGACAATGTATGTAACATAACTTGGTCTCCACTCTCTATTGTTCTAAGTAAGATGATATCACATAAAGCTGGGAGTTAAATTTTGTTCTCCCAGTCAATATCAGCCAACACCTTCCAGGAAAAAGCCAAAAACAAAAAAAGAAAGGTATTGGCTTTGTAGGAGGAGTCCACTTACAGCACGTTTGGGAAGGCCCACAGCCCAGCTCACCAAACAGTATACCACACCCACCAACAAATGAATAACCGACACGAAGCTGCACCATCACAAATCCCAATCACAACCACACATTCTTAAATTTCAGTTTCAGTTTAAAGATAACTTCTATAACATAAGAAGAAAAATAAATAGCTATGGATCAGCTTGATTGGAACATTGGAAGTATGAAGTAGCTTGATAAAATAAGATTAAGTATCAAAAGAAGACTTACTAGGGATATGGGAAGTAATTGTAGATCTTCTTGTTCAGTATGTTGAATATCACGTTCAAGAAGTACCTTCACACATCACCACATAACACATCAATTTAATATTAAGTAAGCCTAACTAGATGTTTGGTTGAATGTAATATAATGCAATCAACATAGTAATGCAATCATGAGTACATAATTTGTAGTAATTATAATTACAAGGTAGTTGTTTGCAATATCCCATACAGCCAAGCAAAATAATAAAAACACAATTACAAACAAAATTATATTGGATACTACTTTATTTTCACAAATGATACATACCCTAATACCTTTGCAGAATTATTTTTATTGAATCAAATTTTCACATGAATGATTTGTACTATCAAAATAATCTTATTTCATTGACAACATAGAACATTAAATTCTCACTTTCAGAAACTTTCTAAGTTTATTATATTGGGTTAGAGTGATGAATGACGATCAAACTATATCCCGCTCAAACCAACTGTTTTAATAACCGAAATGTTGAAGAACACCAATAAAGTCTTATAATGATGATTAAACCTGATCCTCTGAATGATAAAATATTAAACATCAACTTTGATCCATTGATATATCAAATTCGATGCATTTTATCAATGTACATACTGATATTACATTGATTTTTATACCTCCTTTCAACAAAAAATCTATGCAACCACAGCAGTCAACTCAAGTCAAGACTCAAAAAGGCCAAAAAGTAACGGATATTTTACAAAAGCAAGTAGGAGATTACACTCACCACATAAAGAAGAAAAACCCGGTAACAAGAGCCGGGTACTTCTCCAAAAACCCGACCTTAGCCTCTCTAATCAAATCAAAAACCACGAATAAAAAACAAATAAAAACAAAGATATTAGTCCAGTTAGCGTAATACGTGTTCGAACCGGATCAGAACGAAGGAAACGGACCTCACCCGGCGGAATCACTCCCTTCGGCGGCGGCGGCACAGCACGGCCGGACCGCGGTCGACTCCTTCCTGCTGACCGGACCGGTTTGAACCGGATAAGCTGAAGAACAAGAAAAGAGGTCCAAGAGCAAAACGGGTCGGAGCTGCCTTCCCCAAATGAGGTTTCCGCCATCCTTTACCAGTCCGACAGGCTTCATGGCGGCAACTCCGACGGCTGCCGGCACCCTCCCCGGGCGACTCAGCCTAGGCAAGGCGGAGATCGCGGTGGCGCGTGACAGCACTAGCGACTCCATTGCCAGATACTTGGAGAGTGAAGGGTTAGAGAGTGTGTGAGACGAAAGGCGGGCGAAATGTGAAACAGTTGATGAATGCAGATCTTTTGAGGAGAGAGAAAATCAAATTAACCAAAAATTTGTGGCCAAGGCTTTGGACTCTTCACAGTGAATTTGATACGCTACGCTGCACCCCACCGTGACTAGATAAGATCGCACTATGTGGGCTCCAAGCGAAGGGTGTGACGGGGTGACGAGATGATTTAAACGGCCAGGATGGGTTGACGGCAAGGCAATCAAGTGGGCGAGAGTGCACAGGAACTTGCACATGAGGAGACAGAAAGAGGATGAGAGAATCAGAGGAGATGGCGGGACGTTCGTGAGAAGTGAGGACAGAGATAACCTTATCTTGTTTCGCCTGCAGCGTATGGCTCGTTATCGTCAGCTTGTCCTGTCCAATCAATTCGTGCTCGTTCCTCTCAAATTTCTTTTGCTTCGAAAAATATCTTCTCCTAATAGGAGTATTATTTGATCTTTGGAATTGCTTTCATACGTCTTACAAACTTTTATTCTTGATCAAATTAGAGTTTGTTCTTTAAGTTGACAAATAAGAGTTAGAAAATGGATAAATTTGATTAAAATTGTTAAAATAAATTAAAATAGATTGAAGTAAATTAAAATTGGTATATTTTTTTATGATAAGTTGGTTAAAATAGTGAGTTGAAGTTCGTTGACATTAGTTGAAGTTGGCTAAAGTGAATTAAAGTTGTTATTTTTTATTAAAGTCCGTAAAGTATATTAAAGTTGGGATTTATCAATGAAAAAAACATAACCTTAATAGGGATAGCAATAGGGCAAGTATGAGGGATTGAGTTGTACCCTCACCAATACCTATTTCGAAAATCGTACTCATTCCCATATTCATACCCATCGGGTATTAAAAAATAAAAGTCATTACCCATACTCATCGAGTTTTGCAGGTTTGCAAGTTTTTTTTTTTTTGTTCACATAAAGAACGAAAATCAATACATATATGCAACTCATATCCAAGTACAAGATATATCTTTATCACCATCAGATTTCAAAAGTTGTGCTATTTTGAGAATATATTGTTTAGAAATGTGAAATTAAATACATTATTGACTAAATTTTTATTGGCTTACTAAACCTAAATAATCTCAAGTTTGAGAATGTGGGACAACATTAATTCCAACCGAAAAATTGGACGCCAGCACTGCTAACATTGCCCCTATTTCTTCTCCTTGCACTGCCACCGACTTGAACTCGTTTCTTGGATGACGTGGATTGGCTGGAGGCACACGTCGAAGTTGTTTGACGAAAAAGCCAATATTTATTATTTTTAATAAACACATCAACATAAACAAATACATATATATAAATGCATACATACATACATACATACATACACAAATATATATATACATATATATATATATATAAACTCTGGTAAAAAATTTAATTATTTAAGAAAATAAAAAGAATTTAGAAAACAAATCTTACTTTTCAAAAATATATCCTAATTAATTATTTGCAAAAAATAAAATAATTGTGTGATATATACACATA
>JACYFF010003369.1:24967660-25017611 GCA_017589665.1 Selenicereus undatus
TATATATATATATATATATATATATATATATATATATATATATATATGTATATATGTGTACACTGATGTGTCATTAAAAACGAAAGGATATTGACTTTTTTGTCTAGTGACTGCCACGTGCACCTCCGGCCAGTCCACGTCATCCAACATTCAAGTCCAACTCAGTGGCAGTGTGAGAAAAGTAAATAGGGGCAAAGTTGGGCGTTTTGGCGTCCAATTTTTCAGTTGGGATTAATGTTATCCAACACCCCAATTTTGGAATTGTTTATGTTCAATAACCCTTTTTTATTAGAAGGGTTTGAATTGGACTTAAATCAGAATAATATTAAACAAAGATATTTTTTTATCTTATTATAAAAACGGGTATGGGTAGGGTGCGGGTATGCGGCGGGTAAGGGCTATACTCGTACTCATACTCGTACCTATTTTTCAATTGTCGCCCCATACCCATTTGAAAACCATTTTTACCAACCACTGGGAATTTAAATGGGGCGAATTTTGTAGATTTTAAACTGATACAAGCTTAATTGTCATCTCTAAATTCGAATACATCCTACAGATTTTTTGAGGCACTAAACATTGAAATTACGTGTGACACATATGAGGTAAATATTGGTTTAAAAAAATACAAAATAAACATAACTATGCTTGATATCTAACATGTACCTGATAAACAGATGGAGAGGGCCAAATGAGTTGTATTCATGAAAATAAGGGTATACATGTAAATATTTCATCTGCCTTGTTTTAATAAAGAAGAGACAAACACATAATTTTGGCCTGTTCTATTTCGAATTTTTGAGGATTTAGCTAAGAACTTACATCTCCTTACAACTTCTTACATCTCCTTACAACTTCTTACATCCTTAACATAATCCTTACATCTTCGGCCATGTTCTATTTCATGCTTTTGAGGATTTAGCTAAGACTAAGAGCTTACATCTCCTTATAGCTCTTTACACCCTTAACATAATCTTTACATCTTCATATATCTTCTTGCATCTCTTTATATCTTCTTACATCTCCTTCCATCTTCTCATAGCTTCTTATATCTTCTTACATCCCATATACATTTTCTATAACATTCAACAACTCCTTACATATGTCCTTACATCTTCTTACAGCTCATTGCATCTTCTTACATCTCATTGCATCTTCTTATAGCTCCTTACATTTTTTGATAACTCCTTGTAGCTCCTTACACCCCCTTACAACTTCTTACATCTCCTTACATCTATTAGCTGTATCTAAACGCGAAATAGAATACGTCCGGACGTACATCTCCTTACATCTTCTTACATCTCCTTACATCTTACATCTTCTTACATCCCGTATAGATTTTTTATAACATTCATTTATTTAATTACGGAAATATGTATTCCTTTCTAATTATACTATCAATATACAAAGTTTGTAAATATCCTATGAACACAACATTTACATAAACATAAAAACATAATATAACGATGTAAAGTATATTTGAGTTTCGACATGAATAACATATGTTACTATAGATGGACCATACTTTTAAAATTTTAATACAAGACTTTTGTTCATGTTTAAGTTTGAAGCATATATGAAAACTGTCAAATTGTATGCGACGAAAGTATTAGAGCTATTTCATCTCTAAGTTTATCCATGACAATTCTGTTACTATCATTATACAATTGAACATTTGGTGGTTGTTCCAAAATTGGTTCCCTTGCTAAAATTGATATGCGTTTGTTATACAAAATAATAAAATTATGCAGAGTACAACAAAAAACAATTATCTGAGGTTGCTACTCTTGTCTCATTTTCGCCATTCTGTCGGCCAATATTTTCCATCTCCCCTTTAATACTCCAAAAGTTCTTTCCACTGTCATTCGTAAAGATGAGTGTCGTTGGTTGAACCATTCCTTCACTCCTTCAGGTGGACCATATTTTCTAAACTGTGGGATATGACGACAAGTTTCCTGTCCTACGTATGGAGCTAAATATCCAAGAGTACTTGGATATGCTGAGTCAACCAAATAGCATTTTCTTAAACAATTATGTGAAATAATTAGAGTTGTATATGACAAATGAGAATCATCAAGGAATATGTTAAGAACATATCCTTATGTACCTGGAGGGGGATGAGGAAAACTGAACTTATGTTGAAGCATAATTAGAGTCGTATATTTCATTTCAATTATATTAAGAAATATTTTTTTACTGAAGGTATCAAATTTTAGTCGTAAATATGACTAGTATATCATAGTTGTCACAAATTATACTATGCAACTCTTTAATAATTCAACAACTCCTTACATCTATCCTTACAGTTTCTTATAGCTCCTTACATCTCCTTACAGCCTGCAGTTGTATCTTATTGCGAAATAGAATATGCCCTTTGTATGATTAGTTTAATTTTAGAAATCATATACTTAGGTAGTGTTTAGTTGGAAGGAAAATGGTTTCCTGGAAAATGTTTTCTCAAGGAAAATTGATTTTCATGTCGCATTTTCGGTTGTTTGGTACAAGATAAATCGTTTTCTGTGGAAAAAAGGAAACGCCAACTGAATTGTTTAAGTGACGAAAAATGTCGACTAAATGGTCGTAGCAGAGATAAACGTTAACTGAATGACGGAATATTGAACTTAAAATTCATACTTAAGCTTTTTTTAAATATTTCTTATCAAATAACCAAGTGCGATCTAAACCAATGAAATTGGTTTGGTGATGAAAAATATCAACTGAATAATTTAAGTGATAAAAAATATTCATTGAATTGCCATGGCGGAGAAAAATGTTGACTAAATGAATGAGTGTCGTGCTCAAAATCTGAATTTGATCCTAGTTTAATCTTTCTCATGCGATGATCAAGTTTCGTTCCAACATGTTGAAATTGTTCCACTACATTGTTTAAGTGACAGAAAATATCGATTGAATTGTCGTAGTGAAAAAAATGTGAACCAAATGAAAGAATGTGGAGCTCAAAATTTGTATTTGAGCTTGTTTTAATATTTTCTATCCGATGATTAAGTTCCAATCTAAACCGTTAAAATTATTCCAGTGGTGAGTCAACTGAATTGTTTTAATGGTAGAAAATGTCGATTGAATTATCTTCGTGGAGATCAATGTTGGCCAAATGAAAGTAATTTGAGTTCAAAATTTAGATTTGAGTTTATTTTAATCTTTCCTATTGAATAGTCAAGTTTCGATCCAAGCCGTTGAAATCTAATTTTACTTCTAAATTTCACCTGACCACATTGTAAAAGAGTTGAAAGGAGAAAACAACTTCCTATCTTCTCAAAAAGGAAATCATTTTCCTCAATTTGGGAGAAATCACTTTCCGTGGAAAATAGTTTTCCATCCTTTATTGTGCTAAACAACAGAAAATTGAAAAATCATTTTTCTCCCAACCAAACACTGCCTTAGTTAATTACAAAAAAGAAATAATAAAATGTAATATATTATCGTTCTTTTTTTTTCCTAAGGAAAAGATAAAATGCTAAATAATCAATTATTTTCATAGGTGGACAAAAATATTTTGATAAATCAATACCACAAAATTATTAATCAGCCTATCTGCGGGTAGGAATGTCAGTAGAGGTAAGGTTGCCTACAGTTGGATTTTCTCAAACCCCGCAAAAGCGGGATCCATACTGGGAGATGTTGTTGTAGAGTCATCAATTGATTAAAAAATATGTAATATTAGGAAACTAATGTACAACATTTGTTTTCAAAGTGACGTAGCTATTTTACAAGGTGGCTAAACCTCATGATACTAAAGAATTAAAAATTCTAACTTATAAGGGTTTGTTCTTTTCGTTAGAAAATAGGTGAAATTAGTCAAAATTGGTTAAAATTGGTAATTTTTTTATATATAATGGGTAGAAATTGGTTTAAATAGTAGGTTAAAATTGGTTGAAGTTGGTTAAAGTTGATTTTTTTTTTATTGATGTTCGCAAAGTAGATTGAAGTGGGTTGAAGATGGTAAATTGGGATTTACCAATGAAAAGAACAGGGCCTAAGAGGGGATAAGATATAATTATGCGAAAATGTATACATCAAAAATAGAATCCAACATTGAATATTCAACATCTTTGTTCAAATTAGTGAAAAAAATAAACTAGGGATAAAATAAAACTTTTCAAGTGCTATACAATTAATCAAGTCATGCAAAACACAATTATAACAAAAAAGATATTCGATTGATATGCACATATTTCTCATTTACTTTGTATATATCTTATGTTTTGAAAATCTAAAAAAAAAATTAAAGATTTTGTGGATATATCTCATGTAAACCATCAAGAGCATGCACCTATGCACTTGAGTGAACTAAGGAAATTAAAGAATGTGTTACACGTGCTAAGTACGACCATGGTTACTAAGAAAGTCAATTAAGTTTTAGTGGTTTGTTTTGTTTTGCTCGATGAGCAAAGTCTTGGTGTGGAAGTTTTCAAGCCCAAAATATGAATTCCGTATCTCATCTCACCTGGATTTTAGCTTTTAATAATAATTTAATATTTTTATTTATATTTTGTATTTCTTTTTTAGTAAATCAACGACATGAGTAATCTTGAGCTTTTGAAACTTAATAGAGTCAAAACATGAAAACAAAAAGGGATGATGATTCAAGCTCAAGAAGCCTAGGAAGAAGCTGAAGGTAACCAACACCAAAATGGCACCACAAGTGTCAATTTTGGCATGTTCATACCAATTTGTCACGGGCAGCTCATGCCACCCCGTTCTTGCAGTATTTTGTTTTTCCAACAAGTTCGCACAATTAGCCTATGCCACATGGCATGATTATGCCAAACTCGTGGACATGGGGTTTATATAAACCATTATTCTCTGCCACTTGTAACTAATCGTTCTAGCTTAGGCTTAGGCTTATGCTTAGTTTAGGGTTCTTAGAAGTAGATTAGCAGAGATTTGCTTCTTTTAGCTATATTCAAAGTTGATGAAGTCTTAATTTCTTGCAATGCTCACTTTTTTCTTTTGTACGCTCATGTACTTGTAATTTACATTCTTTTCTTTTTTTTTGGTTTTTAGTTTGATTGTTTGTGCTTAGATCCACTTGCTTTTGCTTATTCAGTGTACGTTAATGTTTTTCACTACTAATCTTGTTCTCTTTCATTTTCTACTATTAACCTACTAATTTCTTATTTCAAACATGAAAATTTCTAACTCTATCTCTCTCCTTTACAATCTACAATTCTTGGGAACCACTTTTTAATGGAAATAACTTTTAGGGACCACTTTTTGAGAATGAATTTTCAGGTGCCTCCTAGTATAGCAACTAATTTTCATAGGTCGATATTTTACAAGAAAATGATTTTTGAGACTTTTATTTCAATTTGACCAAAATTTCTAAAATTTATACTTTTACCCAAAATGGGGTTAAAAGTACAAATACTCTTGAGTATTAGGGTTTTAGAAAAATATGCTTGTTTTAATGTTTGAGCTCCTTATGTTGATTTTACTTGTACTAATTATCATAGTCTATTACTTATATCATAAATACTATTATTTTCAACTATTAAGGCACACCATGCTTAACAAACTAATAAAATTTAATTTGAGAGTTTTGATCATTACTTGAACTTAGTCCGCGTTGGATCTTGATGCTCCTCTATCTTTTGGTTTACAGATATTGCTAATCTTAGCAACACTTTTCTTAGTTTAAGTGTAGCATAGATCAATTTGGAGGGATTGAATTTGTTGGGAATTTAATATCACAAACTCCATATCTATTTGGGAAGAAGACTGTGGTACTCTATGATTCCCAACTATCATAGGAATGATAATTGTAGTAGTCGGTCCATGATGCAAGTTGGTTGTTAAATCATTTTTTCTTGAGCATAAGCACTTATTTAATCTTGAACATCATAAGGACACTGTAGGTAACTTATTTGCAATATAACAGGCTAAATCTTTGTATTATTTAATAGTTAGAAGACAACAAACTGAAACATGATTACTCTTTGTATGAAATTCAAAAATATCCATAAAAATTCTACTAGAAAGAGAGACTCATTCTAGCAGTAATGTTATTTCATTTTGAAATTCCTCCTTCTCTGGTAGGAGTTCTGCTCTTACAATCATGATTGACAAGCTGATGAGCTAAACAATCTACCAGAGAATTTTAGATCCTTGTATACGTTTAATAAAGAAAGAAAACTAGTTAAACTATAAGTGCCAATGCCTGCAAGAGGTGCCCTTGTACTTGGATATTTGATATATTATTTTCACAAAACCAAAAATTCATTTGCAATCAATTTAAATAAGAAAAGGCGTGGAGGTTAAAAAGATTCAAAAAAATTTCAGTTCTCCTTATAATTGCAAGGATTTCTTTGATTTTGAGTACTGCATAGTTGTGCTCTTTAATGACATTTGTCTCAAGAATCAAATCATCTTCTTTATTAGGCTAATTAAAAACAACAAGATTTTTTCACATCTTTGTGACATTTTAGACAATCGTTGAATCATTGGGGTCCACATCAAACTTACTTCTTTCTTGAGTTTTTGTTACAATAATATTCTCAGTTCAGCTAGACCTTTAATACAATATGAAAAATAGGCAAGACATCCTGAAATCTGTCTATATCTTCAATCCTCTTAGGAATTTTTTCCCCATAAAATATGATTTTATAGGATGACCTATCCAACCATTATCTCTGGACCTAAAATTCTATTTCTTATTCAGCATTAATGTGTTTTTGCCAAGGATGATACCATGATCGATGCATTTATGAGTAACAGCTAGAACATCATTTTTATGTTCTTCTATAGTTTTAGAAAATATGAGGATATCATCAATATAATTAGATAACAACAATTAAGATATTTAAAGATAGTATACATCCTTCCTTGGAATATTTAAGATGCATTTCTAAGACCAAATGACATCACTATCCACTCATAAAATCCTTGAGGAGCACTAACAACTATTAAAGGCATGCTTTCGTGATCCATTTTGATCTTCTAGTATTCCTTTTTACTGTCCATTCTTGAGAACCAACTAGCTCTTTGAATTCTATTCAAAAGAACTATGTCATTAGGAATATAATAGCCATCAAAGATAGTATTATCATTAAGTTTTTTTACAACTGATTACCATTCTGGTGTTTTCTGTTTTGTTTAGAATGATTTCTCACAATGAATGCATGACTGGTGTGAGAACTCTTAGTATTCCTGATTTGTTTATTAAATTCTAGAATATCCTTCTATGTATATATATCATTTGTTTAAGTTGGATAATAGTGTTGAGATTTAACAAATCAATTTTAGCAAATGTTTTATCTTTGTCCTAAAATTTCAGAAGATTATCAGGGTAGAGTTCCTTAAATAATTCTTCATGTTGTTCTATAAATTTTTCTTTGACAAATAAATCAAGCAATAAGATTGTTAGTGTCACCTCATCTTATACACAGATTACTTTTTCACCACGCTTGCTGCATATAAACTCAATCTTTTGATAAGTGTATGCTCTACTTAACTGACCAATGGGAATATAATGGCCATTTATAGTGAATATGATTTAGCTTGTGGTCTATTTACATGGAGAACATAGACTTTGAAAATTATTTCTAATAATCACATCATGAGATGGTTGATCAGTGACCCATATAATACATTGGACTCCTCTTATCTTAATATATAATCCTTCTATGACTTTATTATAGCCCATATGCTATTACTGGCTGGCTACTCTAACTTGTAAAAGAGTTTTTTCCATATGAAATCTGGAAATAGAGATTTATTTCCCAAACTATGACGAGCAATCACTTTCTATATACATCATAAGTCTGTATCCTTCTAAGCATATATTTATTGGGAGATATGCTATTACAATTAGTATTGGTGACATCATAACAAATATCTACAATCATATATTTAACTAATTCATCCTCATAAATTTGGCTCAGTAATGGTTTTGGTCTTATACCTAATGATTTTTTGTTCCGGACTCCTACTTTGATCTACACTATGTTGTGCAAGTTAAAGCGCATTCTATTCATTTCATTGGTCGCATTAACCATATGATCTTACTTAATTTCTTCTTTTACTGAGAAGATCCCTCTCCTCATTATCATGTTGCACTCATACTCTTTAATAATTGAGGTTTAATAGTAATTTTTCCATTCTTATTGATTTGTACTACACTTTTCTTATTGGATGAGGAGTCTCACTCTTTCTTCATCCACTCCTCTAGTCCTTGTAGCCCTATAGGAACTGTGCATCTCAGGGTTGGGGATAATCTTGAAGAGGAGGAAGAGAGAAATAAGAGGCTTGGACTAGAGGAGTAGGAGGAAAAAGGAATATGGATGAGAAGAAGGATAGAAGAATGTTAGAGAGAATCTTTGCCCGACTTCAAAGGGAGCAAGAAGAGATAGATAGAAACTCTAGGATACTAGATCCAAAGCTAGCTATAGATGAAGAAAATCTTCCTTTACAGCAGTACAACTCTTAACAAAGGCGTACCTCATTGGGGCAAATTTCTATCAGGCCTTTGACTAGAGAGGATTATTAGGGGTACTTTGAGCGCTAGAGGTCATGATATTCTTCCTCTTCTTCATTCTTTTTTGTAAGTTTTTTTTAATGGTATTACAACACTTAGTAGTAATGGATGTACATGTACTAAATTTATATGATCAATAACGAATTTCCTTTTTACTTGTCCTTATTTTGCGTGCTTTCTAGCATTTATTTTTATATGTAATTTCCCCTTTTCCGCCCATTCTCAACTTACCTAATAGTAACTCCTTAGAGACTTTTTTTCTTTATAAATAGAGAATTTAAGGGTTGCGCTTCATTGCTTATACACTTCATAAAATTATGCAAATTCAGATTTCTTCTTCTTTGGCCATTAATTCAGTGAAAGTGGTCCCACCCTTCCTCTTGTGGGGGTCTTGGTTGTCTTCATCCTGAATTTGCATGAGTTGAGTTCTTCTTGTCCATTAATTATCCTTTTAAAATTAGAGCCCTTGAAGCTTATTTTTGTCTTCTTCTTATCAAGAATTTCTTTAGATTGGAAATCTTTGATCAAGAAGTAGGAAAGCTATCTAGAACTGAAGCCAATCATTGGAATTAGTTCAATGATTATTGGAGGAAGTTCTCCTTAAACAATTTCTCTTGCTATACCAATCCCCTTCCCGTGAGGTTCAAGAATTCTTAGGCAATCTCCGAAGGGTGTTCTCTTTTGTCAACATTGCTAGTGGTAGAAGCTAGTGTCCAGGGGCCCCTATAGAAGACACCCTATGGATTGGCCTCCAAATACACTTGTCCTTAGGGACATAGTGCCAGTCTTAGAAAGGATGAATCTCCAACTTCTTCTAGGCACTAAGAATACTATCACTCTACCTCTATCTATGAAGTTCCAAAGATGGCCAAACTACCATCCTCTTTCACATGGGTTGTCATGCCCCATAGTTAGGTCTCTTACCTTCAAGTTTTATTGGAAGAATAATTATAGTACGAGCTTGTGTGCCTGTTTTAGTAGGATGTTGATGTAAATAATAAGGGCACACAAATGTCTAGAGTTAGAAAATATATTGGGTCGGGTCCACCCATGTAATAAATGGGTTCATTTCATGTCAGCCTTGAAAATAGCTTAGATTTACTCAAAATTAAAAACAACATATTTTCATCCTAAAAGGTGAAATCGTGTCGACTTCATGTTGAAATCAGTTTGGTTCGGACCGAGTTCGTATTTTTCTCAGTAATTTCAGGTCAGGTTCGTGTCGTGTTACCATGTTAGATCAGGCTTTTCCAACTTTACAAGTATCCTATATCTTTCAAACTTCTTCTGCTCTCTCTACCCCCAAGTACCTCTTACAGAGGGTTGAAGCCTTCTAACAAGGGTAAAGTGTAACGCCCCCAAAATACTAATGACATAATTTACGAAAAACTGCAGCGGAAGACTTAATAACAAAAGGCGCTACCGCTGTCTTGATAAGGACAAGGCTCACTGAAACCATTTAATCTTGCAATTCATGTTCACAATCACAAAATTTATTAAACTAAAACACTCTAAGACCAAAGTCCATAATAGTTCAACTTTAATACCATTGACTTAATCATACCATTGCTAACTCGCACTCCACACTACACAAGTATATTGAATATAGACCCAACTTGACCCTGAGGTCGATCCCAACATTCATACTATACTGAATCCACTGTGAGCATCTGATGACTTCCAAAAGGGCTTGCTAAAAGGAGAAACATGTGATGCTTCATCACCTAAAATAGAAAACATGAAAACAATTCAAAAATGTGAGCAAAAACTCAGTACATGCATTCTTGTATTGTAAAATGAGCATAGAAACACTGTTGATAGGTTCCCGTCTTTGCAATTCATTTAGTTGGCAATAACAATGAAAATGAAAGTAATATGAAACTGAATTGCTCATTATTATTTGGATGTAAACCCCTTACAATGATATGATCTACACATAGGTGTACACCTACCAATCCGATCAAGAGTTGGCCTGAAGCCGCGCGGGTAAACGATGGGCTAACGCCCTATAGATGATAACTAACGTGGTCACAAGTTAAATGGCAAATCACTGTATAAACTGATTTATTGATAAACTCATTAAGAGTTGTAACTCGATAAACATGTTCTGCTTTCTGAAGATACATGCAATGGACGTACCTTGAGTCTTTAAAAATATCATCTGACTTGATAAAAGTCAGTTGTTTTATAAATATCATCTGACTTGAAAAATATGTGCTAACTTGATAACACTTATGTATAATGGGGAACGATAACTAGGTCTCGACTCTGTTTCATAAATGTCATTGTAAGTATATGTAGTCAGTAAATGATCTTTACTCACATAATTGAGTAAGTAAAAGTACATGTAACAGAAATTGAGTAATTAAATGGTATACATAACTTGGGTATGTCAATATAACTTCAAAACTAAATTGGTGAAAGTAATTGAATTTGATATAAAGTAAATAAAAGTAAAATAGACGATAGTGAGATAAATGAGATTATAAAGGAAAAGGCCTTGATAATGACATATGAGGGGGTGGTTGTGGCCTTTTCTAAGATAGGTTGCTGATACGGGTTTAAGGCTCACTGATGTATAGCTTGGTTCAAGATAATAGCGAGTACGCTAGATTAGCTTGATAAATACATTTGATACATTCTGAATTGAGTAAGTAATAAAGGTTTGAGGCCAAGAGAGATATATCTTGGTTCAAAATAGCACAGACTGTAATAACTTGGTCTGATAAATATAGTTTCTAAGTCACAATTCTCCCCACTTCTCATATTTCATTCATAAATCCATTAGATATAGAATTCCATTCCAAATGAATCATTGAACTCAAAAGAAGCTATTAAGCTCACTAAGCTTGGTATTTTCTTTGTAAAATCCATAAATAATTCAAAGCTCATAAACAAGCTCCCAAATTGTATACGTGTCTTCTTCTTTCTCATTGATCAAGCTAAAATCTCCATGAAAGTCCATGAATATTGATTTCCCCCTTAGATGACCTTACTTGGCCCAAATACACAAAATGAATGCATTATCAATCTCACTCAATCTTTATTATTGCTATTTACACAATTACTCAAAATGCTTTCAAAAATCACCAAACACAAAATACTCAACCAAAATTCATGAAATCTTATAGAAAATTCGAAATTAATATGGAAAATCTACAGTAAAATTTTCTGAGTTTTCCTCCAAGTATACGCTGCACAAAAATTGCAATAACATCCCAATTTGCACTAAAGCATGTCAGTTCACTTCAAAAATTCATAATTTTCACCCTAAACTTGAAATGGAGACCTAAAGCCCCAATATGAAAAGATTAAGAAGTCCCAAAAAACTTTCATTTACAACACAAAATATGATTCCCACAATAGGGTTCCCAAAATGGGGCTAAAACACAAGTGTGTTAGTTTTTGGTTCATTCTGCATAATTTTGGTAAAACGACCATAACTTTTTCCACAGACCTCGGATTAAGGCGATTGAATAGCCATTTGAAATCTAACATGCTGAAATATCTACCCACCAAAAATTATAATTTTTTCATGGCCCGATCATTACCAGTTTAATCCCGAAGTTTGTCCTATTTTTCTGAAATTTTCAGCCTTCACTGTTTTAGTTTTCTCTTCCTTTTTCACATAAACCTCACTTGAAATCATTCTAAATCACCAAAAACATCATCATAATCATTAATAAAACTAAATATTATAAAATCAAATACAAATCAATCCATAAATATGGTTTTAACTTAAGCTTGCATGAACATGATCATCCCTAAACCCTAGCATGATTCAAGCTCAACTTCACCATGATCAACACCAAAATAACTCTTATTTCTTATCAAAACATCATGATCAATGATCACAAATATCAAAACAAGAATCAAAACTAAAATAAAAATAAAAACCAACAAGATCAAGTTTCAAGGTTACTCACTTTGATTGAAAATAAGTAGAGATGGAGATGAGGTTTAGTGGTTTTGATGATGCAAGATGGTAGCTTAAGGTATTAGGATGTCGGGAGGGGTTGGAGATCGTTGGAGCTGGTCGAAAAAGTGGTCGGAAATAAGCCAGAACAGTGATGGTTGCTGCTGCCATGGGGAGGAAAGAGAAAGAGGAGAGAGAAGATAGAGTTTTGGATTGAATTGTGTTTTGTTGACTAATCTAACTCTTTGGTTGAGTTTTTAACTAGAAAATGACTATTTGACTAACCATGGTTAAGCTTAATCATGGTAATTAGTTAGGTTAACAAGCAAACTTGTTGGGCTTCAAATTGGGCCAAAAAAAAATGGATTCGGGAATAAAACACTTCGTAACAATAACAATTTTGAGTAACTCAAAATTAAATTTTTGCAAGGTTATAATAATAATAATAATAATAATAATAATAATAATAATAATTAATAACAATAATAATAATAATAATGATAATAATAATAATAATTTCTTAAACCATAATTATCGAAACCTACTATCGATTCACTCGATATTTAATTAATCAACAAAACTTGAATTAACAATCAATGAAGTTGAATTGCAAAATGAAACCCAAATGAAATATCCCCCAACCGGGACGATTAAATATGATAAATGAAAGTGAAAAATTTAAATGACATAAGGTGATTCGGTAAATATATAAATTGAGTGCAATTGAATTAATAAACATGATTTGGTTAAGCAAATAACCACGAGTGATTAAATCCATAAACATGATAAATTAAATGAATAAAAATGATTAATTAAATAAATAAATATGATTTAAATAAATAAATATGGGTTAGAGTTGGGTTATTACATAAAGAAAGTTGGAGTTTAGCACTGAGTCTTTGCTGAAAAGAAAGAGGCTAAGACCATGTCCATCCAGAGGTTCAATTGAGATAGTACTTCAAGAACCTTGTGAAGATGGAGTAAAGGTTGTGGTGCAAAGGAGTACTAGATTGCCCCTTTTATAAGGGAAAAGTTGCAGTGGAACTAGAATCTCCTGATGATTATGATTCAGAATAGTTTGTTAGGGCCATTCTCTTGTATTTTTGCTTTTGAAAGCGTACATCACACATTATTCCCTTTTTCCCTAGGGGTTATTATGCTCCTGTACCTATGTCTACTTCTATGGTGATGAAATATTATAGTCTAGGATTTTTTTTTGTGAATTTCAAGTGAAAATTTCACATTCTATCCTTAATTGACTTTCTATGCTTAGTATAGATTTTCCCATTTATTACTCCTTAACTTTATTTTTCCAACATGATTTAATAGGCTAGACTTATAAAATCATTCAAAGGCTCAATCTGAGGTTTCGTCTATGGCTACTTTTTCAACTTCTTTCTACCTGTTTCAAAAGGAGTTTCCATCACTAGGTATTCTAAGCTTCAAATCAAATTTTAGGCATTTTATCCCATCTTTTCATTCCACTTAACTTTACTCTGATCCTTTAAACCCTTTTCTCAAGTTGAAAATGGTTGTTGAGTGCTTCAAGAATCATATAAAAGAATATCCTAACCTATAAGAGGGTGTTCCATAGGCTTCTCATAGATAAAAAGGGCCTTATGGTGGCTTTGGGCTTGAATTTGAGGAACTTTTGAGTGTGTGCATAGATGATTACTAATGATGTTGAGCTAAAAGCTTTAAAAGTAAGGAGGACGTTATGACAAGTTTTCATAATGATTGTCCATTATTTTGACGTTGACCTTCCCAAGCTCAATAGTTATGTGTTGGAATAACCTCTAAAAGGATTTCATTATTTCAAGTTTGAGTTGAGATTTCCTTTGTACTCCTTTGCCAAACACTTGTTTGAGCTCTATAGAATCTCTCTTTGTCGTTTACTCCTGATAAAATTGATAACATTATATAGTATATGAGCTTTTCTTTCTTATCCATGAAAAAAAGTCTCATTTGAGTGAATTTATCTAGCTCTATAATTTCAAAGCACCCATAGCGATTACAATCGTCAAGATGTAAGCAGGGAAAGTACCCTTTCTAACAAGCCCTTTGAAATAAGGGGCTAGAAAAGGGGCATGGTATATATAAGGGATCTTCACAAGAAATGGGATTTCCTACAATGGGCAAGGGAAATCTAAAGCGTGAAACTTTTTGAGGAATGCTAAGGGAAAATTTCTTCTCAAGTTGGAGGATATTCAGCAAAAGATGGCCATACACAGGTCACAAGTTGCTAATCTTAAAGAGAAAAATATTGTCAATATGCTAAATCATTCATAAATCTTAGGTAACCTATTTGTGTGTTTTTTTTTTCCTTTTAGGTTTCCATTCTATCGCATTGTCCTAAACCTTGAATTCTCTTTTATAGTACAATCTTTCTTGGATTCTTGAACTTCGTAATTTAAAGGGAGAGGGGAGGAGGCTTTTACAGTTAAATCCCTAGCCAATCCTTAAAATAGCTTAACGTTGAACCACAAAGGAGCATAATAACATTCTTGTTAAACACAAAGAGGGAGAACTTAAGCTCAATCTTACCATTCTTCGTGAAGTGAGCTTGCAATTGAATGTCTTTTTTGCTATGAAGAATTGAGTACTATTGAGAGCTAACCATCTAAAGGCGTCAGGAAAAGTCCTTCCTGTCCCACGAAGAGGCCAAACGCAAATAAGGCTTAAGATTCCCCTAAAGTCTATGAGAGGAACGCTAGCCTTGTGGTGGAGGCAGCATCTACTATCAACGTCACCCCTGGTAGAGTTATCCTTCCTGAAACCTCTTCTACTAGTGCAAATATAACAATTAGTCCATTATCAGCTTTCAGGATTGATGGAAGTAATGGGGCTCATGAAGGTTCTTCTGGACATTATTAGTGCTTTCACTAAGGACACTTCCATGAATTCATGAACTTCTCATCATCCAAGCTCTTCATCCTCTGAGAATCCTTATTCTCCTTCTAGCCAACTTACATCGAAAGAGCATGGGAGCAAAAGAGAGGCAGGCAGGTGAAAAAAAAAGGGGCTTTTAGGCACCAAAAGTGACTTTTAAATACTTCTAATCACTTGATTTTTTTTTATCATAGTCGAGATTATTTTTGGATTTTATTTGTTTTTTGTGTGATTATGCAGAGAATAACGATTTGATGAGACATTAAGGTCATTTAGCTTAGTCTGCAAGACTAGCTGGCAAAATTTTTCGAAAGTTGTAGTCAAGTGAAAATTGAAAATCTTGTAGGTTCCAATAATTTCCTTATTATGGTAACTTTCCTAATATTGATAAAGAGTGCAGGACGAAAAACCTACTCCAACTAGAATTTGGAAAGTGAAGAAAGCATATCACCACTACAAACGAAGGTCTTGAGCACCACAATTCATCCTCAATTCTTTCCCATCTTAGAATAGCTTAGTTTTAGTTTTTCAAAGTTGGTTAATTTAGTTTAATTCTCTCTTAAAACCTTTTCTCTTTCTTGCTTCTCTTGATTTAAGTTTAATATTTTCTTATTCATTATGCTTATTCGCTTGTTAATAGTTGTTTAGTTTGTACATTTAATCATGTTTAAGTTAGATTTAAATTTTTTAGGTTGACTGATTTTTGTTTTCATGTTTATTGCTTTCAATTTAGTTATTATGGATTAGTAGATAGTTTACTACCCATATTCGACCCTGTTCCTGTGGATTCAACCCTCAAGTGCTATGACTAACAATTGTACGCTTGTGGCATAATTATGCATTCTTTTAGGATCACATCAAAAAGTCTTCTAAGCAGGGGTTGATGCTTCCACCCCATCTCTAGAGGTCTATGGGGCTTTAGGGATCGATGGTTCATTCTTTTATTGTGAGCCATGGTAATTCACACTTTGTAAAGTTTTGTCTCACATTCAGCTTCTTCCTTTATTTCTGGTAACAAATCTCAGGCTTCCATGTGTGCCCTTTCATTTTGTGATGGCTTGTACATTTGTATCCTTATGCTAGTAGCACCAACTTCTACAAGTACTAGGGTTTCTACAACATATGTCAACATAAAAGGCATGTGGCTAGTAGAAGTCTTGATAGTTTACTCATCCACATATGTCCATTTGGTTTACCTCAACTTTCTTTCTCAAGGCCTGAATTATAAGCTTATTGCTAGTTTCTACTTGCCCATTAGTTTAAGGCCTTATCACTTAGCTATTGTGACTATTGATTCCTAACCCCTTGCAATGCAATATTCTTTGATTCTTTTACCAATGACATGTCTACGATTGTCCACTGTAACACTCCTGGGAAGTTCATCTGATGAACATATCTTTCCACATAAAGTCTATGGCTTTTTATTCTATGATTTTTGCTACTAGTTAAGCTTCTACCTATTTTGAAAAGTTGTGAACCTCCATGAACAAGAACTTCCTTTATCCAAATGCAGTGGAAAAGGACCTAAAACATTCATCCCTCATCTTGTAAAAGGTATAGGCTTCACTATTATGATAGATTAGTGGTCGATTCATGTATTTGGGGGAGTGGAATTGACATTTATCACTTTTTCTAACATAAACAAGTGCATCTATGTGTAAAGTGGACCAATAAAATCCTACCCTTAGCACCTTCCCTGCCACCTTCATGGATTTTAGCTAGGACATAATATGCCCTTTGCTTGTCCACACACTTTAACAGGGGCTTTGCATATCCTCTCTTATGAGGTTCTTTTGAAATAGGCAAAATTGGATTGCCTTTTTCCTGAGCTTTTTTGCTTCTTTTGGATCTTCTAGGAGTTTCCCAGTTTCTAAACACTCTGCAATTTGGGAGTCATCCACATCCGTCATATAGACCTCTCCATAGTCTATGCTTCTATGTCTCAGAAACTCCCAAAAATCTCATTTTAAGAGTCTATTTATGCTAAACTAGTTAATTTACTTAGAATGTCTAACTAATGATTTTCTAACCTTGCAATGTGAATTATCTCAAAATAAGTGAAATCTTTTAAAGATTGTTGAATTTTGGCCAACTTCTTAACCATCTGTTTTCCCTTAGCTTCAAAACCACCTTTGAGTTCACTCACCACTAGCCATGTGCCATTGAGGACTCTGCTATATTTTTACCTCTCAAGTTTTACAAATCTCTAATCCTACTATGATTGCTTTACATTATGCTTCATATTGATGGTTGGTAATGCAAACCTTAAGGCATACTCATACTTCTCCTCTTCTGGAAAGATTAAAATGAGACTAGCTCTTGCACTACTCCATATAGTGAATCCATCTGCATACACAGTCCACCATTTTGCTTCTCATTCTAGTCCTTGATTGTTCAATAAACATTCAACTAGAAAATTGAATGGGACTTGTGCCTTGATTGCTATTCGAGGCTTATATTATATGTCAAAAAATTTGAGAACACCACGGCCCACAACAATATTCTTCTTGAGCAATCATATTTTCATATCATCTTCCTCAATGGCTGGTTAGTTAAGACCTTGATAGCATATGCCTGAAAATAAGGCCTTAACTTTCTAGCCATTGTGATTTGGGCCATGACTAACTTCTCAATATTTGGATAATTGAGCTCTAAGCCTGGCAAGGCTTGACAAACAAAATAGACAGATTTTATCTCTTATCCTCTTTTATTAACATTAGACCTGATCAAATTGAGGCTCGGGTTAGGTTAAGGGTCGGGTTATGAGGGTCAGTAGACAGGATATTCTTGACCCTAACCATACCCGACCCTCATGCGGGTCGGCATATCCTTGACACTGACCTTGACCCTGCGGGTATCCTCGGGTTATCGGTTCAGACCCAACCTTTAAATCTCTCGATATAGAAAATAAGATTTTTCAATAAGTCTTTTTTATTATAAAGGTCAACATTAAACACCTTACAAAATAAAAAGTCAAACAATAATATAATGCTCCAATAAAGCGTATAACAACTACAAACTTGCTAATGCGTAATTTAGTCATTAAATCAATGCACCAATTAGTTCACTAAAATGACTATTCCAAACATCAGAGAAAGAGTGTCAGAAGGTTACGAACTAATGAGATTTGATAAGCTGAAGGGGGGAAATGCTAAGGGGACATGAGAAAGTGAAAGTGAAAAAGTTTTGAACAATGAAACCGAAAGTATCTTATTTTTATTTTTATTTTTAATTATTTTTAAAAAAAGTGAGGGTCAGAGGGTCAAAACCTTTACCCAAGTTCGACCCTCATCATAGTCGGGTACCCTCAATTTGAGCATCGGGGCGGGTTGGAGACAAAAAAAGCCGACCCTAACCCTCATTTTTGAGGGTCGGGTCAGGGCAGGCGGGCGGGTCCCCGACCTGTTGATCAGGTCTAATCAATACTGCACTGAAAGCCACATGTAACACTCCCAATGCGCATGTCTCACTATTTGTACACTCTTTAATTCAACCTATAATAAAACTGATAAACCCAATTATTTGTGCATTATAGCCATCCAGAAGAACAAGGCTTTAAGCATGTACACTAGATATAACATAGGTAAGCATAGATCACAATCATACACATTCAGACATTATCAAATCATATACAAACAGCTGCTAACCACCACAAGGTTTATACACCATAATAGAGCAATTCTCCATAAAGTTTATGACTTCATCAACTGAAAATCTCAAAGTATAGTTTCCAAATGTTCTTGAACTAACATCATTATCGATCCACCCATATTCCCTTGCTCACTTACTTTCTTCAACTGGTTAGCTAGCATGAGAGCGATTGGCTGAGCATTTGCCTAAAACAAAATATGACAAACATTTATAAATGTGAGCTGAAGCTCAGTACATGCATTCCTTTATTGTTAAATGATCATTGAAAAATTAGTTGGGTGCACGCTTTGCAATTCATTTTACTTTAAAATAGTAAATGAGATGAACTAAAGCTATATTGCTAGTTATTATCTAGTAGTGAACCCCTTGTAATGGTTACAATCTTAGATAGGTGTATATCTGTTAAGCCGATCTGGAGACTTGACTTGAGGATGCACGGGTAACTAAGGGGCGAGTGCCCTATCAATGATAACTTATGGGGTCATTAATTAAGTGATAAATAACTGAGTAAACCAATTAATTGATATTCTTACCAATATATTGTAACTTTGACAAATATATTCTGATTTCTAAAGATACAGACAATAAATGTACCTAGGGTATTTAAAATACAATCTCACATGATAACATTTATGCACAATGAGGAACGATAGACTAGACCCCGATTCTACTTAAGAAATGTAATGGTAGGTACATGTAGTTAGTCAACAACGCTCACTTTCATAATTTGTAATTTTAATAGAAATTGATTAATTAAATGGCATTCACAACTCAACATTGCAAAATAAGATAGATTACACAAAGATGATTTAAAAACTAAATATATTAGGGTAATTTACCCTCAGGTAAAATGAATTGGAGCAAAATAGACCAAAGTAAAATAATTGAGGTTATAATGAAAAGACTTTAACGATTATAAATGGAATGTAGGTTTTGATATTTCTAAGATGAATAACAAGAGTTTAAGGCCAGGAGGGGTGTAATTGGGTTTAGAATTGCTTTGATCATACCAACTTGGCTCAACAAGTATAGTTCTTGAGTCATTACTCTCCTCACTTCTCCGATTTCATTTACATGTCCGTTTAACTCAGTTTTCCAACCTAGTTGAGCTTTTAATCACAATCAAAGTTGTTAAACTCACTGAACTCTATATTTTCTTTGCAATATGCATAATTTTTTAGAAACTTTTGATTAAACTCCCAAAATTCTAGTTGACAGTCTCGCGATGTTTTAATACTACTTAAAGGTCCACCTTAGAAAATTCATATCTTTCACCCTCGCCTCAAATTGAGACATGAAACCCTAATATGAAAAGCTTAAGAAGTCCCAGAACACTTCCATTCACAATGCTAAATGCAACTACCACAACACTGCTTGTAAAATTGAGCTTAAACAAAAATGTGCACAGCTCTAGTTTATCATGCACATTCTTCGTAAATCGCTCATAACTTTTCCACAAAACTTATAATGAAGTGATTCAAGAGGCATCTGAAAGATAACTCATTGAACCACCTATCTACCAAAAATTACAATTTTTTGATGCACAATAAATACTAGTTTATTTCCAAAGTGCCCCTGTTTTTGAATATGTTTTCAACCCTATATGCCTTTTCCCCCCTCTATATAATCACTCAAAATACTCCCATAAACTTGAATAAACCAAACAACCTCTTTTGGTTACTTATAGGGTTTTCCATAACCCACTAATTTGGGCAAAACTGACGTTACATCATTCTTTTAAGTCAATAACACATCCAACCTCCAAATTTTATCTAATTCAATCTAAACAACATACTTGATTGAAAAATTAAATTAAATCATTACACGGCCATAAAACCCTAAGTCATGCTCAATTAAAATTCACATCCATTCTTATTCAACACCATCTTACGCAATATCATATTCACTCCTAATGATAATGATTACGAAACTAAATCAAAAGAATTCAAGGTTCATCATTTTCAACATCAAGCTTGCATGATCATGCTTGATCCCAATTCTCACATACTTCCAAACTCATCTACATATAATAAAACACTAAATAGCACTTGTTTATATCAAAATAACATGATCCATAATCAAATTCAACATAAAACTAAGAATTAAACAAAGTGGGGTTAAGGTTTACCTCACTTAAGCTTGAAAGAAGAGATGAAGGTGGTGTTTGGTGGTGGTAGGAGTTGGGGTCATGGTTGGTGGTGGTAGGAGTTGGGGTTGTGGTTGGTGGTGTTGGGGGTGGGGACTGGTGGTCGAAGGTGGCCCTAGCTAGTGGCAGAAGGTGGCGGCAACCACCGGAATTCAACCACAACAGCAGCAACAATAGTAACATGGGGGAAAAACAAAGGAGAAAAGGAAGGAGAAAAATGTGTGGCTAGACTTGCTTGAATTTTTTTTGAACCTATCTCAACAACTTGGCTGATATTTAAGCACCCAAAAATAGCTTTTTGCTAATTATAATTAGACATAAATAACAATAATTAGCTAAATCAAGTGCATTAACTTGTTGGGCCTCAAACTGGGCATGGAAATAAAACACTCCATGGCGGTAAAATTTTTGAGTAACTCACAATTAAATGTTTGTGATGTTATGAAAGATAATTTAATCTCTTAACCCATATTTATCAGGACCTACTATCGATTCACCTGAAATTTTATGATACTAAATCCCGAATTGTAAAGTGGGGTCTAAATGAACTTTTTTTTCCATTCGGAATGATTAAATGCAATAAATGAATGCGAGCAAATTAATAACATGGTTTAAATAAATAAATAAGCATGATTTAGGGTCGGGATATTACAACCTTCGCCCCTTAAAGAGTTTCATCCTTGAAACTTATGAACTTGGTCACGAATATGCAGGATGACTCGGCCTTCATTTCTTCCTTAGTTTCCTAAGTGGTTGAGGAGGTATCATTTGTCCATAGTATTTTGATTGATGTTATCTTCTTGTTGCCTAGCTATTTAATTCTATGATCTAGTATTTGGACATGATGCTCTTTATACACTAGATACTTAGTGATTTCAATGGGTTCGGTTGCAATTGTATGATCAGCATGATCCCCAGTGATTAAGGGTAAGTTATAAGTTGGTTTTCTATGAGATATGAAACATGTTATGTATGTGTTCAAGTTCTATAGGCATATCCAGTCGATAAGCTATAGGGTTCAACCTTTCAATAACCTCATATGGTCAAATATATCTTGGGCTCAATTTGCCTCCCACTCCAAACTTCTTATACCTCTAGTTGGCGAAACTTTCAGAAAAATCTTATCACCTACTTGAAAATTCTGAGACCTTCTTCTTTTGTCAGCATAGTTTTTCTGTCGGCTTTGGATAACCCGCATATGCTCTTGAATCTTCTTTATTGTTCCAGTAGTTTCTTGGATTAGTTCTAGGCCCAAGGTCAATGCTTCATCTAAGTCACTCCAGCACAACAGGGTTCTATATTTTCTTTCATATAGAGCCTCAAACGCGGCATTTTAATGGTGGACTGGTAACTATTGTTATAAGAAAACTCCACCAATGACACATCGTCTTCCCATTTCCCTTGAAACTCCCATACACAAGCTTTTAACATGTTTTCTAGAATCTGATTCATTCTTTTAGTTTGCCCATCTATTTTAAGATGATAGGAGCTACTAAAATTCAATTTGGTTCAAAAGTCTTTTTGAAGTGCTTGCCAAAAGAAATGGGCTTGAAATCTTTGATCTTTGTTTGACACTATGTCTGTTTGAATTTTAAGAAACTCAACTATCTCCTTAACATATAGGTGGGCTAGTTTTTCAACTCTCCAAGTATCCTGAATTGATCGAACATAGGCAGATTTAGTGAGTCAATCAACTATTACTCAGGCGGCATTCTTCTTTAACGCAAAAAAAAAAGAAGATAAACCCATAACGAGTCCGTTGAGAATGAGTCCCATGCCCAAGTGGGGATTTTCAAAGGTTAAAGTTCACCCACGGGACATTGATCCTGAGCTTTAACCTTTTGCAAAATCAGACACTTGTTTGCTTACTTTGAAATCTTTTTCCTTCAAATTGTTCCACCAAAAGTATCGTCTTAGGTCTCTATACCTCTTGGTGCTTCCTAGGTGCACTGAGTGTTGAGTGCTGGGAGCCTCCTCTAAGATCTTATTCCTTAATTCCACATTTTCGGGTACACACAAGCGATTCAAACTCACAACGTTCCATCTTCCTGTAAAACAAATCCAGGCGACTTCCTCTCTTAAGATTTTGCTTTATCCTTAGGAGTTCAAGGTTATCTTCCTAGTTCACTCGAATTTCCTCCACTATGGACGGCTATAAAGTAAGTGCTGATAATTGAATACTTGCTTGCCTATGTGACACTAATTGAACACCCAAGTCCTCAAGTTCTCTTAAGAGATTCAATTGGGTAATCATTGTAGTGTTCAAGCTATGTTGTGTCTGCTTACTCATTGCATCTACCACAACATTTGCCTTTCCTAGGTGATGTTGGGTCTATAGGTCATAACCTTTAAGCAATTCTAGCCAACGCCTTTGTCTCAAATTGAGCTCTTTTTTTTTTGAGTGAAGGTATACTTCAAGCTTTCATAATCTGTATAGATCTTACAAGGTACTCCATATAAGTAATATCTTCAAATTTTTAGTGCAAAGACCATAGCCGCTAGTTCCAGGTCATGGGTAGGGTAATTCCTCTTATAAGGCTTGAGTTGTCGGGATGTATAAGCTACCACTTTATCTTCTTGCATCAGAACACTCCACAACCTATTCTTCGATGCATCACTGTAGATAGTGTATTTATTACCTTCCATGGGTAGTGTTAGATTGGGGTGGTAGTTAATCACTGCCTTAATTCTTGAAATGCCTTTCACACTTCTCTGTCTACTTAAACTTAATAGTTTTGTTCAACAAATTGGTCAAGAGAGATGCTATCTTTGAAAAATCCTTTACAACCTTTGATAATATCCAGCTAAACCCAAGAAGCTTGTAATCTCAGTGACATTGGTGGGTCTTGGCCACTCTGTAATTACTTTCACCTTTTAGGGGTCAACCTTAATCCCCTCCTTTGAAACTACATGTCTCAAAAATTCTATTTCTTCTAACCAAAACTCGCATATCTTTAATTTTCCATATAATTGGTGTTCCCTCAAGGTCTACAACATTGTCTTCAAATGAGCAATGTGTTCATCTTTATCCTTAAATTATATCAAGACGTCATACACAAACTTGTCTAAATAGGGTCTGAAAACTCTATTCATAAGATTCATAAAGGCCACAGGAGCATTGATCATGCCAAAGGACATCGCCGTGAATTCATAGTGACCATACCTGGTCCTAAACGGATTTTCGGGGATGTCTTCAGGTTTAATCCTAAACTGGTGGTATCCAGACCTCAAATCAATCTTGGAAAAGACTTCTGCTCCTTGCAATTAATCAAATAAATAATCCATTTCGGGCAAAAGGGTATTTATTTTTGATGGTGATCTTGCTTAGCTCCCTGTAATTGATACACAACTTTAAGGTTCCATTCTTCTTTACAAATAAAACTGGGGCATCCATGGTAACCCACTTGGTCTGATAAATCCCTTTTGTAATAGTTCATCTAATTGAATCTTCAGTTCTCTAAACTTTATTGGGGACATACGATATGGGACTTTGGAGATGGATTGGGCACTAGGGATTAAGTCAATCTCAAAATCAATTTCTCTTGGAGGGGGAGGTTCTGGTAACTGTTAAGAAAAACATCTCTAGATTCACAAACTATAGGAATATTTTCTGCTTTTTTCTTCCTTTTCTTTAGCGTCAATGGCATAACACAAATACGCAGCACATCCTTGACACAATAGCCTACTTGCTTTCATAGTGGAAATCAAGGGACATGGTTTTCCTCTCTTTGCCCATAAAAAAACATAATTCTCTCCTTTTGCATCCCTCAAAATAACCTCAAGGTCGTTAAAATCAACCATAGCCCCATAAGTACGCAACCAGTTCATTCCCACAATGATATGAAAATCTGATAAATCAAATTGAACAAAATCTCCAGGAAATATGAGTCCACCAATAGTATTAGGGACAAGTTTATAAGAGATAGGACACTCAACTATAGAGTCATTGGGTAACTTGATTCTATAATTGGTTTCTGTATTCATATTCTCAAGGTTCAATTGCATGACAGATCAGGTTGTTATAAATGAATGAGTGGCACTTGAATCAAACAATACACAAAATGACTTTGAATTTTTAAAGAGAGTTCCACCTAAGCTGCTCCCTCATATAATTCTTTGTAAATATAGATTGATTGACCAACTTATTAATTACAAATATAGAAAGCTAAATCCTCCTCAAATCTTCTAATTTTCAGTCTTTCAGATGACACAAACTCAGGAATAAACCTAAATAGTTCCACAAGCTTACTAGCATATTGCATTATTGTCATACTACCACTCATCTTTAGTTCCATAAATTCTTTTTCCTTCTGCCGTTGAACCGTAACTGTGTAAAATTTGGCTTTCAGTTCTTCTAGAAATTTATTCCAAGTGAATTTAGGCCTTAACATCCTATCCTTAATAGTGTTCCACCAGGTGCCTACTTCCCCAGTTAGATGAAACATCCTAATGTTCACCTTTTTTTTTCATCTGAAACCTCCATTACTGTGAAAGTCTTCTCCATCCCTCTAATCCATTCTTCTAATTTCACTGGGTCATACTTTCTATCATATACTTTGGGGTTGCATCACACTATCCTATCTACTAATTTATTAGCTTTAGGAGCGGCTTTAGAAGGTGTTGGGGGAATTCGTTCATCAACCCAGACACCAAGGTCTGCTAGTAGTAAAGGTTCCCCCATATTACCAACCAATTCAAAGGGCTAATCGGGGCATTCCATTAAGGTTTGATGGCACATTACACGAAGATTGGTCACATGACCCTTGACCATGATCCAAATTATCTCCTCTGTGGGTCTCTGCATTGTTTTGCATTGATTCAGACATTCTGACTATACATTAAGCATAGTAATCCAATCCCTTAACTACAACCAACATATAAGATATGCGTACACAACAAAGACAAACTAATATGGTTTAAGAGTTATTCAAACATAACACAAAGTTTCATTATATCATTGTCATAACTGTTCACTTACATACATATACATGGATCAACAAAAAAATATTACTTCCAACTGACTACCCAAAGTCAGCCTTTACCCCAACCTCCTAACTAAACACTACCTAGTCCCAATAAACTAAGCCTGCCACATGCCCAAAAGAAGGCGGGACTAGTCAACACAGTCGAAAAGATCTGTCTAACTATGTATAATGCCATAACTTGCTCAAGATTCATCTATCCAACAAACCGTATTATATACATATGGGGTTCAAAATGTAATCTAACTGAGAAATCAACAGCTAAATCAATCTAGCGATCCCTAGATGGATCGTAGTCTGAATCAAACTCATCCCCAGGCTACTCGCCCGAGTCAAAATTGTTGTCTTAGGCGCTCGACTCTGCATCCTTGACATCATGATCAGGTTGATGCTCACTCAAATTTGGGTCCTCCTGTGGATCCTCCGTGAGCTCGTCATCAAAGCCAAACTCCACTATCTCTGGTGTGTCATGGAGATCCACGGCAATGTGAACCGTCCCTGGTCCATCAGATAGAGGGATCCTTTCTCCGGATTTCAATGACTCTGGGCTGTTAGGCAGCTGAGGAGTGCCCAGTGCAGGTGGTTATGGTGGGGGAGATGCAAAGTGTTAAGGAAATTATACTGCAAAATTTCTATGTTAATCCTCCTCTCATCAAACTCCTCCCTGAGTAACAGCTCAGTGGTAATGTTAGCCCAAGGCCTCTGAAGTCAGAGCCCAAGTTTGTCCCATCTTGGGGCTCTAGTAGCCATAAAGTTATGATATCGGGTCCTAAACTCGAGCCAAGGGGCAACTGGAGGCAAGGACCACAACTACTTACGTGTATAGACCATAATGCTATGAAACTCAGAAAAGAGGTCCTACATGTGGGCTATCGTACTATCATATAATAAAGAGATGTGAGTGGCCACAGAAGTATCCGACATCATATTCACTGCATATGAATCCATGTCACAAGGAAGAATATACAAGAAGAACATGTGAGAGATAAACATGCATTTCTATTATCACAAAACTCTAATGATATATTATTAACCTTCACTGACCAACCGTCTTGCCCTCCTATCTCTACTCTCCATACTCCATAGCCCCTCAAGGAAAATCAAGCCTACCTTTGATACCAAAACTACAACACCCCCAATGCGCATGTCTCACTGTTTGTATACTCTTTAATAAAACACTTAATTAAAATTGATAAACCCAATGGTTAGGGCATTAATGTCGTCCAGAAGGATAAGGCTTTAAGCATGTGCACTAGATATACCACAGGTAAGCATAGATCACAATCATACACATTCAGACATTATCAAACCATATACAAACAGCTGCTGCCTACCGTAACGTTTGTACACCACAATAGAGCAATTCTCCATAAAGTTTACAACTTCATCAACTGAAGATCTCAAAGTACAGTTCCCAAAATATTCTTAAACTAACATCATTACCAATGCATCCATATTCCCTTGCTCACTTACTTTCATCAGCTGGTTTGCTAGCATGAAGGTGATTCACTGAGCATTTTTCTAAAACAAAACATGACAAACATTTAGAAATGTGAGTCGAAGCTCAATACATGCATTCCTGTATTGTTAAATGATCATTGAAAAATTGGTCGGGCCCATGCTTTGCAATTCAGTTTACTTTAAAGCAATAAATGAGATGAACGTAAAACCATATTGCTAGTCATTATCTAGTAGTGAGCCCCTTGTAACAGTTACGATCTATAGATAGATGTACACCTGTAAAGCTGATCGGTAGACTGGCCTCAGGCTACGCACGTAACTAAAAGGCGAGTGCCTTATAAATAATGACTGACAAGGTTATTGATTAAGTGATGAATCACGGAGCAAATTGATTCATTGATATCCTTACCAAGACATTGTAACTTTGATAAATACATTCTAATTTCTAAAGATATAGACAATGAACGTGCCTGAGGTGTTTAAAATGCAATCTCACTTGATAATATTTATTCATAATGAGAAACGATAGACTAGGCCCCGATTCTGCTTAAGAAATGTAATGGTACGTATATGTAGTTAGTCAACAACGCTCACTTTTATAATTTGTAACTTTAATAGAAATTGGTTAATTAAATGACATCCACAATTGAACATTTCAAAATAAGATAGACTACACTAAGACAATTCAAATACTAAATATATTAGGGTAATTTAACTCGATGTAAAATGAATTGGAGCAAAATAGACCAAAATAAAATAATTGAGGTTATAATGAAAAGACTTGAATAGTTATAACTGGAATATGGTTTTTTGATATTTTTGAGATGAATAACAAGGGATTAAGGCCAAGAGGGGTGTAATTGGGTTTGGAATTACTTTGATCACACTGACTTGGCCCAACAAGCACTGATCTTGAGTAATTACTCTTCCCACTTCTTCAATTTCATTCACATGCTCATTGAACTCAGTTTTCTAATCCAGTTGAGTTTTTAATCGCAATCAAAATTGTTAAACTCACTGAACTTTGTGCTTTCTTTGCAATATCCATAATTATTTAGGAACTTTTGATTAAGCTCCCAAAATTCTAATTCACAATCTTCACAATATTTTAATACTGCTTCAAGGTTCGCCTTAAAAAATTCATATCTTTCACCCCCGCTTCGAATTGGGACATAAAATCCTAATATAAAAAGCTTAGAAAGTCCTGCAATACTTTCATTCACAGTGCAAAACACAACTACCACAACGCAACTTCTAAAATTGAGCTTAAACAAAACTGTGCATAGCTGAAGTTTATCATGCGCAGTAAATTGCCCATAAATTTTTCCACAAAATTCAAAATGAAGTGATTCGAGAGGTATTTGAAAGATAACTCATTGACCTACCTATCCACTAAAAATGACAATTTTTCAATGCACCAATAAATACCAATTTATTTCCAAAATACCCCTATTTTTGGGTTTGTTTTTAGCCTTATATGCTTTTTTTCCTCCAAAAAATCAATCAAAATGCTCCCATAAACTCATTTGCTTGCATAAACAAACCAAACAACCTCTTTTGGTCACTTATGGGGTTTTTCATAACCCACTACTTTTGACAAAACTCACATAACAACATTCTTTTAAGTCAATAACACATCCAATCTTCACATTTCACCTAATTCAATCCCAATAATATACTTGATTCAAATATTAAATTAAATCATGCATGGCTATAAAACCCTAAGTCATGCTTAATTGAAATTCACATCCATGCTCATCCAAAATCATCTTACACAACATCATATTCACTCCTAATGATAAAGATTACAAAACTAAATCAAAAGAATTCAAGGTTCATCGTTTTCAACATCAAGCTTGCATGATCATGCTTGATCTCAATTCTTACATACTTCCAAGCTCATCCACATATAATAAGACATCAAACTAACACTTGTTTATATCAAGATAACATGATCAATAATCAAACCCAACATAAACTAAGAATTAAACAAAATTGGGTTAAGGTTTGCCTCACTTGAGCTTGGAATACAATTGAAAAATCAACTTTTTTCGATGGATTTTTCAACGGAAAAGGCAACATTTTCTGTCGGAAAATGAGTTTTCCGACAGAAATTCTGGCCGACTGCGTCCGTCGGAATAAGGAGGGTTGAGAAGGCGTTCCGACAGAAATAGTAAGTCCGTTGGATAGCTTCTTCGATGGAATTGGGGGGCCGACAGACTCATCCGTTGGATGCAAATAAAAATTCGTGAAATTTTTTTTTTCTCGGATTCCGTCGGATTTCGTCGGAATATCCGTTGGAATTTTTAAAATTTATTTAAAAAATAAAAAATATAATACCAAACTATAAAAATATTTTTAAATGTATCTAATATACAATAAATTCTCATCATTGACGTTAAATTAATATTATCATTAAATTATGCTTCATTGAATTATGTTTCATTAATTAAAAATTATATTTTTTAACAACAAAGTACAAAATTGAGAGTAAATTATCATTCTAACAAACCAACATCAACGTAACAAACTAACTATATAAACTATTAAATTTGCATAGTTACATGCAAACCAATTATACAAATTATTAAATTCAACGTATATACTTAATTAACAATAAATTTATACAAATTACACATGAGAAAACCTTATCAAAAAGTCGACTATGAATGACGACGAGAGGAGGTGATAGTGGCAACCGACGGTGGGACGATGGCAAGTGACGGTGCTCCCTCTCTCTCTCTCTCTCTCTCTCTCTCTCTTTTACGAAATGAGCAACGGAAAAATGAAGCGAATGACGAGTTTTGTAATAGAATGTCCGACAGAATATGTCGTCGAAATTCTGTCGAAATTCCAATGGATTTTTCCGTCGGAATATTCAAAAAATTTTGAATTTCCCTCCATCAACTCAGGGCAAAAAAAATTTAAATTTTGAATTTTTTAATTTTCCAACGGAATCCAATTTCCGTCGAAAAATTCAAAATTTTTTTGCAGAGATCTGGTCAACATTGACCACTATTTCAATGGATATTCCGTAGGACTTCCGTCAGGATTCCGACGAAGTGGTCGGAATCCGTCGTAGATTCCGATGGAATAAGAGTCCGTCGGAACACCCACCGCCTCGTTTTACTTTTTTCATCTTTCCGTTGCCATGTCCGCCGACCTCTCCGATGGTCTCCTTTTCGGTCGGCATTTTTCGTTGGAAAAAACAGAATTGTTAGTAGAAAGAAGAGAGGAAGGTGGTGTTTGGCGGTGGGAGGAGCTGGGATTGGAAGTTGGTGGTGTTGGGGGTAGGAGCTGGTGGCCAGAGATGGCCTTGGCTAGTGGCAGAAGGTGGCGGTAGCCACTAGAATTCAGCCACAGCAGCAGCAGCAATAACGTGGGAGGAAAAGAAAGGAGAAGAGGAAGGAGAAAAATGTGTGGCTAGACTTGCTTGAATTTTTTTTGAAACTATCTCAATAACTTTGGCTGATATTTAAGCACCAAAAAAGTAGCTTTTTGCTAATTATAATTAAGCATAAATAATAACAATTAGCTAAATCAAGTGCATTAACTTCTTGGGCCTCAAATTGGGTCCAAATGAAGTGGGCTCTGAAATAAAACACTCTGTTGCGATAAAAGTTTTGCATAGCTTAAAATTTAATGTTTGTGATGTTATGGAAAATAATTTAATCTCTTAACCATATTTATCAGAGCTTGCTATCAATTCACCCTAAAATTTACGATAGCTAAAACCCAAATTGCCCTTCCTAAACCTAGGGAAGGTATCTTAGACATGATTTAGGGTTGAGCTATTACACCACATCTGATGCTGATAAATACATCATAAGACCCTTTCTAAGCCTAGGGAAGGCATCTCAGACATATTTCTTCAATTTTTTAAAGACCTCTGTCTTTTTTGTCCATGTAGTCTTTGATTGACCTTAGGCACTTAAAGAATGAGAAGTACTTATGTGATGAGTTAAAGACCACCCTTCCCAGTGTCGTTGTGTTTCTTGTCAATTTCTAAACTTCTCTCACTGCCCTAGGACTTTGCATAGCCAACACAACTTTTTACCTTTTCTAGATTTGCTTCTGTCCCTCTTTCATTAATCATGTAACCAAGAAACTTTCATGTTGACACCCCAAGGTAATTTTTTGGGGTTCAACTTTATACCATATTTCCTCAAAGTATCCAAGGTATCCTTCGGACCCAGGAGGTGTTGATCTGAAGTCTTAGAGTTTACAGTTATATCATCTATATACACTTCCATATTTTTTCGAAATTCTCTTTGAAAGATCTCATTGACTGATCTCTGGTATGTGATACTGGCATTCTTCAGTCCAAATAACATTCACTTTATAGCAATAAAGACCTTGTTGTGCGATGAATGCTGTCTGGTCCTAGTCTTGCGCCCATATATAAATTTGATGAAAACCTGATAGGCATCTATAAAAAAGATGTAGGCATGACCATTACTAGAATCTACCAATTGATTAAATTTTGAGAGTGAGAAACAATCCTTTAGAGAAGCCTTGTTCAATAACTGTAATCCACACACATCCTCCAAGTGTCATAAGGCTTCCTGACCATAACTACATTGGCCAGCTAGCTGGGGCAGTAATATCCTTTGATAAATATAACATCTAATAATTTATGTACTTGTTTTGAGACTGTATTGTTCTTATCAAGAGCAAAGTGTACTATTTTCTATTTTAAAGGATTTTCTCGGGGATTTATAGCCTATCTGTGCAACATGATGGTTGGATATCAATCCCTGACATCTGCAAAGTTTTCATCTGTATATTGACTTAATAGGATTTCAATGGCTCTGCAAAGTTTTCATCTATATTACACCCTATTCACATTGTCCTGAACTCACCTTGTGATAGGTGTACCTCTTGCAATTGATCATGAAGCTCTAGCCTATGGTTCTTTATATCCTTATTGACCAACTCTGGTACCATCATCACATTGACCATTGGTTGCTCCATTACATATTTCTAATTTCTTTGTAACGCCTCTCCAATTGTATACTCAAGGACTAGAAATGAGGTTTTTAGAGATGCTATATAGCATTATTTTGTTCTATTTTGATATCCCACTATCCTTTTTGTAGAGCCACTATGTGCCTAATATTACATCTTAAGGTTGTAGTTGGATAGTTTTGATCTCAAAAAGTTCAAGAGTGGCATCTCCCCATCAAACTGTATGCAGAGGACACATCCATAGCCATGAACTCCACCATGAGTTGGATTTTTCATTTTGGCGCCCTTACTTTTGGAGGCAATTTGATTACCCCTTGGGATATATGACATCCTTGTAAAACATATAATAGGGATATGGGATAAAGACAAATCTTTATTCTCCAAACCAAGCTTAACAAAAGAATAATGGAACATAGCATCTACTAAGCTTCCAAAATGTACGAATACTTGGCTAATCTCTTAATGAATCATTATCAACTTAATTACCAGAGGATCATCATGGGGTGAGAGGGAGCTCTTGCCCCTTTAAAAATCATCTTTGGTTGAGATCATACTATTATAGAATTTATACCAGAATGTTGCTCGTATAGAGTTATCATACAAACCTTTAAGGCTTTGTTTGACGGTCTACTTAAGGGTATTCCTCCCAAGATTACTTGTTTTACTTTCATAAACTCTACAACAATCTTTGGAGTCTTTCTGCTCCCAATAAATTGAGCAATGAATCTGGCAGAAAGGTCATCCTAAGAAGTAATTGATCTTGGGGCAGTTTGTTGAACCAAGTTTATGCTACTCCTTTGAGGGAAGCTACGAAGTACCTACAAACCATTGCTCCTAAAGGAGATGGTTATGGATAAATATAAGCCAGATAGGCATCCAAATGTTTTCAAGGGTTTGTAATTCTCTTATATTGGCCTATTTTTGGCATAATAATTCTTTGGAAGTCTGCATTTTGGATCTCAACACTGAACGATGTTTCTATAGGTGAGCTATTTGTTGGAGGGCACATTGGTTGCTTACTTCATTAGCTCACTCTCGAGTGCGCTGTTTTGTAAAGACAGTTTTAACAAAAGCAAAACTTTGCTCCTACATGTCTTCCCTATGCTCTTCTTTCTGATAATACCCTTCTCTAACAGGCTTCTTGTGTGTAGATTTCTCATGATCAACCCTCTTTTAGTTCAAAATTTCTCTCAAGTCTTCTTCTTTTCTCTACTGGAAATCCTGTTATGAGGACCCCTATCCTCCAGACCCCTATCTAGTCCTTGACATATGACCTTTCAGGGGTTATTTTCTGTGGCCTTTGCCAAGCCACTAGTAAAGCTTGCAACTTTTTTTTATTTATCATGGGAGCTACGATTTAATTGACTTTTACTATGATCAATCCACCTGTTAACCTTGCACATTGTTCCTCTATTCCAAGACATGTGTATGCATGGGAGACAAGCGTCCACCAGGAGGGGTTGTTTTCTCATGATTTGAGGCACCTTTTGCTACATGATCTCTACAATTTTCATGATTTGTATCTTTTGTCGTCCAATTTCTTTCCCTTTACCAGCATCAAGATCCCCACAACATCGTTAAATATTTTAGCACAACATAGATTCTAGGTTTCTTTTCTAGACCTAGGGAAGCTTGCGACCACCCTCCAAGGAAACCTACATGATCAATTCTTGAAAGAGGGAGCTTTCTCCTTTTTAATAGCCTCGCTCAAGTTAGAGAATGAAATCTAATGGAGAATTAAACAATGTAGGCTAAAATTATCTGTGTAGATTTATCTTTAGGGTCTCCCTGTAACTCGTTTATATAAGGGGCTTTAGGCGATTCACCTAAAGAAATTTAACTAGGATTCCATATCTTTTTAGATATGAATTTTGTTCTCAATTCTATTAATCCTTTACATGTTTACTATAGTTGAGAATCTTTCAAAAATATATACTAGATTAATGACCCTTGCACAAGTCATGTGCAAACAACTGAGTCCCAAGGCTTTAGCATAATGCTCAATCTTGGCGGCTTTGTTGATTTGGTTTGCTTTATCCTTTCTGACTTCTGCTAGGCTTGGTCCGAATAGCTTAGGATAATTTATTTACTTGAATCCACATCTAATTTTTAGTCTAATTTCATAATGGACAGAGAAAAAGAAAACAATGTAGAAGGAAGAATACTCAGGCATGACCAAAAAGTAGCATTATGCAAAAAATCAATGAGTTTGATGCCACTGGAATAGGGTACAAACCTAAATCATTTAACTTGCGTAGTGTAGGAAAGACTATGGTCATGGAAAGAGGCTCAAACGGTAGATATGCAACTATCATCATCAAATGACTCGGGGCGCGACTATCTAGACACTATGTAATAAGAGGACGATTGAAATGTCAAGCTTGATTGATGACATGTTGTTTTTCAAAAAGCAAGTCCTTAGCCAATGCGAAGTTGATGGGTATGTATGATGTATTGCTGTAGTATCACTGTGCAATATTTGTAAGTGTAACTCCGCTTGTAACTTAGTAATTAGCCACTCTTGTATCATGTCTTGGTACTATTAATAAATTTGGATTAGCTTGCTAGCCTAAAAAAAAATCTTAAAATAATATCATTCTTTATTTTATAAATAATTTTTGAATTAAAAATTACAATTTAAATTTTTCTTTAAATTAAAAAGTGAATGTTTATGATTTAAATATAACACATGTATAGCTTAAATTCTTCTAATTATGGTGATTGTCATATAGTGACAACTACTATAAGTCAATATATCGTGTAGCCCAAATACACAAATATACAAATATGCAATTTTTCAATTATGGTGGTTAGAATTAGATTTTCATGGGAAGAAGAAAAGTGTGAGCTAATATATTAGTGTAGCTCTGGAATACAAATTATAAGGTAATATTGGGTCTATATATTCGAGTTATCAAATATAGTAAATTTTCTAAAGTTTTCTTTAAAATTCACATACTATTTTCATGGTCCTCTATTGCTCATCTCCAAAAAAATATAATTTTCTTGATCTAAATTGCATTGCATTGCAAGTCTATATATTTAGATTTATTAAGTACTAGGGTGAATCTCGTGCTTTGCGCGAGTTTTTATTAATATTTATTTAACAATAATAAAATACAAATAATACTTATTTCATAATAATAAAATACAAATAATTTATCATCGCCAACATTTGAGATATAATATAATACACCACAATTATAGATACAAAAATAATTTTAAGATAAATATAAATGAAATTATAATAATTAATGAAATTATAATAGTTTATCATTTTTCACATCATATTTTTAATATTCTTGGTTCATGATTTCCATATTAGATTTTGCATGAATTCTAAAATAATAATAACACAAAAATGAATGTATGATCTATACTTAGTTGTGTTAAATAGAAAAGTGAATTTATGACTTTCATTTTGGTCAAGTGACTCATGTGTGTGTTCTACCTAAAAAATAATCATAGTAATTTATTAATAGTTTTATTGTTTTATATAATTTTATAGTAAAGACGTTTTTGACTTCTCAAAACCATTTATTAGAAACTAAATTTAATATTAAAACTATTTTTCACTTTTTAAATTTTAGTTTTAAAAAAGCGCATTAAATCCTTGTTATTATGTGGGATTAAAGATTTTTTTTAAAAAAAAATACCAATAATATAATATTTGTCAATCTACCATCAACTTATTTGTACAATTTCTGTTTATATTGTATATATGACCTATGAAGTGCTTGCCAAATATGAATCTAATCTTAAAGAGAAGAGTAGTGACTGCATAGGACCTTGATGACAGGGAGATTGGGACAAAAGCCTAATGTTTGGAGTACAATTTTCTTTGCTGTATGTCATGAGACTATTACTCTTTTCACAAAAGGTCGATCTGATGAAGTGTACAACACTACTGCTTATAAGCCCAAGACTTTCCCATCACCTATTCGATGTGAGACTCTTATTCATAATGTTCTTCCTCATTCAATTCTATGACGCCCTAATTATAGATAGAACCCCCTACATACTCCATTCTGTTAGAACATCTGAAAAAAAATTCGAAATAAATCTAGATTAACTCTGATATCATGATATCACAGAGTCTTTACTCTCTTACTAAAAGATCAGTCTTATTAGATATGTAATATCACCATTTATAAGCTCAAGGCCTTCCATCATTTAGGCGACATATGACTCTTATCTGGGACATCTTGCAAGAACTAAGAGCAGCTCCAGCGCTTGTCTTACGGGCCTGGAGAATGAGCTGGCGCGCGTGAGAGCCTCCCCTGACAGTGCAGCAGCAGGCCAAATTAATTGAGCTCGTCAGGAGGCTTGCAGAAACGGGCGGCTCAGCGTGATTTTTTTTTGGCTTTTTCCGAGTCAAAACGACGTCGTTTCGACGCGTTTGACTTTTTTTTTTTTTGACTTTCGCTTGGTTCAAAAAAAAAAAGAAAATGCTCTACTGTGATGGAATACTGTGATGAATTAGCCGTTGCCAACGGTCACTGGGCAAAAATTTGGTGTCAATTATTTCTTTGCTAGTCAGTGATTTCCCAACGGCTAAAATCAGGTGATTTTTTTTCTTTTTTTGGTTCATGTATGGTTGCTATAAATATAAGTCATTTTCTGCAAAATGAACACACAAAAATTTCAATATCCCTCAAAAAAATTCTGAGCAACTTTGTTGTGTTTGTGAGTAATTTCATCCAAAAGTGAAGCAATTGTAAGTGTTTGTAATTTCTATTCCATTAAATACTTTCTTTTATTATTTTAAATGTTGTCTTTAATATTTATAATATCTTGTTATTGTTTTGTAGAAAAGTTGGAGGTGCTCTCAATCAAAAAAGAAGTGAAGAACATTGTGAGTCTCAATTTTTTTATTAGTATTGAGAAAATTTGTTTTCTTATATGTTAGTTTATATGTTAGTAAAATAAGTAACTATTAAGAAATTTTGTTATGTGAATATGATTTCGTTATTTATAAGTGTTGAGATGAATAACGTGAAATGCTTTGCAAATGAATTTAGTAATTGAAAATTAAGTTATGAGTTACTTTTTTATGTTCGTGTATGAAATAATTAATATGATAACATTTAACTTTATTTGGCATTTAAGTTAAAATATATTATGTTTTCGCATGTTATATGTATAGAATATGTGAATATTTTATATGATGATATGAATGTGATTAAATAAATATCACGTGACTATGGTTTTAGTAACTTTGTATAATTTTAAATTAAATTATGATTAGGCATGTCAGTAAATTTGTAGTAGTAACATTAAAATGAATAAAAATATGTGAGTATGTTTTTATTAAGTCTTCGCATAAGTAATTTCAAATGTGATGCAATTTGGAAAAATAAATAAATAACATTGATGGAGTTGGAATGAGTAACTTCAAATGTTTTTCAGTCTTGGCATTAGTAATTGCACATGTTTCATAAATTGAAACATATATAAATGAAATTTATAGAGTTGGAATTTTGACATGTTAGTATGGATAATTTTAAAAGTGTCGGACAATTATATTAAGCGGTTGTATATATGTTAGTATCTAAAATAATGAATATGGTTACATTTAAATAACGGACAAAGTGGTTAAATTTAATTATTTATGTTTTCACAAGTTAGAGTATAAATGTACCGTTAGTGACATGATAATGTGAATTGATTATTACGTAATTATGGTTACTTTATCATATAAGTAATTAGTAACTTGGTAAAATTTTATGTTGTAACTTGGTAAAACATGATTAGGCATATTAGTAAAATTTATGTTGTAAAATTAATTGAATTAAAATATGTGAACATGTTTTTAAGTCTTCGCATTCGTAATTGCAAATGTTTCAAAAATTGGAAAAGATAAAAATAACATTTGTAGGGTTGGAATGTTGATATGGTACTATGGATAATTATAAAGATGTCGGAAAATTATGTCAAGCGGTAGTATATATGTTAGTAGCTAAAACAATGAATATGGGTGAATAATTTAGTTTTGTAAATTGTTGACATGTTCGTAAAAGTGAAGAAGTAAAATTAAATTAAATATGATAGTCAATCATGAAAGTAGTCATCATGTCATGATATGTTTTGTTAATGACATTGCATTTACTAATTTGAAATGTGTTGCAAATTGCAACACAAAAAATTAAGGGAGATAATTGAATTGGAATGGCCCGATGAATTCTTTCGGAATTATAGGAAACTTATATATTTGGTATGTTAGTTAAAATTTATTATGTTTTTATCTTAGATGTATAAAAGACGTTAACATTTTAATTAATACGATTAATTAATTTGTAGGTCGTTATTTTATCTCGATTATGGATCCTAGCATCCCCCCATCATTTACTAGTTTACTTGAAGGAGACGATTCACCTCAAATTGGGGCGAATAGTACCACTCCTATTACCCCAAGTAATCCCCAAGTGTCTTACCCGTCATACCCACTGCCTAACTACAACCAACACATGTATCAACCATATTACCCACCACAACCCTACTTCAGGAATCCAGGTGGTAGCTCAGGTGAAAACCCCCGTAACTATCCTCCACCTTATCACCCCCCACCACATTATAATCCACACAATGTGCATCACAGTGAGTACCCATATTACCCTCCCTACTATCCTCCGCCACACACCACCCCAAATTACTTGTCTGCAGGGAGCAACTCTACACCTTCATCTACGCCAACCGGGGCAATGGTTGGGGCAAGAAATTCGAGGACCGATAATGACCACAGTACTGAAGGGGATGTAGAGGAAGTGCAGGGGGGTTCAAGTATGGGTGCAAAGAAGTGGACGGATGAAGAGGATCAACGGCTAATACGTGCTTGGATTAACGTAGGCACAGATGCCGTTGTCGGGAATGATCAGAAGAAGTCTGGCTTTTGGGCTAGGGTGGCCTCCAATTTCAATGAACACCATCCATCGGGAGCCTCGCCTCGTTCTTGGAAGACGCTGAATGGCCGATGGGGTCGATGCTCTCCGCTCGTCAGTAAATGGGCGGGTGTTATGTTAGAGGTTGAGCGTATCAACCAAAGTGGATGGAATGAGGTTATGATTCTGGAGGCATCACATAAGTTGTACAAAGAACGTACGGGCAAGAAGTTCGATCTCGAGCACTGGTACGAACTGCTGAAGGACCAACCAAAATGGACGGCTATATATAACCCAACCAAGTCAGGCTCAGGATCCTCCAAAAGGTCCCATCCCGACACCGAAGAGGCGGGAGAGGAAGGTGCCGGTGGGAGTGAAAGGCCCGAGGGGAGAAAAACAGCGAAGAGAAGGCTAAAACAAAAGGCAGATACCACAAATTATGATTTACTCACAGCTAAGTTGCAGAACATGAGCAGTAACAGTTGTGATATGAATGAAATGTTGAAAGATTATATCACACTAGCAACAGAAGAAAAAACACAGAAGATGATCATGAGGGAAGAGAAGCTGAGAGCCAAAGAGGACAAAATAATGATGATGGACACCTCAATGCTGAGTCCTGAACAAGCAGCGTATTATGAGGAAAGAAAAGCACGTATCTTGATAAGGAGATCGCGACAATCATCATCATCTCAGTAATATGTCTCCCCTCCCTCGTCAAACATAGATTAGAAGAACAATGTTGCTCAAATGAAGTTCGAAGATTGTAGTATGTAACTTTATTGTACCATGCATTGTATTAGATATGATTTGGTGTAATCGTCTTATGATATTAACGCAAGAAATTGGTATGTCTTGGTTGTTTTATTCAAATTATTACTCTTCTATATTTTAACACTTTTGTATGTAATTATTTTGCACAGGATACTTGTAATGGATAATTTCAATGTTGAGAAGCTGCCTTGTGAGGAAGATTCATCGTCCTCATCCTCCTCATCTTCATCAGATACTGATATCATGGTAATGGGCGCCTTTGTCAAACATCAACAACAACTTCAACAGGATATGGCGGCCCTTATCCAACTTATTGAACCAGCAAGAGAGTTGACGCCTTCGGCATCAACGCCTCGGGTAAGGAAGAGATTTATTAAGAGGGATAGAGAAGCTGCCCACAACTGCTTATACAAAGATTACTTCGCCGAAGATTCACTGTACAATGATCATCATTTTCGTCGTAGATTTCGAATGCGGAGGCACTTATTTCTCCGCATTGTGGAAGCACTTAGCCATCATTCAGAGTACTTCCAGGTTAGATACGATGCGACCGGAAAACGTGGGTTGATGCCATTAACCAAGTGTACCGCAGCCATGCGAATGCTTGCCTATGGTGTAGCGGCCGACTGTGTTGATGAGTACTTGAAGATTGGTGCAAGTATCGCAATGGAATGCATGAAGAAGTTCGCCTTAGGCATCATTGAGGTTTTTGGGGAAGAGTATTTGAGAAAACCCAATGAAGCTGATATTGACCGCTTACTACAAGTTGCTGAAGCCCGTGACTTTCCCGATATGTTGGGAAGCATAGATTGCATGCACTGGGAATGGAAGAATTGTCCGACGGCTTGGAAGGCATCATTTCAAAAGCAAATCTATAAGGTGCCAACTATTATTCTTGAAGCCGTTGCATCATACGACCTTTGGATATGGCATGCATTCTTCGGGTTGCCTGGAAGTCTCAATGACATAAATGTCCTTGACCGCTCACCGGTTTTTCAAGAGTTGTATGCTGATCGGGCTCCGAAATGTGAGTATGTCGTCAATGGGCATCAGTACAATATAGGCTATTACCTTTCAGATGGAATTTATCCGAAGTGGGCGACATTTGTTAAGACTACCCCTCTTCCCCAAGGGCCGAAGAAAAAACTCTTTGCAGAACGTCAGGAGTCGGTTAGGAAGGACGTCGAACAAGCCTTTGGTGTGTTACAAGCTCGATTTGCCATTGTACGAGGCCCCGCTCGATTGATGGATCAAAGAGAAATTGGTATTATCATGAGAGCATGTGTGATACTCCATAACATGATTGTTGAGGACGAACGGGACAACTACGAGCTTGCATTTGACTACGACGTTGTGGAGGGAACTGTCCCACAACCGATTGTTAACAACGCTCACCATCCATGCTATGACACGTACTTTCAACGATCATGCCAAGTTCGCAACTCTGACACACATGCTGCTCTACAAGCGGACTTGATTGAGGAGATATGGAAGCGAAATTCAGGCCCGCGACGAACAGGATAATTAAATTATCGTCATATTGTAATTTTTTTTTTCTTCACCTATTGTAATGTTTTCTTCGTCAGTCAATGTATCTTTTTTTTAATCGTTGACCTACTGTAATTTTTATATTCAACCATGTCGAATTTTTTTTAATGATTGATCCTTTGTTATTAACTTATTATGTACAAATTATTTCCCACATGAATAATACACCTACATAGGAAAACAAAACAAAAAATATTTTTTGCTTGTTGCATTCAAGCACATGTTAATTTTTTTTACATTCATACTATTTTTTTACAAATAAAATATTATGCATCTTTAAATAATTGTATTATTTAATTATTATGTGTATATTATTTTTCACATACATAATAAAGCTAAATAACAAAACAACACAATAAGTATTTCTTAAATTGTTACATTCAAGCATGTCCACTATTTGTTAAATTTCATACTCCTTTTTTAAAATAAAAAATTGCGTCCTCAAATTATTGAGTTTCAAAATTATTATGCACAAATTATTTTCCACATAAAGAATAAAGCTAAATAACAAAACAAAACACAAAAACAAAAATAATTAAATATGATTTGGTGTGGGGTCCATAAATATTATTTTATTTGGTGAGCTAAAATGGTGAACCTTGCATTGAAGAGAGTGAGGATTGTGAGCTAAAAAATTGGAGAGAGAAATGATGTGGCAGTGGTAGACCCTACGGGTGAGCCAAATTTTTGGCTCACCATTGGGATTGCTCTAAAGAACCCAACTCTTTCCCTCGTCTCATTCTCTCTCCTAAAAACCAACGACAAAAAAAAAAAAAACCTCAGCAACAAATCCCTGTTTTCTCAAAGCTGCTGCCCAGATGGGGCCGCCGCCGCCGCTCGCCTAACGTCTCAGCCACTGGCGCCGCTGCCGGACGCCAGCAGACGTTCGGCCGACCACCCCTGCGAAGCTTATCCTCTTTTCATTTTCCTTTCTTGCATACCATTGCAAAACCGTGCCGCCGGGGGTCCGCCGCCGTCCCAACTTCTGTCCACCACTCACCGCCGCTCGTTAGCCACTTCGGACTTCTCCTCTGCAGCCGTTCATAACCTCCTATTTGGCTTCTTCTTCTCTATTCTTCAAGGTATAAGCTCTTGAGAAACCCTCCTCATCTTTATTTGCAAGTTTGTTGTTTTTCACCTTTATTTGACATGAAATGAATTTTTAAGTTGAAATTAAGTTTTTTAGAGTTAAGATTTAATGATAAGATTTGGTCCGTCATATGAATAAGACGTGTGGGAGTGAAATTTGGAACTGGATGAACTTGATATGGGTCAGTAGTTTGGGTATATCTCCATGGTCGCTAGCTCCTTATAGTTTATCTTCTCTTTTTATTGTTTAATGGGTTAAACTTGAGGATTTACTTATGTTTTGGGAAGTAGCAGGAAAATCATCCCTATCAAAAAAAAAAAACCACATGAAAATCATGAAGTTTAATGGTGTAGTTTGGGTTTTGATGTGTGAAACTAAGCATAAAGAATTAGGGAAAAGCAATATGTTTGGAAATGCCCAAAGAAATTGAGTATGCTTGAATTTCATTATTGAGTAACTGACACTTCAGGTACTGGTTTAAAAGTTTGTGAAAATAATAGGTTAATACTCTTGAGGTTTTAGGGGATGAATATAGTCCAATCTAAATTTTTTTTTTCCCTAGAAATTATTAGTTGCAATAACATGAGTGGCATGCATGAACCCTCTCCTACGGAAGAGGGGATATAAGTAGCAATGAATTCTTTTTATTTCCTTTTCTTCCTTTTTCTGCAAACATAAAGAAATTTAAGAGAAGTGTTACTTATCCTTAGGATCCTAATATGGTAAGACAAGATATGGCAAGACAATATAAACCATAAACTATTAGACTAATTTTAGACTCTTTCATTAGACAATACATATCCATTCATCACGATTATCAAAAAAGACAAAAAGAAAAAGAAATAAAAAATTCATCACAATCAATCCTTTTAGAGCTCAAGCAAAATAGGGAAAGTAGCAACAGAGTAAATAGCGAGGGAGGGAGGGAGGAAGCCTAGATATTTGTCTTGGCCTTATTCTTCTCATCTTAGTTTGTTGAACCTACCGTAGGCTCTATTCTCTTCGAATTTATTTGAACTGAACTTATTGGAATTAATTTGCTGAACTTGTTATGAACTTGTTTGTTATGAACTTATTTATAAACCTGTTTGTTGAACTTATTTTGAATTTATTAGCTGATCTTATTTTGAACGTATTTAGTAAACTTATTCTGAATTAAACTTATTTGAACTTATTCAGCAAAAATAGGTTGAGGAGACTATGGCCTTATTCTATTATTTGATGATCTTCATGTGACTGTAGCCTTTCCAATCGCCCACTCACTTATCAAATAAGCAACCGAATCCTGTCTTTCACAATTTCACTTCATTTCAACTATTAGACAATTAAAATCACTAGTTATTTAAAAATTGAATTCTTAGTAATTTTTTTTAAAATTTACATTTGTTACTAGTTGATATTTATTATAAGTCTCATGTAGACCTAATCAGGGGGAACCCGCTTGTACTGATCCGATCAGCCCTCAAAAATTGTGGGTTAGGACAGAAACTTTTTAGCTTCGATCCAACTTGACCCTTGATTATAGGGGCCCTAAACTTAGGTAGGGCTTGGGTCTTCACCGATGGACTTGAACCAACAACAACAAATCTCAGTGTGGGTTCTGCTTTTGCAGGGTTTGGGGAGATCTATATAAGCAGCCTTATCTCTACAGACATCATTGCCTCTTGATGTCTCATGCCTGCCTACCCTAACTAGTTTTCCCTTTTTGGTTAATAAGGCACCATCTCAAATTCTTGGCAAATTAACTTATCGACTTGTAAGAGAGGGTTGCAAAATTAACATATTTATCGATAACTCAACATATTTACCAAAAAGGTTTTAGTGTTTTCGCCAACTTTATTAAAAAGGGGAAAAGGGGGGGGGGGTTCCCAGATCTCTTCCCAAATTGCAAAGATGGGGTTACTTTTTCTTGAACAACTCCAGTTTTTGGCGGATACATTCCCTAAATCCAACCCCAGTAGACCAAGCCTACGACTGAGAGCCCAACCACATCCAATCCCAGGGTTTTAGTGCATTGGTCCTGTTCATAAGCCAATATTCGACGATACTGTCTGTGAGAGAGAGGGACAGGGAGGGAGGGGGGACCAGCTCGAGATGTTTGTGAAAGACTGAAGCTTCTATTTTGTTGAATAGCTGTTCGCATATTCGGTTCAATTTTCGCCTTTCTGGTTTGTCTATTACTTCTGTGTTTCATCGTCTAATTATGGAGCTGTTCTTTTGATTACTTTTTCTTTTGGAGTATCTAACTGTAGCTGATGAATTCATTGCTACAACATTCTGGCTATAGGTTTTTGGAATATAATTTTGCATTAATTAGAGAATAGGTGTGAAATTCTGTTTTTTTTTTTTTCTTGCTCATTGAAAAGAATTGTTCATATATTTGTCTAATATTGGAGGCTGCGTAGATGATACTGCTTTCAGTGCAACATACACTAAACATATATGAACTTAATTAAAGTTCATTTTCCCCCAGTGCAGTGTCAATAATTGCAATTATGGCTAGCAAAATGGTGATGAAATGGTCCAGGAATGTTACCACATCACAGGTGGAACAGCTAATTCGAGGTGAAAAGGACTTGCAGAAAGCTATTGCAATATTTGACTCAGCAACAGCTGAGTACAAAAATGGCTTCAAGCATGACCAAAAAACATTTGGGCTTATGATTTCTAGATTTGTGTCTGCTAATCAGTTTAAATCAGCAGAAGAGCTTTTGAAGAGAATGAATGAAGAAAGGTGTTGTATTAATGAAGACATATTCTTGTCCATTTGTAGGGGGTATGGTCGGGTTCATAAGCCTTTGGAAGCCATTAGGATTTTTGAGAGTGCGAAGAGGGATTTTGAATGTGAACTCACTGAGAAATCGTACATCTCTATTTTCTCGATTCTTGTTGATGAAAACCAGTTAAAGATGGCCCTGAGATTTTACCGCTATATGAGGAAAATAGGTATTCGCCCAACTGTTATTTCTCTCAACATATTGATCAAAGGTTTATGTAAGAACAGTGGGACTGTTGATTCTGCAGTTAAGATTTTTCGTGAAATGGCTAATCGTGGATGCCCTCCAGATTCGTATACTTATGGTACTCTGATTACTGGGTTATGTAAATTTGGAAGAACTGAGGAAGCAAATGAGCTTTTCGGAGAGATGGAGGCAAAAGGTTGCCTTCCCACTGTTGTCACTTACACTTCTGTGATACATGGTCTATGTCAGTCCGAAAGATTTGGTGAAGCCTGGATATTGTTTGAGGAGATGACAAGTAAGGGAATTAAGCCAAATGTGTTTACCTACAGTTCTTTAATGGATGGTCTTTGCAAGAATGGACGTTCTTCACATGCCTTGGAGCTACTAGAATTGATGGTTCGCCAAAATCTTACTCCAAACATGGTTACGTACAGTACTTTAATTCATGGACTTTGTAAAGATGGAAATCTTCGGGATGCTTTGGAGCTGTTTGACAGGATGAAACTTCAAGGTTTAAAACCTGATGCTGGATTGTATGGGAAGGTCATAAGTGGCTTTTGTGACTTGAGAAAGTTTCAAGAGGCAGCCAACTTTCTTGATGAAATGGTCCTTGCAGGAGTCTCCCCTAATAGGTTAACCTGGAGCATTCATGTTAGGATTCATAATAGTGTCATCCAAGGACTTTGTGAGACTGATCTAAATCGTGCTTTTTGTTTGTACCTAAGTATGAGAACTAGGGGCCTGTCGGTTGAGCCAGCAGTTTTTAGTTCTCTTGTTAAAGACTTCTGCAAGAAAGGAGTCTTTGACAGAGCTTGCCGCATTGTTGATGAGATGGTTTGTGATGGCTGTATTCCTGACACAGCAATATGGACGAGTACCTTGGGTGGGTTTTGTGATCAAAGGAAGACATGGGGGGCTGTTGATTTGGTACAAATTCAATAGTTCAAATTGTTGATGAGCCTCCAAAGTTGATCGTAGCTTTAATTACTTGCCAATGGAATAGGATGCAATCATCTGGCGCACATTTTTCAAAGCTGGTCCTGGGATGATAGTCACGTGCAAGGTTGTTTCTCATTACTTCTTCATGTTTCTTTCAAGTTCTGTTTTTCTCTTTGGAACTTGATATTTGAATATTCACAATGCATAAATCAAGTGAAAATGCTATATGCAGATTTAAAAGTTCTTCATTCTTTTTAAGAACAGGGAAGGGGAAAAAAAAAAGAAATTCTAGTAGTCTTGAACCACATAGTGATGGAATCATCAAGACTTATTTTAGGAAGAAGTATAAGAATAATAATTAAGATATTTTATTAGAATTATAGTTTATTATGGTTTCCTATTTTTATTAGGATTAGTATTATTGTGTCTAAGTCTTATTAGGAATATTACACTTTCCTATTTCTATTAGGAGTTATATTAGTTCGTATTAGGACTGTTACACACCTATGAATAAAGGGTCTATGAACCTTTGTTGATTATGCATTATTGAATATTGAGTATTGAATGAATATTGATTTGAGCACGGAGATGCCAATCCCTTTCTTTCCTCTCTCTTTCAATTTCTCCCTTCCCTTTTTCTCTACCCAATCTCTATCAACTTGGCATCAAAGCAAGTTCTTGATTCCTAATCAAACCTTGCTATTGCTGCCATCACTCATTGCAGCTGCTCACTGGTTGCTGCTGTTGATGATGCTGAGTGCTGAGAGTTTCACAAAGAGAAGCTTGCTGAGGTCCCTGGTTGTTGTCTCCTTCCTGATTTGAGGAGCTCAAGCCCGAATCGAAGGAAAACTGTGATATTTTGCTAGAAAGATTAGGCCAACTCTGGTACTTGTCGGATCTCTACCTTGATTTTAGGGACTTCAGATTATTAGTAGGTTGTCAATTATTTGCTTGGAGCTAAAATTATTATTATTATTTTTTTTAAATCTGGACTATTAGGATAGTAGCAGAACTTCCTTAATTGCCTTGCTTGCTACAAGTGCTTTTTGGAGTAGTTTATTAGTGAGTTGCTTGTGTGTCTTGAGTTGATTTATTGGTGTAAAAGAAGAGGTTTTTTTCTTGCATGCCAGTTTCTAGAGCCATTGCATTAGAACAAAGAATTGATGTAATTGACGACAGAATTGATAAACTTGACAAAAAATTGAAAGCTTTACAAAAGGGAACTAGTGATCATATTTTCGAATTGGCTAAAAAATGGAATGCTAGCTGGGATGAACTTAGAGAGTCACTTCAAAAAGGTAGCTAGGAAAATCAACAATATATTTGTGGGGTGGGGGATCAAGTGCAAGGTCTCCAAAATACCATCACGGGTTTCAAGAACTCTTTAGGTGGTATTCATGGAAATGTTACAAGATTGGAACAGAAACTAGATTCTCACTTGTCTTTATGTGTGCATAATATGGCTAGTTCTAGTATTGTACAGATTGGCGTACCCAAACTTATTGACTTAATCATTAATTTGAAAAACTCTAGTTTTGGAAAGTCTAATAGGACTCATGTTCCGAGGAGGATGGAACTTGAAGACATTGGTCACATTCCAAATGGTTGTAGGGATGATGAGTACTGCCATGATGATTGACGAATCTAATGAGTTGTAACCTTACTAATGTAGAGATAGGTATCGAGATTGACATTGTAGGCACCATTCACCTAGAAGAGACCAAGGCTATCTCAAGAATCAAATACATGACGATCCTTATGATGTGATGAGAAAAGTCAAGTTTGATGTCCCTGCCTTTGATGGCAGCATGATCTCAATGCTTTTGTTGATTGGTTAGACTGCTTAGAGAACTACTTTGAGTTTTACAGCATGAATGGCATCCATATAATTCATTTTTTCAAAATGAAACTTAATGGGTTTGCTAAGAAATATTGGCAGAGTGCCCAAAATGAGATAGATCACCTAGGTGGGCTGCCCATAAACTTTGTGGGATGAAATGAAACAAAAGTTCAAAGAAAAATGTTTGCCTTCATTCCATAAAAGACAAATGATGGATAATTGGTTGAACTTGAAACAGTTGAATACTAATGTGTTGGATTATTATTCCCAATTCGAGGAAATGAAACTCAAATGTGCTTCTAGAGAAGAACAATGGATAATTGAGACTAGGTTTATTAATAAACTTAAAGGCGACTTTAAGGGAGAGGTGAACCTACACCAGCCTGAGTCTTTAATGGAGGCTTACTAAAAGGCCCTAGCAATAGAGAAGTACAAAAAGCCTTCCTATTCTCATAGGTGGGTTTCCCAAGTCGGGGAGTCTAAGCCCTCCAAGTCTCACCTTTCAGAAACCTTTTTACCCTAAAGGGCAATCACAGACTAGTCAGTTTGTTAAAAGCAATGCCCAGCTTAGCCAGCTAGTGAGCTCAGCTAATAGCAGTTCCTTCACCTGGGGCATTAGCCAACCTGTTAGCTCAGCTTAGAGTAGTTCCCTCACCTCTCCCCAACTCCTCCCTTCGTTGTCATGTCTTCCATGGTGTTTCATAAATCATAAGTATTATAAGGGAGGGCATCTAGTGTCTCGTTGCCCTAACTGTGCACTTATCATTGGATAAGACCCTCTTGAAGATGATGAGCCGATAGATGAGACTGTCTATCCTATTGTTGGTGACATTGCTACTGTGAGTGAACATGAAGAGGATGAGAGAGAGTCATCTTACTATTGTGAGATGTTTCCTTTCTTCTACTAGTTGTGATTCTTGGAAATGTACTGCTATTTTTGAGACTGAAGTGCTATGTGGAATAAAATTCTTCGTGTAGTCATTGATAACGATAGTTCTATGAATGTGATTTATAAGTGTGCTGTGAGATTTCTCAATCTTAAGACGGTACCCTATTTCACCCCTATTAAGGTTGCTTGGGTTGATAAGACATCTTTGATAATTTCTGAAAAGTGTAAAGTCCCTCTCTAATTAGCTGCATATTCTGAGAAGATTTGGTATAATTTATTACCTATGGATATTGCCCACATTTTGTTATGTCGTCCTTGACCATATGACAAAAAAGCCATCAATTTTGGAAAGGATAATACTTATGTGTTCATTCATAATAGAAAAGAGGATTAGTTTAGCTTGGTTCAACCCTCACAACATAATAAGACCGAAGGAGCTAACCTTAAACTACCTAAGTCTAAGAAACAGACTAAGGGCCTGTTTCTTTCGTGGGTAAATTGGGTGAGTCAAAAGAGTGAAGTG
>JACYFF010003369.1:25022611-25036814 GCA_017589665.1 Selenicereus undatus
ATCTCACATGATACTTTACAAATTATTAAAATTATGAAGAGGTGGGTTGAAGTAGGTTGAGATAGGTTGAAGTGGGTTGAAATTGGTATTTTTTTTTTCAAGTGGGTTGAAGTAGGTTGAAATGGGTTAAAGTAGGTTGAAGTGGGTAAAAGTGGATTGACCCACGAAAAGAACAGGCCTTAAGAAGTTGCATTTTTTTTTTTCCTGGATATGAATGTGAAATAGAAGGAAAACAATCTAACATGTTATTAGCTCTAGTAGCCAAAGCCCAACCAATGTTCCCTATTACATGTGAGATGTTCCTTAATCTTAATGAACTTCTTGATGAATTTAAGGACATATCTCCTGATGATCTCCCTGGTGAATTGCCTGCTTTAAGGGATATCCTACATGCTATAGACCTTGTCCTAGGATCGCCCTTACCTAATTTACCTCACTATAAGATGAACCCTGGTGAATGTGAAGAGCTTAATAGACAAATTGAGGGGCTTCTGCCAAAAGAGTTTCATTCAAAATAGTCTTAGTCCCTTTGTTGTCCCTTGTTCTTGCCATCTTGATCCCTAAGAAAGATGGTTCTTGGAGGATGTGTATTCCTAACACCTCGCTTCGTGATTTTTTGGTATGGGAATTGCATGATGGATGTCTTGCTGGTCATTTGGGTATGGATAAGACCACCACTCTTATTGGTGACCTTTTTTTTGTCCTCCTTACACAAGGATGTGTGTTGTGTCTCAGTGGCGAGACCAACTTGTGGAAGTTGGGAAGCAACAACAGTTAGAAAGCAAAACACCGGCTTATATACTCCTTTACCTATTTTACATTCCCTAGAAAGACCTTAGCATGGACTTGGTCTTAGGTATTCCCTGAATTGCCAGAGATCTTGATTGCATTCTTGTTGTTGTGGATAGGTTGTTTGGGATGACACATTTCATCCTTGTAGCAAAACTACTGACGCATCCCATGTTGTCAGGATCTTCCTTGGTGTCAGGATCTTCCTTGGGGAAATTATTCGTTTGCATGGTTTGCCGTCATCTATTGTGTTTGATAGGGATGTCAAATTTGTGAGTCATTTTTGAAGGACATTGTTGAAGCTGTTTGGTACTCACTTAAAATTTTCTTCTACTTTCCACCCTCAAAGTGATGGACAAACCAAGGTCGTCAACCGGAGTCTAGGTAACCTTCCTAGATGTCTTGTCGGTGATGAACCTAATACTTGGAATTTGGTTTTAGCTACAACTAAGTTTGCTTATAACGAGGCTATGAACAAGTCCACTGGAAAGAGTCCATTTGAAGTTTTGCATGGTGGTGTTCCTGGTCTTCGTATTGATTTAGTGTCATTACCTATTGATTCTCGGCTTGCCGAATCTCCTGAAACTTTTGCTAAACATATCCATGATGTGCGTACTGATGTTCAACAGAAATTTGCACAGAGTAATGAAAATTATAAACTTATTGTTAATGTGCATCGTAGAAAGCTAGAGTTTAATGAGGGTGATTGTGTGATGGTCTGAATACGTCCTGAAAGATTTCCAAAACACTTTTAAAAAGCTCTTTGCTCAAGCTCGTGGACCTTATTGTATTTTGAAATGTCTTGGCTCTAATGCATAATTAATTGATTTACCCTCTGATTTATCTATTAGCCTATCTTCAACGTGGAGGATATGACACTTTACTAAGGTTCCTTTGAGCTTCCCACGTTTTCTGGGAGTATCACATTTGGTTCCGTGACTTCTTTAGTTTCGGTCCTTAAGCGATCACCTGCTCCGCCATTAGTGGTCGATGACGTTGAAGGCGTACTGGAAGATGAGATTGTTAGTACTGCCACTGGAGGTTTTCAATGATTCTTGGTTCGTTGGAAAGGCCGCCCCCAATCTGATAATTCCTAGGTTCATGTGAATGATTTGCATCGCATCACTCTTGATTTGCTGGATGGGCATCTTCATGTCAACTCTCGGAGGGCAAGTTTTTCCAAGCTAGCGAGAAATGATGGAATTCATCAAGACTGCTTTTAGAAAGAAGTATAAGAATAATAATTAAGATTTTTTTATTAGAATTATAGTTTATTATGGTTTCCTATTTCTATTAGGATCAGTATTATTGTGTCCAAGACTTACCTTTGTTGATTATACATTATTGAATATTGTGTATTGAGTGATTATTGATTTGAGCATGGAGAGGCCAATCCCTTTCTTTCCTCTTTCTCTCTAAATTTGTCCTTTCTTGCCTTTTTGTCTACCCAATCTGTCACATACTCACATGGTCTCTGAGAGAATGTAGAGTCTGACTCTGCATTATATTTATAGTGTAAGTTGCCCTTTGTTAGTCATCTAATTAAAGCTGCTGTAGCTTAATGTCATATGTTAAGGAAATTGGTGAGGTGTGAATCTGAAAATAAACTCATGTAACTGGAGAGGGCTGCAACTGGTATGCTGACCCAATTCTTTGCCTGTTTCATCTTAAATGTTTGCCTGACCTATCAGGTTTTGTCACTTTTGGAGAAATATTTCAGATTTGGGTTGGCAAAGCCATACCATCTGCATTTGTGGCTTTTTCCCTGTGCACGTGATGGGGTTGTGAATAGCAATTGATATGATATCTTCTGCCATTTGTTACTTTAGGTTCACAAAATGCAAAATGCACTGAAGATCTGAGTCTCTTTGCAAGCAGTCCAATTCTCCTAAAAAGCATCTGCTATATTCTTCCCTTCATTACCTTTTATTGCTTTGCATTGGTGAGATACCCTCCCATTTCATTTGGTAGCTTTTCAATGTGACATGCAATGTGGAGTTCTAAACCATCCTACTCAAATTCCTTCCTTCTTATGTCTTGCTCTTGCGTTTTTTTTTTTTTTTTTGTTGGTGGTGGTGGTAACATGTGATTTTAGCAAGACCAACAAAAAACAATTTTATACAACTTCACAGGGAAGGAGAGCAAAGTCGGCCACTCGGTATTTTCCTCTTAACCCCCTTTTAGCTGTAAGGAATAAGGATTCTTATCACATATTAACGAGAACATATACAGAGCTGATATTCTATGACAAACCTTATGAATACCTGATCTTTACAACTCCATCTACTATGCATACTAGTTTGAATGGATTACTGACCAACTTGCTGAAGTATTCTCTGGTCCTTTCAGATCCAGATGGCAGATTGCATGAATCCTGCCAACTTAGCTTGGTGGAACACCGTGCCAATTGATTCTGCACGCTTTAAGCTGATTTTGAATACATCTGATACAAGAAGCCAAATTAGGAAATTGCCTCTGCACTCCCGCCATTGGATGATCTTGTGCAAGATCTGACCAGAAGATTTTTTTTAAAAATAAAATAAAAAGAATAAGATATAGAGGCAATATACAAGTGGAAAACAGTTCCATTTTGCTATAAGCATAAGACTGCCTGCAGTCAGCTAAGAATATCTAGGAACATTGACAGCCAATTATGATAATGTTAGTATTTAGGACCATTCAATCTACTCCAGGTGACATGAGCAGTTCCAGATTTCCCTTGATGCCACTGCATAAGCCATTGTTACCACTAGCGGCAGAATAATCGCCATTTTGCGAGGGACACTACTTATATCCAACTTAAAAATGCTTTTGAAATGTATCGAAATCTGCCAATGCAGGAATTGTTGATGTGAAGTAATTATAAGTGTGAAGTAATTATGATAACATACTTCTGGTTTGTATATACTAGTGATTTTAAGCTGAATTTATGGGTAGGGATGTTCTTGTAATGGCTATTGAGTTGTGTTGTGTCAGGAGATATTTGTGCAGAAAGGATGGATTTAATTTAGGATGGAAGGGAGTTATCTTTGTAAGTTCTACAGAGCAAACATTCTATCACCTGTTTTGCTATTGGCTTGTCAAGTTTAGTTCAGCTTTCCTGAACATCTTTGAATGGGGGAATGTCTTATGCGTTGAGCTTCTTTCTTGAGTTTCTCAAATGTCTGTTGAGGAGCATGCAGATGAATTGCTCCCTTCCAATGTATACCACTGCTATGCTTATTCCATTTTGATTGGGATATGGCTGCTTGATGCATGCTTAGTCCACCGGCTTCTTGTAAGACGAATTACTTGCATATATAATTTGATCTTGTTATATATAAATCTCAATCTTCTAGACCTTGCCCCAGTGGGTTCCACCCGTGGTGTTTGTTGTTATTGTTCTATATGTAGTTCAACCCTCTAATGTTATTTTAAGAAGTGAAGACCTTGGGGACAAGAAGGTGAATATTGATTGCCAAATTGATACATCATTAAGTGCCAATATTTGCAGAAGTGCTTTAAGGCTTATGCAAGTTTGTTGGGTTTAGGATAGCAATGCTGAGATATCCCTGCAGCAGGAGTTGTACCAAGAACATTGGTCTTGCTAACTAACTTGGTGGCCTGGAGAAACCAGGCCAGTTACTGTTGATTTCATCAGAATGCCGCTAAGTGGAACACTTTTCTGTCTTCATGCATTTTCTGACCTCTATGAAGATCATGTGCTAATTATCTGATTTCCTTTATGAATCTCTTTAGTGCCATTATAAATTTTTGTGTTCCCCTTGGCTTTAGTTTGTAAATTTTCATGTAAGTTAGGAGCTTTGTAGGATGTCCCTAGGAATTCAGTGGAGCTATTCAACTTAAAAAGAAAGAAAAGCAATGGTAAAGTGTAACTCTGTATCATCTAAATCCATTGTCCAGCTGCTTCGGTGTGTCTATTTCTAATTCGTAATCCTTTCACTTTGTCTTTACATCTCCTTTTTGTATGTCAAAGTCTTTACATTTTTGTTGCCAGTCACATTTTGTTGCAATGCGTCTTGATTGACTGAAACAACTACGTACAGGTTTAATGGAAAGTAATAAAGTGGTGCTGATATGCGACAGTTTGTGGAAGGACGACAAGACATGAGACTTCAGTTAGCACTTTGTGGAAATCCAATTCCATGGCGCTGTGTGTGAAACAAAATAAACAACATACTGCAAAGGACTCCTATTCGGACAGGAAGCAAAGTAAGGATCTCCCGGGCCTGTTTCGATGGTGTCGGATAAAAACATTGGACCATGTTCTTATCAAAGAGTGCAACTGTTGCAAAGACAAGTATTGCCATGAAAGCGTGCAGAAAATCTATGAATCGAAGACGGTAATTGGCAGCTACATGTGGTGAAAGTTTGGCTGACCCATCTATCAGCCAGAAACCTCTGAAAGTGGCAAAGTCGAAGATGTTGCCATTCTTGTCCTTGAAGCTGTCACTGAAGCTCAGCAGGAAAGATGACAACCCGCAAAGCGCAATGAGTGCAGAAGTCATTGCTCGGGTTGCATAATCACATTCACCTTGGCTTGTGAAAATAGGAGATAGGAGCTGAAAAGCCATTAGGGTTCCCATCGGCAGTCTTTTCGCCAAGTGAGCTGTGCTCTGAAATGTTCGGCTGATGGCTTGCTGAATTACGCTTCTCTCGACCGCATCAGGGAACGGTATGTCTTTGAGCAGGGGTAGTTTTTGATCATTATCATCATGATGGGCTTCTCCTTTAGTTATTTTGATCTCTATTGTTTCTCTCGCTTTCGTCATCTTCTTTCGATTGTTTTCATTCTGTTCTGACAGATCTCTGAGAGACTTCCATATATAAAGGGGTGGAAGGCCAATGTGGGAGGTAGCTTGGTTAGTCATGCCTCGCAAGAAACAGGACACTAGAGAGTTGCATTTCAGGTCAAGTCACGTTGTTTGGATTCTATGGAACAGTTACTGTTTAAGATTTGTCAAGATGATTAATAATGGAATTCATATTTCCTAATTGTTGAAACAATTTTGATAGGGTGATCAATCATAGAATTTTACTTTGTTTTGTTTCCCCTTGACGAGGGTTGACTTTATTTGTGAAGAGAGTTTTACGAAGTAGACATACATTGCATGGTTTTTGTAATTTGATTTCCGACGTATTAGTATTTTGTTGTGCTTGAATCTATTAGCTATGAATTTTATTCTTTAGTTAATTTGGTCATATATATGTCAGTTGGTACTTTCAAAATTCATTGTAATGTATGGGGTAATACTATTGTTTTTGTTCAGTCAATGCATATTAGTTTTCTATCAAAAAATTAATGAATATTAACTAAATAAGAATTTTTCTCTCATTTAATGAGTGATCCCCGAGTGTCAATAGATATGATCACTCAATTTTAGTATTATTTAGATAGATAGATTAGATTTGGATACACAGGGTCTACACCGTACGTTGTTTATATAAGACATTCACAGTGGCACTTTGATGACATGTCGAGTGGCATTAGCAAATGCAACTGTGTTTGTCTTTCTTATAACTGTAGCATTTTCTCCTGTTAGACTTTAGTAGATCACAGTATAGGCTCGCGGATTTCCCTAGATGGGAATACAGATTATAGGGGGTTTGAGCATCTCCGATGATTATGATTGTGAAAGTCTTAATCATAAATCTTGATAAGCTGTCAAACAATTATGTTTGACAAATTTGCATATCTTAATCCTAAAACTCAGGAGTGGAGAATTGAATCATCACTTGTTTTGGGCCAGCCAAATGCTATGATTGTTTCGTGGGTTTCCTTCCCTATGAAGACACCAGAACAGGCTGTTTGTTTGCAATGTTCAGGTGCACACTCATGAGTCATGTGTTTGATATCTTCTAATTTAATGATATTATTGACAGACTTCATTTGGGTCAAGTGTTTTGGAATCCTTCTCTTTTGATGTGCATGCATGTGTACTCACATTTCTAGTAATTTTTGAGATATGAAAGTTAGTCTACAGCCTGGATCATCTATATATTTTAGAGTGCTTCAGTTAAAATTATCCACCTTTGCACGCTACTTTGTGAATGCCAGCTTGGCTGCTGGTGTGTTCATCCTTTTCCCCAGGGTTTGCTTTCATATGAATGTATTTGCAGTTTGCTATAGAATTTAAGGGGAAAAAAAAAATTCACCCCCCCCCCCCCCCCCAACCCCCAAAAAAAGTGAAAAAGGGAGAACATGGTGCCAGTTTTTGCCTAATTCTCGGTAAAAGTATGTCATTGTTTGGGTGGTAACTCCCGAACTTCTCTCTTTCTAGCTTCTGCTACCCGAACCCATCAAATGTGCCAATCTCTGCTGGCGTAGTTATGTGTGGATCTTTGTTGAAAATAAAACTCCACGTACAAGCCTTTGTCGATTCTATTGCTGGGATGCTTTCCTTATTGCCCCCTTTTTTTTCCCCTTTTTTGGGCGAGGCCTAATCCCCTTGCTCTCTTGGTTTTCTCTCCTTAACTTTAACAAAGGGGTCGTCCAGTTAGAGTTTGACTAAGGCTTGTCAACCCCTGTATAGCCCAAGACAATGTACTTACGATGCCACGCCATGCCGTGTTTCGAACTTATGTCAAAGCCCAAAGTATTCCTATCATAAAAATGAACCAGCCAACCCATATAACAAATTCATTAAAAAACAAGTATGCTAAAATTCGGTTAGGTTCCTGTAATCACAGAATAAAAAATATTGAACTGTATTCAAAATTTTCAATGCAGTTACCTAGATTTTCAGTTCAATTTTTTTGGATTTCTGATTCTGTTGGTTGATTAGTTTTTGATTTTTTTTTTTTGGGCACATCTTTAATCCCCAGGTCATCTACAACAACAACTACTTTCAGTTTGGGTCTTGCTTTCGCAGGGTATGAAAAAATTCTAGATGTAGGCATCCTTACCTCCTAACGTCTGAGCACTCATTTTTGCTCCCCATTTTTACTCCCAGTACACATAATGCAACAAGTGAGCAAGCTAAAATGAATAAAAGTTGAGCCCTTTGTTTGGTTTAAAGTTTTTTGTGTTAAAGTATGGGAATTATATTATATATTCCAAACCTTATGTTTGGTCAAGGTAATTTTTTTAGCTGAAATCATATTTTGAACGGAATGGCTAATCGACAAGGTATGATTTTTGCTCAATCCCGATCACCCTTTAGAGTTACATAAAACCAGACTTTTATTATTACTTTTTCTTAATATTGAATTCATTCTTAGATTGAACAAAATAAGTAGATCAAGAATCATGCACTATTCTCATACCTCTTAATTTCATTCAATTCTATTCCATTCCATTGGCAAAAATCCAAAAACAAGTTCAGGTCTGATGAGTTGGGCCTGGATTGTGTTTCAGGCTAGAAGATTCCAGAAAGTACACTAGGTTCGTTTTAAATGTTCGTGACCTCGTTTATACTGTCACTTGTGCATGTATGTGATGTTCGGTTGGATGCAATATAATGACAATGAAATGCAATCAACTTCGCAATGCAATTGTGATGACTTAGTTCGTAGTAATCACAATTACAACATTGCATTACAAAGTTGATTACATCTAAATCAAACATTACATTAGTGTTTACTCCATCACAAGTTTGCTAGTATTCAACAACGGTAGTGATAGGGAGTTTCCTGCAGCCTGGTTTATCAATTGGGTTTTGCTGAAGCCCAGCCCAGCCCAGGCCAGGCCATGTCATCTGCAAACACCGACCTTTTTTTTGGGGGGGGGGGGGGGGTTGCCTTTTTCCCTGTCAAATTTTAAGCTTATAATCCACCCATGAAAATTTGTTAAAATTCATGCTGTACTTCTTGGTAAAAGATTTCTTTAAGGGTTACTTGATTCGAAAAGTTAAAATAGAAATGAAATAAAATCTATATCTAAAGATTTTAATAGTCCCTTAACTATGTGATCTTTAAAAAAAAAAAAGATTTTAGTTGTCCTTCAAGTGTGTGATTTCAGTTTTTTTTTTTTTATAGAAAAAAATAAGTAGTTGTTGAATATGTGAACCATTGATTCTACATGATTACCCAAATTTAAAAAGGGGAACAATCGATTAGTGCTTAGGTTAAATTTTTTCTAATGCTCTATATTGATTTTTCCTATTTTTAAATTACTTTTTTTTGATAAAAAAATGATTACTATAGTTAATTGAATTCAGGATGCAATTTTCTCCTTCAAATAGGCCGTGATATATGGGAACAGCAAAGCCTATATCATATTTCTAAGAGTATATACTCCCACAAGTTGCATCAATGCCATATATTAAAAATTATCTATATAACAAATACACGTTGAAAAAATATATATACATGGCAAGTGAGAGTATACACTCCTAACTATACGATATACATTACTTGGGAACAAGATCAGTATTTAGTCTTATGAAAGCAAGTGGCGTAGCATCATTGTAATTTCTTGTAACCTAAAGCTAAATTTTACTTCTTATTGTTCCTTATTGTTAAAAATAATGCTAAAATTATCTTGTCCTTACTCCACTATTGTCCATTAATTTTGAAATTGAGCTAATTGAATTTGTTCGTGGTCTAGTTTTTCATCTATCGTTTGGGAAATTTATAACACTAACCTCAAAAATTTACCTAATAATCAAATCGCGAATTTTTAGATGAGACCATCTCATATAAAAGTTATTATGAGAGGGAATCCTTCACGGGTGGTATTTTTGAGATTTTGTGGTGATTAATAATATATTTCGGATTGACATTAACATGTACGTGACATCATTTTTTCATGTAAAGAAGGCATGAAGAGGTCAATGTATTATGGATTGAGATTCAAATTTTGTAAAAATAACTTGTAATTATATGGAGATTTTACAGGTTAATGTAATTGACAATAACATGTAACGTCGTTTATACTTGAAAAAGCAAAGTATCTTCAAGATTACATCGACTAAATTGAAGGGAAATTCTCTTAACTTTCCAGGCTTTTTGCTCTAAAGTTCCTAACGTTTAAGAATTGCTACTGTTTGTTGGTTAAAAAAAAAAAACTGCTACTGTTTAAGCACATGAGGAGCCTTCCAAGCAAAGCAAAACATCACAGAAAGCTTTCCAAAGCCCTTTTTACTGTTAAATTCACCCAAATGACAATTCCCATTACTTTTGTTTACAATAATAATTACGAACAAAATCCTTCTCCATCTTGTTTTCACCACTCCGACCTTTTTTTTATTTGTTTTCAGAAGCTATAATGGCAATCAAATCTGTTCTGAGATTTGCTATTTTTTCATCTCCAAGTTTCAGACAAGCCAATCCCCCCCCCCCAAAAAGAAATAGAACCCACAAATATTCCTTACAAAAGTGGGACCTCTACGTTTCATTTGTACACTGAAATTCACCCATATAGAATCATTTTGTCACTACCCTTTTTCTTCATGAAATAGTAGATTCTAAAAAAAGCAATTTAAAGACCAATAAAACACCGTAAAAATCTGGGCCCTACTCGTACCCCTAGAAAAAGATTCTTCCTGTAAAAGAAGAAAAGAAAATACAACCATAATTCATGCATTTCATGATCCCATGCAAAACATGGCGACAATGTCGTGCAATAGTCTTTATCCTGTGTTAGCGCTCCTCGTCTTGTAATAGAGTGCCCTTTTTGCACAAAATAATATGCTCATAGGTTTTGGCCCATTTTAGAAGCTTAGCTGTGAATCTGCTGGCTGGATTTTCCCTCCTTGCCAGTTGTAATTATTGTGAATTGAAATTTTACCCCCTCTTTGTTTTTTTATGCTCCTTGTCGTAATTGATATCAATTAATGTTATAATACCTTGTCTGTTTCGGCCAAAAGTACGTAGGATTTTGTTTTTCTACGTTGTACTTTGCAATTATCTATAGTTAATTATATTAAATATTAGCTATTAACTAATTAATTACTAGCAGATATAATAACATTAGGGTTGGTAAAAATCTATACGACCCAATCAAAAACTAGGTATGATCACAAAATTTATGTCTGAATTTAAAACTCGGACAATCAGTCATGTCCGAATTTAAATTTGAGCCATGATTCGGGTTCAGGTTATCTGAATTTTTTAAATATTTCGGATTCAGACAAATTCGGACAATCAGACAGTCGGGTTCGGACATTGGACCACTACATTTTTGTGTAATTTTGGTCCAAATTCTATAAGAAATTTTATAAAAATAGCTTTGGACGCCCGGGTTCAAACATTGAAAAATCGAGTTTGGGTTCGGTCACTCAAATATTCGGTCAGAATGTCAAAAAATCATATCTCAAATTCGGACATTCGGACAACTGAGTCTAGACATTTGACATCCGGGTCCGGGTTCGGATTTGACCAGAGTGTCCGATTTATAATTCGAGCAGAGTCCAATTTGAAGTTTTTTGTCCGAATGTCGAATTTGTCCAGACCCGAATCGACCGACACCCGAATTTTTGCCAACACCCTATTAAGATCCATTATCTAATACACAAAATTAGATGCACATGCATTATTAATTATAATTTATTTATTCTATTTTCTTTTTAACATTAGTTATGATAAAAATATTAATATACCTGAGTGTCCATTATCTAATACACAAAATTACCATCCATAAGGGTAGATATCTTCAGTCATAGATTTTCTTCATTCATAAGACTCCACCCGAGCGCTTACTTAAGGGAATAAGCACCAAACCATTTGATCTAACCTTTGTTGATTCAAAAAATGGTTAATATAGATTATTTATTACTTTACCAATTATACTATTTCCGTCCTATTAAAGTTGTCAAAGCTTTCCTTTATGAATGTCCCTAAAGGATTGTCAAGATTTCTTTATTGAGTAAAAAAATGACTTTTCATTTAATACATTAGAGTAATAAATGATATTCCCTTATTGTTTTAGTATTCTAAAATTTGACAATTTTGATGAGATAGAGGGAGTAAAAATTTAAAATGTTGAATCAGTCGTCAAAAGAGGGGGGGGGGGGGGGGGACAAGGCCCAAGAGAGCCTTTATTGTAAAGCAAACAAGCCCACCAAGGAAGCTTATTGCTTTGTCAGTAATTCCTCCAAATAGTTAATGATATCTTAGCCTAGCGGTTAGTACGTACCAAGACCTTGTGTACATTTGGTCTGAACTCGCTCATATGATATTGTAGTTATATCATACTACCCTTTATGACTTCTCTGAATTCAAAACAACAAAAAAGATCCTCCTCCAAATAAGGAGGATTTGTGTATAATAAGATTTAAACCCATCACTCAAAGATTGCGACCGTAAAAATTATCTTGATATAGAAAAGCTACAAGAAGTCAAATTGAGCTCATATAAATGATCTCTCACGTCAGATATGTAGCTAAACCTTAACTATATTAAGCATATAATTTCTGTATATTTCTCTTATTTAATTTCAATGTGGGTTTTGAATTTGTTACGTTGGTGAAGTTTGACGGAACTTTTAATGTCGAGTCTGCTCTGTTTGATGCACTTGAAATACATTTAAAAAAAAAAGAAAACATTTTCCCAGACCTCATAACTGTCATCATCAGACATCAATAATAAGGTATTCAACCCCTACAATCTTTCGTAAGCGTTTGACACTAAATCACTTTCCTTTTGTTTTATGTTTATTTTAAAATCGTATTCATCAAATCAGTGAAAATATGGTCCAATTGCCGACACTGTTGTCCGATCATATCATCATATATATAATATAAAACTGAATATATTGTTAGCTGAGTGAAATTTGACATTATATCATTGATAAAGTATTTCCTTTTTTCTTCTTAACTAGTTTGTGCCCGTGCATTTCCACGGGGCATCTATACAGTAGAAATTTAATATAAATATGTATTAGTATTATAAACAAAGTCGATAATATTGAGCAAAATTAAAAAGAAAAATAAAAATTTTCTACAAATAATAATCTAAGTATGCCCTTCAATAAATGTAAGAAAACTAAGAATTTTTTTATTTGAAAAGAAAACTAAGAAGTTGAATTTATATAATATATAATCTTAGCGTAAGCAAGATAAGTTTTTTAATTAATCACCTAATTAAACTTCTCAGTTTTGTAGTATTGACTTATGTATTTTTTTGGGAGGGGGCAGTTGATAAATTTACGTACGCACCGAAGGAAAAATTGAATTTTAATTATGTACATGTAAAATACATATGTACCTTACTGCTAAACCATTTCCAAATGCTGATGCATTTTATTTACATATCGCTCCCTTGATTTGTTGGGCCTTGCAAAATAAAAGTTAATCATTAATTATTATAGTCCCCAAATATGTTCAAATTTTCGATTCAATGCTTGCATCGTAGAGAATGAATACATACACACACGCGCGCACACACACACACACGCGCGCGCGCGCGCACACACACATATACATACATACATATATATTTATTTCACTGCAAAAGTTAGATATCAAATATAATACATATAGTGGGGTGAACAAAATTAAGTAATAAAACTTAAAATACTATTAGAAAAAAATTATAGCTAATGGACAGAAGAAAAATATATACAAAATGTAAATAATTTACCACAATTGTATTAATTAAACTAAAGAAGAAAACCATCAACAATCAAAAGTTTAGAGTTGCATGAGATTAAAAGTACCATAGATTAGAGGAGGGAAGGATGGACAACTATGCATATTATTATTTTTTATAATATGAAGATAAAGATATAAAGTTTAGTGTAATTAGTTAAATTACCTGATATTTTTCTTTACATTAATGGGTTGTTATTAATTTTCATTGGGTATAGTCATTAATTAAGGTGATGCAAATCTAACAAAAGAACTTCATAATTGTAGCACATATTAAAAAATAATTCTATTAGAGAAAGAGAGAGAGAGAGAGAGTGAGAGGATTACGGAAAAAACTAACTCTATTTTTTTGGATAGATAGTTAAAACTAATTAGGTAGTTTCCACATCACGGAAAGCGAAAATAGGAAGACATGAGATATTTTCTTTTTTTCTTCTAAAAGCATTAGTGCCTTTTTTGAATGAAAGGTTGAGATTTTATTTGGAAGAGATCAATGGACCACATACATCAATGCCTCATATTTTAGAATTGAAGGAGGGAAGATTTTTGAGCACATTTTATTTTGCTGCATAAAAAACTCGTGCATTTGCACGGGCATCGAAATAGTAACAATTTAATATAAATATGTATTAATATTATAAACAAAGTGTATATTGTTGATCAAATTTTAAAATAAAAAATAAAATTTTCTACAAACAATACTCTAAGTATGTTATTTGATATTGGAAAGAAAAATGAAAGTTTTTTTTTGTTGGATAGGAAACTAAGAAGTTGAATTTATATAATATATAATCTTAGTGTAAGTAGGATATGTTTTTTAACTAATCAATTAATTAAACTTCTCAGTCTTGTAGTATTGACTTCTGTAGTGTTTTTGAGGGGGG
>JACYFF010003369.1:25051814-25090312 GCA_017589665.1 Selenicereus undatus
CATTAAAAAGGTGCAATTAAACTGGTTACCAATCCTTCTACCACTAACGCTATCATCTACGGTCATGAGAAATGGTTTTGTTTCAATTTTGAACCACCTTTCTTAAAGCACAAACAAAAAAGGAAAATAACAGAGGAAGCCAAATTAAACAAATAATTAAAACAAATGCTTATAGTATAACAATAATTATAGAAGCACCTACAGAGCTACAAACAAAGAAGGGGAAAAAGTCATCATTGAAGTTCCCAAACCAAAATGAGGGGAAAACAACAAATAGAGAAATTACACCTATTACAACATATTTCATTGCAGATATATTTACACATTTTATCTTTTTAATTTGCACATTAATTAAGAAATTGATGATGGTTATCTTGCCCAGGCCCTAAAGTCCAGTGCCCAGTGAAAAAATAATTACAAAAATTTATAGATAAATTAATTTTGTTACATTCGATGTCTTTAGAGCAACAAATAGCAACTTGAGCACAAAATGTGTCATCAAGATAATCAAATGCACATACAAGAAGATCCCGTTAAATCAAAACTCAAAAGTCAAACACAAAGGATCCAAACAAACAACCTAGATTAATTGTCAAGCCACAAAGAAACTCAGCTGTTCCAATAACCAAACTGCTTACTAATCAATCACATGATTCCAAGTATCACAAAATCACAAACTCGTGAAATAGAGCTAGCTAAAATCAACTTTAAAAATGATAGAGCTTGAGAAGGAAGATTCATAATGCACAACTCGATGTCATAATTAAGTTTAAAAAATAAGCATGGTGTCAGTCAACACTGAGTTTAGGAAATAAAGTAGAATTTAGAGATTTGAACACTAGATAGTTAGAATAAACTCAAAAAACATATAGTAACACAAATGACTATATATGGAGTTAGATTATGAAATGTTGAAGAACTCACAAAGATATTGACCTCTATAAAAAAAAGGTAAAGATATTAACCCATATATACTGATTATTATTAAACTTAAAAGCTACTAATTTATAAGAATTCAAAATAAAAAATTACCAACACCATCCACAAAATCTATTTTTATTGGTTTAGTTTACGAAGATTCAATTATATGAGCAATAGGGGCGATAAAATCGTTTAATCGGAAATTCGGTTAACCGGAAAGTGGTTCGAAAAAAAATTGTGAACCGAAAACCAAACCAAAATTTTCAGTTAACCAAATTTTTCGGTTTAGCAAAAATGTGATCGTAACCGAACTGAAAAACTTGGTTAACCGGATTTTCGGTTCGATTATCGGTTAACCGTTAAGTTAAATTGTTAATTTTCAGTTTTCACTCCTTTTAATTAATTTAACTATTTGAGACTCCAAATATTAATTTACACATTATTGTGTGTTTACTGTTATATTTTAATAGTTATAACCTACACTTGACTAATATAAAATTTAGTATTTTTTTGAAAAAATGAAGTTTTGGGTTCGGTTAACCGATCATAACCATCTAGTCAACCAAATCTCCAACGGCCGAACCGAAACCACAAAATTTTTCACTTCAGTTAACCGGACTAAATTTTTTAGAAAAATTGAACCGGGTCTTTCGGTTTTTCAGTTCGGTTTTTCGATTTCGGATTTTTTTCCTCACCCTAGTGAGCAACCATATCCAAACTTGATGATAGTAAAAAGTGGCAATTGTAGAGCAAACATATCTTGCATACACACACACACACACACACAACACACACACACACACTTATATACACACATATATATACATATATTTACACGCGCACGCGCACGCACACACACACACACACACACACATATATATATGTGTGTGTGTGTGTGTGTGTGTGTGTTGCCTATGCAGTGCATGGTCTCAAGCTATAATATAATTAAGTGTTACGTATAATAGAAATACTCAATTTACAATTTTTTTTTTATTTTTTTTGGTGTGACTTCGGACTCTTTGTTTATATTGTTGAGTTTTGATCGTTTATTTAGGCGTTGTCTATAATTCATGGAATTTTGCTAAGCACTATCAAATAGAATTTTCATAGGTTATACTTTTTGGGTATAAATGAAGGCATACAGATAGACTATTGATAATATTTAATTTATGCAAGAATTGAAAATATTTTTTTTTGGGATTTTATGTATAACAGAAATTTTTATTCTATAAATTTCTGTCTTTTATTATAATTTTTTTAACAACTTACTAATCAATTGATGAATAACAAAAAATAATAAGCTTAAAAATAAAAGTAGTACTCAGTTTAAAAGTAAATGTATAAAACTTTTGTTATCCGATTTCACACTTGAGTGACTAATGATATAGAGTCCTACCATTTACCTTTCATAAATGAGCCCCAAATTTATGTTCATTAGAGTTGTAGCTTTGGATGGAGGGAAAAAATGACGAAAAATTTCATGAGAAGTGGGTCTTAAGGAGTTAACGTGAAAGAGTGGGAGAGAGAGAGAGAGAGAGAGAATCAAAGAAGTTACTAATGAATTTTTTTTTGGATCCATATGAGCCACAAAGGGCAATACAATTACAACGCAATGGGGGAGTCGAACCTAGGACCTAATGTACCAAGCGCCTCAGTCAATACTTTTCTTATGAGAGAGAGAGAGAGACGTAGTAGGGAGTAGTTTTTTAAGAGAATAGTCAATACTTTTTATTTTTTGAAAACGATTAAATTTTTAATTGACTGCTGAGATTTCCTAAAACATTTGATCAAATGTTATAAATAAGCAAACTTATGCAAATCACTCCCGCGCTAGTCAAATTAACATTTCTTTTATATATTAGATATTAGATTATAACAATATACAAGGAACTATGCATCAAATTCACTCATAAATGACACGTGTGTGCATATTGAGCTAAGTTAATTATAATCTATTTTAATACATAGGAAATCTTATGATTTGTTCCATTAGTAACTATCTTCTAAGCTTGAAAACTATTAATTTTATTAAAATTGTTATGTAAATCACATGAAATATTATATGATTTACTATTTTGTATATATGTTTAGTACATACAAAAGCTCGAAAACTATTCCGTGGATTGCATGGGAGACAACATGCTAGTTAATATTTCAAAACACCTTTCATGGCTTCTAACAAATTAAAGTACAATAAAGAACATAAAAAAAATTCTTTTTTTGTTTTGTTTTGTTAAGGTAATATATACAGTTGAGGTAATCTTCTGACAAGGGTTCCATCACTTAAGTTGTCAAGATTGATCAGAATAAGCAAGAACTCGTCTGTATGGCTGTACCTAGGTCAAATCAACTTGGAAATTGCGAACAAAGTAAGCACGGTATACAATCTAAGTTCACTTGTATATCTAATTCCTTAAATATGTGACCCTCACCAAAATATAGCAAATTTTTTTGAATGTTTTCGATCAATTAATAAATTTGCTGCTAAATATTTCCATCAATTAAATAATAAATTTACCATGGTGTTTGAATTGCTTCACAAGACTGTTGTACTACTATCTATCCATTTTCTTCTAAAGTAAACTTGCTGTTATTTTTCCAATACTTTTTTGCTTTAATATATTGAAATGTTTGATATGAAAAATTATTTGACATCAAAGAGGTGTTTAACATTACATTTATCAGTGAGTAAAAATAAGGTTGAAAATAAAAAATTATACAAATGTTAAATAAAAATTTATAATCGCATTACATCCGATTATATCTAAATTTAATATGATTCAAATTCGATTTAACATTCGATCCGAATGAGTTGAATTTTGATCAGATTTTCAAATCTGATTATTAATTGGATCAAATTTAAATATTTATACATCATATCCAAATTCAACTCGTCGCTATCTCTAGACATAAGGCCTCATAATTCATGAATATTAAATTAAATAGTATAAATAGAGAGAATCTAGAGCTTAGAAGATGAAGGAAGCAGGTAAAAAGCAAGAACCAAAAAGACGATGAACAAAAAGATAGGAAGCACTGGTGCGGAGAAGCTATCTATGAAAGGCTGAAAGCCACCCCAGGCAGTGCAATTACTTTTAGTCTTAGTTTGTCAACCTAAAAGGCCATGTCAGACGGTTTTTGGGTCTTGTCAATATCAAATCAAAGACCTTTTGGTTAATTAAATGCCAAATCCTTGGTGCTAAATCATACTAACTTTACATGTCATAGGATAACGCTACGATTTCTGGTTTCTAGAATTATTGTTGTAGTACATGTCCATCTCTTTATTCATAGCACTCCTCTTTTTCTGTTCTCTTTTGTTTTGGGGAGGGTGCGGGCTAGGTAGCTGTTTTTTCACATCATCCTCAGTACCCCTGTCAATTTGGACGAAGCAACTAAATATAGATCAATTATATTCACGTTCGAATCGAATATATGATAAGTATATTTTGAGTACGAGTAAAATAATATTTATATTTTATTTTTTCAAATTTTGGATTGATTGAATGAATTTAGAGTACCTTTTTTATTAATTATTTTTATTTTTCAAAATTAAAAATTGAGCACATTTATTGTTTAAAATTTTTAGCATTTAATGAAAAAATATGATAATTGTAATTATTTTAAAAAATATTAAAAATATTAAAAATTTTAATTATGATATATGAACATCATGTATGGGTTGGTAGAGAGTTGGATTACTTTTGAGTTGGACGGATCAATATATATATTAAAATATGATTAATAATGAGTCGGGTCATCAATGAGTTCACTGTCAAGACCAACTTAACAGGATGGAACAGTACGACCGTTAATAACTCATTAAATAATTCGATATATTTTTTAACCAACTCTTCATTACCCAATTTGGTATACTTTAGTAGGAGATCGACCTTAATACGAACATGGCAGACCTATTTTCTATTACTAGCATTTTAGTTAAAAGTGAATTAGAATAGAAACCAAACAAAAGAGAATTAGAAAAGTACATGATATTATATTTGAATTATAACATCAAAAATTTAGATTTTTACAAAGTAATTTATTCAAAAAGAACATTCGACACATTCATTTCACTAAACATATAATCGTATTATTTACATATTTTTAGTATTTGGCTTATTTTGTTTGATTTTCTTAAAAGTATATCATTATTCACATCAGTTTATATCCATTTTTTGAAGTTGTTAAATTTATAAGTTGCGTATAATGTTATTTTATGATAATTGATTCAGAAAATCAAAGACACTATTGTTTAATTCGTGAGCGGATGTGATAGTTATATAATGTCTCTCTAAACGTTTTGATATAATGAATAACCATTACTGCTAAGAGGATACATAAATGATAATTAAAGAACAAGAATATAATGTTTAGGTCAAGCAGACGAATTCAGATTCAGATTGGATTTGACTCGTTAATTTGCGAATTTTTCAGGTTTTATTTATTTCAGCTTCGGGTCAAAAAAATCGTGTTCATAATTAAAATTTTTTGGATTGATTGAAATCAAATTTACACATCAAATAAATTTTTATCAGATCTAATACCCAATCAATGCAACCCAAATTATCGGAAAATCTATCTCCGTGTGCCCTGACAGCCACACCTTCCTTGATGGTTCGAAAGATTCTTATTCGCTGCTAGCCTAGGGGCTATGCTCATAACACATTAAGCGGACAAGCACACCAACTTTGAACCATAAAATTCCAATCTCTGGTTCCATTTTGAATGGTGATTAAGTTGCAATTGATTATTGCTTTTAATTTTTATTTCTTTTACCTATGAATTGAAAGGTGACAAGGCTTGTCGCTGGAGATAAAGACGAAAGAAATTTGACAGTGACAGAGTTTGAATCATACGTGTCACATTGACAGAGAGATTTTGCTACTTTAGCCTAACAGGTACAATACACTGTCAGTTATTATATTTACTTTTTATTGAAACGATATATGTGTCGAATCTTGTACAATTACAGTGCAATCGTGCTACTTGAAATATAAAAAATAAAAATACTAAGAGCAAAAATCTTTGAAAATTAAATATGTTTTTACCTAATACTGGACATTTGAACAATATTGGGCGAAAATGCATTGGTATTTGTTAAATTTTAATATAAATTAGGTCTTAAACAAAAAGTCATACACATAAGTTCAAGTGTGATTACATTTCAAAATTTATTAATAATGGGTGAAGTAACTCACAAGCTTATATAAATGCTCAAACTTTTTAATTTTGTTAATGTGAGATAACATCCACTTTTATATTATTTGAATTTTATCAATGGGGGATGATATCCACTTTCATACAATTTTAATCAAATGAGGACGGTAGCAAATCAAGATCGAACAACCTTATTCTGATACCATGTTGAATTTTTCATATCAAATTGGGCTCTAAGTTCAAATGAGGTTCTATCCCAAAACTAATTGGCAATCGCTAGAGTAACTTACAAACTTATATACATATTCAAGCCCTTTAATTTTATCAATGTGGGACAAAATTCACTTTTATATTCTTTGAATTTTATTAATATGGGATAATACCCACTTTCATTACTCCAACAGTACTATCGAACAATAATTTCATTAGAGTGTTATAGAAGCCGTATTTATTGATATGTTCAACCAGTAGCAATATTTGTGACATTGCGTTGACCGATTATAAATTTCTATGCTTGATTTGAACAGCTTTAAAATACAATGCATTACTTCCTTGAACTTTTTCAATAGGTTTGCCTAATCTATATAAAGAATCAATTAATGAAGTTTTATTTTGGGTTTAATTAATATGCTTTCTCTAATGTCTACGGTTTCAGAAAACAGAGTTGCAAATATCTTGCTATTTCTTAGTGCCGGAAAACGGGCCGGTTCGGGTTAACCCATTTAATAAACGGTTCAATTTTGTGCCGCTGTTGAAAATAGCCAAGATTTAGCTGAAATTGAAAAATAACATGTTTTCATGCTAAACGATCAAATTGTGTCGACTTTGGGTTGAAACAAGTTCAGTTCAGGTTAGGTTCGAATTTCTCTCAGTAACTTCGGATCAGGTTCGTGTCGTGTTATTGTGTTGGGTCAGACATACCCAACTCTACTATTTCTTCATCACATTTCAAATGGGGCCTCATGGATATTAATGCTATAAGATCATGATAAAATAGTATGTTATGTATGTCTCTTATAAAGAATTTATTACTAATATTGACAAGTAAAACAATGTAAAACAATGAGAGTGTTTGACAAACAGTTTTTTGAAGACCTTTTTGGCTAAAAGGAGTCTTTTTTACCAAAATTAGATATTTGACCAAATAAAAAAGCTAATATGGGTGTTTGGTAAAAAAACTTTTTAGAAGAGTTTTTTGGGTCCAAAAAGTTAATTTGAAAAAGTTAATTTCATGGGCTTTTTAGAAGAGTTTTTTGAAGAATTAGTTTTTTGTCTCACAACTCACAATTTTATCAGAAACAGATAATTTTACCAAATATTTTTTCAACAAGCAGCTAATTTAAACAGCTAATACAAACAGCTAACTCAAACAGTTAATAGCTAATACAAACAGCTAACAACTGTTTACCAAACATGACCAATGTTTTTTCTTTGTCACTCCTTGTATTGCACAAGAACAATGTGTTTTCCTCACTATTAGCTTATTTTGTTCCTCCTCTTTCTCGGAAAGACAAATAGATTTCTTTTTTTTGGGGGGGGGGGGGGCGGGGTCAGCAAGGCATATGGAATTCAGTTCTATGAAAAATGAACATTTACAGGATGTTGAACCCAACCACGTAAGCAACATCAAGGGAGCTGAAGAACTAATAATACGTTGCCGCTTAGAATTAGGATTGTCCTTGACTTCTAGAACCTTTCGCAATCTTTAGATAAAAAGCAAAGGATTGGTCTTTCGAAAATACATGTGCTTGACCAGAATTGGTGCCTCGGATAAAGACTAAACGTTTCAGTGATGATGATTAAGCGCTTCACAAAAATTTGTCTCTTTTTCCCACATAAAAAATGTGCAAAGCTGGTGCGAGAAGGATCTTTTGACACTTATTTTAAAAACAAAAATTCAGTATCAGTTGAGATCTATCACCTTATCGATGTTAGGCATTAGTATTTTCGATTCGAACAGAGCTCATTCTAAACATATGAAACTTGAAGCTTAGGGACCTCCGACCTTGAGCCTGCTTTTGAACTTAGGCTTTGCTCATGGCTCTTGAATTTGGTAAAATCAAACTCGAGCTGAAGCTTACTTTGTCCAAGATTCATCTCATCCTCAAGTCTAAACTCGATTATTCTAAGGATTTGAATTGGTAAACATACCTAATAGGCATAGCTATTAAACAATCTTCAAGGGAGTGACGGTTGATACGTGAAGGGTTGTGACTAGTATCATTGACCAATTGATGATAAAGTTGGGAGGTGCAAGCTTGAAGACATGATGCTGCTTGCTCTAAGTTAGCCTTTAATGTGTCCAAGTGTGGAGATGAAAGGAATTGTAAAGAGATGCGGGAGGAATCAGAGATTGTGAAATGTTGATCACAATATAGATAAAGGAGCATCGTATCCAGTTATGACGCCCAACCCGCCTCGAGCCGTTGGTAGTTGTTAAAAACGACTTCAAGGATCGTTGACTGACCCCATAAACCACCACAAGCCTTTTTGGCATGCTTTGTTCTCGCTCACACGTTGTTGCAGAGAAACCTCTCAGGAGGTTATCCATCTTAAAATTTCTCCACAGCAAGCATGTTTAATTATGGAGTTCTTAAGAGTCGACTTCTCGAAAAGAAAGTTACATCTTTGGTGACATATTGGTCACTTCAAATCCTCTAAGCCTCAATTCTAACCAAATTTTGTGTGTCACACTTTACAAGCCAAAAATCAATTAAGCTTGCTAAATGCGTATGGTTGTCTCAACTACATCACTAATGCTTGCTAATTAGTTGTCACACTTGTAAGTTTGATGAACATATTTATCCTTAGTTTTCCAAATTAAATTTTAAATCTTCATTATTGTCGTTCTTCTTCTTCTTAAAACTTTAGCTGAAACATCACAAAAATTGAAACGAAAAGAATAGGCCTCCATGATGAAACATATGTTGTCATTCAGTGCAAGGATTATGATTCTCTCCATAGAATTCAACGTGACACTAAATTGATGGAAAAGCACAATAGTCAATCCCAGAACGATTGCATTTTTATCTGTTGGAAAGTTGTACACGAAACCACTCCAGAGTTTACCAAATTTGACTCGTCTTTTAACGCATTGCTCACCGGTGGGCCTTCCAACTTGCTCTGTCATTTCGGCCCTCTTGGGCTTTTTCAGTAATGATAAGAACAGCCGAACCTATAGCCTTAAGCCACTAAACCATGTCTATCTAGTCATTTCGATGACACATTGTTGATTGTTCAATGCTTGCACAAATATTTTGTTAATGTTATTATTGTAAGTTTGTTTAAGTGATTCAACATTTTATCTTTCCTAATTATAACATTGGGTTCAGAAAAGGAAAGCAAAATTTTGCACAAATAAGCTAAAGGAAGTATCAATAATTTGTTGAACAATAAAAGGTGATTGTTCAAGAAATTGATTAAGCATATATTCACACTTCGCGCAAAAAAAAAAAAAGAAAGTACAAAAAAATTTGAGGTGAAAACTGGAAAGAATCATAAATTCACAAGCAATTAACATGGGGGAAGCAAAGCAGAAAAGCCGATGCGGTCTACTAGTAAGTCATGGCAATCCAAATTGCAATTTACAGGAATGGAACACGGAACAATTAAGTTAAATTTTCATTGGCCTATGATTCACGTTGCATTTTTTTTTTTTTGGTTAAGGATATCCTAATAGAATTAGGTAGTCCTCCTATCAAAGATTGTACCTACTATATATCACACATAATAAGAAGGAACATTCTAGGAGGTCTAATAGTTGATGGAAGTATCATTTTTGTCTGCTAATCAAACTGGACAAGCTAATTGTGGTGCTTTGTATGTGGTTGGAGTTTTAGCCTCCAAACATACCCTATCTGGCTCGTTCTTTTGGTTCAATGGTCGTATGCATATCTGCATAATGCTGGAATTGTTGACATACTTTGGGCAGGATGTAGTTAATAGATAACAATTATGTTTGGGGGCTGGATTGGGTAGTTTTTTATTTCTATATTTAGTTGGTTATTATCTTCGTTTTAAGTTGTAGCCTTTTGACTTTCTTATTATGTATTGGCTTTGTCCATTAATTATCAAAAAAAAAACTGGACAAGCTAATCAGCTACATGATTATCTTATCTAAATAGAAGATAATGCTTACCAACTTGGGCCCAACATAGTGTCACCACTAGATTCAAGTCTTCTAAATGGACAATAGCTTCCTCATATTGACAAAAGCTCAACTTCAGTTAACAAATGATCAAAGACAAAAGAAAAAAAAAATGTGTTAATGTTGTCCGTATCTGATAGCCAAGGTCAGTAAACTTAAGAGCCCTCATTTAGTCATATTAATGACAGCATTGAAGTTCATAGAAACATAATGTCTAAAAATATTGAAAATTTTCAAAACAATTGAGAAAAGAATGTTACTTTCATAATTATACACTTGCTATTCCATAATTATTCTTTTCAAGATTCAGAGGTAGAGCGCGTGAAGTTAATCTAGGCATAACTGTTAGTATTTACGTCAAACATGTTCAGGCAAGCAACCGTAACTACTATTTGGGGGCGGACAAGGGGCAGGTCGGGTCAGGTTAGGGTTAGCCCGTTTACAAAGTGGGTTGGGTTGGGTTACGACCGACTCATTAATCTTTTGGGCCGGTTTGGCCTTTTTGGTAAATAAATGGCTTGGGCTTTTCACCCGTTTAAAAATGGAACAAATTTGAACGAAAAAACTATGTTCAATATTTATTGTTATCTAAAAAGGGTTGATAACAAGCTTAACTAATTGTAATATATAAAATAGTATGGTAGGCAAGTCAAAAAAAAGTAATGGGTCATTAAATGGGTTGATCCGACCAAACCCGTTAATATTCGTTGATGTGCCGACCCACTATTAATCTGATCCATTATTGACCCAACCTTTGTTAACCCTATTTTAAAAGGGCCGATAAGCTTGACCCATCGGGTATTCGACCCATTGCCCACCCCTAGCTATAAAAGACCCATACAAGTTTAGTAATTAATGATCCAACAAAAAAATTTGAACGACAAACTTGGGAAAAAAATCAGATTTAGGTCAATTTGGGTTCAGATATATAGGGCACTATCTAGACCCTACCTAAATTAAGCTAGTAATATAGAAACAAGATGGACTCAAACGTAAATGTTGGATACTGGAACTCGATTGTCTGAATGTCCGAGTTTGTGATTTGTATTTTAAAATATTCTAACCAAAATTTGATAATGAACCCCTAAACAAAATTTTCGATGTTCCAACCTAATTGGCATAAATTTTAACCTAAACTTTTGAACATTTTGGACAGCGGTTGTCCAAACTCCGAAGCAGTTTTCCAATTTTCTGAACTTGAAATTGGTCAAAAAATTCAAAACCATATTGTTAAACGCAAACCTAACTCAATTATGAATTCAAACATTACAACATGTCAGAAGTTTAAACATACGGAGAAATTTTTGTGATCGGACTAGATTTTTTTTCCAGATCGTAAAAATTTGGGTTATCCAGTAGACTGATTTTTGTGGAATTTTAATGTTCACATATAAAAACACACGCACGTACCCACCTGCATGTAGATATCTAAAAATGACATCTCGACTTTTGTAAAAAACTCAATGGTGATATATGAACCGATTCGAGTAGACTTAGGACTCTCAAATATCGAAAATTAAGAGCCTTGAAAATGTTGTATCATTTAACCAAAGAGACAAACCCAAAAATGCCCCATAAAGGGGTTAAAGGACTAGAAAGCATAAAATGGCCAAAAAGTGAGAATGTTGGACGTTTAATTGAGATTCTTTCCTTATTTTCACTCACTCTAGGATGCACAAACTTATTGAGTCCAAATATTTGTAATCCTATTGAATGAAGTTTCTAAAGGATATATTATGAGCTGAAATCCGATAAACAATAGAAAAGATACATGCTGAGTACCAGTATATGAGCTGAAGTGACACTTGTCCACTTTTTCATTCACATCTTCCTCCACGCTCATGCAAATGCTATTAAATTTATGCCATTAGAAACTAGATTTGATCACCTTTTATGAAAAAAGTAAATCAATCAAATTGTAGGTTGTATGTGAAATTTATGGCATAAACAAGTCAAAATTGAAACACCTACTAGCAGACTAGCCAGAACTTGACCAGGTTAGGTTTGCTTCATTGGAATATGATTGGCTTTACCCAGTCCACTTGATCCAACTTCTAGAAACTCTTGGAAGCATCTCATCCTAGGTCTAGAAAACTCCACACAATGCAAAGCCTATATCATATACCCACAAATATTTACTCCTGGAAGGTACATAAGTAAAATATATATTAATAACTGTGCATATAACAAATACACGTTGAAAAATATATATATACATAACAATAGGAGTAAATACTCTCAGATGCATATAATAATTTGCCGACACGGTGGCTAAACCTAAGGAAACTCTTAGAAACTCACGCTCTCTACACTTATAATTACTCTCCTTGCATGGCTTCATTCAACTAGAGATTACACGTGATGGAACTTTAGAAAGAGAGGGAAAAAAAACTTTCAGAATACTCAGAGATTGAGAGAACCTAACCAAACATTGCACAAGTCTACCCTAAAAAACCTTAAGGCACGATCAGAAGTTGAATATTCGATTTTGGGGTTCCTTAAGTTACCAAGATAGGTAACCTGATGGTGGTAATCTTTTAAGCCTACGTCTTTCTTCTTCTCCCTTTTCTTTCTCTTCCTATTTGTTTATTTAGATTTTGTATTTTTCTAAAATGTTGTAATTCTAGTTAATTAATTTAGCACCCTGCCCCCTGTAATATTTATTTGTTCACTTCCTTATATTTTGATATAGTAATTTTGGTTCGTTGTACATAGTAATATGTTGCCTACTTGATTTCAATAGTTTAACTTTATGACTTGGTTAATTCGATTAGTAAAGACCATAAGTGATAACAGGCGACATCAAGATGCACTCTATCTTGGGCATACCACACCTTTGCTCTCAAATCGAGATCTTTCGGTGCTAGCAAATGGACTTAGATGACCTGCACACCAAGGATTATTTGGGGACTTTTTGGAAAACCTCTATTTATAAGCTAGTGGTCCTTTCATTGTTCCTTCAGTTTTTAAAGGAGGAAACTTCAAATTTTTGTTAGTTTTTTTCAATAAAACCTTGGTAACTCTAATTTCTTTACTGATTAATAAATAATAAATCTTAGGAAGCACATTGAAATGACTAGCCATTCATGGAGGGCCACCCTCGTGGGGTTCATGCTACAATATTTACCCAGACACAAACACATACAGACACATACACACACATAGACGCACATACACAATGCAAGCATGCACCCTATCAAAATCTATAAGGTTGATATAACCCTTTTGATATGCTTCTTGTTAGTGCGAATGTAATTTCTCTTTAACGTTTATAGATGAGTCAACAATTTCCAAACTATTGAAAGAAAAAAAATGTGCCTCAAAAATATGATGAGTGTTTTAATAATGTCTAATTTGGCTAGAAGCCCTGAGAAGTATTAGGCGATAACCTAATAAAAACCTAAAAAAGAGATTGATAGAATCAAATAAGCCATCAGGCCTGAGCAATTGGGGCACAAATAGAAGCTTAGTAAAACCTAAATCCATCAAAATCTGGAAAATATTTTTTATATGTGTATGTCGTTAGAGAGTTTAAAGATCTAGCTAAGATCTCCTAAACCTACAATGAAAATGATAAAGATCTTTATGACTAATTCCTCTAAATTTAAGATATATATTTAAGATACCTTGTCCTATCATGATAAAGATAATCTATATTTAAGATATATGGAATCCTAGTTAAATTCCTCCAAGAGAATCACCCTAAATTCCTATATAAGCAACTCATGACAAAAAATACAGGTAGTTAATTATACTTTTATAAGATACCTTGTCCCTTTTTAAATTCTTCCTAACTTGAGCATCAGGGACTCTTAAAGATAAGAAATCCCCCTTTTGAGAGTTGTTTTACAGATGATCCTTGGTTTGTCAAGGTTTCTGAAGAAGCTCGAAAACTCTACTCTATGTTAAAAAATTTGGTGCCATATGTGTAAAACTTGGAGTAGGCCAAACTACCGCCCAAGTATGGTGACAAGGGAAAGAATATTGCTTTCCCTAAAAAACAAGAAACCAAGAGTTAGTATCTTAATGCTCAAACCTTTGGAAACGAAGATTTAGTGGTAGAGGGCATCTCAAATTAAGAAGATACAACTTTCCCCGAGGAATATTTGTCTCCCAGGAGCACTCATGCCTTGGAATAAGGATGAAGAGTTAAGAGAGACCTTGAACCTTAAAAGGGCTGGGTGAGATAAGTCCTTATAAAAGAGGTCTGGTCATGATCAATCTCCTTAAGACCAAGATTGCGAAGAAAATTCACAACAGTAGAGTTCAAGCTCGATCAAAGTTGTATTAGGTCAATAGCATTCAAGGGAAGATGCAAGGAAGGCCCCTAATCAAGGTGTTCTATTGACGGGCAACCCTCAGATTAAGGCATCCTTCGATTACGAGATCTTTGAGGTTGAACTCATAGAGAAGCTCAAGGTGCCTAAGATACGGCGGTTTGATGGGACTAACAAGAGTACCTTGATATGTAGTTAACATAGATCTATCTGCAACCATACCCGTCATATGTTATGACGTACAGATATGACCCAACGAGCCTAAAACCAGCAATGCAAGCCTAGTTCACTGGGCTGCCATCAAGATCAATTAACATTTGAAATGATCTTTCCATCAACTTTAGAAGCCACTTTGTTGGAAGCAAAGGGACTCCAATGTCAGCTGTGGAGCTTATAAAGCTGGCACTAAGAGATTAGGAGTCTTTGGTTGAATATGTGGGAAGATTTACTCAAGAGAAAATCTTTGTGGAGGATCTTAAGCTAGTGTAAGGACCACAGATCTCAGGGAGCCTATCCTGGGAACAATTTCCCAACGAATGGTCAGATTCATTTGCTAGCCACTTTAGTTTTTTCAAAGTAGATTTAGTTTTTTTTTAGTTTTTTACAAAGACGAAACAACCAAACCTGTGCTGCAGGACTGTGGAAAACTGGACGGTGACCCTGGTCAAGGAACATGGCCAGGTCCCCTTGCTAGAGCTAGGCCTAGCTCTCTGACCTGGTATTTGCTAGTAGCTTAGTCTGGCCAAGTTTTTGGGCACAGGGCTAATCTAGGAACCTAGGCTAGTTTCAACCCTAAATTCTGGTCTAGACATGACCTATTATTAGAATTTGAATTCGTTGTCCCAATCACAGAAGTGTAAATAGTAGGAAAAATAAGTGAGAAACAATAAACTTCAGCTAATAGAGTCATTATTGAGTTTTAGGAAAAACTTACAAACCACTTCTACTCTTTGAAGCGAGTTGCTACTGATAGGGACAATCGAACGGGACCATTGATTTTCTTCAAAAAGGTTTTTGAAAGGCCCTTGATTAATCCCTAGTGTGTGGACATCCTTGATTCCATAGCCAAGTACCAAGGATTCAAATTTGGGGGTGATGGTACGGTAACATGATGGAGTGCATCATGTCATAGCCTATCATCACTGACGACCTCTACTAGTCAACATGGTAAATCAAAACTAAACATACTATCACACAGTTATACAACATGTTAGAATCCTTCATTCATACATAATCAAAGTACAATATTCACCAAAAGAGAGTAAAAAGATAGACATTCAAATTATTACAATAAGAAGGGATGAAACTAACTAGAGGTTGCATCCTTACCAAACTGCAATCAGCTAAATTTAAACAAAAATAAATAAAGAGAAAGGGAAGAAGGTTGTCAAATGCGCCCTCAGTATAAGGCACCTGAATCTTCTAGGAATCTAATAGAGTGATGCTTTCCTAAATGGATAATTGATTTTCCTTACTAATCCCTGGCACGCTCTCCAAGAAAAGAAACCCTAAAGCTCTCATCTATATTTTTTGACACATAGTTGGTGTACCAGGAAGACTTTCCGGTTTTTGTTTGCATGCTTGTGTATTCTTTAGATAATGGCATGTTCCCACGTGTGTAGAGAACCCAATTGGGTCATTTTTTGTTTCTTTTTTTTGCTTGCTTTCTTCCTCTTTCTTGAATGCTTTTGCATTATTGTCAAGTGGCATGCTCATGCATGGTGTAGAGAACTTGACCGAGTACTTGCGCTTAGCATCTTCTTGCCTTTTCCCTTTTGTTTGCTTGGATTTAGCCCCTTGTAAGGAGAATAGGCCCATGTGAATGGTGGGGGAACTCGGCTGGGTTCCCCTTTGGCGTCTTCCTCCTGGGTTTGGCTATAAATAGCATATTTGTGGAGTCTTCACTTCATCCCTTAACAATGCTACTCCTCATGCTCTCGTTCTTCTTTGCTTTCTCTTGCTTTCCTCTCATTATTTTCATCAACAGTTGCTCTTAAATATGAGCTTGAGAAGAGCTCATTCTCCTTGCCAATCCAAAGAACAATGCCTTGCACAAGATGTATTTATCGAAAGGGAATGGGGACCTATTAAAGCTTGTGATAGTGTTGATCTTCTAGTTGAGATCGAATGCCATGCCTCAAGATAAGCTGTTACCAAAAAAGTGAATGTTCTTCTTTTATTTTCTCTCCTTTCTTTGTTCATTATGTCTAATTTTCTTCCTCTTTTTAGGATGACCTTATCAAGGGTGGAGGTGCCCCCAAGAAGTTCATAACAGACCTCAAATGTAGGGAAGTCCAAGTCCAAATCGGTGTTGAGAATGTGGGCTTTGGATCCTTTTATTCAGCTTTAGAAGGAATATCCCAACCAGCAGACCACTGCGTCGCTTGTGGGATAGCTAAGAGATTTTGGGATACTACCAACACCCTCCATTTGCCTTTTGGGGTGATGAAAATCACCCCTTTTAATTTTGCTATGCTAACAGGCCTTGGATTTTCTAGTGATCAGTTGGTGTACCAGGAAGACTTTCATTGTGATGGTGATCGCCTTTTTGAGCTCTTTAGTCCTATCATGGAGAACATACCTTGTGGGGGTAGCTTTCCTTGCACCACTCTTTTCAAGCTTATCCAAGATGATGATGGTTGGGATGCGCTACACTGACCAGCAGCCTCGTGTTATTTTAGCCTTCCTCCTCGACATCACCATTTTTGCCGAATTAGGTAACCATTGTTACTTTCATTACATAGGTAGTGTAAGGCGCTTGAATTGGGAAGTGGCTACATATGCCACTTTTATTCCTGGAATGCGAAGTGGAGCACGAAAGACTAACATGACCTAGAGAGAAAAGAGCTCCCGTTTGCCTCTTAGCAGTATGTGGAGGGTAATTAAGGTAATAATAACACAACTATTTTACTCTTCTTTTCAGTTTGAAACTTCCATCATTATTTCGCTATGTTTGTAGCAGTGATTTTATGAATATTTTTCAGGGCTTTCAGATGGATCACGGAAACCTACCCGTTTTCCCGCGATGTGTTTGTGGATGGAAAATAATCAAATTCAGTAAAAGTTGCAGTTTGGAAGTTTGCATGCCTTTGGAAGGCTGTAAAGGATTTAATAATGATATGGTAACTAATTTGCTTATCATTCTTTGCACTTTGTTATGACACTTATGTTTTTGTAGGCTAACTTTCACCTGTGGGTTACTCATGCTGTTCCTCCTGAAGTCAAAGCTGCTCAATATTACATCCAATGGCGAATTCTGAAGGAAGGACCATTTTGTTTCATTTGGTGTTTGGGTGAGTGACTAACACCCCAAAGCATCCTCCAACGACTTCTTGTGTTCCAATGGATCCTCCATGCTCTGTATTTTATGCTAGAACAATGTTGTAGTCGACGTGATGGAGATAAAAGTGGGCCATCATTGTGTTGCTTTCATTGCCATGAGTGTGACTACGGGGTGTATCTTCAGAGAATCATAACCCGCTCGACAGTCCACTACACAATTCTTTCTTCTTTTATTTGACATTTAAGTGATGCAATTTTAAGCCATTTCCTCTTTTTAGGGATCATGTGTTGATCTCCCCACACCTAATTTGAACATTAATGTGGCGCCGAAAGGAGAACCTAAGCAATATGTATAGATTCCACTGGTACCAGAATCTTAGTGTCTCGAGCTTCCGTTTCCTCCCACATTTACAGGGGTGAGTATGTTACTTACACTTCTTTGTTCAAAAATTTTACGTACCCATTTGTTGGCTTTCCTCTTTCAGTATAATTTGGAGTAGTCCAGCTTAATGGTATGCTATTTTGCTCTGCAACTAAGGCATTTGCAAGCCTCTTTAGTGGTCGTCATCCACGACTAGATGAGGTATTTTCCCCCTCACATCCCTCTTCTTTTTATACTTGTTTCCGTTATAATGCTTCTTTTGTCTTTTAAAAAAGGGGCTTGAGGACTATGTTAGGTGAGCACGACCTCGCATATCTCAATCGAGAAAACACCCTTCTTCGAGAGCTCAAGATATTCTGAAATTTTCTCGTGCTGGGGAGGCGGATCCCATCCAAATTCTCGGTTAGAGGTTGAACCCCTTCAAATTTATGATCGTCGAGATCCTTATACCGCTGTTGCCTCATTTGGAGAACCTCCAGTTCCTCAGATCTTATATGCCAATTTGTCATTTGGGATCATGCCTAGCAAACCTCCTTACTACTCTTGGGTTCATGAGGGTAGTTCTTATCCAAATGTGGACATGAGCCGAACTTTAGTTGATTCTAACTTCACGTCAAACTATACTGACTACTTCTTTGCTAGAAACAATATTGGGTTCCAGGATGATGAGTAGGGTTATCCTGTCAGACTTATGTATGGTACTGTTATGCTAACTTTGTAATGCGATTTACTCTAAATGTTATTGGACGTTCATGGAAAACGCAAAATGTAAGACTCAGCCCCCGCTCGCCCCCCCAAAAAAGACCAAAAACAAAAATGTTAATAATAAGTATAGAGAGCTTTTGGTGGTCCTAAGTAATAATTCATCTAATTCTATTAATTATATTGTGAATATGCAATCAGGAAGTGAAGCAAAAAAAAAAAAAAATCCACAAAATTTCAGGGGCCTTCGAAACCTGGCCGAGTTCTCTTAGAAGTCCAATCTAACTTACGATTGGTCTAACATAATGCCGAGAAGCTGTAAGAATCTGGACTACTTTGGGAACCCAACCAGGTTCCCAATCCAACTGTTGTTGGGCTTTAGCCAAGCTAAGCTACACTATAAATTCCACTCGGGTCTAATGTTTTTTCATTAGTTATGTCAGCTCCTTTCAATAAAACAAATCATGTCTTTCAAGAAGATATGGTCCTCCTAATTGCTTACCCTTGATTCCAAGGACAACCATGAATTGAAAAACCTCAGGTTAAACATCTTAGCTTGCATCAAGTTAAGATCTCATGGGACCCTTTTAGAACTGTTATGGCCTTTTGGGATCTAAAACTCCATGTTTGTATGTTAAAAACCCACGAGTTGTATGCTTTAACTGAAGATTTACTGCTATTTTAGGATTTGCCCTCTATTATCCTCCCTTTACACCATCTTCAAAACACCTATGTTCCTAATATTGTCACCTTTTAGGCATAAGCATCGAGGATGTGACTTCTATCGTGATTAGTGAGGTGGCGGACTTTATGTCTTTAATTGCTTATTTTAAGAGAGACAATGGCTATGCCCTTGAAGGTATGCATAGGCGTAGGGCTATAATGGTTTGCCTCCTAAGTGTTTTCCTATTTGTAGGCAGTACTAATAACATAGGTCCTACTATGCTTCTTACGGTAGTGGACCACGTTCGTCGCGGTCATACTCCCGTGCCCCTTGTGCTGGTTGAAACCATTCCTTGCCTTGCCCATCTTCACCATTATTTTGATCAATTTTTCCTTGGAAGTCATTTGCTGCTTCAGATATAGACTAGATGTTGGATCAATGAGCCTGCTTCCTTATTCCTTTCATCAGTTTGGGCTTCTCATAGTTGGCAGGGAACCTGACCAGGTTCCTTGTGGGCCTGGGCTTCTTTTTTGAGGTACCCTCCCCTCTTCCTTTCCTCTCCTTCGCTTTTTTTCTTTTATGGGCCTGGGAACCTGGCCGACTTTCCTGGGTTTGAACTAGATTTTTGTTTTTTTTTGATGCAGATCTAGCTGTTAGAGTGTTTTAGACTGATTGCAGTTCCCCAGAATGTGGTCACTTATCTTGCGGCACATTTTTTTCAACAAAAAGGACTTTTCAATGATCATTATGTTGCATATTGGGTCGGTTTCCTTGAAAAATCTCCTCAATGGGTTGTTCGTTGGTGGAACATTCATCGATTTGACCTATGGAGATGATAGCGCTGATGTGCGCTTTATTGGTCTTACGATGGGGACCTACTTCTTCCTCGAATGTCTTTAAAGACAATGTGGTCATAGGCAGATCATTCTAGAGCTAGACTACATCCCTTCGAAGAGTTGGACGAATAACCTTGCTCGTGTCCACTCTTGGACGAAGTATTTTTCTAAATTCTACATAGAGTGGCTGATTTAGCGCAATGTAGGGGAGATGAAGGCTCTTCAAGATAAGGAAAAACTGGGCTTCAAAAGGTAAGGAAGCTAAAGAGGTCAATAAAAGTGGTGACTTGCCTTAGATTGGAAAGAAAAGAATCAAGGATCGTATCTGCGAGAAGAGAACCTCCCAAGTGAAGAAGGAGAAGAAGTTGAAGATCGATTAACTTTTCCTTCTTAAATGAAATACAGTTTTATTTTTCCTATAGTTATTTTAATAATGTTATTAGTGCATAGGGATGACAATAAAACACGCACCCATTAAGAACACGAAAAAGCCCCCATTTAAAACCCAAATGAGTCGTGAAAATGGGTTTTAAATGGGTTTGGGGCGGGTATTGAAAAATGGGTATGGGTATGGGTATGGGTACGGGTATGGTACGACCCTCCCCCGCCCCATACCCCCACTCTACTGGTACTCATTCTTACAATGAAATAAATAAATTATTTTGTTTTAACATTTTTTCGATTGAAATTCGACTCAAACCCTTCTGCCAAAAGGTTAGTCAATAATATGCTTGATTTCACATTTCTAAACAATATATTCTTAAAATACCACAACTTTGAAATCTTATAATGACCTAAGTATATATCTTACTTGTATATGGGTTGCATATGGGTATTAATTTTTATTCTCTAGGTGAACCTGAATAAAACCTGCAAACCTACAAAACCCGATGGGTATGAGTATTAATTTTGATAGATGCATAGAATGCACTATATTTTAGGATCATTTTGCTGCACTTTTAGGGAGAATTGTGTACTTCATGTTATAATCTATACTCCTTTTCTCGTTTTACACTTGGGCATGGCTCTTTTATGTGGTTTGCAGGTTTCTGGACCTTTTTGCCCTATTTGACCCTAATTGAGTGTATTTTGACTCCCCAGGGATACCTCTAGGTTATCATGGGCATGAAGAAGAAAGAATAACCAAAGGATGCTGAGACAGAGGCTACCACAGACCCTCTATGGTGATGGCCACGGTCTGTAGTGAGCCTGAAAATATTGCCTCTTCATCTTCTTTCATCTTGTGGCTGAGTTTAAGCATAATTAGGGTTCTTTTCGGTTGCAATATACAAAGAGCACAGAAAACCAATGCATCTATCTCTCATTTTTATCATTAGTTTTAGGATTTTTCTAGTTTTCTTTAGAGCAAGAAGAGGATTTCGAGTGGAAGATTGGCACTTGGAGGCTTGGAGTTTGGGAAGCCATTGAAGACCACCATTGTTGCTAAGTTATTCTTCCCTTCTAATTTCTTCTTGAACATTTGTTTAGATGTTGAATAATTCCATTATGTGTGAGTAATGTTTCTTAATCTAGGGACTTGTTAGCCACAGTATTGATGTTGGATCTCTAATTTTCAATATTTGCACTTTATCCAATTGGTTTAAGTGAATTGTATATTGTGGATGAACTGTTGTGAGTAAATTTTGATCATATTTGCTTGCATACACTTGATAGTTAAGTGAAGTACTAGAAGAAGAAACTCACTATTAGATCAAGAAGTTTGAATTTAATTGAACAACTGCTTGAAAGAGAGTTGTTTGTTAAGAGCAAAATACTAGCTATCAAGAATCCGTAACTAAGACTAAACCAAAGGATATTTGAAAGAATGTTAATTGGCTTAGCTTAGGCAATTCAGTTTGTTTGAAAAGAAAAGATTGAATCCTTAATTTGATTGCACTCCTTTAAATCATTTAATTTAGATAAAGTGCATAACTATATCCAACGATCTAAGGCTTTACTAGGCGAAGCAATTCCCTGGATGCATTTATTTCGATTGAACTTCAACAACAACAACAACAACAACAACAACACCTCCCAGTGTGGGTCCCGCTTTCGCGGGGTCTGGGGAGATCCAATTGTAGGCAACCTTACCTCTACCGGTATTTCTACCCATAGAGAGGTTGATTCCAGAAGACCCACGAAAAGGTTTTGAGAAAAAGTTTTGAGAAAAAGTTTAATAGAGGCAAGCGCTTGCAAAGCATACGAAGATGACCAAACAGTGTCGAATAAGCTGAAACTGAAAGAAAGCTGAAAGAACGTACCTCAACATTCCCCGTTAAGCATCTGCCGTCACTCCAAAAAAAGGCACAACCTGCATACGAACACAACAGACCCTACCAGCACTTGCGAACAACTACATAGACGCTACTCAGCCATCTAAGATTCTAATCCTATCCCGCCAAAGCCTCCTATCCTGGGCCAGATCCTCCGACAGACCCACTACTATCAAGTCCTCTCTAATCACCTCGTCTAAACTCTTCTTCGGTCTACCCCTTCCTCTCTTACCATCCGGAAGGGCGATCAACTCACACCTCCTCACTGGTGCAACCGTACTTCTCCTCTTGACGTGGCCGAACCATCGGAGTCGTGATTCCCTTATCTTTTCTTCTATGGGGGCCACTTTAGCTAAGTTCCTGATTACCCCATTCCTAACTCTGTCAATCCTCGTGAAACCACACATCCACCTGTTGGAACATCCAATTGAAAATTTAGTCTCCTAGCCTTTTGTAATAGGTAAAAACTCGATAGACTATGCTTAGTCTCTATGGGATCGATATTAAAACTATACTGCAATTGCTGTGCGCTTGTGGTAGTAATCAAAATTTTGGAGCCGTTATCGGGGACCAATTTCGTGGATATTGAGCATGCCTATTTAGATTGACTAAGTATTCTTTTTTTCCATTTTCTTTTGTTTTCTTGATTTGTGTTGGTAGTGATTTGTGGTGATTTTTGCTGGATCTTGCCATTTATATGTGAAGTCCCTTTCCATTTGAATTTGATCAAGAAATAGAAAAGACCTTTCACTCTAGGAGAAAGACGTTGAGGTTATGATGTAAAGCTCAAGGAAAGGAACAACCCTAGCCAACATATAACAAGAACTCAATGTAAAACCAAGGGAAACTCACGGCCTAAGGATGGCACGGTCGTGCTCTTAGGCACGGGGTGGCCGTGCTAACTTGTTGAATGCAAAGGCCGAAACTAGTCACTTTGCACGGTTGAATTTGGCTATGTGTTTTGAATGCAAGCTAGGCCAAAGGGGGTAGTCCTAGCTTTGAATGACTGTGGGAATGGATGTAAGAAAGCTTGCAAATGAATTGAAAATGTTAGAGATTCAAAGTTATGTATTACTAACTCAAAATTAAAGCTAGTGAACTCACTTTGCTTCTCTTGAATCTGTGTGAAGTAACCGAAGATAGGATGGACTAAACTCAATGAATGGATACAGAAACACCACCAATCATGAGTCTAGGGCCCTTAATCGTTATTAAGATATAGAAATCACCACTTAATCAAGGTTAAGACTTGACTTGAACACCACCTTAATTGGCCTAATTAAGGATAAGCAAGCAAGGGTTGAAGAGAGAAAGCAATGGAGCTCTCAAACTGATTTCATATATCAAAGTAAGTTATGTCCTTGCTATGGCCGTGTGGTTCTTTTAAGTAACCAGCAAAAAGGCTAAGCTAGCAAGCACACACCTCTACCTTTCCTTACTAGCTAGGAAAGGTATTAAGGACTAATACAAACCAGTTGGTGCTTAACTAAATACAAGCTTGCTTAAACTAATCTAATACATTCAAATCATGAAGTAAAGTAGTACTAATACTTATTATACAACAATCTACTCAAGATTAAAGCCTAAACATGCTGATTACTTGCTTGAACACCATTGGCTAGCAGTAAAGAAACTCTCCCTTTTCGGCTATCCAATCACATGCAAGAGACATCTTCCATGGTTGCTTGCTTCTCATTGGTTGAACTTACCAAGGCAGCAACCTCTCATAGAGTGTCTTGGGACGTGTGGCAAGTCTAATAAAGTGTGCCAATCAGCTTTGTAAGTGAGAGAGCCTGCTGAATTCAAGAGAAAGAACCGGGTTATGCAAAACTGGGTTCAAGCACAATTCAGGCCGGTTTTTGGACAAAGTTTAAGCTTATCAAAAGTGAGTATGATTTGGTTTTCAGCCATGGGGGGAGGGGTAACTTTGGGATGTGTATAAACCCCCTACAAAGAAATCAAGCTTATAGTATGTTTAAGTAGGGTAATTAGGCTTAAACATTAAACCGTGCAGAATGGAGCCCAATCTGACCGGTTTGACAAAATGCCTTGATCTCCCATCCTTTTGTGTGCATGATTTGAAATTAATGCTTGGACTTGAAAGTTAATATCACGAGGATTCTAAAAATGCAAAAATATTAGGCTTAAGCCACGATGTAGCTTAAGAAATGAGGTGAACAAAACCGGGCATTTTCTGGCCGGTTAGCTCGTTTGTGGCTATTTGAACTTCTTGCAAAATGTGAGCCATCTTCTTCACTTGGGACCTTGTTCGTGGACGAGTTGGACTTGATTCGTCAGGGTCAAGGTCTTGGCTTGGTAGGATTCCATAAGGTTAGAAGAACAAAGAGCCAAAGCTCAAGAAGCCTCTTCGCCGATGGCAGGAGGTGGAGATGATCAAAGAATGACACTGTGGGATTTTGTTACCCTAGGAGTTCAGAGCATTGCCTCCAGTATCGCCTGAACCAATGTGGAAGCCCAATAAGCTGAATCTTATCTCTATGATGTAACAATCTCAATTTGGAGGTACCTCACTATAGGATCCTAACCTACACCTATCAGTATTCTTAGAGGTGTGCGACACGCTGAAGCTCAATGCTATCTCAACCGATGCTATAACGTTTTGGCTATTTCCATTTTCATTGATGGACAAGGTAAGAGTGTGGCTCTATTCTTTGCCTTTGGGATGCATCACAACATGGGATGAGCTTACCAAAGCCTTTCTTACAAAATTCGTTCCTCATAGCGAGACGACAAGTTTGAGAAACCAAATCAGTTTTTCACTCAAAGGGGGGTCGAATCGTTATATGAAGCCTGGGAGCATTTCAAAGACCTATTGAGGCTATGTCCACATCATGGCCTTCAACGGTGGATGTTAGTGCAAGCTTTCTATAATGGAGTCACCCAACCAGTAAGGTCTACTATAGGCACAGCAGGAGGAGATACATTTATGAACAACATTACATACAAGGCCTACAATCTTGTTGAAGAGATGACGTATAATAACTACCAATGGTCTAATGAGAGAAGCCAACCTAGGAGGGTTAAAGGTAAATTGGAACTTGATGCTATCTCTATGCTTTCAGCTAAGGTAGATCCCATGTCTTAAAAATTAGAACGATTGAATGTTAATTCTATTAGTTCAAATACCTCTTCCCCACCACATGAGATTTGTGGGTCAGGTGATCATTTGACTGTGAAATGTCAAGTTGGGAGCACATTTGCTCCAGATGTTAGTGAATCATCAATTATGTCAATAATTTTAGTCCTAGATCGACCAATGACCCATTCTTAAACACCTATAATCTTGGTTGGAGCAATCACCCAAATTTCTCTTGTAGGTCTAATGGCCCTCCTATGCCCCAAATGAATTTTAGACCGCCCCCTGGATTTCAATGGCCTCCTTATCCTCAACAAACGCCTCAAAAAACCAACTTAGAAACCATGATAGAAAATATGCTTTTGGCGCAGCAAAAACAAGATGAGTATGTCAAGCAATTAGCCTCTAAGGTTGATATGCTTACTGCTCATAATAAGATGCTAGAAGCTCAAATTGCTCAACAAGCTACTTCTTCATCTATACCCCCGGGTAGACTTACTTGTAAGCTTGAGGGAAATCCCCAGGTGCTTTATAACTGTGTTACTTTGAGAGGTGGGGTCAAGGAGTCTAAGGAAGGTGGTGAGGTGTCTAGAGCCATAGGTGTGGAGAAAAAAGATGAATTTGAGATCCTACCCTTAGAGGGGGTAGTAATGTGGTGATACCTGAAGACTTCCCCCCTAAACAGAAAGACCCAAGTAACTTCTTTATTCCTTGTATGGTCGGTTGAGTAAGGATCGATAGGACTTTGAGTGATCTTAGTGCGAATGTTAGTCTAATGCCCTATCCCATTTTCCAAAAGATTGGTTTAGGAGAGTTGCAACCAACACCTTGTAGAAGGCAAAAATTCTGCAACCAATCGGATGGTGTCACGTATAAAAAAATAAGCCAATTACAGATTGCCATGTGTCACGTTGACTTTGGTGGACCCACTAGGTCAAAATTAAGTTCAACCAACCAAAAGGCGCCACGTGTCATCGATGACGCAGAAATTAGTAATTATTTTCTTTATTTAAAAATAAAAAAATAATTACTGGGCTTAGGCCCAAAACTCGACTCTAACCCTAACCGGCAGACCCTATAAATGGGGTTCATCTCCCTTCATTTGCATCATTCAGCATCTGCAGAATTTAGAGCTCATTCTGCATCTGTAGAATTCAGAGCTCAGACAGCAAGGAGCATCCAGCTACCAAGCGAGAAGGATCAAAACTTGCAGAGTTTCAGAAACTACAATCATCCACTTGCAAATTAAAATCAAGAACAAGTCTTGAGAGTTCTTCCGTTGATTTGCACCAACTGAGATCAAGCATCACACCGTCGGAGTATTCAAGCCATTAGGAGATCGAATCAGAGGATTATTTTAGTGTATTAAATTCAGAGATTGTACCTACATATTACATCAGTACAAAGATTAAGTTTGTTTCTGAATTTCTTGTCTTTATTTATGTTAGAGTTGAAATTTGTGTTTACAAATTTTTGGCACGCCTGATGGGACTCTCTGCCTCTCATCTTTTTCTCCTAACAGCAAAAATAAAAGTACATTCCTTTGAAGATAACATGGCCCCTAAGAATGCTATCACTCAATCTTCAAGGAAAGTTGTCTGATCTGCATCTCAGGGATCAACAACTGCTAGTGCTGCATCTAGTGGTGTCATGACCAGAAGTGTGGCAAACACTGCTACTGCTATCACTAGGGAGCACGCAATTATGGCTGCACCATCACAGTGGCATAAGATCCAAAACCTCAGCTCCAAGGTATCTGATGGAGTCAACCAAATTGCTTCAAATGTTCTGAAGCAAAAATCTATTGTTGACTTCATCATGCCACAAACAATTCCGTGTGGTATGGATGAACTCCAAACCCACACTAACCCTGCTTTCCAACCCTTCAATTTTGAAGAATATGGTTATTCAAGCAGTGATTCCTCTTTGGCATCCTCAAAGGGATCACTTTCCTCGCATACTGAAGCTGAATCATCTGACATTGTTGCCATGCCAGTTATGGTGATAGGGGCTACCAACTTCGAGGAACAACTGGCGAGTATGAAGGCTACCCTGGATAGGCTCTCCCAAAAGAGTGCAGAAAAGGACACCCAAATCAAACACCAGAACGGTCAGATTGCTGAGCTGATGAGGAAGCTGAAAAAGAAGTCCTCTGAAGCTTCCAACAAAGGTTCAGGCGCCAAAGACTCTGATAAAGAGTCTAGCCACAGCGAAGAATCTGATGATGAGCATAAGGCAAGAAATGACCGCTCTTTATGCTCGATGTCTGTTAAGCAGATTTAGGGCTTAATAGCAAATGCGGTCAAGGCTCAGTTGGGAGGAGGATCTCATAAGACCCACCTGTATACAAAGCCCTATACGAAGAGGATTGATGCTCTTCGCATGCCACATGGCTATCAGCCTCCCAAGTTCAACCAGTTCGGTGGCGAGGGCAACCCCAAACAGCATATTGCCCACTTCATTGAGACGTGCAGTAATGCCGGTACAGAGGGGTGCCGGCTGGTGAAACAGTTTGTTCGTACTCTAAAAGGAATCGCATTCGACTGGTACACAGACTTGGAGCCAGAGTCCATTGATAGTTGGGAACAAATGGAGCAGGAGTTCCTAAATCGGTTCTACAGCACTCAACGTGTTGTTAGCATTACAGAGCTAACAAACACCAGACAATGGAAGGATGAGCCGGTTCTTGATTACATTAATCGCTGGAGGTCCCTAAATCTCGAGTGCAAGGACCGCCTATCAGAAGCTTTAGCTGTTAAAATGCGTGCTCAGGGTATGGAGTGGGATTTACTATACGTCTTGCAGATGAGTAAGCCAAGGACCTTCCAAGAATTGGAAACAAAAGCTCATGATATGGAGATAACGACCGCAAGTCACCGTGGTAAGTCTTCTTCCTCATCTGAGGCTAGAAAGGACAAAGGCGAATTCAAGAAAAATCCTAAGTCCACAAAGTCCTCAAACAAAGAATCCATGGCTGTTTCGACTGGGGAGCCGGTTCGAATCTCTGGAAAGCCCAAGTATGAAAATAAGAAGGGTGGATTCTCCAAGGATACTGGAAGGAAGCGTCCTACATTGAAGGAACTGCAGGAGAAGAAATACCCATTCCCTGACTCAGACTTGTCAGGAATGCTTGATGATCTCCTTGAAAATGGGTTTATCGAACTTCCAGAACCAAAACAGTCCGAAGAAGCTGGAAGGGTTGCCAACCCAAAATATTATCGGTATCATAGGGTGGTTAGTCACCCTCTCGAGAAATGCATTACGCTCAAGGAGCGTATTATGCAATTGGCCAGGGATGGGAAGATAATACTGGATTTGGATGACACTGTTGAGACAAATCATATCTCCACTCAGCTGGAGTGTTCCTTATCGCCTTGGAAGCCAAAGCATACTCAACCTCGTGGTAGAGTAAACACTGAATTGATTTCCTCCCTTGGAGAGAAATTAATTACAATTCAATTTGGAAGTTTGGAGCCTACGGTGGTTCCAATTGAATCCATAGGACCCTTGATAGAGACTGATCCTTTTGCGGATGTCTCTGATAAAGCTGATGTTGATGAAGAGGGATGGACTCTTGTCACTCGCCGGAGGCCAAGGAAGCAAAGCCAAGCGTAATCTCCGCCTCTCCGCCGCAGGAAGAGACAAGGAAGAAAGAAGAGCCCTCATCATTCAAAAGGAAAAAAGAAGTCCAAGAACATTAAAAGGCATGAAATTCTGCCTATTGACCTACTTGAGCAGGAGTCGCTTGTCCCTGTCACACTTGAAGAGTTTTTCCCAACAGGCTTCTTTGAGAAAGTTACAGTCAACATGACTTCATGTTCTGAGCTCGAAGAAGAGGAAGACGAAGGAAGTGATGGACAAGAGGAGTCTCCTAGGGTAGCTGATAAGACCTTAACTGTCTTGGAGGCTTTGCAAGCTTGCATGGGCTGGGAGCAAATCTTTTGTCTGCCTGATGAGATGCGCCAGCATGTTATTACTGCCTTACAACATCCAGAACTTTATGCTGATAAAATCAAAGATGCAGGAGCATCAATAGAAGACCCTGTTCAGTGTGCCTATTGCAACACCGCAGTCACTTTCACTGACGATGATTTGTTGTTGGGATCTAAGTCCCATAATTGTCCTCTGTTTGTGACCGGTTACATTAGGGAGCAGAAAGTCAGACGCATTCTTGCGGATGGAGGGTCAGCCGTCAACATCATGCCCAAGTCTACAATGAACGACTTAGGCATCATAGTGGCAGAACTGTTTAAGAGTCGAACGATGATTCAAGGCTTTAACCTTGAAAGCCAATGTGCAATCGACATGATTCGTGTTGAACTGATAATGGGAAATTTGACGACGTCCTCCATCTTCCATGTAATCGATGCTAAGACTTCCTACAGGTTATTACTTGGGCGATCATGGCTTCATGAGCATGGGATAGTGGCTTCCACTTTACACCAATGCCTTAAGTACTACCGTGATGGAGAAAAGAAAATAAACGGGGATGTCAAGCCATTCACTAAGGATGAGTCTCATTTTGCAGACACAAGGTTCTTTGAAGAAGGTGCTGCACCTAAAGAGACCATACCGTCAACCATTTCTTCCACAGGCAAAGGTGTCACAAAAAAGGCCCCTCGAGCAACAAAAGATGGTGCTCCTAAGCAGCAGCTCGAGAAAGAAGCAAGCAAGCAAGGTAGCACCACTTCTTATATTGAGCAAGTTGCTAAACAAGCTGTTGCGTTAACAGGATCAATGCCACCAGTCTTAAGGTACATACCTAGGTCTCGCTGTAAGGAGGGCGAATCACCCTTTAGCGAGTGCACAAGCAGAAGTATTGAGACCAAAGTTACTAAAAAGGGTGATGGAGCTAGCATAATCACCTTAAAAGGAAGTGCAACAGTTCCAACGCTAAAAATGTGGCTGGCTAAGGTGAGTAGGCCCCCTATTTTCGGGTTTGTCATTTCTTCTAAAGAAGGCGATGACTTGCTAAGTATACGGACTAGGGAGGGATTGATCCTAATGCATACAAGCTTATGGACAGGGCTGGTTACGACTTTCAAAATTCAGCTGCCTTAGGAAAGGTAGTCGAAGCCAATCCTCATGGCCTTACCGAAACTCAGAGAAAGATTCAAGAGCAGGGAGGTTCAGTAGGCGTCTCTAAAGTTGGACTGGGTTTCACGCCACCGCAACCAGTCAGAATCTCTGGTCGACGAAAGGACAAGAAGTTGCCGATTCAACACTTCTCAGCTGAAGAGATGGATGTGAGTGAAGATGAAAATGCTTCACCCAACCCAAAGCCCTCTGTGTTTGATAGGCTACAGTCATCAACTTCTAAAAAACGTCCGTTAGTATTTGCCCGTATAGGGAAAGGGAAAGATCACAGAAGCTCTGTTTTCAATAGAATCAAAGATCATCCCCAACCAAAGCCTTCAGTTTTTGCCAGAATAGGAGCTGGTGAAAAGTCCTCGAACTCACAACTTCAGCACGAGAAAAGTTTCGCATTTAGCCGCTTGGGAGTGATAAATGAAGTTCAAAGCTCTATCCCTTCTAGCATGAAGCGCTTCTCTAGTTTGGATGTTAAAACGGATGGTTCATTAAAAGTAAAGAGGTGTACTGTGATCTTCGCAGGTCAACAAAAAAACTTTGACTCTAACAAGGAAGTAGAGTAAGAAGAAGTTGTTTCTTCCAATCATATCACAATCCATGAATGTGATGACTCAGACTCAGAGATAGAGTTGGCAGAAACTCCTAAGACTTTCGAAGATGGGGGGCAGGCTACGGTTGATGATTTAAAAGAGTTGAATCTTGGAACCAATGAAGAGCATCGTCCTATCTACGTAAGCTCATCACTCACACTCGAAGAGGAAAAGCAATACTTGGCACTCCGATCAGAGTACAAGGACGTATTAGCCTAGTGCTATAAAGAAATGCCCGGGTTGGATCCAGAGGTCGCACTCCACCGTCTATCTATCAAAAGGGGTATTTTGCCTAAGAAGCAGCCTCAACGACGTTTACGCCCAGAGTTGGTATCGGAAATTGAAAAGGAGGTCAACAAATGCATAGAGGCAGGATTCATTGGCGAGGTCAAGTACCCAACATGGATTGCAAACATCGTACCTGTCAGGAAGAAAAATGGGCAACTTAATATTTCTGTGGACTTCCGGGATCTTAACGACGCTTGTCCAAAAGACGATTTCCCGTTGCCTGTCACAGAGCTTATGATTGACTCAACCACAGGGCATGAGGCGTTGTCATTCATAGATTGTACCGCAGGATATAATCAGTTTCTGACGGTGCCAGAAGATCAAGAGGCCACAGATTTCCGCACACCGAAAGGCATTTTTTGCTATAAGGTGATGCCCTTCGGACTTAAGAATGCAGGAGCAACGTACTAAAGGGCAATGCAAACAATTTTTGATGATATGTTCCATAAGAAAGTCGAGTGCTATGTCGATGATTTGATAGTGAAGTCCAAAAAGAGGGAGGACCACATACAAGATCTTCGTTCGATCTTCGAATGATTATAAAGATGTTAATTGAAGATGAATCCACTCAAGTGCGCATTTGGTGTCACCTCTGAAAAGTTCTTGGGTTTTATCGTTCATCAAAGAGGGATTGAGATCGACCAATCGAAGATCAAGGCAATCCAAGAGATACCTGAGCGTAAGAATCTCAGGGAGCTTTGCAGACTTCAAGGTCGCTTGGCATATATCCGAAGATTCATCTCAAATCTTGCAGGACGCTGCCATCCCTTCAGCCACCTTATGAAAAAGGGTGCATCGTTTGAGTGGGATGAATCGTGTCGTACGACATTCGAGAAAATAGAGGAGTACTTGACCCATCCTCCTGTATTGGGGGTACCCATCCCTGGTAAGCCTCTTCGACTGTACATTGCAGCTCAGGAAAGATCCTTAGGGGCACTGTGTGTACAAGAAGACGAGGAAGGGAAAGAAGTCACCCTGTACTACTTAAGTCGTACGTTGGTCGGCGCTGAACTAAAGTATTCCCCTATTGAAAAAATGTGCTTGTCGCTCATCTTTGCCATCCAGAAACTCAAGCATTACATGCAGGCCTATACAGTGCAAGTCATCTCCAAAGCTGATCCCATCAAGTACATCTTGTTTAGGCCAATCTTAAATGGTGACTGGCAAAATGGGCAGTCATCTTAAAACAGTACGATCTCGTCTATGTACCCCAAAGAGCGGTTAAGGGATGAGCGTTGGCAGATTTCTTAGCAGATCATCCCATTCCCGATTATTTGGAGCTAAATGATGATTTGCTAGGAGAAGGCGTGTTTTACATTGATATCCTCCCTCCTTGGGAAATGTATTTCGATGGTGCAGCCTGGTGTGATGGCGCTGGTGCAGGAGTGGTCTTCGTTTCCTCGAAAAAGCACATTCTTCCATATTCATTTGGGCTCACTCAGTTATGCTCTAACAATGTGGCGGAATACCAAGTGCTTAACTTAGGCCTTGAAATGACTATTGAAATAAGGGTCACTGATCTCAACATATATGGTGACTCGCAATTGGTCATCAATCAACTACTTAACGAATACGAGGTTAAGAAAGAGGACCTTGTCTCATATCATAGGCAAGCATTACGCCTGCTAAATAAGTTGGACATGGTCAAGTTAGAGCACGTGCCAAGGAGTGCCAACAAGATGGCTGACGCACTAGCAAGCCTCGCAGCCACTTCGGCACTGGGGGCAGAAGGAGAAATGACTATTCTAGTATGTAATCGTTGGGTTGTTCTGCCGGATGATGAAGACTCAGAGGAAGACGTCAATATGATCGGCGTTCTTGAAACAGATGCAGAAGACTGGCGTCAACCAATAATTGAGTACTTAGAGCATGAAAAACTCCCTGGTGTCCCAAGGCATAAGACAGAAATACAGCGGAGGGTTGCAAGCTTCCTTTACTACAATGGGACGCTCTATCGACGCTCCTTTCTTGGTCTGTGGTTACGATGCTTGGACGCTGAAGAAGCAAAGCAAGTAATGACGAAAGCACATTCAGGTGTGTGCGGAGCACACCAATCAGGGCCTACGCTATATGATCGCATTAAAAGGATGGGCTACTACTGGCCCACTATGGTACAAGATTGTATAAATTATGCAAAAAGGTGCGATGCTTGCCAGTTCCATACTAATTTCATACAGCAACCTCTCGAATCTCTCCACCCAACAGTTGCATCTTGGCCATTTGAGGCATGGGGGCTTGACGTCGTTGGACTAATCGCGCCTAAATCGTCTACTGGTCACTCCTACATCCTAGCTGCCACTGACTACTTCTCTAAATGGGCGGAAGCAATCCCACTAAGAGAGGTCAAACAAGAAAATGTGGTCGACTTCATAAGGACACGCATTATCTATCGGTATGGTGTGCCGAGGTACATTATCACCGATAATGGAAGCCCTTCTTCAACAACCTGATGACTAGCCTGTACGAGAAGTTTAAGTTTGCTCAACATAAGTCTTCCATGTACAACGCCCTTGCAAACGGCCTGGCAGAAGCATTTAACAAAACACTTTGCAACTTACTCAAAAAGGTTGTCGTAAAGTCTAAACGGAATTGGCATGAAAGATTAGGGGAAGCCCTTTGGGCATATCGAACAACGTACAAGACGCCAACACAGTCGACCCCATTCGCTTTGGTCTATGGAGTAGAAGTCGTTCTACCATTAGAGCTTCAAATCCCATCACTTCGCATCGCCATACAGGAAGGTTTGACGGAAGATGAAAATCACAAGCTTCGCTTAGCTGAACTGGAGGCCGTTGATGAGAGAAGACTTCAGGCTCAACAAAAGCTAGAATGCTACCAAGCCCGTCTATCAAAAGCGTTCAACAAAAAGCTTCGACCGCGATCTTTCCAAGTCGGAGACCAGGTGTTGGCAGTCAGAAGACCGATTATTCTCTCCCACAAATCTGGAAGCAAATTCACCTCCAAGTGGGATGGTCTATATGTTGTCAGAGAAGTTTACACAAATGAAGCCTACAAGATAGTTGGTGCTGATGGAGTGCACATAGGACCCATAAACAACAAGTTCTTGAAGCGCTATTATCCTTGAAATAGAATGTTGTAAAGCTCCTAAGTAAGAGCATAAATTGCTCGTTCTTTCAAGTTAAATTCATTTGTAATACTCCTGGCCCGTAAGAGTCTAAACTGTGAACGGCAAAACAAAACAAATAAAAAATGTTATGTTTTTTAACTACGTATGGCTTGATCCTTTAGGATATTACATTCCTTTTAGGTATGTAGGCAACTTGGGCATATTTACTAAGTACATCCATAAAAAAAAATGGATGAATAAATTGTGTTAGTACTCATTGGTTTCGTTCGTTGGCTATATCTACATATTATTGCGTAAACTTGAATTGAAAGACTCATCTTATTGCAATATATCAAAACCAATTCCAATTAAACCATATTGAATCCAAAAAAAAACAACAAATTGCAAAGTGAGGAAAAAAAAAATCTAGAACAAAACAACTGGGTATGGTCTAAGCAGCCAGTGCGCTTAAAAGCTCTTGGACCCGTTGCGTTGCTGCTTCAACATAAGCCGTTTCTTTTGCAGTAACTTGGGGCGCAACATCTAAATCAACAACGTCTTTTTCAAGAAGAGATATACCGTCTTTGGCTTTCTTCAATGAAGCTTCAGACTCTACTAATTTGTCTTGCAATTCCAGCTCATTTGCCTTTGGTCTTTCAAGATCTGCTTTAAGTAGCTTCCTTCGCTTATGAGCTTGGGCGATGACAGTAGTTGTCTCATCAAACTGTGCACCAGCCTTTTCCATTGAAGCTCGTGCCTCCCCAAGTTTGTCTATTAAGGCTGCTTGCTTGTTTAGCACATCTTCAGTAGGAGTCCGATCTTCTAATTGGGCTTTCAACTTTAGGTACTGCCCGACTTCATTCAAATATGCCTCAACACTATTCTTTAGCCCCAAATAATCTACCTGGAAGGATGATAAGGTTTCATATATCTGCACAACTTCTTGGCGAATGTTTACAAGGTCGCCTTCTATCTTTGGGATGAACTTTTCAACAGTTGCTGAAAGCGTTGCTTGACACTCTAGGCTAGATCGTTAAACACGCTAGAAGTAATTCTCATAGGAAAGTAGGTTGCAACAGAAGCAGTAGGTGATTGACAGCGCTCTGCTCGTTTCACTGGCGACGGCATTAAGCTCGGCCAATTAAAAGCCACCACGTGTCGTCGATGACGCAGAAATTAGTAATTATTTTCTTTATTTAAAAATCAAAAATAATTACTAGGCCTAGGCCCAAAACTCGACTCTAACCCTAGCCGGCAGAGCCTATAAATGGGGGTTCTCTCCCTTCATTTACATCATTCAGCATCTGCAGAATTCAGAGCTCAGATAGCAGGGAGCATCCAGCTACCAAGCGAGAAGGATCAAAACTTGCAGAGCTCCAGAAACTACAATCAGCCACTTGCAAATCAAAATCAAGAACAAGTCTTCAGAGTTCTTCAGCTGATTTGCACCAACCAAGATTAAGCATCACGCCCTCGGAATATTCAAGCCATTAGGAGATCGAATCAGAGGATTATTTTACTGTATTAAATTCAGAGATTGTACCTACATATTACATCAGTACAAAGATTAAATTTGTTTCTGAATTTCTTGTCTTTATTTATTTTAGACTCGAAAATCTGTGGAATGCAGAAAAGAGGAACGTGTAAGTCGTTGGAATGTCATTATCTTCACATCCTGCAGAAAAGAGTTCTCTGGCGGATGGAATGACTTCTTCGTAATAAGCACCGTCAGCTGGAAGTCCACCTATAGTCCGTAAATACCATAAGGAGATTGACATATCGCCGCTCTCTGCGCAAAAGGTGTTGGTAGTGTGGCACCATAGTTCGCAGAATGCTTTGAAGACGGTGAGACTCATGTCATAAGAGAACAAGGATGCGTACAGTCCATCGTAAAGCCTCCATTCCTTAAGTCTGTCTTTGTTGCGACCAAGAACGTCTTCAAGCCATTCCCAATAGCATGGTATGAAGTTGTCGGAGAAGTAAGGGCAAAAGCTGCCCCAGGATAGTGTCCTATCCATGATACGATGTCGAAGTAAGGGTATTGCTCCTTGAGAAGGGGTTGAAGATGCAAATAATGGCGAGCTAAGTTTCAAGACTCTCAAAGTCACGATGACTCCGTCTAATCTTTGTATTTTGCGGGTAGATTCTACATTCCAGCATGAATATGCAAGGTAGTTATGGAGTAAATAGCGTCTGGACGGTAGCGGTGTTCGCATATCTACGCGGAGAGTCACGCCTTCTTCAATTGGATCATCTTCTCTATCCAGGATGGTAAGAGTTGGCTTCTTGGGATCGGATGATGAGTCCAGAAAATGCAGCATGGTGAAGGGAGAATGACAAGTCGACCCCAATTAGATTAAGTGAGGGAGTCGCCTGTGAAGAATCGAATCTACGGGGAGAAACGATTCCTCATCTTAGAAGTCGACCTCACTTCGCGATCTAACTGGAGGAGTCGCAGCAGGAAGGGAGAATGGCAAGTCGACCCCAATTAGATTAAGTGAGGGAGTCGCCTGCAAAGAATCGAATCTACGGGGAGAAACGATTCCTCGTCTTAAAAGTCGACCTCACTTCGCGATCTAACTAGAGGAGTCGCGGCAGGAAGGAAGAAATTCAAGTCGACCTCAATTTGATTAAATGAGGGAGTCGCCTGCAAAGAATCGAATCAACGGCGAAAAATGATTCCTCGTCTTAGAAGTCGAGCTCACTTCGCGATCTAATCAGAGTAGTCGTGGCTGGAAGGAAGAAATTCAAGTCGACCCCAATTAGATTAAATGAGGGAGTCGCCTGCAAAGAATCGAATCTACGGGGGAAAACGATTCCTCGTCTTAGAAGTCGACCTCACTTACCGATCTAATAGGAGGAGTCATGGCTGGAAGGAAGAAATTCAGGTCGGCCCCAATTAGATTAAGTGAGGGAGTCGCCTGCGAAGAATCGAATCGACGGGGAGAAACGATTCCTCGTCTTAGAAGTTGACCTCACTTCGCAATCTAATCAAGGGAGTCGTGGCTGGCAGAAAGAAATTTAAGTCGATTCAACAGCTTCTTGAAAAAAAAAGAAAAAGAAAAAAGAACATAAATTTAAGTTCTCAAACAAAAAGCAAAAAAAAAAAGGTCAGGATGTCTCGGCAGCCAAAAAAAAAAGGAAAAAAAAAGGAAGTAAGAATGTCTCGGCAGTAGCAAAAAAGAAAAAAAAAAGCTACAAAAAAAAACAACAAAAAAAAAAAACAAAACAAAAGCATGCGAAATACGATGAAGTGTTAGTCGCATCGGGAGCAACACTCTATATATTTGGCACCAATTTGCAAAAAACAAAAAAAAGCAAGAGGAGAACACGTGCTGTTCTTCTTTCTCTTCCTTCTCTGCTCTTCCTTCTTTGGCTTTCCCCTCTGCCATCGCCAGGCTGTGCAGATTTCAATATTGAAACAATTAAGCCCTTTATTACATAAAAAATCAAATATTTGGTGAGTTATGGAGGAGCTCGAGAAGCGTACTTCTCCTTCTTCCAAAACTGCGGACGATGGGGCATATGGAAAGAGGCTAAGCCCTAGGCTCCACAACAATGTTGCATTTCATGATGCACGCCTTTTGTTGGATGGGTGTTCCCCCTAAAGAAGGTTCAGTCCTAGGCTGGGCAAAAACTGTCCGAATATTGGGAGGGTTTCATGTCGGAGACCTAGCTCTCGTGGAAGCTTTTGCCCTAATTTTTATGAATCTCCGCAAGC
>JACYFF010003369.1:25090322-25127646 GCA_017589665.1 Selenicereus undatus
AATTTGTTTCTGAATTTCTTGTCTTTATTTATTTTAGACTCGAAAATTTGTGTTTACACACCTATTTCACGTTATTTTGCGAACGGTTCCATGAAATGCTTTTTCCGCATTTTAAAGAATGTTCCCTTGAAGGTAGGTGATTTTTATGTGCTTGATGACTTTAAAGTCTTTGATATAGCCATAGATGTGCATGTCCAGATTATTCTAGGGTGACCCTTCTTGGCCACTTCAGGTGGTAAAGTTGATGTGAAGGGAGGACATTTGACATTTGATGTAGGGGAGAATCGTGTTGAATTTGTCTTGTTTGAAAACCAGAATATCCCCTCTCCTTCATCTGCTTTAGAAGACAACGTGGATTGTCATGAGATTAGCTCATCTGATGATTGGTGGCATATTGACCCTTTTGTGTTTAAATGTGTTACATCTGAAGGCCTTGGCCTGGAATATGCTATAGTGAATTTCAATGCGCATACTCCACCTAACACAGTAAAGGACGAGACTTATGCTACTAATGAGGTGTCCATGAGTGATTGTTGTAGGTTTGCCTAGATAGTGCAGTCCATGCCTAAAATTGATGATATCGAGTATGACTTTGACTTTGGAGTCAAACTTAGAAGTGGCTCGTCTAATGGAGCCCACTATAAATTCATTCGGTACACAGATCACGTTAAATGGAGTCATTGGATGGTAAAGAAGGACCTCTATCCTGTTTTTGAGATGGAATCTTCTTGTGAATAATTTTGATTTTGAGGTCCGCGATAATGGCAAATTGGGAGATGTGGGGGACCTTATTGACAAGCCTGTTGTCCATCACCTTTCTGATCCCGAGCCCTCCTAGAGTAGACGACCGAGCTCCCGACCCTGAAAGAGCGCTTCTTGGGAGCAACCCAAGTTGTTTTTTATTTTTGCTTTCTAGTTTTTCTTTTTCTTTGACTGCATATATTGTCTAATTTTTGGAAAGGAGAGAGAGAAAGAGAAAAAAAAAACAAAGAGAAAAAGCATGGAAAAAAGAAAGGAAAAAAAAGCAAAAGCAAAAAGAAGGAGAAATCAAATTCTGAGTGAGCAAAGAGGCAATAAGAGTGAAAAAATCATCAAAAAATCACAAAAAATAACGACAGAGTTTTAGCCTCTATTCCAGAACTTTTCATAGACCACTTGTGGTGTCGAATCCGGTCCGTGGAGGAGCTGCTTGAAAAACTGAAGAAAACTTGGAGACAGAGCTCACCATGGACCCTCTGTGGTGAACCCCACGACCCGTGGTGAGGCTCCACATCTGCAATCAAGGGTGTTTCATGCTCTTTTGACCTGAAATCTTTTCATATTCCTCACTTCTTCATCCCTTCTCTCTCTAAACTCTCTCATCCTCTCTCTAAAACCTTCATAATCACCACCTGTAAAACCTTTAATTTTTTCCTCATTTTCCCTCAAATTTGTCTCCTGTCTTCTTATTTTCTTCACTTTTTCACTAAATCTTCTTAAACTTTCTCATTTCTTGCTCTCTTTCTCTTAGATTCTGCTAATCCTCTCATACCCCAAGTTTCACTAACTCCACTTCAACATCCACTCTTTCGAATTCTCTCTTTTTCTTCTATATTTCTTCCGAGTTAACCTTCTTTTTCTCAAATTTTGCATTTTTAGTTCTTTTCTTTTCCATTTTTCACTTTAGTTAGATTTTCAACTTTTCACCTATCTATTTCACCATTTCAATGGCACCCAAGAAGAAGGCAAGAACCACCCAAGAGGTAGGAACATCTAGTCAAGCACCTCAAAGAGCATCCTAGACTTCCCAAACCTCAACAAACGCGCAAAACCAAGGTAATATCCCTAACCCTCATGGTTTAACACATCCCAAACATATTGCTAAATACAATAATTTGAGTAGTAAGTTGATTTTTGCTACACATTATTATGACAAGGATTTGTTGGCTATATTAGGTATGTTGGATGATATCTGCTAGTTGTTTGCTAGGGGAGGTATGGGGTAATTTTTAGAGACTAGAAACCACTTATCGTGACCTTACCCTTGAGTTTTTGAGCACTTTACATGCGGAGGTCACAAGTGGGCCTCGTAGTTAAGAAGGATATATTTCATTCTATCTAAATAGGGAGTTTTATGAATTCAACTTAAGTGCCTTTAATAGCATATTAGGTTTTCCGTCTAGTATGGACTTGCCTTATCGACATATCCCTAAAGAATTTAACACGAATGCTTTTTGGCATGAACTTTCCGGGGATCATCAGTATGATAAAGCAACTCTAAAGGTACTGTTATTAGAAACCCCTATATTCAAGTAGCTCAATGATTGCTTGCTTGTAGTTTATTTGAGAGGGAGGATAGTTTGAATGTGCCTTGCCTGTTTGAATTGTATTTTTTGTATAGCATGCTCTAAGCTGATCGACTTGACCTCGATTCATGCTCCATTAATCAATTGCATAGTGCGACCACTAGTTCTGCACAAATGATTATTATTAGGGGTCTTATTACCCCCATTGCTAGGTCTGTAGGGATAGAACTGAATCCTCCATTAATCAATTGCATAGTGCAGCCACTAGTTCTGCACAGAGGATTATTATTGGGGGTCTTATTACCCCCATTGCTAGGTCTGTAGGGATAGAACCGAACCCTGACGATAGAGTTCTCGGGTCCAAGCAGTTAAACTTAGTCGCTTTTGAACAATGAAATTTTGTAAAGAAGAGGATGGGCATATTTGTTGGATTTATCCTAGGAACCGTCTCATGCCTCTACCTAATTTGAATGAACCACTCCCTTGAACCGGGCCAATCTATACTTTTGGCCGAGTGGCAAAGAGGCTGCACAACCCTCACCACCTCCTCCACCACCTCACCTTAGGGCCTCTAGTTCATCCTAGTCGTCCTCCTCCTCTGATTTTGCTGGTTTGCATACTACCTATAGTCCATTCAATAGGAGCAAGTATCCCTCCGAGCTTACATTCAAACTTAACATACCGCGCTCCGTGACTTCATCTAGGAATAGCCTGATGAGCTTCGTGGGATGATTGCCTCCCAAAATCAATACTTTTAAGAGTAGGGCCTATTTAGAGACTTCGTGAGACTGACATATTTCTCATCCCCACCCTCCTTCTTCTCCCCCTCATTCTCCTTCTTAGTTCTTCTTTTTCTTCCCCATTGATTTATATGTCCTTGCATTAAGGACAGTGCTTTGTTGAAGCATGGGGGAGTTATGAGTGCATATGTATATGTGATATGGATGTGTGAGTGGTTTGCATTTTAGGTGTTGCATTTAGTAGTAGTTTGCATCTTTAGTTTGTTATTTCATTTTTCTTTCTATTTCTAGGCTTCTTTTCTTAGGTTTAGCTTTGTTTTGGTAATTTCAACAATTTTTTCATTGCATTTTAGTATGTCAGGGAAAAAAACACATAAAGAAAAAAAACCAAAAAAACAATAGGAAAAAAAGAGGAGAAAAGGTAATAAAATCATCCGATGATGAGTCTTAGACTAAGTAAATTTCGTTGGCTTGTTTTAACCCTTTTGTTATGCCCATTTGTGAATAAATGTTTAATTATAAGTTTTTGAAATGTGCTTCATCTTTTGTTCATTGTGTTGAATGCGATTTGATTACTTAATGAATCTTTGCATGAATATCTGGCACATAGTCTAATGAGTTAATTGAGCTTTGGTAGTTGTTGCATGAGACTTTGAGCTTTATTTGGACTAATTCATTATTTTAGTCTCATATTCTTTTTCATGTGTGACTCTTCCTTGATTTCAAATCTCTAAAAGTTGCTCTGACTTTTGTTCAAGATTACATTTAGCATGCATGTTTAGGTGATATGATTGAGATATTCTTTGAATTTATAAGTTACATTGACCAAATAGCCACCCTTTTTATGATTTATCCCTTCTTACCCCCATTGAGCTTTGACCTTTTCTTTTTCTTGATGTAAACCTATAATATTGAACCCTGGCCGAATTCATGCTCTACCCTTTTTTTCCAAGATTATAGAGTTTCATCAATGATTGGGAGTAGTTGGTGGGTATTAATGATGTCGTTCTTGGGTGTGCTTTGTTTGAATGTAATGAGGGATTAATGTGATAGTTCCCTTAGAGTTATTTTACAAGTTGCTTGAAAAAGTGTTGGAAAGTGCACAATTTCTCCTGCCATAGTCCTTCTCTTATCTAAAAGAAAAGACAAAAAAGAAAAAATTTACAAAATCAAAAGAAAATCAAGAATTGATGTATTCGCCGAGAGCTTTAGCTATGACTCAACTTAAGAGTGAAGCTAACAAACCAAAGGTAGACACAATCAAGGGGAAACAAAGGAAAGTGAACACATAATATGATGGTTGTGAGGCATTAAACATGTGGGGGAAGAATGGAACCTAGAATCAAGTGATTCTAAGTTGGAAAACAAAAGATCTTTGACGTGAATTGATGTATAACACAAGGGAGGAATGGAACCAAACCAAACAAGTTAAAAATACAACTCAAAGCAAGCTTTCTTGCACGGCCTTAGGGGTGGCACAGTCATGCACCCCGTGCCACTTTGCTGCCCACTTTGCCTAGCATTTCTTAATGTTCAAGGTTTGAGGTGGTTTTGTGTTTGGATGGAAAGCTATGCCAAAGGGAGTATCCTTAGCTTGAATTAAGCATGGACATGGGCATGGGAAGGATTATGGTTGTGTGGAATGGAAAGAAGAATCAAAGTTAAGAATTACTAATTTAAAATTAAGCTAGCAATTCCACCTTAACTCGCTTGGAAATCCTTGAGTATAGCATCAAATGGATAGAACTACACTTGGTGTTTGGATACAGAAACACCACCAAACTCAAGTTTAGGGCCCTTAACTTCGATTAAGATACAGATATCACCACTTAGTCTTGGTTAAGACTCACTTGAGCACCACCTTAATTGGCCTAATTAAGGATAAGCAAGCAAGAATTTGATAGAAAGAAAGCACAAGCTTTCAAACTAATTTTCTCATTCAATAAAAGGTTGATATCCTCTTGCTATGGCTGTGGGGCTCCTTAAATAAGCAGCAAGCATGGCCAAGCTAGTGAGTTTACAAGCAAACCTACACCTCAACCTTTCCTTACTAGGTAGGAAAGGTATTAAGGTGCTAATTACAACTGGTTTGTGCTAATACATACTCTAGAAATACTTAACCAATCTAATACATCAAAACATGAAGTAAAACATGACTAATGCTTATTATACAATCATATACTCTTAAACTAAGCTTAATACATGCTGAGATTGCTTGCTTATTTCCTATTGGACAACCGAAAAGTGGAAACTCCCTTTACGGCTAGCCAATTAGAAACAAGAGACAAACTTTGCTGCCTTCTTCTCTCATTGGTTGATCTTCTCAATGCACCACCCTATCTAGATAGCCTAGGGACGTGTGCCAAGGCTTGATGGATGTTCCAAGCAGCTTGCAAGTGGACGAAATCGGCTGAAGGCTTAAATTAAACCAAGTTATGCTAAACCGGGTTTAGGGGCAATTCTAGCCAGTTTTTAGGACAATGATTAAGGTTATCAAAAGTGAGTATGATTGTAATTTCAGGCCATGGGGGGTAAATTTGGGATGTATATAAACCCCCCTACAAATAAATCAAGGTTATGACATGTTTAAGTGTGGTAATTAGGCTTAAACATTTTACCGCGCAGATTAGGGTCTAATCTGACCGGTTTGGGAAAAGTCTTTGATCTCTCATGCTCTTGTGGGTATGATTGAAAATTAATTCTTGTACCTGAGAGTAGACATCATGAGGATTCCAAAAATGTATAGTTTGAAGACTTAAGCCATCATATAGATTAAGTTATGACTTAATCAAAACCGAGCTTTTTATGGTCCTGCTGGGCAGTTTTGACACCTTGGGTTTAATGGCTGATTTGAATGACCAAATGAAGTCCAAATTGGATGCAACTTAGCTTGTTGGAAATCGGACATCTTGAAATTCAAATCCATTAAAAAATATCAGACTTAAATCTTGAATATGCTTGTTGAAATTTGCTCACAAAAATGGGTCAGTGCTGGAATCTACCCTTTGCCCTGCAGTTTCAAAGCTTAAACAAAATTTGGATGAACTATTCATCCTTTAACCAACATAATAATCTTACCTAATTGATTTGATTCTTTTAAATCAAAGGGCATGGAGAGAACTCCATCAAGAATCAAAAGCAAGAAAAAATGTTGAAAGAGCAAATTTAATGCAAGGATTTGGTATAAATTTTATATTATTATGCTTCAACACCTGTTCGCATATTCGATTAACTCAGGGTTTATTTTGTGTATTTGATATGTATTGATGCTCGGTGGGAGGAGTATGCTTTGTGAGAAGTTGGGCGAAGATGATTCATAGTCATAGTCTTTGGCTTGAGCTTCATAAATCCCAACATATTTGTTCTCTTCTTACTTTTCCCCATAACCCTGCTACAACCCTATCAAAATTCTCATGATTGTCTAGCATGCATTGTATTTTAGTGGTGGTGAATTTGAGAATCTTGTCAAGCTTATGGTAGATTTGATTTCTTTGGAATGACATTTAAGTGAACTGCATTATATTTTTAAATACATGTGTGATGAGTGATTCATTCCTAAAGTGATGGTGTACCTGTTCGTTTAACTCTCCCTAATGTATGTGCTGATATGTTTGTTTAAGCTGATTTGAGTGATTGATTCAATGTTTAATGTGATGGTTTTTGTTTTATTTTGGAAACTTCATTCCCTGATTTGTTTTGCAATATTTTTCATCACTTTAAGGATAACTTCTTGGGTTGATAGGCTATTGATGTTGCTACTTACATTTACCAAAGGAGATTCTTCATTTTAGTTTTGGTTTTTATGATTGCTTGACGACAAGCAATGGTTCAAGCATGGGGGTGTTTGATAGATTCGTAGAATGCAGTTAATTTTAGGGTCATTTTGCTACATTTTTAAGGAGAATTGTGTACTTTATGTTATAATCTATACTCCTTTTCCCATTTTATGCTTGGGTATGGTTCTTTTCGGTGTTTTGTCGATTTTTGGACCTTTTTGTCCTTGCTATAACCCTAATTGAGTGTATTTTGACTCCCTACAGATGCCCCTTAGTTACCATGGTCGTGGAGAAGAAAGAAGAACCAAAGGATGTTGAGACACAGTAGACCACGGAGCCTTTGCGATGATGGCCACGGTCCATGGTAAGCCTGAAACTATTACCACTTCGTCTTCCGTTGTCTTGGACGAGTTTGAGCATAAATAGGGTACTTTTCGGCTGCAATATAGAGAGAGAGAGCACAGAGAACCAAAGCATCCAACTCTCATTTTATTATTAGTTTTAGGATTTTTCTAGTTTTGTTTAGAGGAAGAAAAGGATTAGTACTTGGAGGCTTGGAGTTTGGGAAGCCATTGAAGACCACCTTTGTTGTTAAGTTATTCTTCCCTTCTAATTTCTTCATGTTTGTTTAGATGTGGAATAATTCCATAATGTGTGAGTAATTTTTCTTAATCTAGGGACTTGTTAGCCAAAGTGTTAACGTTGGATCTCTAATTTTTAATATTTGTACTTTATCCAATTGGTTTGGTTGAATTCTATCTTATGGATGGACTGTTGTGAGTAAGTTTTGCCCATATTTGCTTGCATACACTTGATAATTGAGTGAAGTACTAAAAGGAGAAACTTACTATTAGAACAACAAGTTAAAACATAATATAATGATTGCTTGAAAGGGAGTTGTTTGTTAAGAGAAAAATACTAGCAATCAAGAATCCATAACTAAGGCTAAACCAAGGATATTTGAAATAATGGTAATTGGGTTAGTTTAGGCAATTCAGTTTATTTCAAAAGAAAAGATTGAATGTTTAGTTTGATTGTACTCCTTTGCATGATCCAATTTAGATAAAGTATATAGCTATATTCAACGATCCAACTCTTTACAAGGCAAATCAATTCCCTGGATGCCTTTAATTTGATTGAACTTCCAATAGTTGAATAGTGGTAGTTGAGACATCCAATTGAAAATTTAGTCGCTTACTCCTTTATAATAAGTTAAAACTTGATAGACAACACTTGGTCAGTGGGATCGATATTAAAACTATACTTCAATAGTTATGCGCTTGGTTAGCAATCATACCCAATAAGTTGTATGCATTAAAATCTTTAAAGGAACAATTAAAAGCATTATTATGTTCAAATTATTTGCTACTTCTACTGTCACTCTTTGTTTTTCTTTTTTCTTTGTTTTTGTTTGAGACTTGTGGGCCTAGACCTCCTTGGAACTCGATTGGGTTGTCATAATTATGGGCCCAACTTAGTTTTGTGCAAGTTTGGCTGTTGGGGTTGCACAATCCCTTTTGTGACTTGCTACTTGATTTCACTTTTTTTATAAATAAGTTAACAAAAGAGGGTGATAATTAATTGGCTCGAGCCAATTGGCTTCCTGCGTGTCCATATTATGAAATTAGGCCATCGTAGTTTATTCTCTTGGGTTTGAGATTGGCCTTATAAGCATATTATGGGCTATGATTTATCAACTTTGGAAAACCTATTATGGGCTCTGTTTTTGCTGCTTAAGCATAATACTTCTTCAATTGATTGAGATTTGTGTATTGATCTTTTTTCTCTGTATCCAAATTCATCAATTTTACCACTCCAGTGGGCAGGATAGTTTTAATAACAAAATGGCCTAACCAATTGGGTTCCTAAACTTTTCTCTTGGATCTTGAATTGCGGTTTTGATTTCTTTTAGCACCATGTATCCTTTTGCAGGTACCTAGCACCTTTTTTTGTTAAAGACTTTTGAGATTCTAGCTTGGTACAATTGAGCATTATGTAATGCCTGCAGCCTTCTATCATCAAACTTTATAAATTCTTCATATTGAACTTTTGCCCACTCAAACTCTAGCATTTGATTTCTACTATTACCCTTAGTGAGGTATTGCTATTTCAAACTGCCTTTATTACATATATTGAGGAATAGGGCTTTGCTCTTGTTGAGGGTCTAATTGAGGTTCGATGATCCCATAGGGAAAATGGTACCTTGTCTAGTTAGTCCTTCTTCTTAATTAATTATCCTTCATATGTTCTTGTTAGCTACTTCGACAACTCTGTATGTCTGTGGTCGGTACAGAGAAGATTTATGATGTTGAATTCTATACTTTTCCAAGAAGCTGGTTACTGCCTTCATAAAGTGACTCCCTTAGTCACTTATGAATTCATGTGGCACCCTATATCGACATATAATGTTGTCAACAATGAACTTTGCCTCATGTTCTAAAGTAATCTTAGCATAAAAGGCTGCCTCCACCCATTTTGTGAAGTGGTCAATGCTATAAGCATATATTCATGCACTCTAGTTCCTTTAGGGATCATCTTGCAAATTATATCAATTCCCCATACCGAAAAGGGCCATAGAGAAGTTAATGTTGAAAGAAAGGAAGGCAATTAGTGTTTTAAATTTGCATAGACTTGACATTTATGACATCTTCTCACGTATACATGGCAATTAGGCTACATAGTGTGCCAGCAGTATCCCATTCTTTGGACCTTCTTAGCTAACATGTGACCATTCATGTATGGTCCACATTCCTCACCATGGACTTCTTTCATTATTGCACGTGATTCATTGTGAGTGACATAAAGGAAGTCCATACCCATGTTAGTCTTTTTATCCTTCTTCCCTTTATGCTTAAAGTATTGTGAAGCCAACAACCTTAATGCTCATTGGCTTTTGGAGTGGATCTAGGAGGATATTCCTTCTTTTTTAGGTATTGATGGATATCGTACTATAAGGCATCTAGGTCAATGTTGCATGTTTTAATCGCGTAGAAATGTGTAGGTTTATGTCTCCTTTTCATTGATAATGGCATAGAATGAATACCACTTGGAACATTAATCATTGATGCTAACTTTGCTATTGCATCATCGAATTAATTATCCTCACGGGACAAGTAAGTGTACGTAATGTTGGCAAAGTTCTTAGTGAGTTCAATCAAATGAGCTCGGTATGGTGCTAACGCTTTATTGCTAACTTTCCATCTATGTGATATTTGATTAATTATGAGGTCGGAATCACCATACACCCTTATGTTTTTCACCCTTATTTCAACAGCAGCCTATAACCCGATAATGCAAGCTTTGTATTCAACGATATTGTTAGTAACTTCGAGGTCTAGTTTGACAAAGATTAGGGTACATGCCCCTTGTGTAGATACTAGGAGGATGCATGCTTCAAATCCCTTTTGGTTTGAAGCGTCGTGAAACTACATTGTCTACATGCCTTCTTCTACCTGGAGAACTCATTCGTTAGGAAAGTCAAAGGTCTCTTCCTTTTGATCCTCTATTGGAAAGTCTAATAAGAAATTTGACACAACCCTTCCCTTGATTGATTTTTATAGAATGTAGTAGAGGTCAAATTCTGATAACAAACCTTCCACCTAGCCACCTTACTTTTTATCATTGGTTGCTACAGTATGTATTTTATGGATCCATGGGTGCCAACCACATGTACTGTATGGGTAACCATGTAATGTCTAATTTTCTCTAACCCCTATACTCAAGCAAGGGTAGTTTTTCCCAAGGGAGAATAGCGAGTTTCATATTCAAGGAATTTTTTACTTAGATAGTAGATTGCTCTTTCTTCTCCCTCAATCTGTTGGTCTAGCATGACCACCATTGCTATTGCAATGGTTGTGAGATATAGGATGAGAGGAATGCCTGGTTGTGGGGGTATCAACACTAGTGGATTAGAGAGGTATTCCTTGATCTTTTCAAATGCTTCATGGCACTCTTCATCCCATTGTGGCTTAACCCCTTTTTGCAATTTCTTGAAGATGGGTTCACATACCGTTGTTAGCTTATATAAAAAGGGATTAATGTATTGTAAGTGCCCTAAAAATGCTCATATCTCCTTCTCTGTTGTGGGCGGGGACATATCCTAGATGGCTTTGACTTTTGAGAAATCAACCTTGATTCCTCTTAGATTGACCATGTGTCCTAATAACTTTCTAGAGATAGCCCTAAATCCACACTTCTATGGATTTAAAAGTATGTTGCAATTCTTTAATCTCATAGAGAACTTTTGAAAGGTCAGGACATGACCTGCTCTTTGCTTGGATTTTACAATCATGTCGTATGCCAACACTAGTGGATTAGGTCATGTACTAAGGTGGTAGCGGTCCTCTGATATGTTGCCCCAACATTTTTCAACTCGAATGGCATTATGACGAAGCAATAGGCTCCATAGGGGTTGATGAAGGCCCCATCCTACTTGATTACAACTAGGCTTATATAGGCTCTGAGTTTATAAGTCCACATGGTGATGCCATGTGGCATGGGCTAGTCGTGCCATCTCTTTTGAATTTAGCATTAGGAATAGTGTAAGAGTAGGCGATGGAACGTGCGTGCCACATGGCACCTATGGGCTATGTGAACTCTTTGTTTCTCGTTTCTTTATTGTTTTTTCTACAATTTCTGTGGCGTGCTAGCCTAGCCTTGCGTCATGGCCATCCAAGGTTGTCCCCTAGGGTTAACCAAGATTAACAGGCCTAAGATTTAACATATTTTTCCCCAATTATCCACCATTTGAGCAATTATCCTTGTTTCCTATAAAACCAAGAACGCACTATAAAATTGTGTAATTTAACGATTATTATGAGTTAAATCTAGATGGATGAGGTATGAATTTCATGCATATAGAGCCTGAACAAATAGCCCCATACCAAGACTTTAAAACCCTTTTATAGGAATCTTGGTGCATTTAGCATACACTACAAGCCCTTTCAAACCCTTCGTTCCCGAGGTGGATGAGTAAGGTCTTGTGAGGCTTTTGAAAAAATATGCTGGCAAAATCTTTTCAAAAGAAAGGAAAATTTTAGGGTTTTTCTATTTTTTACTTTTAAAATGTGATAATATGTATGAGTGATGGGAAGATAATGATACATACAACTTGGGCAATTGCATGACCCTGGTAACCAAGTCACCAAACTATATGCAAATAGAATAAAAAAAACAATCTAAGTTGGATGATGCAACTTGACTCCCATTTTTGACCGCACAGAACAATATGCAATGACACGTACACCTTGGTGCATGTGCAAATATATATATCAATCATTAAAAATCAGGTTGCTCATAGTGACGACAATGGGCCAAATTCAAACCGGATCTTTACACTTACAAATCTGATCCAATTAATAATCAGATTTGAATATCCGATCCAAATCTTACTCCGTCAGATCGAATGCTAAATCGAGTTCAGATTGGATTAAATTTGAATATAATCGAATATAATCCAAGAATGCATTTTCCATCAATATTTGCATAATTTTTCTTAACGTCGCTTTTGTTCACTTGTAAATGCAATATTAAACACTTTTTTAATATCAAATACATTTTCATATCAAACATTTCAGTATATTGAAGTAAAAAATGTTGAAAAAAGAGAATGTGAAGTCACTTTAAAGGGAAAGGGATAGACAGTAGTACTACAACTTGAAGAAAAGGGAAGAAAATGCAACTTTGATTACCTAAGAGGAGAGATCAAGAGGGAGATTGGGATTAGAGAAAAGAGAAGAGTATTGTACATACAGTGTGAACTTTATAAAGATTTTTTGGGGTTGGATATTAGGGATTTTCCATCTCTAAAAAAAAGTTGTAATTGTTAAAAAGATATTGGATTGGATGTTAATCAAATTAGATGGACCTTCCTTGAAATCCGATCAAATCGGAGTTGAATTCAAATTATTTTTTATTGGATTTGAATCAGATTTTTTTCGGGGTTCGATCCAATAATTTTATCTTAGATCGGATCTAATTTGCCTCGAATTTGAACTACACTGCCATCCATAGTCGTTAATATTGGCATGATTCTCGCTTTTTTTTGCCTAATTAACATATTTTCTCCGCCCTTTTTCTGTTGTTATCAAGATTAAAAGCAGACAAACGCAAAACCCACTTATCTTACAAATATTCGGGCCTTCTCTATAAAAAGAGGGTTTAAGTGGATTATGCAAAGCACTTATTTCATTGTCCTAGTAGATGTGTAATCAGGCATAATAGCACATATTCAAGCCAATCAAAGATATGAAATAAATATAGTAGCTCTGAACATTGGTGTCAGGTTTGTTTACCTTTTACGCCCTTATTTATGTTTTAAAAAAAACTTTTACAGGATTTTAGAAGGCAACTAGACAAACAAGAAGTTTGCATCCAACTAAGCAACCGGACCCAATGAGTTGATGGCAAAGTGAGGAAGGCAACCACAAAATCACATATATGAGATAGGGTATTTATCAAAGGCCGGAATGACCTCCTAGACTAGACATCTCATCATGTATTTTCAATCCATACATAACTCAAGAAAACCAAAGCAAATAAATTTTTTGGTGGATTTTTCAAATTTTTTGAAAAATATGTACTAGTGGGCACCTCACTTCCACATCAAACCTCTCATATTTGTGGGAACCAAGGCACTAAAAAACAACCACAAAACCAACACAAAACCAATAAATATAAATAAGCCCATGATACCATCAACAAAACACAAAACTAAACAATACCAATAAACATTCACAAAACAAATTATACCATTAACAACCACACATAAAATAAAACATACAAAACAAACAAGAGTGACCATACCTATTTTGGCTCAAATATTTCTAAATTTCTCCATAAAATCTATCACCAATGAAATCACAATCATAATATCCTCAAATATGCTCAAAAGATAAATAAACAAAAGAATAAGGAGAATAGAGGAGATTTAGAACAACTATAGTAGGTTGAGTACAAAATACAGCAAACTATGCATCAAGATGGTGTTAATGCGATGTTTGAGGAGGATCAGCTATGCCTCCTCGTCAAGATCAAATCGCTCCACTCAGTTGCCGTCAAAGCTCTCAAAAGCTTATCATATACCATTGCATATAGTTCAGAAGAGTAAATGTAAGAGAATATCAATGAAACCACATCAATAATAGTTAATACTCTGATGAATTTATCATATGCTTTAGAATAGTCAAAAAAGTGGAAAAGAAGGTGGTCCACATGATTTTTCAGGTCAAGTCCTCTAAGTATACATGACTAGGGTCAAGGGAGGGATTGTAACTGTTAGAGAAAAACAGAGTTTTAATATTTATAAACCCCAAGTGCAAGGTGCGTCGTTGAGTACTTGGGGTGTCGTCCGCAGAAAGTTGTGTTTCCAACTACCAGGACTAACCAAAGCATCTCGAGTTAGGCAAAATCAAAGGAAAAGAGGGTAAACTAAACTACGCTAACAAACATGGAAAAAGCGACTTGGAGTTGTGATTTGACCAATGAATGAACCAACTAATTGAGACAAGTCCTAACCTACCCAAACTACAACACGAACTAGAGATGATCGGTTGTATCATCAAAGACCACCCAAGCCCTCTCTCAAGGGTCATGAGCTAGTCTAATTAGCCTAACCACCTATTTTCATGGGGTTAGCCCAATTAGACCACAAAACTAGCAACCCCGAACCTAGCTCGATTCGGATACTCTTTTCATGTCCCGAACTCGGCTATTCCCTCTCCCACACTGGCTAATTGACCTCACCTCTCAGCATAAGTCAATCGCCCAAAAATATGGATGAAAGCTCTTTCAAGCATTTCATCGAACACTTGGCGGGTGTGAGAGAAAACTCTAAGTTCTAGGCATAGCTTGGGCGCGGTTAGGGCAAATACACAACTAATTAGCCATCAAAAGGCTATTCACAATCCAAGCCCACAAAACCTAACAACTAATCATCAACAAACCTAAAAAGTCAAACCTAAACTAACGAAGAATACAAGCATGAACTAGAGAGTAGAGACATGAAACTAAACTAATTCTAATAAGTAATCGAACATGAATTAAATATAAAAACTAATCGATTGAATCAAATCAAAACCAAACATATGAACTAAATTAACAAAATCTAAAACAAGAATGAAACAAGAAATACAGAGGAACAGAAGAAGAAAACTTATGAATTGAAGCGAAGAGTTTGAAATCCAAGTGCTTGAATCCAAAATAATTCAATACAATACTAATCTAATCTTTTCAATGGAGTTTTTATTGGCTAAAACCTGAACTAAACTACCCTAAAAATCGCCTGGAAGAACCCCCGAGCGACCCCCGAGCAAAACCGCACAAAGGAGGGTTAAACAGAAAAACCGACCGAACGACGAACAGGGGGGCCGTGCCACCCTAGCACGGTCGTGTCCCCCCTGTTTTTCCCTAACAAGTTTTTGGCGCCATTATCGGGGAAAAACAGAGTTTTAATACTTATAAACCCCAAGTGTAAGGTGTATCGTTGAGTACTTGGGGTGTCATCCGCAGAGAGTTGTGTTTCCAACTACCAAGGCTAACTAAAGCGTCTCGAGCTAGCGAAATCAAAGGAAAACAAAGGGTAAACTAAAGTACGCTAACAAACATAGAAAAAGCGACTTGTAGTTGAGATTTGACTAATGAATGAACCAATTAATCGAGACGAGTCCTAACCTACCCAAACTACATTACGAACAAGAGATTATCAGTTCCACCATCAAAGACCATCCAAGCGCTCTCTCAAGGGTCATGATCTAGTCTAATTAACCTAACAACCTATTTTCATGGTATTAGCCCAATTAGACCACAAAACTAGCAACCCTAGACCTAACTCGATTCGGTTACTATTTTCATGTCCTGAACTCGGCTATTCCCTTTCCCATACTGGCTAATTGACCTCACCTCTTAGCATAAGTCAATCGCCCAAAAATATGGATGAAAGCTCTTTCATGCATTTCGTAGAACACTTGGTGGGCGTAAGAGAAAACTCTAAGTTCTAGGCATAGATTGGGTATGATTAGGCCAAATACAAGACTAATTAGACATCAAGAGGATAATCACAATCCAAGACCACAAAATGTAACAACTAATCATTAACAAAATACAAAAACTCAAACCTAAACTAACGAAGAACACAAGCACGAACTAGAGAGAAGAGGTATGAAGCTAAACTAATTCTAACAAGCAATCGAACATGAATTAAACAAAAAAACTAAATGAATAAATCAAATCAAATCCGAAAATATTAACTAAATTAACTAAATCTAAAACAAGAACAAAATAAGAAGTAGAGAGAAACAGAAGAAGAAGACTTATGGATTGAAGCGAAAAACTTGAAATCCAAGTGCTTGAATCCAAAATTAATTCAATACAATCCTAATCTAATCTCCTCAATGGAGTTTTTTTTTGCTAAAACCTAAACTAAACTACCCTAAAAATCGCTTGGAAGAACCCCCGAGCAAAAAGGCACGAAGGAGGGTTAAATAGAAAAACTGGGCGAACGGCGAACGGTGGGGGACACGACTCTGCCATGTGGCACGGCCCCACCATGCCACTTCTTTGGCGCGGTGGCTCGGCGCCCCCGGTCGTCCCTTTCTGCCAGTTTTTGTTGTTTTTCTTCGCTTTGTCCCGTCTTCGCTCATTTTCGCGACATTTGCTGTTGAGTTAAAAATACCGCAAGTGCACGGTGCTAGTTGTAGCTAGCAACGACAAATACGGGTTGTGTCCACGAGGAACTCGGTTTCAACCATCGAATCAATCTTTAACACTCTATTTAGGCTAGAGTCTACTAGGAATGGTTTTTACTCAATAACAATTGTATTCTACTGAAAGTTACTACTATTGTCTAAATCAATATTAATGAAAGTCCTGGATTAGGGTTCACCACACTATCGTGTCGCTCAGATTATAAACTAGATCATGCGAATCTTCCCACACAAACAATTGAAATGGAATGGTTACAAGTTAAACCTATCTACGCCTTCTCTCAAAGGTCATTAGACTGGTCAAAGTATCCTAGTTATCTGTTGCCATGAAACTAGAATCACAAAACCACAAGATTGAGTAACCCTTAATTTGCAATTGAAACCTAACTATTTTCATGTTAAGAAATTCAATTGTTCACTAAGTAGCTCTAGGTAGAGGATTTAACTCTCGCTAATCTTCCAAACCCAATTATAAACATGAATCAACCCTCTCAGGCAATTCATCGAACACCTGGTATGCTTAAGTGAGAGTTCAATGACAACGTGGGCATTCATTCACATAAATCTAGAATACAAATCCAAGTCGCACAATAGCGGCCACACCCAATCCATGACAATAAATTTAGCCCCTAATCATCATCAAAATCACAACCACAATCACCAATATGAACAAGATTAAAAGTACTAACTTTGAATTAAAATGCAAAGAAAAAGGGTAAAGGAACGTACTTTCTATTGATTAGAGTAATAATCTACCAAATTCAACAATCGATTTTAATCCCAAGCATTCAAATTAAGAACAACCAATATCCAAACTAAAAACCTAAAGTCACAGTTTTCGAGAGAGAAAAAATGAGAGAAAAGAAGATCTGCCAAATTTCCACGCCAAATTGCACATCACGGGGAAATTAAAGTGGCATAGTCGTGCCACTAGGCACGATGCCACCATGCCACTTTGTTGCCCCTTGTTTTCTTGCTTCCCTGGGGTGGCACGGTCACCCTGTTTGGCATGGTGCCCCCATGCCACTTCCTCTTGGCTAAAAATCTACTCTTTTGGCTCTTATTTGGCGCGATATCAACTAGTTTTCCTCGTTCCTTTCAATTGAACTCCTGAAAACACAAAAGCACACCATTTGGGCAGATTTAGGGTAAAGAATGACTAATCACCCTTTATGCTATTGAAGTTTTACCGAAAATCACCGAAATGAGGGGTAAAAATCATGTCAAAGAGGGGTAAAATAGAGGTTTATCATTTGCTCGATTTGAAGTTTGTTACGCACAAAAGGAAATAAAACAAGTAAAAATTCTAAAGATTAAGTTATTATACAAGCTAAAAGTGCGTGAAAGAGGCACGTAAAATAGGACAATTTATCGTCTAACAAATACCCCCACACCTATCTTTTGCTCGTCCTCGAGCAAAACAAAATAAAAACTAACCTAAGAACCTAACTCACTTTCGTAGGAATCACGGTTGCATTTAGCATATGCAACAAGCCCTTTAAACCCCTTGGTTACCCCAAGTGGACGAGTAAGGTCTCGTGAGAGTTTGCAGAAGATATACTCATGAAATCTTTGAAAAAGAAAAATAAAAGGGAAAAGGAACGGAGAAACACAAACTGAAAAACAAAAATGGATTTACAAACAAAAACACAAATATGTACAAGAGAAAAGCTCGCATACATTCGAACTAACCAAATCGCCCATGCAACGAAGATATCAAGCTGTATATAAACAGAAGGTACACTTCAAGAGTCTCTATTCCCATGGCAACATCAAAACACCAAATGTTCACCCCACTTTACAAAAAAATTGTGAATCAATCTTTGTGCTTAGTGTGTTGGTGTATCATCATCTTAGGGCTCAGATTTATTAGAGCCAAACTCAATCCCACACGACCGACACAAACTATATTATTGACCTATTAGCATGGAAGGAAGGCTTTCCCAGTAGCTGTATTACCTCAAAGGGTATCACCCAGTAGCGCGTGCCTCAAAGGGTGTCTGTCAAGTGTTCTCAGTCGCAGTATTGCCTGAAAGGGTAGCACCCAGTAGCGCATGCCTCAAAGGGACACTTGTCCTTCCAAACTAAAGGTGGTTTCCACTTTTTCTCTCTTTTTTTCAGGGTTTTTTTTTTGTGCGAACCGAAAGTGGAAACCAACCAAGAACAAGAGTAGTAGTGTACAAAGACAAGTGGGAGAGCTGATCGTGGAAGACCAAGACCCTAAGATAATGATGATGGTATAAATAAGGATTGGATTACACGTGTATAATGAACTATTAGGGTTAGAATTGGTGCTTAGAATGACTCACTTAGGACAAAGATCTATCATGCACAACATAGCTATATACAAGTCGATAGCTAGGGTACAAGTGGTCAAAGCCAATCAAAATAGTACAGAAATCCCCCAAAACAAGGTGGCATAGAGACTACTCCTCCCCCAGACCTAAATCTCACAATGTCGTTATTGGGAACTGAGAGTCATCACCAACCACAAAACACACAAAAATAAAGAAAACAAAATCACACAAGACACACAAAACAAAACAAACACACACAAGAATACTAAACCTGCACACATATACAAGCTAGCACACTCTCCCAAAAACACTCACCAAATCTAAAATAAGACCACACATATATACAAAACTAACCACCGAAAACAAAGATATACCAATCCATCAACACCACCAATCACAAAACACAAATGTGCACAAAAATACAAAAATGGTGATCATAGCCATCAATGGCTCAACAACATCCCAAATTTCACCTGAAGATGATCACCAACAAAAACACAATCCTAATATCCACAACTAGACAAAAAGAAAAAGAAAGAAAATAAAAATAAGGGAGAAGAGTTAGAACGAGTATACCAGGTCGGGTACTGATTGTACCCAAACTATGCCACAGCGGCTTAAGGAGCATTAGCCACTCCTTGTCTCTCAAGATGCGAGTCGTCAGCTCGGATGCAATCAATGCACGTAGGAGCTTGTCGTGCACCTTTGCATGCATCTCAAAATAATGTGAATAAGAGTACGCTAGTAAAGATGGAACAAACAAAGCCAGTGGCCTCTTAAACTCATTAAATACCATAGAAAAATCGGAATAATAATCAATGAAATTGGGCCACTCAACTTTTGTAGGCATGTCTTCTAGGTATGCACAATAAGGATCCAAGGAGGGATTATACCCTCAAATGTCACATGGGGACTCATGGAATGCATGCAAGTGGGAGGGCGTGGTGGAGAGTAAGGGGGATGAAATGGGGGTCAAGTAAAGTGGCTCGGTGCAAATTGGGTCGATATGGTCAATACTAGGTGCGGCACCAACCACGAGACTGTCACCGCACAACTCCACAAAAGGAGCCTCCTCATAATATGGCTCAACCAAGATAGGTTTTTTCGACCAAGTAGGAAAATCATCCTCCAAAACAGTAACATTACCCCTGAATGGCTCACCCATCTCTAACCCCGTGCACTGAGCTAAAGGGAGGGGAGAAGCATGTAAGGTCAAAACACTGACGGTAGTGCCTACGGGTGTGCTAGAAAAGGATGGAGCAACAAACGTCAATGGGGCCAAGGGAGGGTCAAACACTTCTTCTAGGTCAGTCAAAGGTGCATCATCAACAACATTAGACTCTAGGGGAACGGAAGACGCACAATCATCATAGGGACGAGCCTCAAGTCTAGGGCAACGTAGACTAGGGTCGGTCTCATGCAATAAACTGCACTCCCACATCCTACTAATAAAACGCTCATGTTGCTCATTCGTTGTCCCTATCATGGCATCAAGTCTAGCATAACATTCATCGAAAACATCATAATAAGGACAAGATTTCACATCATGGTCAAAAGATTGGCAAAAAGAGCACAACATATGAGGGTAAGAAGAATGGTGATGATATGAGTCCCTGACATCATTAGATTGCCATTGATGCCAAGCTAGAGACTCAAACAAATCCCACATGTCGTCAGCATCTAAGGAACACAAACCACCATAACACATGGACTCAAGGATGGCTCGACTCTCATGTGTCATCCCCTCAAGCACAACATCACATATTTCCCATTTCTCATAATCAAAAAGCACATATTGAGCACAAAAATCATTCAATCGAGACAAATATTGCCAAAAAGGTTCATGCTCAACCTGAGGTAAATGGAAAATAGCCATCTTGAATTTTTTATATTTTTAAATTTTGATTTTTAATGGATTTTCTAAAAGGCCTAGTCTCAAATGCTCAAGTAAACCCCGATATTGAAAAACGCCGACTCCTCGGCAACTGCACAAAAACTTGTTAGGGAAAAAACAGAACAGAGTTTTAATATTTATAAACCCTAAGTGCAAGGTGTATCGTTGAGTATTTGGAGTGTCGTCCGCAGAAAGTTGTGTTTCCAACTACCAGGGCTAACCAAAGCGTCTTGAGCTACGCAAAATCAAAGGAAAAGAGGGTAAACTAAACTACGCTAACAAACATAGAAAAAGCGACTTAGAGTTGTAATTTGACCAATGAATGAACCAACTAATCGAGACAAGTCCTAACCTACCCAAACTACATTACGAACTAGAGATGATTGGTTGCACCATCAAAGACCACCCAAGCCCTTTCTCAAGGGTCATGAGCTAGTTTAATTAGCCTAGCCACCTATTTTCATGGGGTTAGCCCAATTAGACCACAAAACTAGCACCCCCGAACCTAGCTCGATTTGGATACTATTTTCATGTCCAGAACTCGGCTATTCCCTATCCCACACTAGCTAATTGACATCACCTCTCAGCATAAGTCAATCACACAAAAATATGGATGAAAGCTCTTTCAAGCATTTCATCGAATACTTGGCGGGCGTGAGAGAAAACTCTAAGTTCTAGACATACATTAGGTATGGTTAGCCCAAATACAAGACTAATTAGCCATTGAGAGGCTAATCACAATCCAAGGCCACAAAATCTAACAACTAATCATCAACAAAACACAAAAACTCAAACCTAAACTAACGAAGAACACAAGCATGAACTAGAGAGAAGAGGCATAAAATTAAACTAATTCTAACAAGCAATCGAATATGAATTAAACATAAAAACTAAATGAATGAATTATGTCAAAACCAAACATATGAACTAAATTAACTAAATCTGAAACAAGAACAAAACAAGAAGTAGAGAGAAAGAGTAGAAGAAGACTTATGGATTGAAGCGAAGAACCTGAAATCCAAGTGCTTGAATCCAAAATTAATTCAATACAATCCTAATCTAATCTCCTCAATGGAGCTTTTATTGGCTAAAACCTAAACTAAACTACCTTAAAAATCGCCTGGAAGAACTCCCGAGCGACCCCCGAGCAAAAACTCACGAAGGATGGTTAAATAGAAAAACCGAGCGAACGGCGAACAGGGGGGACACGACCGTGCCATGTGGCACGGCCAAACCGTGTTGGGGTGGCACGACCATGCCACTTCTCTGGCACGGTGGCTCGACCCCCCCGGTCGTCCCTTTCTGCTGGTTTTTGTTGTTTTTCTTCGCTTTCTCCCGTCTTCGCTTCTTTTCACGACGTTTGCTCGATTTGAAGTTTATTACCTACAAAAGTAAATAAAACAAGTAAAAATCCTAAAGATTAAGTTATTATACGAGTTAAAAGTGGGTGGAAGAGGCACGTAAAATAGGACAATTTATCACATAACAGTAACCTCCAAAGGAATCTAGGGACCAATTGACATCAAGCATATTCCCCCTTAAGTGTATCAAACAAATTTTCCACATGATCTAAATCTTTATGAATATCATTCATCACATAGTAGTCAAAGGGCTTAGCAAAAAGATACTCAAGGGAAGGGTAGAGTATGAATAAGTCAAAGGAGAAAGAGGACCATGCTAAGAGCGTTAGAGAACACATACTCAACAAGCTCATGATAAAGTGGGAGAAACATCATGAACAACAATCTCACATGACTCCCTCAAAGGTGTCTCCACAAGTATAAGTTCCTCCTCATAAATATCCTTGAACTCACCAACCACATTCAACTTATCAAGACTAGCAACCTCACATTCCTCACTCCCCTCAAGCTCTTTTGAGGAAGCTAAAGGCGTAAGGGGGTTGGGGATAATCGAGACATGCTCATGGGAGTCCAAAGGTGGTGCAACAAGCAATGGGCTACAAGTCTGAAGCCATAGCAAGACAAGGAGTTTAAGGGATGAGCACCAGGTTAGTGTGAGTTTCCTATTTGAGTAATTTGCTAGAACTAAAGAATTCTAGCATTGCTTTGATCATTAAATCACCAATATCCTCCTAACAATGCTTGAAGAAGCCACTACTAAAACCATCAAACCATGTTGATTTTATTGATGGAATGTTAACCAGAATAGCCTTGACAACTACTATAATAAATTGTTTACACAGCTGCACCTACTTCTCAACAAAGAGTATAGGTCCACAATCAAAAATTAATTTTAAGCAAGGCTCTATTATCCTTGGTGCCAAGAATGTCCTTAAAGAAATTAACCATGTGTTCACTAACCCTGCCCCTACCTTCAATTCGTTGATCTCCATTTATCAAAGAGTTCACATATGTCATTTGCCTTCTTTGCTTAACAACCACGAAAAACATCCTCATACAATGATCTCCGCAAATAACCTAAATAGATTTACTTTGTTGTCTCGTAATTGAATTGGATGCTTCTAAAACCTATAGGTAATCTCCTTTGAGATGATGTTCAATACTTTAAAGATCCATATTCTGAGGGTCTTGATGGAGCTTTCTCTAAATATCCTCTAGTTGTAGCCTTATAATATCCCCTTGCTGATGAATATTATGAAAATGGTCTCTATGCAGTTGGTTTAAAGGCTTTCTAGAGGCCTTAAGGTTTTGCATTAGTTTGAACATAGCATTGCATTGTGCTTTAAGTACAAGAGCTTGTTCGATAATCTCTTTGAAACTTGGATGCTTCGCCCACATCTCATAACACTTGAAAGTGCCACTTTTGTGCTTTAAGCCAGAAAAGGCCAAATAGATGGGTGAATGATCTAAGATGCCTTTTGGGAGAAACTCAGTAGTAGCGTTGATCCTAAAAATGTAATCTTAGTTCACCAAACATCTGTCAATTTTCTAATATATCCTAGTGCCTTAAACTAGGTCTATTTGAGCAAGTGAAAAAAGCACTATTGGCAGTGTTGTCAGATAGTTCACATTCTTACACACAAACCTTGAAGCCAGCAAGTTCACTAGTTGTAACCTTGGCTCCACCAACTATTTCATCCAAGTATAAAAGATTGTTGAAATCTCCTAAAACATACCATGGATCATTCATGGCCTACCTAATGAGCTTAAGAGCGGTTCACAAGTGAAGCCTTTGCTCCCCTTTATTAAATCTATACACAAAAGTAATGTGAGAGATCCCATTTGTGGCATGTTGTAGGACCTCACAGTGCACATGTTGACCTGAACAATCAACTACATCAAGTGAGTAGTTAGAAGGTCTCCAACAAACCCAAATATTCCCTCAAGATTGATGAGCATGATTTATGCAAATACCCCAACCATAGAACATTTTACTGTAAACCTTACCAAGATTTTTTTTTCTTAATTTTTGTCTCCACAAGGGTAACTATTCGAGGTTGTACATGAGAGAGAAATGCCTCAGCATCCTCTTGTTTATTTAGGACATTAAGCCCGCTGATGTTCTAACATATAATGCTTATGGTCGAGGGACTCCTCAAGAAGTTTACCATCAAGTACTTCCAACACACCAAACTTATTCATATTAAGCTTAGTATTATGAAGTTGGATTTTGCTTGTTGTATAGATGCATATCTTCTTGGTACCAGCATGAAGCCCTTTGTTTTTGTTTCAGGTTCCTATGGCTCAGGTCCATTATGTTACTCCTATCGATTCATTGTAACCCATGTTTCCCTTACAGCATTGTTCTTCCTGCAAGTCTCTGTCGTTTGTTCGACCATCTTGCAATGATCACACTTGGATGGTTTCCACTCATAGTTAACCTATTGCTTAAGTATATTACCCTTTTCACTATCAAAATTGAACTTATCTGGGAGGCTTGCATTGATTTTGACCTCAATTAGTAAACGGGCAGAGCCTATCTTGGACCATTCCACTATTGGTTGTCTGTTTTAAGTTGTTTTCCAACTAAGCTTCCTGACTTTCTCAAACTAGGAGAACCCTAATACTTAACATCAAGTTGTGGGAATTGAACCCAAATAGGTACTATCTGTATGGTTTCTCGCTTATCATGAAATCCTCATGCCATGGCTTCACTATTAGGGTTTTCTTATCAAAAAGGGAAAATCCTTTTTTAAGTACCTGATCTCTGTCATCCAAATTCTGAAAATGCACGAAAAAACATACCACCCTAGAGCGCTGTGACCTTATGAATTTCATACTCTGCCCATATTCAGTTTAAGAAACAATTCATCACAGGAAATGGAGGATTAGCCCCCAAAATACCAGGCACAACTAATGTTTCCCAATATTTAATTTCTAGGATGCATCTTCCCATTAAATTCTTGCACATTTCAGTTCATAAATCAATTAACAATATTAATTTATTTAATTAACATTGTCTTAGCTTTGGAAGGATTTAGTTAATATAAATACGTCGAATTCAATAGGGTTATTCTTATACAATCATTAGTTTTTTTTTAGTTTAAATGTTAATTTTCTTACAAAAACTAAAAGATGAGTTCATTAATTGAAAATGATACAAAATTTGCAACAGAATTACATTGAAGCAAATTCATAACCAAAGTAACAAAAACAATCATTTTGATGAGAAAACTAATTAAAATTCATGCAAACATTTCCCTTTCACTCATTCATTTTTTAATAGTACAACCTATAATAAGAAAATACGTAAATCTTGCATCACTTTTAGGTCGAAAAGATTTACATGTTATAGTAGTTCACATTCGAAGCATTGATGCTTGTTCGTGACAATTGTGCAATCAGCTAGCCATTCAATCTCACACAAGTGGAATAACATGAAAATAATTTGATAAAAACTTTCCGATAATGATAACAACTTTGAAAAGCGTACAGAGGAAAACTCTCATGAATGAAGAGAGAATATCTATTAGTAGAAAAATTGTGATGAAGAACATGAATAAAGGTGATAATTTGGTTTACCATTGACAAAACATCAACAATAGCTCCTGCAAAGTAAAGAAGAAATTAGGATTTTCTTGAGAGAAGAGAGGAGAGGAGGATGCTAGACTTTCAATAGATATGGCTAAGTTGTTAATTATTGCATACGAATGCCATATAGATTGTTTTTAATTTATCATATCCATCTTCTTTTTTGTCTTTATATGATCCTATTATTTTTTTATATCTTACAGTTTGTGTAATGAACATATGGGTTCACATAAAAGAAGCTCTAGTCTTGAATCCTCCATCTTGTTCAGAGTCCTTCAAGCTGTTATTGGCCCATAAAGGATATAACTTTCCTATTATAGTTTCTCTTCACTCGTAAGATTCGAGCATGAGACTTACATATAGAAAACGAACGTTAAACCACTCAAACCAATTTGTGTTTATTTCTTTTTTTCTAGAATGCATAGTTTAATTATTCTAAGGCTTCACTTGGTAATATTTAGGGTTAACGTTAACAAAGTTGGTTGAACTTATAAATGTTGTTGAGCTTGCGGCTTATTGGGCATCTTTAATTGTTACTTGCGAAGGGCTGTGCCCTAATTTGATCTCAAGCAACCTTGGAATTCCTTGGAAGTCAATTATGAGTGGCTAACGAAGCCTCTTGTGGGCTTAAAGTCGATTGATATACGTCCCTCCTGGCAACCAACTCCGATCCCTTCATAGATAGTGTTGTACTACACAGAATAGGAACCGACTTAATAACCACAAATGTTTGTATAGAATTTTTAATAAGATCTTTGCAATTAGAATACAATGTATTGTCCACATTACAAAAGACTAATCTAGCATATCATAATTATTTTGCATTTTGTAATGAACATATGCATTGAGTATAAATAGATTCTTCGTTGCATAAATATGAGCACTCATAGAAGCCCTGCTCCAAAGGAAATATCAAATTGATTGCTTAATTAGCCCCCCCCCCCCACCAAACCAAATTGATAAATGTCTTGTTGCAAGGTACTTTTCAAATGTCCTGTTTTAATCTAACAATGATGTTACAATATTTTTTTAATTGAAAAAATGATATAATCAAATAGTAAAGGCATATTACAACTTATATGTTGCGTAACATCATTTTTATATCATAATTTACCACATTTGTTAAATATGTGTGTCATATACCTTTGCATGTAGATAGGGTTGACCTGATTAAGATGTTATTTAATACTTCGTCAACGTAGCGAACAAATATTTAAGTTTATCAAATTATAATTTAGTGTAATCATTGAAATTTGGTGATTTTAAATTACAAAACATGTTAATTTAGAAGGAGGCACGAGATTTAAGGTTGTCTTATAACAAAACATTTATAATCACTCAAAAAAAAAGGCGTTTAGCATGAGCAACAAAGAGCATTCTGTATTCAATATAGCGTGGCCCTATGATGGTCCAAAGAAGAATAATATTATATTAAGTAAATATATGATTTGCTTATATGTGATCATCATTTGGTAAGCTACCCCTAAACTAATACTGCTTACTTAATTAGCACAAATATAATAATATCAAAAACAACCTATTTAAAAAAGAATCACCGATGGTACGGTGTTGGCCTGCTTCCTCTTGTTTGATGGTGTAATGATCTAAAAAGATCTTTGATTAGGTTTGCTTTTATTTATTGGATTATGGACTAATCATCACGATTTGATCCTGCTAAGTTGGGCAAAAACTACCCTTACAATATAAAATTTTGCCCTTGGGTGGATCTACTTAGTAGCTAGGAGTGTCCATGGACACTCGGAGCCCAAAAAGGTGTTTATAAGGTGTTAAGCTCAGATATGATTTTATACATGTGGACAACCATTAAAAAAAATGACACAAGTCCATACATATCTAAATAAGCAAAGTCCAAAAGGTACAGTTGAACTAGAAGATATTAAAAGCAGATTTTTTTAAAAAGAAATTTTAATTATTTCTCTCTATCTCTCACTCATTGGTGCTTACATCATTGAAAGGCTTTAAGCTCCTCTTTTACTGTCTAACTCACTCACCTCCCTCTTTCTATCTTGAAAGAACTTTTTAGCTGGCGTCAACAATCTTCATTTTCTTATTTCCCAAACTAAAACCACTGAAGGAGTAGAAGAGGTCTTTGAAAAGAGTGAGGATGTGGGAGCTATTGCCTCAACTACAATTGGTGGCCCACTATTGGGGGTAGAAAGATTAGCCTTGGGCAAGGCCAATTGGAGGCCGAGAGTAGGTCTGTTTGCAACTTCCAGTGGACTCATTGAAGTTGGTGGTTGATTTTGCAATACATTGCTCATTATTATTGTTTTAGCAATTATGCACTTTTTCAAGTTTAATTATGAGTTTTATAGTGAGTTTCTGATTTCTCGAATATTGCGGTATTTCTCTAATTTTTGAGATTATAATATGCGTTTTTGTCTAGTTTAATCATATAAATTGATTTTTTTTGAATTTTAATTGTACAATATATTTTTTTCTAATGTAAATTGGGTGTTTGACTGTGATATGTAGATTAGAATTTATAACATTTCTAGCTTTAAAAATAATATTTAAGGCCTTTTTCTTCAATTAAATTTATAATTAAGTCCACTATGATGCTTTTTTAATAACAGTAAAAATCAGACTCTGTAATCAAATGTGTGATACTTTTTTTGAATGATTAGGCAGTTTATTACTTGGATAAAGATATATTTGACTCAATTTCTAATGAATGTATTGGTTTCAAGCTTGACCATCATAAATGACAATAGTAATAATGAATTGCTTTAGCATTGAATTTCATCGTATGATTTTTCTTTATAGTGTATGTGTTAGTGACATTTCTAAATGGACACCGATAGATGAAAATCTTAGATCTGCCATTAATTTTTCCTCTTTAATTTCTGCCGTATTGATCTGTAAAGGCTAACCAAAGGTATTGCAACCTAACGATAATAGTTATACGTAATCACTTTTCCAATAAAAAACTAAGAGATGACCTATTATAATTGGTAATTCTAACTAAAACCCAACTCAATTTGATATAAATACATATAAACATGTCAAATACAAACGAAAACGAGGATTGCAAAATTCTAGAGCTGTCAAAACGTATGATATAATCGATATGGATTGTTTTCTTTATTTTGTAACAGATGAATTGATGTGAACCTTGACAGGTTGGATAACATCTCATCTGGTCTAATAATCACTTTTTTCTATAGTCGTTAGGTATCTATTTCTAAATTTCTAAATTTTGAGTCGGTTGTTAAGTTTAGGGCTGGTAAAGTTTTGTCCGATCTAATTAATCAAATTTGTCTGACTTGGAAAAAATCATGTACGATCACAAAAATTTGTCCGAAAATTAAAATTTGGCCAATTGTTCGTGTTAAGTTCTTGTCGGGTTTGGGGTTGGGCATTTAGGCTCGGGTTGTCTGAATTTTTGAACAATTTTGGGTTCAGACAAATTTTGATAGTCCAACAATCAAGTTTAGACATTGAACACCTAGGTTTATGTGTAATTTTGGTATAAATTTTATAGAAAATTTTATAAATATAACTTCGGACAACCAGGTTAGGACATTAAAAATTCGAGTTGGGTTCGGTCACATAAAATTTAGATCAGAATGTCCAAAAATCATACTATAAATTTAGATATTCAGACTATTGGGTCTAAACATCAGACATTTCGGATTGGGTCCAAGTCTAACTAAAGTGTCTAATTTATAATCTAAATAGAATGTAGATATGATATTTTTATCCGAACATTTGATTTGTTCGAACTTGAATCCACCTGGCCCATATTTTCGCCTGCCCTAATTGAATTCCATTCCTAATTTTGATGACATTAGGGGTTCAAAATTATAATATACTATTAACAATACTTTATGCGCATTTACTTGAAAAATTAACAATTTATACCTCCAGTTTTGGTGCATGAATTATTTGGTCCAGGTTTTAGAAAGTGAACGTTTTGGACCCTCCAGGTTTGGGGGAAATGACTTTCTAGTCCTTTTTATTATTACGTTTGCCCAAAACTTTTAGAACTTTAAACTTTGGCCCAAATGAGGTGCTTTTAGAAATTTTTCTGTTTTGGGGCCTTTTTAAGAAATATGTTTGTTTTGAATGAATTAATTTCTTATAATAATTTTACTGGTAGTAGTTATCAGAATCTACTACGTATACCAAATAAGGCCCAACATGCCTAGTAAAATAATAATGCTTGATTAGAGAGTTTTGACAGTTATTTGAACTTAGACGTTACTCTAGCTTCCGGTTTACAGAGATTATTAATCTCAACCATACCTTCCTTAGATCAGACACATCACAGATCTGTTTCGTTTCTTACATCAAACCATAGTCACTAATCAAGTTTTATATTTAAAGTATAGTGAGACTTTAATCAAGAGGTTCGATTGAATAACGTTCCCAATTGAAAAACTTCTTTTTATTGAAAGTCTGAAAGTGAAAATATTGCAATGGAAAGATTGAAGAGGGACTTAAGCTGCTAAGATCATCAGAGATAGTTGCTCATAGAGAAATGGAGAATCCCCACTTCTCTTTTGCTCAAGTATGGTCAAATGACTATCCCTTTTCAGTACTCAACATCTCCTTTTATAGAGGGGACGGGGGTACATACGATGCCCTAAAGGCTACAGTACATATTGATATTTTCATATGGCTACATCTATTTACACATGGCTACAATAGACAACATTATTTTACTGACCTAATGCTGAACAAAATAGTATAATAATGGTGCAACTACTTTTCACAACCTTTTATTATTGACAAGACTAGCCACCGATATTAAGATTCTGCATGCCTTCATCTTCAATACAGTCTTAAGGTCCATTATTATCCAGATAATCATTAAAATCTTCATCAAGTTGAAGTTGCTCTGGATCCCATTTTTCAAATAATTCATGAAGATATTTTTTTTCTTTTTTCGATAAGAATTTTCCAGCTCCAACATAAAAGAGATAATCAAAAACATCTTCTGAAGTAGCTCCCTCTACCTTCATATATTTGCTAAACTCATTATCATAAGCGAAAGTAGTGTTCCCGTAATGCATTAATATTCATCCTTGTTCAATTAATGCCCACGTCTGATGATAAATGTTGTAAACACTGATGGCTCTTGCTAAAGCAAGATTACTAACTCTTGTTATTCTGGAAACCATTCTTGTCGTCGACCATTGAGATCATCTAAATCGACTATTTGAACAAGATAGCAGGTTGGTTTGGCTTTTCCCTTTTTATGTTTAATTAATGCATAATGTACCTCTATATATAGGCATCTATTATATAGAATTTTTGTTGGACCATCAAGAGATGTAAGAATCTAATGGATCCTTCTGAACAAGCACTATTGAAATTTATTAGTATTGACAGAAATGAAAACTTCAGATCTAGGATTCCATGAGGTAAACTACCATTACATATTCCCATGCTTTCACCTGCAGAGATTGTATTTGCTAGAAAAGTAACACTACCAACTCCAGATCTATCAGGAAAGTAGATTGTAGTATTCCATGATTTCAAAATATCATAGGAATAATTATGATAATAGTCGATGCAGGCAGCATACCACTCATTGAATCATTTTTCTTGGACATGAGGACTTAATTCCAAATATCATAAGGGCATATTAGGTCATTAATTTGTAACTCTAGAAGGGAAAAATCTTTGGGCTATTAGGTAGGCAGAAGATAGCATACCAAAACATGATATACTTTTTGCATGAAATTTCAAAATATCCATAAGGATTTTACTGGAAGGAGAAACCTGTTCTAATAGTAGTGGCATTACATTTTGGATTTTCTCATTTTTCGGCGTGAGTTCTGCTTTAATGATCACTATTAGCAAGTTAACGAGTTCAACTATTTGTTAGAAAATTCTTCGATCCTTGTATATAGTCAATTGATAAAGAAAATTGGTTAAACCATAATTGCCAACGCAAGAGTCGCCCTTATGCTTGCATATTCAATAATTTTTTTTTTCACAAAACCAAATATTCCTTTGCAATCAGTTCGGATAAGGAAAGGTTTTGGGGCTAAAAAGGTTAAGAAATTTTCAATTCCCCTTATGACTGCAAGGATTTCTTTTTCCATCGTAAGATAGTTACATTCTGCTTTATTAAAACTTCCACTACAATATTTGCAAAGTTTTTCTCCTTCTTTCTTTTTGAGTACCGTGCTCTGGTGCTCATGGATGGCATCTTTCTCAACAATCTTTTAATGACTAGAGGTCCATGTCCAACTTATTTCTTTCTTGAGTTTCTGCTCAAAAGGTTATTTGAATTTAGCCAGATCTTTACTGAAATTTGAAGCATAGGTAAGGTATCCAAGAAGCCTTTCTAATTGCTTCCTATCTTCAATCTTTTCCGGAAAATTTTCTATTCTTTTTCAGAATATGCTTTTCTAGAATGATTTGTCCAACTTTTATCTCTATTCCTAGGAAATGAATCTCTTGTTCAACATGAATGCTCTTGTTCTTACCAAGTATAATACCATGATTAATGCATCTTTGGGTAATAGCTAAGACATCATCTTTGTGTTGTTCTATGGTGTTGGAAAAGATAAGAATATCATCACTGGAAACTAAACAACAATGATTAAGATCTTTGAAGAGGTTATCCATTCTTCTTTGGAATATTTGAGGTACATTTTTAAGACCAAATGGCATTACTATCAACTTATAGTGTCCTTGAGGGGCGCTAAAAGTCGATAAAGCAATGCTTTCTTCATTCATTTTTATCTTCCATTAACCGCTTTTGGAATCCATCTTGATAACCAAGAGGCTCCTTGAATTCTATTAAAGAGGACTATTTTGTTATGAATATATTAACAATCAGAGACAATATTAACATTAGGCTTCTTGTAGTTGATCACCATTCTTATTTTTCTTCTTTTTTCTTCAGCATGATTTCTTAGCATGAAAGCAGGATTGCTGTGAGGACTTCTGCTATTTTTTATTAATCCTTTATCTAGAAGTTCTTTGATTTGCTTATCGAATTCCTGGATATCCTAGTGTATACACACCATTTGTTTGACTCAAATAATAGTATTGAGATTTAACAAAGTCATTTTTGCAATTGTCTTATCTTTATCTCAAAATTTTAAAGGATTATAACAGTAGAGTTCTTCGTATAATTGCTCTTATTGTTCAGTAATTTGCTCTTTAATGGATAGTTCATGTAGTAAGATTGTTAGTGTTATTTCATATTGTGCAGACATTACCTTCTCACTATGATGACTGTGTGTAAACTCAATTTTCTGATGAGCGTAAGCCTTATTTAATTTATCAATGGGAACTAAGTGACATTTATTATGAATATTATTTGGTTTATGATCTATGTGCATGGGGAATACAGTCTCTGAAAGTTATTTCTAATAATCATATCTTGAGAGGGTTGATCAGCAGCACATAGAACTAGTCTAATGCATTGAACTCCTCCTAGTTCTATGGTTAACCCTTCTAAGGCCTCTTTGTGGCTCATTATGCTATTGTCAGCTATCCTTACTTGTAAAGGATTCTTAGCTTTCTTTTACATGAATTCTAGAAACAAAGACGTTTTTGAAAACTGATAAAACAAACAACATCTATATAGGCACACAACTCATATTTATTATATCCCTCTAAACACATTTATTGGGATATAGATACTATTAAGATTTATATTGGTAACTTCATAGCATATCCCTGTGGTCATATTATTTTACTAATTCATCTTCGTAGGTTGGTTCACTAACAGTTCTAGTTTTGTGCCCAATGACTTCTCTATCTAGACTCATACTCCAGTTTGCACTATGTCTTATGGGTTCAAAACTCATTATATTCATTTCACTGGTCATGCTAATTGTATCATTTTATTTAAACTCTTCCTTAGCTGATGAAGACCCTTCGCCCCATTCTGATCTTGCACTCATACTTCTTAATAGTTGGGGTTTAACATTAGTTTTACAATTCTTATCAATCTTCATCCCATTGTTCTTATTTATTTTTGTAGGGTTGGAAAAGTTAGATATCCATGAATGATCAACCTTTATCTCCTGTGGATTGGATTTAATCCTCTGGATCTTTTGAATTGGAGTAGGACTTTCAAATTTTTCTATCTCTATTGTTATTACCTTAGTCTTTAGATCTATAATATTATCTAATTTGTCGATTATTTTTCAAAATATTCTCAATGGGCATCCTCCTCTTTTCATATCCATCCCAACTGTTTTTATCTTAAGAGATAAGAAGTTTTTAGTAAATTCATCTTTTAGACTCACATAATATCCTGGTCGACAATTAGATCTTACTGATCCATTACATAAATTAGTCTTAATCCCTATAATAACTTGATAAATTTGATATGCTTGATATCACATAGTAGAGCATAAATTTGTAATGGAGTAATTTGCATTTGGACACTTCTAACATGGATATACATGTGCTTTCTATCTTTGTTACGCCTAAGGATGCTTTCATGATTGATGAGATTAACCTCTCCTACATCATACTCACAGTTTTTTATTTCTAAATCTCCTTCCATCATTTCGCATACATACTTACTGCTTAATTGAAAGATGGACTTTTTATAGATAATGTTTTTTTAAATTATGGCAAGGACCCAATCTCATTTGAGTTCTCCATCCTCATTGTCTATGACAAACTCTTTCCCTTGAAGACTTCCAAGTAAGACTAATCGAGCTACTTTCCATCATATGGCTGGTTTCTTCATAATCATTTTCTTCATATTCATCTTTTAGTATAATTTCAAGAATTTCTTTGCTGTTGTTTATGGCTAGGTCTAGTGCCTCTTCCTCACTAAGCTCAAAGTAATCTAGGCTACCTAGAGTTTCAATAAGCTTGTTATTCTCCTTTTTTTTTTTGCATTCATTTGTATAATGACCTACTTCTCTGCATGTCCAACATTTGTCGTTGTTTTTCATTCCAAGACAATAAGCAACTTTCCTAAAAAAATCTTCGTTTTGTAGGCTTGGTTTGTTATAATATTTTCTTTTAAATTTCTCTCCCCTTTTCTTGTTAAAGCTCTTTTTCTTATAAATTTTTTTTTCTCTTCTCCTTTTAGGCTCTTTTCCCCATTAATGAGGAGAATCCCAACAAGCTAGAAACTATTTCTTAATTTTCTTTTGCTTTTTAAGATCAAGAAATTGATCATTGACCTATTTTCTTAAATAAGAGATTCTTGAACCAAAGGTGTCAATGACATCTGCTTTCCCAAGATTAGTTTCATTATACTTAGTTTTGTAATAATATTGACTAAATTCAGTAATATAGTTTTCGGATATCTATATAGTCCATAATTCTATGTTATTAATCTTTCTTTGCCATTCTCTACCATTTTCTTCGGAATCCAATTTAGCTCCAATAAATTCAGTTTTGATCTCCTTACATAAATTTTTGAACCTTACAGGTAATGTTTCCATCATTCATAATACATTTTTACCATCCTACTTTAAGCAATCATACCAGTCAGCTATTGTACCAGAAAAATTATGTCCAGTATAGTTTAGAAAATTTGCAGCAGTTCATGTAGTATTTAGATTTAAGATACTATTCATTCCTCTTTTTCAGTGCTCAAATATTTCTTCTCTATTACAAGTTTCGTCGATGTTTAAGATGTATTATGTTTAGTTAATCGGTGTAAGGCCAATTTTTTTTCGAATGTTATGGTTTTTCTTGGGATAAGCCCAAAGAAAAAATTAGATGTACGTCTTGCTGGAACATATGTAGGTTTCATAATATGGGTATTTCTTAAAGAAGGTCCTCCAAATTCCTCAAGTCTATGAACTACACTAGCCTTTAAACCTATACCATGCATGGGTTGTTTTAAAATTTTAGCTAAATGTTTTTAGAAATATTATAATTAATTTTATGATTTAGATTTTTAGAAATAATAATATCAACATATCTATAATTTATTTCCCTTTTTTTCACTGAAGTAATTGAAAAGACCCTATTCATTATGATGACTTTAAATCACATATTATTTAAATTTTTATTTTTAAACAAAAATCTTAATAAATGCTCAACAGGACACGTGTCACGATCACAGTGTTCAAACTCACTTTTATGTACATATATATGGTTATTAACTAGATTGGACTCAATTTCACCTATGTTAAGTTCTTCTCCAATCTCATTGATCTCATTGTCAACCACGATTTTACCATTTTTTTAATCCAATTTCTTTCTAACTTCTCCTCAAGGTACAAAATTGAGATCTTCTAGTTTAATTAGGTTCATCTGCTAATATATTTCTTCTTCTAATTGGACATTACTTGTCTCTTCATTATCATCATATAATACCTTTTGTTTATCAATTATTACACCCATGATTTGTTCAATTCTTCTGAATTTTGATCTTTCTCAAATATATCCTGTAGTTTTTCAAGATTGTACTACTTATACTCCGTCATGTTCTTCTTCTTTCTCTGCCTTGTCAGGTGATTTTTCAATTAATTTTTCTCCTACTATTTTTTGGATTTTTATATCATGCAAAGGAAATTGATTTTTATTTTTTGGGTTTTGGAAAGGATACTTATGCTGAAATGGAGTACTAATACTTAGATCTATTTTTCCACTATGTCTAACTTCGCTAATTAAAGAAAGATAGATTATTGACAATTGCTTCTTTATATTCTTAACTTCAATTTTATTTGGCTAACTTGGCTTTTAATTCCAATTGAGGTGCTACTAAAGTTATTCATTCTGGTGAATGAACAACATGTGAAAAATTAGGAGAAGGGCGAGCAGGTGATGATTCAAGCATTAAACATAGTTAATTAGCTTAATTAGACATTAATTAGTTTAATTTTCTTAATTATTTTTGGTCATGTGGCTCTGATACCATATTAAAGGGGGCTTTGAGTCGTACTAATGAGTAGAATATGGCATGCACAAATTTAAATTTTTTGAAAGTCATTTTTTAAGGATTGAGCCTAGATTTGCAAATATGAAAAGTTTTGGTTATTACATAAAAATTTCAGTAGTGATTTGTCCCCCCAAAAGTTCATTACATCGTAACTCAATGATCCTGACAGTTGACTTTTTAAAAAAATTGGTCTTCCAATGAATACACTAAAGTTTGATGGTCCAAGTGTAAATTATCCCATTGATTTTCAATTCATGAGTCTAAATTTGTTTTTATTTAATAGAAAGTTCTTAATTAGTACAAGTGAATCGACAAGGAGAATATACATGGTCAGTGAAGAATCAATATTCATTTTCCCCTGATTTCAACAAAAAGAACTAGAGTTGGAAATTTGTCATGTCGGATTGGGTTTATGTTCGATGTTGAACTTAAATAAGTTAAATATTGCTCGACCTGAATATGTTCATAAATGCGTTAGAAAAAAAAACCTTGACATATACCTATTTAATTTTTAAACGGTTCATCCTGATTTGGGCCCGTTTAACTCATTTAAGAGGAACGAGTGAAGTTCAAGTTATCTTATTACCCATTTATCCATTTAGCATCTCAGATTGATGTGTAACTATATAGTATTTACATTAAGTTTATAGACAGTATCAAGCAATTACTGCCTAAAGCTATCCCAATTTATCATAAATTCATAATTCAAATTTTTATATTTATTTTTAATTTTGTTTTGCTATTTGTTATCAAATAAAGGGGGAAATGGATAAATGATAAACGATAAATATGTAGACATGTTGGCCTGTTTAACCCATTTAATTAAA
>JACYFF010003369.1:25128046-25222919 GCA_017589665.1 Selenicereus undatus
ATACAACTGCCTGTTTTTTTCATTGGTAAATCTAAATTTACCAACCTCAGCCAATTTCATCTCACATCAATGCATTTTAACCTATTTCACGAGCTTCAATAAAAAAATTACCAACTTCTACCAACTTCAACAAAAAAATACAAATTTCAACCTACTTCAAACCACTTCTACCAATCTCAACCAATTTTATCCATTTATCAATTAATATTCCCCCATGAAAAGAACAAGCCTTGCAAGTATTCAATTTTTCTCCCTCCCCGCCCCCTTCACCCTCAAAGAAGAAAAAAACCTTTGGGACTTGGGAGAGACCATTTTATTAAAAAAAAAATTGAGAGATATGCTCATAAAAAATAAATAAATTAGAGTATCAGAAAATACTGATCACAACATAACAAAAAGAAAATGAAAAATCAATTCTATAAAAAGAATTTGTAAATAATAGTATAATTTGAGGTCTATATATATGGTATTATGGTTCCTCTTCTTGATAAACCTCCATTTTACCTCTTTCAGAGCTAATTTTAATCTCTCCTTTCTGTGTTTTTGTGTTGAACTTCATATTGTAGTGGTCAAATAGGCCTTCTTTACCCCGAAATTGCTTATATTATGTTTTAGGTTTCATTATTCTCCATGAATTTTGGGCATTGGATTGAAGATTGATTGGATACGAATTTGTGGATTGTTGCTACGATTAATTAAAGTACGTTCCTTTCCTTCTTTCTCTAGCGTTCTAGTTCAAAGTTTGTGCCTTTAATCATGTTCTTCGCGTTTTGGATTGTGATTATGATTAGAAGAATGATTAGGGGCTAAATTAGTTGTCTTGGATTGGGTGTAGCCCCTATCATGCAAAAGTGAATCATGTTTTAGGTTTATGTGAATCATGTCCATGACTGCAATGTGAATTCCTTCTTAGTGCGCCAACTGTTTGCTGAATTCCTTGAAGGAGTTTTATTCACTGCTTCTAATTAGGGATTAGGAGATCAGCGAAAGTTGGATCCTTTACCTAGTGCGACTTTGTAGGCAATTGATCCGCTTAGCGTGAAAATAGTTAGGGTTTCAATTGGAAATAATTTATTACGAAATCTTGTGTCTTTGATAATCTTAGTTCCATGAAAATAGATAATTAAGTTAGTTTAACTAGTCTACTGACCTTTAAGAGAAGGCTTAGATGCACTCTAAATGGTAATCTGTTCCACTTTGATTTATTCATGAGCATGGTTTCCTTAACCTATTTGCGATTCATATAGTGTAATAGTGTGGTGAACCCCATTGTAGGGCCCTTGTTAACATTGAATTAGATAATTCAGCAGAATAGTACTATTAGTTAGTAACGTTCACCTAAAGTGGATTTTTGCCTGACTCGAGTGTTAAAGTTGAATTCGGTGATTGAAACCAAGTTCCTTGTGGGCACGACCCATACTTACCGTTGCTACCAACAACTGGCACCATACACTTGCATAACACATTTTAAGACAACAAGTTTTTGGCATCGTTGCCGGGGAACTTATCTGTTTCAACATCGAAAGCGATTCAAAACGCTCTAGATTAGGCATCTTCTTTTTCTTTTTCATTTTTCCTTTTCTCTTTCTTCTTTTAGCTTTGCTTGGACTTGCTTACGCTTGGTGTAGTTTTTGGCTTCGTATGCACAGGCACAGTCAGAGGGATCGACCACTTATTCCCTTTGACCCTGAGACAGAAGCCACTGCGTGAAGGCAGAGCGGTGCGAGGAAGCGACAACAGTAACAAGTCATCTTTGTCGAGAGAAATCCTAGGGTGCTGCGGGATTATGTCTTACTGCAGGCCACCGGCCTCACCTCGTCCATCGTCAACTCAGCCGTCGAAGCAAACAACTTCGAGCTGCAGCCCGCTCTTATGTCTTTCGTGGAGAAAGACCAATTCAGTGGACGTCTCACGGAGAACCCCCACATTCACCTTTGCAACTTCCTAGCAAAGTATGACACCATCAAGCTCAACAGGGTCTTCGCTGACGCAATCAGACTATGACTCTTCCCCTTTTCGCTGACGAACAGAGCTAGTGACTGGCTCCTTAATAAAGAGCCTAACTCCTTCACTACGTAGGAGACCCCATCGACTGCATTCCTAAGCAAGTACTTTCCCCCAGGAAAGATCGCTAAGTTGAGAGTGAACATCACCTCCTTCTCTTAACGAGGCGATGAGTCACTTTATGAAGCATGGGAAAGGTTCAAAGATCTTCAATGCCAATTCCCCCACCACGGAGTACCCGACTGACTTCTAATCCAAACCTTCTACAATGGATTAGACTAGTTTCTGAAGAAGACTGTTGGCGCCGCAGCTGGCGACGCGCTTATTGGGAAATCGATAGAGGCTACGAAGGCCTTATTGGAGGAGATGGTCGCCAACAACTACCATCGGTCCAGCGAGAGGGCAGCTCCAAAGAGGACCAATGGGGTCTTTGGAGTTGACGCTGTGGACTTGCTAGGTAGTAAGGTTGATGCTTTGGCGTCGCGGTTTGATAGGCTTGGGACTCCTCATCCAGGGAGTTTAGTGGGAGGTTCGTCTGATGCAATGTTTGAGGTTGGAGCCCTTTGCGAGATTTATGGCATTCAAGGCCACATTTCAGCTAAGTGCCAATCTTCTTTCAAGGGCATTGAGCACGCTAACCCGATGCAAAACTATGGACAACGCCCACAAACAACCCCTACTCAAACGCATACAACCTCAGTTGGAGAAATCATCCTAATTTCTCCTATCGAAACAACAACCCCTTGCCACCTAATGCCACTCTGCCCCAGCCCCCTGGTTTTCAATATAAGGCCCTTTACACCCCATCTTCACAACAATCACAGCCACCCAAGCCCAAGTCCTATCTGGAGAGTCTTATAGAGCGCTTCATAGCGACCCAAACCAAGACCAATGAGGCATTAGGTCAGTCGGTCAGTTAGTTGACTGCTAAATTTGAGACTATGACCACTCATCAGAAGATGATAGAGAACCAGATAGCCCAGATTGCGCAGCAGGTGAGCCATCTGTTTAGACCCCAGGGGGCATCTACGAGGCCAACCTGAGACCAAACCTAAGGGTTAGATGAATGCCATCACACTGCAGAGTGGTAGGGAGTTGGAGTCCTCCAATGCCTATGAGGAAGGAAATGAGGGAGATTGATAATGAGAGTGATGTTGACAAGGAGGCTTCCACTGAGATTCCTAATGAGAGGGTCCATACTGAAAGAACCTAGGAGGTTAGAGCTGAGCATGTTTCACCTCCAGTGAAGCCTTACAAGCCTCCTAATCCATGTTCTCAAAGGCTAGTGAAGGCTAAAGAGGAGCACACGTACGGGAAGTTCCTTGAGATGTTGAAAACGCTCCACATCAACATTCCCTTCCTAGAGGCTATTACTGACATGCCTTACTATGCCAAATTTCTAAATGATTTGTTATCCAACAAAGGGAAGCTGCTCGAGAATGCTACTGTGGCACTCACTGAAGAGTGCAGTGCGATTATTTAGAACAAATTGCCTCCTAAGCTTTCAGATCCAAGAAGTTTCTCAATTCCTTGTTCAGTTGGCGATGTGATTATCAGCAGGGCATTATGCGACCTTGGGGCTAGTGTGAGGCACATGCCTTATTCTATATGCAAGAAGCTGCAAGTGGGCGAGCTGAAACCTACTACCATCTCTTTGCAGTTGGTTGATAGATCTGTCAAGTACCCTTTGGGTATTCCTGAAGATGTCCCTCTATAAGTGGCAAGCTCTTCATCCCATGTGATTTCGCGGTTATGGAGATGGAGAAAGACTCTCGCATCCATATCATACTTGGGCGACCTTTTCTAGCCACTATGGGAACGATGATAGATGTGAACAACGACAAACTTTCCCTTCAAGTACGAGATGAAAAGGTGGAGTTTAGCTTGCCACAAGCAATGGCCTCCCCCACCTCAAGCGACTCATGCTGTAGAGTTGATGTGCTAGAGAAAGCCCTCAACCAGGAGGTCAAGACTCAACATTCAGTGGAGGATCCATTAGAGGTCGCGCTAATTTGCTACTATGCGACCGACTCCCATTTGGGGGAGAATGAAGACTATGCTAGGCTCCTCAATGAGTCAACTGCCTACACGCCTAGGCAGTCCCGCATGGAGATCCTCGGCGTGGAGGAGCCCACCTCCAAGAAAGAAGAGGAGTGCCCACCAAAGCTAGAGCTAAAACCTCTTCCTTCCCATCTTAGGTATGAGTTTCTTAACTCCACCCATCAGTTTCCCATTATTGTTAATGCTAAACTGGATGGCCCCCAGTTGGAACAATTGTTAGATATGCTTCGTAAGCATATGGGTGTTGTTGGTTATAGTATTGATGATATTCGGGGACTTAGTCCTTCACCTTGCATGCACCGTATCTTTCTTGATGAAGGTCATTGCCCTTCCTGACAACCTCAGCGCCGTTTAAACCCTAACATGCAAGAGGTTATGAAAAAGGAGATTGTTAAACTACTTGATGTTGGGATCTACCCTATCTCAGATAGTGAGTGGGGGAGTCCATTTCAGGTAGTCCCCAAAAAGGGTGGGATGACCGTCATCAAGAATGTGTGCGATGAGCTCATTTCGACTAGGACTGTGACCGGGTGGCAAATGTGTATTAATTACCGCAAACTGAATCAAGCCACCCGGAAAAACCATTTCTTCCAGATGTTGGAAAGGTTGGCAAGGCATTCCTTCTTCTATTATTTGGATGGATATTCAGGTTTCTTCTAGATTTCTATCCATCCTTATGGCCAGGAGAAGATGACCTTCACATGCCCTTATGGCACCTTGGCTTACCGAAGGATGCCTTTTGGGCTATGTAATGCCCCTGTCACTTTCCAGCGTTACATGACTTCCATATTCTCGGACCTTATTGAAGACACCATGGAGGTGTTTATGGATGACTTCTCCGTCTATAGAGGTACCTTTGATCTTTGTTTAGAAAATCTAACCAAGGTACTCTGTATATGTGAAGAAGTCAACCTAGTGCTGAATTGGGAAAAGTGCCATTTTATGGTACAGGAGAGAGTCGTATTGGGTCATGTCATATCTGCTAGGGGCATCGAGGTGGATAAAGCTAAAGTTGACGTCATTGAGCGATTGCCCCCTCCTACTTCGGTAAAAGGGGTGCGGGGTTTCATTGGTCATGTTGGATTTTATCGCCGCTTTATCAAGGATTTCTCTAACATTGCTAAACCTCTAACTCAGCTTCTCGACAAGGATGCCCCATTTGTTTTCACTGATGAATGCCATGAGGCTTTTTGTAGGATCAAACAGGCACTGATTTCTGCCCCCATCATACAACCACCAGATTGGGATATCTCTTTCGAGATCATTTGTGATGCTAGCGATCATGCGGTGGGGGCAGTTTTGGGACAAATAAAGGATAAGAAGCCAGTGGTGATCTACTATGCTAGTAGAACACTGGATAAGGCACAACAAAACTACACAATGACGGAAAAGGAGTTGCTTGCAGCGTGTATGCGATGGAGAAGTTTCGATCCTACCTCCTATGCTCCAAGGTCATTGTGTACACCAACCACTCCACACTTAAGCACCTCCTTGAGAAGAAAGATGTGAAACCTCACCTCATCCGGTGGATTATGCTACTCCACGAGTTCGATCTGGAGATCAAGGACAAGGCGGGGGCCGAGAATGTCATGGTAGATCATCTCTCCAGGCTTATTATTGAGAGCCATGGTGCCCCCATCGATGATGCTTTTCATGACGAGCATCTCATGGCCATTACCTTACGACATGCTCCATGGTTCGCCGACTATGCAAACTACCAAGCTTCGGGAATCTTTCCCCATGATCTCTCCTTCCATCAAAAAAGAAATTTCTCCATGATGTCAAGATGTATTTCTGGGAGGAGCCCTTCCTTCACAAGTTGTGTAAAGATGGGATTTGCCGGTGTTGCCTCTCTGAGGAGGAAATTCAGAGCGTGATTTTCCATTGTCACGACTCTCCATGTGGAGGACATGCTAGCACCTCCAAGACCGCTGCTAAGGTGCTCCAAGCGGGGTTCTTTTGGCCCTCACTTTTCAAGGAAGTCCATGCGTATTTTTACGCACGTGATTGTTGCCAACGGATGGGGAATTTATCAAGGAAAAATGAAATGCCCTTAACTTCATCCTTGAAGTTGAGATCTTTGATGTTTGGGGCATCGACTTCATGGGCCCTTTCCCGTCCTCGAGGGATAACAAGTATATCCTAGTTGTAGTGGATTACGTCTTCAAGTGGGTGGAGGCTGTAGCTAGCCCTACTAATGATGCAAGGGTGGTGGCTAAGCTATTCAAGAGGGTAATTTCCCTCGTTTTGGAGTCCTAAGGGTGCTAATCAGTGATAATGGGACACACTTCGTTGAAAAGAAGCTGGAGGCCTTATTGAAGAAATATGGAGTACACCATAAGTATGGACTTGGCTACCATCCTCATACTAGTGGCCAAGTGAAAATTTCCAACCGTGAGATCAAGTGTATTTTGGAGAAAACGGTTGCGAGATCTCGTAAGGATTGGGCAGACAAGCTGGATGACGCCCTTTGGCCTTACTAGACTGCGTTCAAGACTCCAATCGGAACCACTCCATTCCTGCTAGTCTATGGTAAGCCCTGCCACCTACCCGTGGATCTAGAACACAAGGCCTACTGGGCCATCCAGCACTTAAACTTCAATTTGAAGTCTACGGGAGAGAAGAGGATGTTGCAATTGAATGAACTCGATGAGATCCATTTAGATGCCTATGAAAGTTCTAAACTCTATAAGGAGCAAACGAAGCGGTGACACGATAAGTTTATTAACCGTCACGAGTTTCGGGAAGGTGATTCAGTTCTTCTCTTCAATTCCAACTTGAAGCTCTTCCCGGGAAAGCTTTGTTCTGGATGGCTGGGCCCTTCAAGGTGTTGAAGGTATACCCATATGGGGCTACTGAGATTGGCACTGAGACCACCAGCTCGTTTAATGTGAACGGGTCTCGCTTAAAACACTATATCGTCGGTGAGTCACTTGAGGGGAAGTTTACTTGTGTCCTCCCCGATGTCTGTTTTCCTTAGAGACTCTCAAGGTCAAGCTCGGGATCTAAAATAAGCGTTTCTTGGGAGGCAACCCAAGCTTTACTACTTTCAAAAAAAAAAATGAAAAGAAATAAAAATGGAAAAAAAGATGAGAGGAAAAAGCTCAAGCGAAAAAACTGAGTGACAAAAGAAGCGAGCTACTTGAAAGGAGTGAATTAGGAGGCAGAAAGTTGGCATAGGCACCCCATGCCGAGTGGCATGACCATGCCAACCCCCTCAAGACTTCAAGAAAAAAAAAGGGGGAGCAAGAAAATCATGGCTTGCTGCTCAGAAAAGTGGCACGGTGGCCCCATGCCTAGTGGCACGACCGCACCACTTTTTCAAATTTACAGCGCAAAGATAGTAATGTGGCACAGTGCCATCGTGCCTATAGGCATGACCGTGCCTATAGGCATGACCGTGCCACATTAAAAAATCAGCCAAAAGCCCGATTTCCTTCTTCCCCATTCGAGCTCTGCATTTTCTCTCTCTAAAAATGCGAAACCCTCCTCTCTCTCTCACCACTACCCACTCAAATCCTCTCCTAAACTCTCAAATTTCCCCCAATTTTTTTCAATTCCTTCACTGTCCTCCACTCTCCTCTCAAAATTTCTCACCTTTTCACCCCAAATTCACCCCACCCCGCAACCCACTTTCTCTCTCTAAAACCCTAACCTGCATTGTTGAGGTTGAAGGTTATAGAGAGAGAAATTGCGCATCCTCTTGCCATTCTAAGCTTCTACCCTCACTGTCACACCCCAATCTATTCTTCATTCACAATCGTGGGCAAGAAATGAGTTGGAGAGGGTTCTAGGGCTTCATCCCAACCTAAGAAGTCCTCCCGCACTGCCTCCTCTTCAGCTACAACCGATTCTGCTAAAGGTGTAAAGGATGCCTAACCTCTAATTTTGCCTGCTAGCACTAGAGGTTTGCAGTTTGTTACTAATGAACAAAAGTCTAGATATGAGATTTTAGCCACTAGGAACACTAGTGAGCATAAATATTTTCATGCTAATTCATTGAGGACTTTGGGGATGTTGGATGACATGTTGACTTTGATTAGTAGACTCGGATGAACTGAGTACATTAGCATGCAATGTACATCATATAACTGTCTTATGATTGAGTTTTTGAGCTCTCTACATGTCAATTGGGATGGTACTTTAAACTACAAAAATACATCTGATCTGCGACGGAATTACCGTCAAAAAAAGTTGATTTTTCCGACGGAAAGATCGCTTTTTGACGAAAAATACGATGCGAAATACCCCGTCGGGATTTAGCTCGTTGCAGAAAACTATTCGATGATTTTCGACGGTATTTCCAACGAAAAACACGTCGAAAAATCTGTCGGACTAGGATTTTGGAGTAGGCCAATTTGCAGAGGGGGAGGAAATTCCGATGGAACTTTCTACCCCCTCAAAAAAAAAATTGTTTTAAAAAATTTTTGGTTCTCAAAAACAAAGAAAAAACTTAAATATATCATGACACAATCATCACATAAAATATATGTAATAATTACCAAATATAATTTTTTATATCTGAATATAAAAATGTGCTAAATTAAACATTAATCACGACATCCACCAAACAGAATTATTTTGAATCTACACGCAGATCATATAAATTAATCAGAATCAGATAAACTTGTGGGATCATCGTTTTCATTTTGGGAGTCCTCCTCATCATCAGGTCTCAAGTTGATTTGGCTGGAAGAACCTGCACTTTGCCCTTTAAGAAATCTTAAAACTTTTTTCATAATACGCTATGTCTTCCCCTGTTTCTTGGCAATTTGACTTATAGCCTCTGCTTGCTTGGTAATGCTTTGATTAAGGAGTTGCGCTTGCTGTCTTGGATCAAAATGTTCAGCTGATGAATGATGTGCAGCTGCAATTGTAGCTGATTTATTTAACTTGAACCTCTCAGTGCCAAAACCATATACACGGCCTGTTTTGTCTAGATTTTCTCTAACCCAAAACTTTTCTGGGGTCATAGGGGACAGTTGGGAGCCCCTTTGAGTTGTAGCTTGAGTGTACTCCTCCCATTTGTTGTGATGATCCTCCTGAAAGTTGTCAAAAATAAAACTGTTTCATACTAAACCGACAATTATAACATATGAATAATCTCTGAATAAAATGTGCCAAACTTGCATATTTTTTTTTCAGATTTTTTGTCAACGAAAGTTGTCTTTGACCTGGCTGTGAGTGTCCTTAAATAGTTCCTCACATGTGGGTTCCCTACCTAATGCTTTAGCCTACAAAAAAATAAAATAAAATGTAACGAGTGATCAAATGTAAAGAAAGACCAAAACCTCAATCATTACTTACCAGACGCCTTTTCCTTTCACTAGTCGGAATGAGCCACATGTATATAATGAAGGATCAAAACCTTCTACATCATTCAATCTATTCTTTTTATTTTGTTGACTCAATTTCTTAAACTTATCATCCTCACTCCAATATTTGAGCATCTCATTCCAAACACTAGGTGGTGACCACTTTGACTTTTTGTTGTACTTCCTGGCATATCCAAGAATATCCCTAAGTTGAGTTGCACCTCTGTACTCAAAGTTACACCATATCTAAGTTTCATTATCTGGATGCCAGTAGAAGTGTTTCTGTGACAAAGTTGAAGTATATTAGTAAACATCTCAAATAATCCAATAACGACTTTCAAATTCATTGTACAAAAAATTAACCTTGAACTCATTAAACCATATGTCTCTCTGATATTGTGGAACTTTCCCCCACGTTGTCCAAGGACGTGGGTACTTACCTGCAAAGCTTTTAACAATTTTCTGAACTACGCCCTGATATGGAACAAAACTATGAACAAAAAAAGAATCTGTTAAAAGTAATTACTATAGACATTAAAAGAATATGATTACTGAAGAAGTTAGAAAAACTTGTAATGAACTTACTTATCACCATCAGGTTATAAATATATCTTATTATTTGCGCTTGCAGTTTCACTATCAGGTGCAGGACTTTGTCTATCTCTTCCTACCCCTTCATTTTGGACCCCTTCGTTTTGGACTGAGTGGCTTGGCATTCTAAGTTGACCAATAATCTGATTACTGTTGTAATGTGGACTAACAGTGATAAACTGTTGATAAAGTAATGGGGTAGCTAAAGTACCACCAATGTAAGGCATATTGGATTGGATTGGTGACTGTATAACCATACCAAAAAAAAGGTGGTTGCATATGTGGTTGCTCATTCAAGCTGGCAAAATAATTTCCAAATGGTTGAGTTAGATCAAGAAAACCTCCAAACATTCCACTAAAGATGTTTGTTTCATAGTTCTGATCAGCAGGATCATGCTGTGGGGTCAGTTGTAGTCCTCCTCTACCCACATCATTACTAACTGTTCGACCTCGACCACACCCACCATTGACTCCAGACATCTAATAAACATGAACAAAATAAAAAAAATACAATAGCGCAAATATTCATAGTATTGTCAGTGAAAAAATTACAGTACGTATATAAAATTATTTTTCTTAGCTTGCAATTAAAAAAAAAGTACATACACATGCATAGATATCTATACAACTAAAAGATTAAATCAATCATTGTGGGACACATCGTCATTGTCATCATCATCACTTTGCAATGTCATATTTTCTTCTTCATCATCATCAGTGTCTTCAGCTTCATCCTCCCATTCATCTTCTTTGTCCTCTTCATCACCATCATCATGTTCACCACTCCCATCATGATCATCACCCCAATCATGTCCATCAACATCATCAGCTTGTGCAGTTTCATCGACTAATATTGTGGCTATTACGTTATACATTCATGGTTGTCATTCCTAACTGTTGATAGGCAAGTTCTAAATTATCCTTATCTTTAGGGACACCGTGAGGTTTGTTCGGTATAGCTACCCACCAATTCGCTTTTCCTGGTATCCCCTTAGGGTACTTAAGATATACCACTTGGGTTATAGTATTATCAAATATGAATGGGTCAAACTTTCTATAACGTCTGGTATGATTAACCTCAGGATATGGGGTAAATTTAGGATAACGTAGCCCCCTAGGAACATTCGGGTCAAACCACTCACAATTAAAAAGTACACATTTTTTAATTGATTCACCCATAAATTCAACACGAATAATTTCAGGAAGTATGCCATAATATTCCTCTGATACTTCATCACCTTCGCCAACTCCTTTGACACACACGCCACAATTATATGTGGTTTTACCTTCATTTCTAGTCTTGGTATGAAAATGATAACCATTAACTTTATATCCAGAAAAATATTCGACTACCATAATCGGTCCATGAGATAAGTTCACCAAAAAATCTTGCATCTCATCATTAAACACCCGGTAAGAATTGACCTATGAAGAAAACAGAAGATAATTCGCTTTAGAGTTACAAAATATTTTCTAGGAATTGAAGATTAGTTATGAAAAATTACTTACATTATACTCAAACCACTATGCAAAATATGCCTCGATAAATAAGTCAACTTCCACATCACTCGCGTTTGAATTATGACCACGAAATTGATGTCTGAACCAACTGTATTATGTCACAACTGAAATTATTTAATTACGCAACAATCATTAAGTCTTCAAATGAAACTTTTAGTAACTGATAAAGTTACTCCAAATATGGTTGTACTTCATCACAATTCAGTAAAATGTGAAGGCGAGCGACACGATACTCCGGCTCAGTAAGATATCTTTTTCCTCGATTTTCACATGGAGTACCCTTATGGTTGAACACCGAAAGAGTTGGCATTTATGGTTCGAGTTGTTGCATACCCTCATTACGCCCAATAGTTGGCCAATGCAAGCTTGACTGAAAATAATACTCAGTGAAATGTTTAATCTCAAATGCTAAGTATGCTTGAACCATAGATGCCTCTACACGAGCTTTGTTCTTTGCTGTAGGCTTCAACCAACCAAAATACCTCTTAAAAGGATACATCCATCGATATTGAACAGGACCACCCAACAAAGCTTCTTCGGCTAAATGAATGGGTAAATGTTCCATGACATTTCAAAAACTAGGAGGGAAAACTGTCTCCAATTTACAAAGAATTATAGCAATGTTCTTATTCATCTCTTCAAGCATGCTAACATTTAACTCACTAGAGCACATGTTTCTGAAAAATTCACTCAATTCGACCAAGGGTCCCAAAACATCTTCCGGAAGAGCAGCAAAAGCTACTGGAAGAAGATTCTCCAAAAATACATGATGATCATGACTTTTAATGTTTTGGAACTTTGTGTTAGATGGATCCACCCAATTTCCCACATTAGAACAATAACCATCAGGCACATGAACCTCCCGCAATCATTGACAGACAACCCTTTTTTGAGGTAACGACAGTGCAAACTTAGCTTTCGGCTTATACAATCTATCAGTGGACCCTCTTGTAGCCAAGTTCAACTCTTGTCTACTTCACAGAATAGACATATCCATTCTTGCTTTTACATCACCCTTTGTTTTGTCCCGGAGTTCAACTCTTGTCTACTGCATAGAATAGACATATCCATTCTTGCTTTTACATCATCCTTTGTTTTGTCCCGGAACATCCATCACTGTGCTTATAATATTTTCACTAAATTTTTTCTCAATATGCATAACATCAAGGTTATGCCTCAGAAGTTGATGCTTCCAATAAGACAACTCTCAAAAGATACTTTGCTTTGTCCAGTTATGTTCATTTTCCTCAAATTGGGAATTTGAAAATGTACATCTGTAGTCACTTTAGGCAATGTGGATACTATATCAAACAACATTTTACCATAAACCCTTTGGGGAAGGCCAATGTGTATGCTCTTCCCTTTACAAGAAGTAACTTTATTAGCCCTACAACAATTATTCCGAGGCAAGAACCGACGATAGCAATCGAACCAAGATGGCTTTCGTCCATGCTGTAACTGGAATCCACAATTTTTGTGCATACAAACCGGACATGCTAACAACCCATGAGTACTCCAACCAGACAACATACCGTAGGCGGAAAAATCATTAATTGACCACATCAACGCAGCATGCAATCTAAAATTTTTCACGCATGAAACATCAAATGTGTCCACCCCAACATCCCACAGCATTTTCAACTCATCAATTAAGGGTTGCAAGTACACATAAGTTATGTTCTTCAGATTTGTTGGACTTGGAATAATCCAATTTAAAAACATGTATGGAGTGGTCATACACATATCTGGAGATAAGTTATAAGGTGTAACAACAATTGGCTACACAGAATATGATTTTCCAGATATGGAAAATGGTGTGAAACCATTAGCACAAAGACCTGACCTTACATTCCAAGGCTCTACTGCAAAATTTGAATACTTTTGGTTGAAATGCTTCCAAGCAAATCCATCCGACGGATGCCGGAGAACACCCGATTCTTGTTGGTGCTCATGATGCCATCTCATGTGGATGACAGTCCTTTTTGAGGCATACAATCGTTGCAATCTTGGGATTGAAGGTAGGTAGTGCATTTTAGCACATGAAACATCCTTATGACCTCATTGGTTGGAGTTCTTTGGTAATTGTCTTGCATGTCCACAAAGTTTGTATGTGGACAAACCCTTATCCTGTTTATAATAAAGCATGCAACCATTCGGACAACAATCAATTTCCTGAACATCCATGCCTAAATCTCTCACTTTTCTGAGCTGCTGATGATAATTTTTTGGAATGCCACTTTCAGAATGGCATATATCTTTTATCTGGGCAAATACTTCGATGAAACAACATTGAGACATGTTGTGCCCCGATTTAATACTAAGTAGCCTCACAGTTGTTTTCAGTTTAGTTATGTTACACCCTTCATACAACGGTCTTTGGCCAGATTTAAGCATAGTGTAAAATGCCTCAAGATTTACGTCATGATGGCTACTCATGTTCGTTTCATTAGCTTGGAAGGCAGCATGAAGCATGTTCTTCATATGATTATGATCGTTGTGATTGTAATCAAAATTCATAGAATGATAACTACTTGCAACCCCTGCTTCCGAATTATCTTCTTTCCCATGACTTGTCAAATACCAATAATTCTTCACAAACCCCTTTCTATACAAATGAGACTTTACAACGTCATGTGTAAAATACTGCATATTCTTCCACTTCACACATGGACATCTATAAACTTTATTAATTCTATACCCCTCTTGATTTCGTGCAAATTCATCAAACATATTTACTCTCATCAACCACTCATCTCTAAGCCCATGTCTATCAGGATTTCTTCTCCTATACATCCATTGATGATGCAACAACCCATCCATATGTTGCTAATATGATTGCCTTAATTGTTATGCAAACTACAATTAATTGCAATAAATATCTTTTAGAAATCTATTTAACAAATATTATCACAATGTTAAAGCACCTAATTAAGCATCAAACACAAATTACATAATTTATTTCACACTTCATTCAAATAAACAAACCAAAAAAAAAACAAAATACTAAAAAAGATAAAATAAAAATACTTAACAAATCAAACAAAAAATTAACCATACCTCAAACAAGAATATTCTTCACATACCTCCCAATAATTAATATACACAAAAAATCAAACAAAAAATAAACATACTTAACATACTTATACTATTCACCAAAATAAAACATATATTATATATGCTTACATACTTGCAACTATTTCATTTATCCAAATCAAGATACTTTACAAATTAAGTTGAAGTTTAAATTATTTAGTGTAGATTTTATACTCACTAATGACACAAATAAAAAAACTTATATTCATATTTAGTTCACATTTTATATTTCTCGAATTTCTTGAACAAATAAGCGCCACATCTAAAATGCAACAATGTAAATAAACATATATGCTAAAAAATAAATTTCACTTCACTATATTATTTGTGAAAATAAATGTAATTAAGCATCAAACACAAATTAAATTATTTATTGCGCACTTCATCCAAATAAACAAATCCAAACAAAAATAATAAAATATAATACTATTAACATAATAAGCAAACTTCAATTAATATATACTTAACATACCTCAATATTACAAAAATAAAATATAAATTCTTAACATATCAAACAAATCATACAAAAAATTATACATACCTCAAAAAAACATACACTTCATATACTTACAAAACATTAATATATATCACAAATTAAACAAAAAACAAACATTCCCAGCAAATTTAAAGTATGCACTAAAACAAAACACATTATACATGTTTAATATACTTCAATATTTTATAATAATTATATAATTATTATAAATGTACATACTTCTCATATTGTATTCCACTTATTTAAATAAATACACTTCATAAATAAAATAAAAATTCACATAATTCACATCCATATTTTACGAAAAAAATAAATTGCATAAATTATCCAAATATGCTTCAAAATTAAATTTTATGAAAGTGAATAACACGTACAAAATTAATATATATAATTTCAAAATATAACAATTTCACTAACCTTTAACTACCCACAAATCAAAGCGAATTAAATAAATTATCCAAATATGCTTTCCTCTTTCTCTCTCTTCCTTGCTCCCTCTCTTTCTCTCTTCACGGTTTCAAATGATTTCAAAACTTATCCAAAATCTATCCGAAACATTTAAAACCTTAACTGTAGTGATTAATCATTTAAAAAATAAACTAAAAATACATAACTACTCAACCAAATCATACCAAAAATTAACCATATCTCAAAAAAAGAATATTATTCACATACTTACCAAAAATTAATATACACAACAAATCAAACAAAAAATAAACATACTTAACATACTTAAACCTTTTACGAAAACAAAACATATATTATACATGCATACATACTCACAACTATTTCAATTATTCAAATCAACATACACTACATATTAAGTTAGAGTTACATTATTTAGTATAAATGTTATATTCACTAATGAGACAAATAAAAAAAACTTATATTTATATTTAGTTCAAATTGTATATTCCCGGGTTCCTTAAATAAATTTTCACAAAACCTAAAATACAACAATTAATGTCATTAAGCATATATGCTAAAAAAATAAATTTAACATAACAATATTACTTATCCAAATAAACCTAATTAAGCATCAACCACAAATCAAACTATTTATTTCACACTTCATCCAAATATAAACAAACCCAAACAAAAATAACAAAATACTATTAACATACTTAGCAAACTTAAATTAACATATACTTAAGGTACCTAAATATTACAAAAATATAACAAAAATTCTTAACATATCAAAAAAATCATAAAAAAAATTAAACATACCCCAAAAAACATACACTTCACATACTTACAAAAAATTAACATATACCACAAATCAAATAAAAAATAAACAAACTTAAATTATTCACTTTAACAAAACATATTATACATGCTTAACATATTTAAAATTTTATAATAATTAGATAATTATTTTAAATGTACATACTTAGCATATTTTACTCAACTTATTCTAATAAACATATTTCACAAATTAAATAAAAAACTAACATAATTCACGTTCATATTCTACGGAAAAAATAAATAAATTAAACTAGAGAAATATGCGTCAAGATTAAATTTCACAAAAATTAACATCAAATATCAAATTAATACAATTTTAAAACGCAACAATTCTACTAACCTTTAAATACCCGAAAAATCAAATGGACTAACGGCAGTGGCGGCACTGGCAACGTCGGTGGCGACAAAACTTGGAAAATCACCAACCATAAAAAATAGCAATTAGCTTAAATATTTCAATTTTAAACAACAAATGAACTAAAAAAACAACTTACCGTTCAATTATAGGCGGCGACAATTTTTCGGTCATTGGAATCCTCAACAATCTCCACCTTTCTCTCTCTTCCTTCTCCTCCCTTTCTCTCTTCGAACCTCACTTTCTCCCTCTTCGCGTTCAAAAGCACCGGCCGAAACCCCCTCCCTCAAAATAAAAACCCAGATCTGCTTTTCCTTGAAAAATCCACCCAGATTTTCGACGAAAACTCTGACGGGCATTGACGGATTCCGACGAACTCCATATGTTTTTCCGTCGGAGTTTCTGACATTATTCGACGAGCTTCCAGTGCGTCGCTTTTTCCATCAGAGTAGAGCATCGTTTTTGTAGTGATTTTGGGGGTCATGAGGTAGCAATTTCATTTCGCATGTTCAGTATGGACCACCGGATGAACTTAAGGATGTTTAACGAGTTGTTGAAATTTTCGATGGTCGACGGGGCATATAAAGATGTGCCCTCATTGTGGTGACCCTACCCCTTTTGGATGAGCATTACATGTTCCAAGCGGAAGGTCTACACTGACCGCTAGGGGAGACCTAGAGTTTTTTACCTCCGACAGGCTATGGCTACCAATATCTGTAATGTCAACCTGCGTTATTTTCAGCGCCTGACCGCGAATATCATTTTCGATTGCAACGACAACGAAAATGGTTGTTGGAAGGCAGAGTTGTTCATTATCTAGTGTGCACTGTCCGGCACCCCCGTGGACACAGGGGCGCTTATAATCCGCCATTTAGCGGATGTTGCCAAGGTTAGCAACAAGAACGTCATAAGCATTGGCAGCACTGTTACGTCCATTTCCATTGCTTTAGGCCACAGTTCGAGGCTCTCTACTCTCGAGCCCCATTTCTTGGGTGGTCACCTCGATATCGGCACCCTCCCTTATATGCACATTATTGACACTCGATGTGACACTATTAGGTACCCCCACCACAAAGCTATCCTCTTCACCCTTCCTAATGTTGAGCGCACCATAGTCACCAACAAGAGGAATTGGAACTGTGACCATAGGATTATTCAGGCAACTGTTCTACCTTGGGAGGAATAGTTAGCCGTAGATGAGGATGTTGAGTATGATGAGGAGGGGTAGATGATGACGATGAGGAGGAGGATGACGTTGATGCGGGCCGTGGAGCACCTGATCCTGAGGGTATCCACACTGAGGAGGCAGCCATCCTACCACCTTCACCACCACTTCACCCACCTTTTCCCCATGAGACAGACGGGTCCTCTTCTTCTGCAGTAGCCTATATGCCGCTTGACCCTGCCCTCCTCCCTTCCTTCTTTAGCCTCCACATGGAGGTTTTGGGTCTTCGAGGGGACTATGCTGGCATGCGTAATGACGTCCATCGTCTATCTGGACGTATGGACTCCATTGAGGAGGGAGTCTCCTATTTCCGGGGTTTGGTTGACCGCCAGGAGGAATGGGAGAGGCGGCGGATCCAGCGAGAGGAGGAATGGGCTATGAGGGAAGCCGGAGATTATAAGGAGTGTCGACGGATGAATGAGTTATTCTAGCACCAATCAGAGTTCATTAGGCAATTAGACGAAGGCTTTCGCACCTTCCCGGATGGCCAAGGGGGTTCGTCGTCCTTTCCCTCCTATGATCGAGGCCATTCGCTACCTTCCATGGATTTCCTCCGCATTTCTGGCCATCTCCTGTGCCTGATGGCACCCAGTGACTCTAAGTTGTACTCCCCTTCCCTTTCTCTTCTTATGCATATCATTTTCATTGGGGATAATGAACAGTCTAAGCATGGAGGGGATACCTATGCCCATTTAGTGGGTTGCAATGTGTGTATACCTCTTGCATTTAGAACTTTAGGTTTCATTCTAGTTTAAAGGCATTCTTAGATCTTCATTTCATTTCATGCATTAGGTAGGCATATAGGACATTCCATTTAGGTAGATGATTCATTGTGTATATTTTCTTCCAAACCATTGATCTAAAGCAGGAATGTGATGAGTAGGGTCGTACAAGACCACGAGGTAACCCTTTCACCCTTCTCTTTAGTTATATGCTTATGGATCTTTTAGCTAATTTTATTGCTTTCAAGAAAAAAAAGGAGAAAAAGAAAAGAAAAGAAAAGGCTGCGAAGACCCTCTAATGATGACATTCAAGGGGTGATGATATGATTGGCTTGTTGTGGTGGTTGTGGCAAATGAAGCTCAATTTGGGCTAATGTCTTGTGAAACTGTTTTGGAAATTTTTTTGATTGTTGGGCTATGTGTGCATGTGTATTTGCCCTTGAGGGCATCTGTGATGTGAATTGATTGAACCTTGATTGTTGGCCATTTGAGCTAGTTCCTTATTTTGGTAGAAGACCCAGTGAGATTTTTGTGCCTGTAATGACCATTCACTTTACTTGGTCTTGAACATTCTTTCATGAGTGTTCACCCCTTTGCATAGGCATCTCTATAACTTGGCCTAACCCTCTTTGAGGTCACAGCTGACATGTGCATGGTGTTAATATGATTGAGGCATTCTTTTGTTTATAATGTCACATGAGCCAAAAAGCTACCCTACATTATTATGATTTGTTTGTCACCCCCTTTGAGCTGTTCCCCTATCATTTGATTCACCCATATCTACTTAACCTATGGCCTGAAATGAATAATCCTATCCTATGCCAAGTTAGTAGAGCAATGTCATGAGTTACTTTTGATTTGAGTGATATGCTTGTTGGTGCGTTTCAGTGGTTGGCTTTGATTGGTTGTTAGCGTTGTACAGTTGGGAGTTGAAATAGTCCTTGGACCTTGGCCATTCTCTTGCCTCGTTTTCTTTTTAAAAAAAGAAAAAGAAAAACAAAGGCACAAACAAAGAAGAAGAAAAGTAGATGAATAAGATGTTTGGCCAAGGGATTTAGCAAAAAGAGAAGTAGTTTCAACTCCCTTTTCTTTGTGTTTTGAATAATGGGATATTGGTGATAATTGTATTCTTGGTGAGGAGATGGTTGTCATTGCTCTCTACTTGGCTATTTAGCTCCCCCCACCTAAATTCTAGCCTCCCTTACCTCTAGCCATAACCCTGATACAACCCTTGAAAAGTCCTTATACTTGACACCTGCACATTTTGCCTCCATTGATGGAGAATTGGGAGTTTTACCAAGCCTATGGTAGAATGTGTGCATTGAGGGTGATCTGGAGTGATCAATTTCTACCCTAAACACATGAGGGGAGCGGTTCTTACTCCTAAAGTGAGAATCTACCAGTCTGACTAGCTTACCAACTATTCAGGGGGAAGCAGGACACCTCTAAGTGGTTCAAAATGGGACTCTTCCACCATAGTCGAGTGATTTACATTTTGAAACATGTGTTTTTGAAAAAAAAAAAGTTTTGCTGTTGTTGTGTTTTCAAGCTATGAGCTACCATGATCGCTAATTTAGTTGCCATCGCTTACCTGAGGAGGGTGATAATTCGAGGTATCTCTCCCCATCATCTTATTAGTTGACAATCTTGCTTGGGGATAAGCAAGCGATAAGCATAAGGGGGTTGATAAACCTCCATTTTACCTCTTTCAGACTTAATTTTAACATCTCCTTTATGCGGTTTTTGGATTGAACATCAAAGTACAGTGGTCGAACATGCCTTCTTTGCCCTGAATTTGCTTATATGATATGTTTGTGCACTTGTCAAGAGTTCGGTTGAAAGAAAGAAGGAAAACCCGCTAATGTCGCGTGAAAAAAGGCCAGGAAGGCGACTTTCGAGCTAAAGAGAAGGTTGTCAAGGCCTAGAGATGTGGCATGGTGACTCCATGCCAAGCAGTGCGGTGGTGCCACGTTGAGAAAGCAGAAATACGCTGGGCAGGGAAGTGCCACGTGGCACGACTGTGCCACTTTAGTTGATTGTGATTAACTGCGGCCAAGCGATGTAATTAGTGATCTTGTAATCTTTCTTCTCTGGGGGCCCATCTCTCGAAAAACGACGACTTTTAGTGTTTTAGATTTCATTATTCTCCCTGAATTTTGAGCATTGGATTGAAGATTGATTCGATACAAATTTGTGGATTGTTGCTACAACTAATTAAAGTACATTCTTTTCCTTCTTTCTCTTGCATTCTAGTTCAAAATTTGTACCTTTAATCATGTTCTTCGTGTTTTTGATTGTGATTGTGTTTGGAAGAATGATTAGAGACTAAATTCGTTATCTTGGATTGGGTGTAACCCCTAATATACAAAAGTGAATCATGTTTATGTTTATGTGAATCATGTCCATGACTGCAATGTGAATTCCTGCTTAGTGCGCCAACTGTTTGCTGAATTGCTTGAAAGAATTTTATTTCACTGCTTCTAATTAGGGTCTAGGAGATCAGAGAAACTTGAATCCTTTACCTAGTGCGACTTTGTAGGCAATTGATCCGCCTAGCCTGAGAATAGTTAGGGTTTCAATTGAGAATGATTGATTACGAAATCTTGTGACTTTGATAATTTTAGTTTCATGAAAATAGATAATTAAGATTAGTTTAGCCAGTTTATTGACCTTTGAGAGAAGGCTTAAATGCGCTCTAAATTGTAATCATTTCCACTTCTATTTATTCATGGGCATGGTTTTCTTGACCTACTTGCGATTCACATAGCATAATAGTGTGGTGAACCCCACTATAGGATCCTTGTTAACAATGAATTAGATAATTCAGCAGAATAGTACTATTAGTTTGTAACGTACACCAAAAGTGGATTTTTGCCTGACTCAAGTGTTAAAGTTGAATTCAGTGATTGAAACCAAATTCCTTGTAGACACAACCCATACTTGTCGTTGCTGGCTGCAACTGGCACCTTACACCTGCGGTAACACATTTTGAGACAAAGCTGCTCCTCTGTCTCTCTTTTGTCTCTTTTCTTGGGGTTAATTTGCTCTTAAAATATTCCTAACTTAGCTGGTGCCATTACATAAAAACTGATGTTATGTAAGAATTGACAACTAAAAACTTGATCTTAGAACGGCCCCCTGGGGAGGGGGGGGGGGGGGGCGCCGAGGAAAATATATTTTGAGAGTAGTTGGGCAAATGTGGCAGCAAAAGAAGCCCCTAAGATGATAATTATGATTGCGACATGCGGACAGGCTAAAATGGCTTGGAGTCCCAATAATTTAACCATAGCCTTTTGTCAAGAGAGTTATTATATATTATTAATATCCACATCTTAATCCTTTTTTTTTTGTTTGAAGTACACAGCTTAATCTAATGGCATTGGCTCATAGTTTGCAGAAAATATTATTAATAAATAATAAAGATACATGACCCAATGATATTGGTCACAGGGCCCAAGGTAGCCATCGATGCTGAAAAGTCTCTGGTCAACTGCAGCCCCTAATAAATACAAGTATCTAAAGGATTTATATTACTATTATTGCAATTAAATTTTAATTAGACATTGCCTATTTGTTAATTTTTAATGATATTTGCAAGGACTAGATCATCACGTTAGTGAGATGAAACTCAAGTTTGTTACACCTTTTGATCTCCTTTATTTGGACATCGCATCTTTAAAGCTTTTGATCTGTTTTTAAATCAATAAATTAATTAGCAATTTTGTGTCGTGATTAATTCGTACCGGCAGCTTTTGGATTTTTTAATATGAAAATTTTATTTTATTTTTTGTTTCCGATTTTAATTTAAGTGGATTAATGTTAAAGAATACTTGTAATAACTATACTTTTTTGTTTATTTTTGAGTTGAATATGTGGTCGAAAGTAATTAATTTTATTTACCATAAAAAAAATAGCTTTATGTAATTCAGGATAAAGGTGATATAGTAACTTTAATTCTTTCTAGATGAGATTTTCATGTGTAAATTTAGCCATAAAGTTTTTCTTAGTGAATCGTTGAAATTGTTATAGGGCATGTTCGGTAACAACATTTTGGGCAGCGTTTAGCGTTTTGATCAAATCAATACACTAATTAGGTAATTTTTAGCGTTCGGTAACCTAGTGTTTTGACTAGCATTTTAAGTAGCATTTTTGAAAAGTTAATAGTATTAGCTTTTGTCATTCAAAAGTAGTGTTTAATATTTTTTTGCAGAAAAATATCTTTTAAAAATTTTATCTTTGGAAATTACTGTATCCTTTTATGTCCATTTACATTAATCAACTAACCCAATAGTTAAATTTGTTGAACACATTTGTTTCAACCGCTTATTTAAACAACTATCCGCTAACAGCTAAATTAGAACCGTATCTATATCTAAACAACTATTCGCTATCTAAACTATTATCCACTATCTGAACCGCTAATTTTACCTAATATGGCCCTGATGAAAATCCAGCCTAATGTGACCTGAGTGGATCATTAGTGTAAAAGGCTGTCACTCATGCATTGCTTTTCTTGGGCAGAGTTTAGTCTAAGGATTTCAATGCTTATATGACAACCAATAAAAGCCAATTTGGTTAATTCGTTTGGAGTAAGTAATAATTAAAAATGTTTCTATAAAAATAAGAATCTGTAAGTTTCTCCAAATTCACATTTGGCGTATAAGGATAAGAATGCACATAACGAAATTTCAGCTAGTCTTATCTACGTGATCTATGCTGAAAAAATTACTGAAATGGCGTACGTAATCATATGGTGAGCAAAGCGCGAGTATAGCCCGTTGCTTTCGTGACATCGCACTAATCCATCATCATGCTTATCACATGTTTGGACTATAATAACAATATAAAGAAATTATGTGAGGCACTATCTCAAGACAGTGGGTGAAGCAATCTTCCGAGTTTGCCTTTTGGTTCTTGATGTCGCTATCATGTTTGTGTAATGAGGATATCATTTGATTTTTTCTCCTTTCTAATTGAAAGGGGATTTCTAGGTGCTTAGGTAATCCTTTATTGTGAGGATTTTGTCTTGGTAATTCATCGTAAATATTAAACGAAACTCATGACAAAAGGAAAGGTGACGGTAACGTGCCAAAGAATTGTATATCTATATTTAGCCACCCAATCAGCCTCTACGTTGTCTTCTTAAATAAACGTACAATATTAACGGGCTAAAAGATGAAATCGTGTCCCTAATGTCTAGGATTAATGGTTGGATGTGCCATGCAATCTATGTGTGCCCTTGCAGTGCCTGCACAATAGTTTTAGCATTCCCTCCAGCATAAATATGACAATAACCCACCTCTAAGGCTACTGGGATCACTTTTTGCATTATCTTAGCCTCTAAAACTAGAATTACTGCATCATCCATAAATTTGGTACTAGCCTGAATAAAAACTCTTTTCCGGGTATGAATAACATAACAATGCTAATGCACTAGTTGAATAATGAGTGCCATCGAAATGGATTTTGATAGTACCACTTGGCAAGGAACACCACTTGACAAAATGGGGTTGGGGTCTAGGGTTGGAAAGAATGGGGATAATGAGGAGTATGACAAGATTTGGAGGGGAACTTACATGGAAACATAATAATTGTCATTTCACCCAAGGGCGTTTAGTTCGAATTAAAAAAGGGGCTGTCATCATTTATATAATTTTAGTGGAAATTTTCAATTTTTAATGTCTTCATTAGTTTATTATAAGTTTACAATATATTTATTGGTAGTTCTATATATCTTTATAATAAAGGAGTGTTGCTTTTTTATTTGGGTTTTGTCTCTCATAATTTTTTCTTCTCGCTTAAACTGCGAATTTTGGTGTGATTTTTCATCCCACCTAAGTGCTAGTTTTTGCAGATCTTGAGATTTTAAGTTGTGTGAAATTGTTGTATCTTTTCACATGAGGTTCACTTACTTTTAATTGGAGGATGAATTTCAATTGAAATTTCATTTAGTTCTACCATAGCAATCTTCCTTTCATCTATAGTATGTTAGACCAAATACATATATGCTACTCCCACCAGTTATACCATAGGTCACTGCGATTTGGGAAGGATGCAAAGATCGACGATGAAGGATGTGATTACTAGCTTGAAGAATGCCACCGATTTAGGTTGGTTGACAATACATAGGTTTAACATTAACCTTTTGGAGATGACAATTTATATTGATGTTTAGGATTTATTTTTGTTAAATGGATTTCATTCTAGATACAAGGATTTTGATTAAAAAATCTCGGTTTCTTTTTTGTTTCAATCAAAAAAGGTGTCTCACACACACATACACAAAGAAAAGGCGAAAAAAAAACACGTTGATCACCTATTGATCGTCAATATAACGCCGCAACATAAGCAGGCAGAAACTTTAATTTAATTTATTGTTGTGGCCGTCTAACAAGTACATCACACAAGGCTTTGTCTATATTTTTATTTTTTTTTTAACTCTGATTTATTTAACCCCTTGAACCAAGTGGCACAGAGGTAGCTGAGCATAGTTTGACTAGATTTAGGTTGACAATTCTAAATAGATACTTCATTTGTTCTCATATAATCACGCAAAAGATCATTACATGGTTCATATGAACTATGGCCATTTCCGTTTTACAAGACAACTATCAAAATTACCAAAACACAACATAGACAAGCAAAGTTAGTTTTTCAAGTTTAGCTTTCAAAAAGGGTTTGAGCACTAGCCTTTTAAGTTGCACCTTAACTTACTTCCAGTACATGAAATGGTAAAGGCATGACCTTCCTGAACAAAACAAGTAAATTATGCCTGCTATGTCTTTTATCTTTCATTCTGAATGTTTGTAGCTTATTATACAAACACATGCAAAAATCTTCAAAGTCAAATGCACATGAGGTAAACTACGTAAAGAGAATGAAGCTCAAATTAGTCATCTAAAATATAGTCAACTTAATTAGCATACTTTGCAAATGGGAACAAATGTTTATTGACTCAGACAAACGTAATCACATCTTAATTCAAAATCAAAACTTATAAATTATTCAAAAATCAAATGCCACTCCTTTCCAGAAGTTCCTAAAACACAAGCCTACTTTATTTTTATAGTGCAATTGAGCTTACGACCTGACACTATCTGCTATTGATTTCCTAGCAAGCACAAAGCTTCACTAGGCCTACCAAATACCATTGGGGAACACGACTACCCTAAACCCAAATTCCTAGCAAGCACGAAGCTCCATCACCCCTACCATGTCTAAGTAGCGCTTCTAAAGCCAGCTCTAGGTCCACATAAACAGAAGCAATTTGAGTGCAAATATAAGACTTGTTGACCGGTAACGGTCACACACACCAAATGCCATAATCACCCTATTAATATGGTAGTTACATGGAGTTAATTGTGTATTATTCTGCCCATTAATTCCTGATTCATTTTCAGAATTATCATATTACAAAAGGGGGTGTGTATATGTGGATTATATACACACAGAAGCATACTAAGCCAAATAGACTAATAGTAAGCAATTCCCCTAAAGTCTCTCTGGCATTCTCTCACACATCCTAACCATTCACGAGGGTTCAGGTTTTGGAGCGTGACTTATTGGTGACTCTAGTAGCCACCAATTCGTGGGTAGCGGTCAAGTAAGCATAAGGTCCTAGCAATCGAATTTCCTCATTCAGGTAATCCTAAATTACCAACAAGACTGATCCCACAAAATAAAAAAACAAACACTTATTGTTAAGATAACAAGTTAGTGTTTCATATTTTTCTTCAACATTTCAATTCCAAGCGCAATTTAAATTATATTTGGCTTAGCAATATGTATCTCAAAATAGCTATTATTTGCATAGTCCAAATACATATGTCACATAATTATATCCACAAAGAACATACAAGTCATATATTTTGTGCTTTTATGAACTCAGGCAGTCTTGAACTACTTGCACAATTATTTCAATGTTTTTGCAACCCTTATTAAATATTTTAAGCCCCCTAAAAATATTCTTAATAAGAAATAACCACAAGTATAAACAAGCAGCTTATAAATACATGCCAAATTTATTGTAAAGCTTGTAACTCCTATTCATCCAAAATTCATGAACAATTACATAACACTGTGAAAATTTATGGAGCAACTATAGTAAAAATGTCCAAAATTTTCTTCCAGTAGATAATTCATAAAAATTCATATAGTAAATAAAACCTACCCAAATTCAAAAAATATATTCATTTGATCTTGTTTGTTTTCCTAATTGTTGTCAAGCTACTTCGATATCAAACTACGTCATACAATATCATACTATACTTCATTACGTCAACACCTCATAATCAAAAATCTATAGTCCATATTGATATTACGCAATCAAACAATCAAATAATCACAAACATAATGCCCCAGAAATGGGTTTCTACGTATTGAATTTCAATGTTTCTATTTCTTCAATTTAATTTAAGGCATCATATTCCTAAGTTAATTTCAATTAGCCAACCTAATTAAATTTTAGGAAGAGAGGGAGAGAAGAATTTACTCATCTTAACAAGTCAAATTTTCACTAGCTTCTTCTTGTTCTTTCCCCTTTTCCTCAACCCAAGCATAAGCGCCCCCCCCCCCCCCCCCATTCGGCTGTGTGGAACAAATGCAACGGGAGCAGGGCGGTTTGCTTTCTAGTTTAAGTATAAATCATAAACCATTTAAAATGAACTAATTAACAAATAATGACCAACTTGACTAAGTAAACGTCTGTAAGTCACTTAGTTGGATTATAAGAAGACATCATTCTTATTTTAAATCAATTACTCTTATCCTAATTAGTCAAACGAAGACTACCAATGAGTGTGAGACATAATCCCATGTTGATGCATCTAGCTCTTTTTTGTTTTTTCCTTTTCAGGACAATGCTAATTATAATTTGGGTTACTGGTACTAATCAAATTAATATTAGGGTCATCTAACTATGAGTTATGATCAAGATAAATATCTATAAAAACAAGGATGAATTACATATATACGCATAAAATGTAGATAAGTAGCTAAATGTTCAGGGTATTACATTCACTCTAGACAATCACCAAACATTGACACCAACCTCACTCAACTACTCTTCTCTTCGTTGGTGCACCTTCAAGTCAAGGCATAAAGCCATACCTTCGCAATGTCGATCTATGCCCATTGGTCCCATGCTTGTCAAAGTCCTTCTAGGGCTAATCGTCAAATCCCCTTGTGCATCCGAAACCAAGTCCATCATTGACTTGGAGTCATTAGTAATAAACACCTCATTATTCCCGTTTTTTTTGTTCTTACCCTTTTTTTTCTCTTTGCAAAATTAATTAACCAAAACACTAAACTAAATTTTTCACCATATGCAATTCAAACTCTAATATTCAAATATTGAAACGAGTACTCAACTCCCTCCATTCAATAAATAAATACTATACCACATATGAAAACGTCATTTTCTTCTTGTCATTAGTAACTATTCCCCATTGTCAGTCTTCTTACCTTGCATAATTAAGCAACCCTTTTTTACCACTATACGCCAATTTTTGAGCGAAAATACTTGTGCCCTCATTATATTAGTTCATCCAATGATATAATATTGCCTTCAGCATCAAGCACAGAACTTACATTATGAAGTTTTCATACATGCAACCTTGAAGTGTCACCCCAACACTTCCAACACCTTCGATCTTCACCTTTCGGCCACTCCCAGATTGATACGACCATAAACTCAGTCTCTAGATTTTCAAACACAAATCAATCTCGATAGACATGCTCACAAGTAGGATAATCCATAATCTCCTCCGTTTTAGCAATATCACCACTTGTTGCCAAAATGGCATCACATTCATCAATGATAACATTTTTTTACTGCGTTCAGTTGAGATAAATCCATATTGTTTAAATTCGTTTGCCTCAACTTTTTGAGATCCTCCTACATCTAGGATCAACTGTGATGTGTCACTTCTTTCGATAGAAGTAACATTCAACATCACTCCAGTTCCTCAGTTGAGAATTGAATCTGCCTCCATAGCCATCCTTCTTTCCTCTAGCTTGAGTCCTCTCACTCAAGAGTCTTGCATAGTTAGAAATTTAGCTCCGTTGATATGTTCATTTCTCATAGGGTAGCATCCTTAACTTCTAGCCTAAAAGTCACCATCTTTACAATTAGCATCTCTGCAACTGGCTTGTAAGACTTAAATAGGTAGGTTAACAATAACAATGCTTGCTCTTCATCTTTGATTGTCTTATTGTTGTGTATAGTTTTATAAGGAGTAAGTGTAGAAAATTTGTTGTCCTCTGGGATGGTGTTGAAATCGAGTCGGTTGTTATTTTAGCCAAAATCCAAACTAAGGAAAGCAGTAAAAGTGACTAAATATAATTAATTACCCACTAATTCTAATCTTAACATTATTAATTTAACTAATCTTAAAAACATAATTAACAAACAACTTCATTCTAACTAACAACAATTAACAAAGCATCTAATTTAATTAGGAAAGCATTAAATCTACTGACCAAGAGAAGAAAGAGAAAATGGAGTGCCTCAAAAGTTCGAAAATCCAACAATGGATGTGACCTCCATTGTTGGAGAAAGTGGACGAAATTTGTGGCTTGACCTCCATTTATTCTCCTCCATCTACTCTAGGTCATTCTAATCTAGCCTATTACTAACCAAATGTTCAAATTTTCAAAAGTGGGTTTTCAAATCCTAACTGGAATGAAGAAGGGGAGAGCTAAAAATGGAGATTTGAGATAAGAAACAGAAAGATTGAAAGTAGACAAAAGAAAGCAACATTTGAAAGTAAACAACATCCTTAAAGCATGAAATTAACCCAAAGAAAGAAAGTTTGAATGCTGAAAGAGAAGAGCAAAGGAGAAAGATTGAGCAAACTAGCCCTTCAATTGAAGAGCTTTAAGAGTAAATAAATCAAAAGTGAATCAAATACTTGAAATAAATATTTGAAATGTGACTGCATTAGGTACATTAAGCACTAATATATTCCTAACCACTACCTTGAGAACTTTAAAGACTAAGCTAACCCTACTTAAAAACCTTAAAGACAGGCTTACTATACAAAGTTTCTGGATTCCAGGACAAGAAAAGGACAAACATGGCTTTCGCTCAGGCAATCTAGGCCAAATTCCTGCATTGTTCTTCTTTCTTGTTTCTCCGACAATTTTTGTGCTTGTTGATCTGACCTTGCTTTGTGGTTATCTTGGGTTAGGGTGCATACCTTTAGCACATTTACACCCATTATTCACTATTTGAGCAATTGTCCAACAAAATCACACCTAGGCTATGTTCGGCAACCGTATTTTGGGTAGCGTTTAGTATTTTGACCAGGTAAATATACTAATTAGTTAATTTTTAGTGTTCGGTAAACTAGTATTTTGACTAGCATTTCAAGTAGCGTTTATCACTTTAAACAACATTTTTGAAAAGCTAATAGTATTAACGTTTGACATTTAAAAGTAGCGTTATATATTTTTTTAGCTAAAAAATATCCTTTAAAAATTTTATCTTTAGAAATTATCTATTTCCTTTTATGTCAATTTACATTATTAATCAACTAGCCTAAAGCTAAATTTACCAAATACATAGTGTCAACCGCTCATCTAAACAGCTATTCGCTAATCGCTAAATTAGAAACGCTATCCGCTATCTAAACAACTATCTTCTGCCTGAACTGCTATAAGCTACCTAAACAGCTAAATTTGCCAAATGGGACCCTAGTTTTTTGACGCAGTTGCCAAAGATGGTGCCTATGAAATTAGGTTACGAATCGATTTCTAGGTTAGATGATTGAGTACGTTGCTTATTTCTTTTTTACTTTGATTTTGTGTTAGTGTTTATTTAGTGTTTATTTTTCTAAAGTAAGTAGTTTAAAATTCTTGTGTTCTTATTGTTGTGCTTAGAGTATATATTCAGATTTTATTTTTGTTTAGTTTTGCTTTTATTAGTGTAACGCTCTAACTCCTGTAGGCTCGCGGTCAATTTTTGTGGAATTTTCTAGAATTTATAGAACTTCTGCAATTTTCAGAAAGGAGTTTTTGTGTAGTTTTTCCTTTCCTTCAATTTTTTGTTTTGTTTTTTTTCTATATTATTCTATTTTATATATATATATATATAATTCTAAGATTGGAGCTTTATTAGATTTTCTACTTATTTTTCTTTTGACTTTTGTTTACCATTTTTTCTATTTTTGTGTATAAAAAAATTAAAACCATCGAAAAAATAAAGGACAAAAAATACGTTGGGGGTATGGGCATTGTAGGATTGATTAGGTTAGAGAGTCTAAGAGAATAAGACTTGTTAGGATTGTATCCGAACTTGATCTTGAACCCAAATCTAAGCTTGAATTGCAAAAAATGGAATAATAGAGGGCCTTAAGTGACGCTGCTTATCCTTCAAGAACTACATTGCCATTGTTTTAAATTGCCTGACCTAGGACCTAATGTGAGTTTTGAATTGAGACTACATTACACTCTATTGCTCCCTAAATTCATTAGTTTAGAGGATGGAATTCAGTTTTTGGAGGGAATTTGAATAAGCATGTTTCATGTTGCATTTCCTAATGTATCTATTAACATGGTCAGAATGAAATTTGTTCTTTTTACTTTAAATTATGGTGCTAAAAGATGGATGTATTACTTGGCTGCTAATTCTATTTTCACTTGGGATAACTTTGTTAAGCTGCTCTTAAGGAAATGTTTTCTTAATGCCAACACTGTAAAGCTAAAGAATGTGATCAATCAATTTGTTGAATTAGAAAATGAATCATTTTAGACAGGTATAAGAATTTGTTAGCTGAGTGTCCCTACTAGAACCATGTTAGAATTTATATATCAGGGTGACTTTCTTTCTAAGAACACTATTGCTTCTTGGGAATTTCTAGAGAACTTAGTGGAGAACAACATGTAGAGGGAAACTGCTGGGATGATAACCTAAGTTCTAGGTTTGTTATAGGTGGAATGCATGTTGTTTCTGGTGTGAGTTACCATGAGTATAAGATTATAGTGCTAGAGAACATGTTGAAGGCCTAACTTTGCTTATTGGTTATCTGTTCAGTGACCCCAAACTCCCCAGACTTATTTGGTGTCTTGCTATCATTGTCATGCCTTAGATTATATATTGAGTTCATGTCTATGCTTTGCTGACTAGTTATCTACTGGTAATAGCAAGTGAATATAGCCTACCAAAGACCCAAGAATGACCCTTTCCCTCTTACTTTAACCCAGGGTCGAGAAATCACTCTAATTTTTTGAAGGAGTAGTGGACCAAATATTGTAGTTTCTAATTCCCAACTGGGAGTGTTTTTGGAAACAAATCCCATTCCATTTCGCATCCTTATAATACTTACCAAAAATTGGCTTTTTAGCATATGCTATTGTTTAGACTTAACCTTCTCCTGGTTACACTAGCATTGATAAGATTGAGAGGAAACTTAATAATAATATGGAGAGGATGGTGAAGATGCTAATGTGGAAAAGATGATGAGGATGATGACTGAATAATTTTCTCAGTTAGTGCCATCTCCTAAGGAGCTAGGTACTTTACCTAGTCAGCCAGAGGTGAACCCTACAGTCATGCCTCATCTTCTTCTTCTAGAGCCAACCCTAGTGAGAATGTAAGGAAAGTAAATGTAGATATGTCTCTTAGATCAAGTTGAGAGATCGATAATCAAGTGAAAAATTCAAGGGAAACCTATAGATACCCTCACACTTTATTTGAAAATTCATCTTGTTCCCCTCCTTGTCCTCCAGAGATTGGTTTATCGAGTACTTCAGAGGATACTATTGTTAATGTTCTTAGTGATTCTCTTAGTGCTCTTCCTTCTAACCCATCTTAAAATAGAGAGGTGCTTAAGGAAAGGGACTCTACTGATATACTGGATCCCTCATCTCCTAAGAATTCTTCTTTTCCTGCTACCATTGAACAAGTTCATAAGCCTATATATCCTTTCCTCCATAGTTTTAAAATGAAAGACCATGTCCGTGTTGATAAGATGAGACAGAATGTCTCTCAAGTCAAAACCAACATTCCTTTGCTTGATGTTATTCAACAAATGCCTCCACTAGGTTTTTGAAAGACCTGTGCACTACTAAGAGAGCCACTAGTTTTCCTAAGAAGGCTTTTTATCCTATATCACTAGTTCTATCATCTTCTATTAGATCCTAGTAAAGTACAAGGACCCTGGTTGCCTTGTTATTTTTGTGGTGATAGGGCATCAACTTATTCATAAAGCATTGATTAACTTTCCCTCTTTGTAAGAATTTTCAACTATATGACCTGATACCTACCACTATGATTGTTCAATTGGTGGATTGTTCGATCAGGTGTCATATGGGCACTCAATAGGTCCTAGTTTAGGCAGGTAAGTTGGTCATCCTATGTGGCCTTATAGTTATAGAAATGAATAAGAGCTTCCGGGCCCTATTATCTTGGGAGGTCATTCCTACCTAATTGATAGGCCCGCAAGCGCACTGTAGCGTTGTAGCAAATCAAGATCGATCCCACAGAGCCTAGGTTGGTCTATTGGGCTATATTCTCTCAAGATACGCTAAGCGAATCCAAACTTTAGATTGATAAAAATACGAAGATAAGGAAACAACTATAACCAATTCAAGGGGATTCAATTTAACAACTTCTAATTCACTAATTTTAAATCAATTAAGGAGAAAACGCCTAGAAATTCATGTAGTTACGAAAGTTGATTGGATCAAAATGATTAACATGTGCTTTTCTTGAATCGGTTAATTTCGAAGAATTGCAATCTCTCCAAAAATTTAGTCTATTCTTTCGAACTCGACCAAATTTGCCTAAACTAAGCAAAGTCGTTCTTTAAAACTAATTTGTCTTAATCCAAGTTTAATATATTCGATTACTCGCTAGTCCTGCTAACATACAGATCTCTCTTTCGAGACGAAATTATGTAAGGCCTAATAAAGCAGTCCAACAACCAAATGTCACCTTTCGGTTTTTCACCCGATTGTTTCAAGTGTGCAACAAAATTTTGGCCAAAAATCTACTCACAACATGAAAATCACTCGATAGAACGAAATCAAACCAATCATGAAAGTAAACATAATTCTTTATATTAAAACATGATCCAACTACACTTTCACAAACCACTAAATCCCTAGACAAAAGAAAACTACTTAGACATGATTAAGAAATAAAAAAAACTAACCAACAATCCGACGAAATCTGCTAGAAAGGCTTGACTGAGATGGCTTTCAACCAAGGGCTTGAAACCGCCTCGAAAACCAAACACATACACCCAAGATTTCTCACTAAAACTAAAATTCAAATTGGAAACAACAAAATTTGAGACAGAAACTAGGCTAAAACTCTAATCTATGCTACTTCATGCTTTTGGTTGCAAGGATTGCTCTCTACTATTGCAGAATGGGGCCTTTTATAGAGAGACTCACTTGATCTTAGCCACACAGCCAAAGGAAGATGAAGAGGCAATAGTTACAGGCTCACCACGATCCATGGCAAGTACCACGGTTCGACCGTTGTCTGGGATGGAACCGACTTTCTGCTCTTTTCTTGATCCACGGGCGTAGCAACACATGGGTGTCCATGGGGGAGGTCAAAATACATCTATTTATTGTCAAATGTTCGGTAAAAGGGTTTAAAATCCTACAAAATACATAAAGCAACTATACCCAAGCATAAATCGAGAATAAGAGTATAATTAATAACATAAAGCACAATATTCTCCTAAAAATTGACACGAAATAGCCTTAAAATAATGTATAGATTAAGTACTTATCAAACTCCCCCATGGTAAAACTATTGCTTGTCCTCAAGGAAATGAAAAAGCCAAGAATTTACACAACCTCCTCAGGATAGGCATAGGTACATTCAAATGGCAAAGCTGATCCAAAGATAGCCCAAAAAGATACAAAAATCGTTGGCAAATAGAATAGGGAATGAAATTTGCGAAAACCTTTTGATAGACCACAATGTCAACCTTAAATCAATCTCCCCCAAATCGTCAAATACAATAATTCAATCATATGAAACAAGTAAGGCCAGCAAGGTCAGTAGAACCTCACTATAGTTATGTGGCACTCATCACTCATGTATTTATAATAATGAAGGTGCTCTCAATTCTCATTCCTTGGACTCAAATCCACCATAGGTTTGATAAGATTCTCAAATTCGCTATCACTAAAATGCAAACACACTAGACAATTATGAGGACTTTCATAGGGATGTAACGGGACTATGGCTAAAGGTAAGAGGGGAACAAACGTTTTGGAAATGAGGAGCTAGAAGCCATAATCTAAGAGCTAAACAATTCCAATGCATCATACAACATCCTTCTTAAACCATTACAACTTATCAACAAATTAAATCCAAAATTGAAAAGAGAAATAGTAAAAAAATCACAAATATCTTAGAATCCCACCAAGGTTAACGTTTTCTTTTGATTTTTTTAATGTTGTTTTTGTTTCTTTTTTTTTTGGTTTGTTTTCATGATCCTTTCTTTCTTTTTTTTTCTTTTTTTTTTCATTTGTTTGCAATAAGGATAGCCAAGGGAAAATCCATAACAAACTTTAATTTCAACTCTTCTCTAAACTTTGTACAATTATACAAGGGATTTATCAAGATCTCACATCCCTGCACCAAACAGCGAAAATTCACTAAAAAATAACTATCCACGTTACTAACACCCTATTATACTTGATGCAAAAGAATGAAACACTTCTCTAGTCTTGGCTTAAGGGTAAAACAAGTATTTGGCCATGGGGCTATAATAGGGAGTTTAAATCAAGAAAAAAGGATATGGGCTCAAAGGGGCTAGCAAGGGATACAACACATGATGAAGAAGGCTATTTGGTCGTGGGTTTTCAACAAATCAAAAAAAGAAAAATGCGTCAATTATATTGTCTAAATGCATATGCGAAATGTGATCTTGACTAAGAATCAAAGCAAGTTCTAGAGAAATGATGTCAACGAAGAGTCACACATGAAAGAAAATATGAGACTAAAAATGATGAATAGCCTCTAAAACCTTAAAATTTCACGGGACATCTACCAAGGTCAAAACTAGCTCACTAGTAAACATATATACACCAAAATCATGTAAAGACTCATGGGGTAATTCAACTTGCATGCAACATATGGTCAAAACATAGAGATCAATTTGAAAACTCATTTGCAAATGTTTTATGTACAATTCAGGCGAATCAAAGGATCAAACTAAACCATAGAAGTCCACCAAATCTATAAAGATCATCATCAGCAGATTTTTTTTTTAAAAAAATTATTATTGTGCATGCTCCTAGTAACAATACAAACTAAAAATGCAAAGAGACTAAAAAAGAAAAAAAGACAAAAACTAAAATGCAACCTAGAATAAAAAGAAAACTAAATGCACTACTAAACAAAACTAAAACCAAAAATCAAGAACTACGAAAACTACCACTAAAAACATATACAAACCACAATCACACCAAACCAAAAATAGGCATCAAACGCCAAATATAACAACTAAATAACTCCCCCATGCTTGAATCACACATTACCCTCAAAGTGGCGTAGAGGAGAAAAAGGGAAAGAGAGTAGCACATAGTAATCAGAAAGGAGGTGGCGGTGAAGGATGGGGTGGTTGGCTATAAGAGATATGCCAATCTTGCGAGGTCTCTAGACATGCCCTATAATCTTGGAAGAGCGGCATTCTCAGAAGTAACAAATGCTCGGAGGGAAACTTGCTCATCTCGAATGGATCTAAGGGTGTCTTGGATATCAGAATAGTCAGGAGAGGGTGGTTGAGGGGAAGAACTAGGTCTCGCTTGACTAGATTGAGGGGCTGGATGATGGGGTACGGGTGAAACAACCTCAGCATCACTAGGTACCCAATAAAGGTTAACCCAGTGAAGGAGAGTGGTTCGATAGACATTGTGAAGCGGCAAAAGCCGGTTCCCGGGATAAATCCCACATAAACAGTCAGCCTCAACTTTACAAAAGTTCATAATCTCAAAAGCAGTTTGATCAAGCCACTCATACCCTAGAAACTCTATCCTCAGGATTGGGCTCAACACCCAAGAATCTAGCAATAGTACTCACAATCCCACCTATCACTATTCTACCTTTAGTGCTAACAGCAGCACTATCCAATTGTCTAGCTAAAAATGAACCTAGGTCAAGCTGGACAACATCAAGCATGCAAGACAAAAAGTACAACTCAAAAAGTCTCGAGAGATTCAGACTATCATCGCGAGCAAACAGAGAACAAGCCAAAATACACTGAGCTACTCTAATGCAGGGGTTCCTAATATGTGTGCCTTTTGATGAACTAGTACTGTACCTAACGCTCCCCGAAAGTTCACCCCAAAGCCCGTTCGGGTTGAATTCGAGCGAGACTTGGCCGTTTGATAAATCCATGCTAGGTGAAAAATCGAAAATACTATTAAAGGTACCTAAGTTCAGTTCATACAATTGTCTCTGCAAATAAAATGATATGTATCCAGCTTGACATTGAGGCCCTCTAGTTACCTCAACATGGAGTGTCCTAAGAAATTCAAGGGTCAGGTTCCAGTGTGTATGCTCTTTGGTTTCTAAAAAGTGTTCCATACCACCTCTTGTAAACAACCATCTGATATCATCCAACATTCTCAATAGGGCTAACAAATGCTCATCATAATATCTAGTTGCTACAACTACACGTTTATTCAAACAATTGCACCTAGCAACATGATCGGGATGCATTAAACTAAGGGGGTGAGAAATGTTACCTCTAGCATGCATGGTTTGGGATACCCTTTGAGGTTGAGGTGGTGCTTGACTTGAAGACCCAACCTCCTTGGTGCTCCTTTGTCTCTTAGATGGTGCCATAGTTGCAAACTCTAACCAAAAACAAAACTAAAACCAAAATAAGAACTAAAACCTAGAAAATTAAAGAAATTAAGTAAAAATATGAAGAATAAAAGAGAGAAAAGTATGGGTATGGTGGATACGTGAAGGTCAGATGAATTTGAAGAAGAAGAAGAAGAAGAAGAAAAGAGATGAAATTTGTGGAGAAAAAGGGAAGATTAAGTGAAAAGGAAATGATTTGGTGCGAAAATGATTGAAAATGGAGTAGAAATGAGGGAAGATTAGAGGTGTGAGGTATGGACAGTTTAGAGAGAGAAAAAGAAATAGAGAGAGAGAAATTCGAGGTTGAAGAAAATGAAGTGAGGGAGAGGAAAGGGCTCCACGGTCAAAAACCTAGACCGCAGGCCATAGCAGTCCTCCACCCGGACTGTGGTGTCTGCTAGTCCGCTATATATTCATTTTTTTTTTAATGGCACCCCACAGTTGTTGTTTTAGGGATATGGTGGTGGTGGCTAACATTTTATTCATATTTTCCCTTTTTGTTTTCTCTCTCTCTCTTTTTTTCCGACGAACTACAAAAATAGTAAAAATAAAAGCTACGGAAAGAAAAAGGAAAAGAGCTTGGGTTGTCTCCCAAGAAGCGCTCTTTTGTGGTCAAGAGCTTGACCCTTGTTCTACGCTTGGTCTGGATCAAGAAGTGTATGGACATTGGCTTTGTCCCGGACCACAAAATCAAATTTCTTCAAGCGCAGGTACCATCTTAAAAGTTCTGGCTGCAAGTCCTTCGTCTTCATAACTGGTGCCATAATGCATTATCTACATACAAAACAAATCACTCTTGTTGCCCACCAGACGGGCTACCATTAACTTGCTCAATCCCTACGTCAAAATCTGCATCAAAACCTTCTATATGGGGCATAGAGAGAACAATTTGTGCAAACCTGCAATAATCACTCATGGAGGACTCATTAGAAACAGGGGCCTCAACTTCGGGCATGTTGGCATAGGAGCAGTAAACTCCACCTTAACATACCCTTGGTTGGGGTCCTTATAAGAAATCAAGTCAGAATCAGGAGGATCTTCACAATTCAAGATATCCTCCCTAATAATATCAGGAGAAAGGGGTAATGCATCCAATGTAGAAGAATGAGGAGAAATCACGTCCTCCTTTTTATGACTAAACACAGCAAAGCGCCCTTCTACCTCAAAAGATGCACGAGCCTCTCTTACATCAATGTGGCAACCAACTGTCACCAAAATGGGTCAGCCTAGGATAATTTGAGCATCGTTAGTTTCAGGCATATCAGCTATAATGAAGTCCTCCAACACCCAAATGTCTCCTACATTGATTGGCACATCGGCCAGTTTGCCTATAGGTTGAGTCACAGAACCATTAGCCAACTGTAGTGAAAAAGGTGTGGCTAGTAATGGTCCTAGGTGCAGCTTATGAAGCAAAGAATAGGGCATTATGCTGATACTAGCACCTACATCGCATAGACCTCTCTCAATTTCCACCTTTCCCACAAGGCAGGGGATAGAAAAACCACCTGGGTCAGAGAGCATAGGGGAAAAAATAGTTGGGATCTCAACAGTGTCATTCACTTTGAATGTGACAGTCTTGCCATCATTATTTCTCTTCTTATTTCCAACCATAATTATTCCCTACCCTCTTTCATTGTTGAATCCTTAGGGTCAGTTAAGTCCTCTTCTTATTCCTTCATGGTAGCATAGTTACAGTGGTGACGAGCAGCGCTTGCTAGGAAGTCTATCTAGGGGTGTAGAAGAGAAAATAGCTTTTTGGGCAATTTGAGCTTCCAGTATCCTATTGTGAGTTGTAAGCACATCAACCTTTGAGGCTGATTGCTCAATATACTCATCCTATTTTTATTGCACCATAAGCATAGTTTCCATCATTGCTTCTAAATTAGAGTTTTGGGGCATCTGAGAACAAAATGGGGGTCTTTGAAAACAAGGGGGTGGTTGAGCATTCGTAGGGGGCACATTTAATGGGTTTGGATTATACTTATAAGAAAATTTTGGATGATTCTTCCAAACCGAATTTTATATGTTACAGTAAGGGTCCTTGGTCAGTCTTGGATTGAAATTCTAAACATAATTAACTTCATTGGAGTCTTGGGAAAAAGGACTCCTTACTTGGCCGTTTAAAGTTACATGCTCAACAGAACCACAAATTTTATAAGGGGAAGAGGCACTAGAATTCACAGCATTAACAGTCATTCTATCCAGTCTTTGAGTCATAGCAACTACGTTAGCAGAAATTAAAGTAAGTGCATCAACTTCAAGCTTACCTTCAGCCCATTTGGATTGGCCTCGTTCAGTGGACCATTGAAAGTTGTTGAGTGTCATCTCCTCGATCAAATTATAGGCTTCAACCTTAGTTTTGCTCATTAGAGTTCCTCCTGCCACCGCATCAATAGCGGACCTTACAAATTGGGTCACACAATTATAAAAGGCTTGGATAATCATCCAACGCTAAAGACCATGATGGGGGCATAGACATAGTAGATCTTTAAAAAGCTCCCAGGCTTCATAGAGCGCCTCATCCTCTCTTTGTATGAAGTTAGTGATCTGATTCCTTAGGCTTGCTGTTTTGCTTGGAGGGAAAAACTTGGTGAGGAATGCTCTTGTCAACTCATCCCAAATGACAATGCATCCAGATGACAAGGAGTGTAACCAAGTCGTTGCCTTATCCCTCAATGAGAAAGGAAATAAGCGTAGGCGAATCGCATCACTAGAGACTCCATTGAGGTTCAATGTGTCGCACACCTCTAAAAAGACCGAGAGGTGTAGATTTGGGTCTTCCAAAGGAGTTCCGCCGAACTGGGATTGTTGCACTATGGAAATGAGTGCCAGTTTGAGCTTGAAATTATTAGCATCTACAGTAGGGCCAGTGAAACTTGAGGCGATCCCATGGACTCCAGGGGTAATGAAATCTCGAAGCGTTCTTCTTTGGTCACCTCCTCCTCTTGCCATGTTTGAACTCCTTCTTGCCTTGCGCCTTTGTTCTTCAATCCTTTGCTTTTTCCTCCTTAAGCAGAAAGTCCTCTCAATCTCAGGATCATGTTTGTACAAGATCGGACTTCGCATAAATTAGGAAAAATTTCCTGCAAGCACTTTTTACCAACAATACCAGCACAGTTAAACAAGAAAAGAAAATAACAAAAAAAAAGAAACAATAAAATACTTAGTCACTTTCATAAGACAACTCAATATTTAACAGTTCAATCCCCTGCAACAGCGCTAAAAACTTGGCAGGCCTGCAAGCGCACAGTAGCGTTATAGCAAATCAATGTCGATTCCACAGAGACTAGGTTGATCTATTGGGTTATATTCCCTCAAGATACGCTAAGCGAATCCAAACTTTAGATTAATACACACATAAAGATAAGGAAACAACTATAACTAATTCAAGGGGTTTCAATTTAATAACTTCTAATTCACTAATTTTAAATCAATTAAGAAGAAAATGCCTAGGAATTCATGCAGTTATGAAAGTTGATTGGATCAAAATGATGAACATGCGCTTTTCTCTAATTGGTTAATTTCTAGGAATTGCAATCTCTCAAAAAATTTAGTCTATTCTTCGAACTCAACCAAATTTGCCTAAACTAAGCAAAATTCGTTCTTTCGAACTAATTTGTCTTAATCCAAGTTTAGTATATTCGATTACTCGCTAGTCCTCCTAACATAAAGATCTCTCTTTCGAGATGAAATTATGCCAGGTCTAATAAAGCAGTCCAACAACCAAATGTCGCCTTTCAATTCTTCATCCGATTATTTCAAGTGTGCAAGAAAATTTTGATCAAAATCTACTCACAACATAAAAATCACTCGATAGAAAGAAATCAAACCAATCATGCAAATAAGCACAATTCTTTAGATTAAAACATGATCCAACTACACTTTCACAAACCACTAAATCCCTAGACAAAAGAAAACTACTTAGACATGATTAAGAAATAAACAAAACTAACCAACAATCCGACGAAATTTGCGAGAAAGGCTTGACTGAGATGGCTTTCAACCAAGGGCTTGAAACCGCCTCGAAAACCAAACACATACACCCAAGATTTATCACCAAAACTAAAAATCAAACTGGAAACAACAAAATTTGAGAAAGAAACTAGGCTAAAACTCTAATCTATGCTACTTTATGCTTTTGGTTGCAAGGATTGCTCTCTATTGCTGTAGAACGGGGTGTTTTATAGAGAGGCTCACTTGATCTTAGCCACACAGCCGAAGAAAGATGAAGAGACTGTAGTTACAGGCTCACTGCGGTCCGTGGCAGGTACCACGGTCCAACCATGGTCTGGCTTGGAACTAGGTTTCTGCTCTTTTCTTGATCCACGGGCGTAGCAACATTTGGGTGTCCTTTGGGGAGATCAAAATACATCTATTTATGGTCAAATCATGGGTAAAAAGGTTTAAAATCCTACAAAACACATAAAATAACTATACCTAAGCATAAATCGATAATAACAATATGAATAATAACATAAAGCATAATATTCTCCTAAAAATCGACACAGAAAAGCCTTAAAATGATGTATACATGAAGCACTTATCACTAATGCAGGTATGGTGTTTCATTTGGATATAGGAATAATCTGTAATATGCCTTGAGGGAAAAAGGATGATTTTTATTTCCCTCTACCTAAGGCCCCCTAGATAATGGGGATGAGGTGCTCTGTATGAGATCTTATGTCATTTTCATTCATCTTTACCAATCTTTGCTAGCTATGAAGCACTACTATTTGTCCCTAGTAGATGGCAAATACCAAACCACTATTTGGTGCTTCAATTTGTCCACCTCCTCATTTATGATCATCATTTGCTTAAGGTAATAGTCAAGCTAAGGACCTAAAACAAGGGCTTCTTGGGGGCAACCCAAATATTTAATTTCTATCCAAAAAAAAAAAACTATTAAGTGCCAATCCTTCCCCCTCCTTTTTCCTTATTGTATCTCCGTAACACTTATTTCTCTGCGTGTCCTTTTCATTAAGGCTAATGAAAATTTCAAGCATAGAGGACAGGTGCGCTTGTAGCTCTTTAGTGGAATTGTGGATTTTGGTCGTGGCTTAGATAACATGGCTTGCATTTGCATCATGTAGGTAGGATTTTATGTTGTTTCATTAGGTTAGTTTTGCATTTCTCATTTGGTAGAGTATGTAACTACAAAACATAAGAGAGATAATCGAGTCGGAAATTCCTAAGCTTTTAAGGTAATCTTTCTTACCCTTCTCTTTATTATCCTATATGTGGTTTTAATATTTTCTTACTTAGATTTTTTGCTTTTAAAAAATGAAAATTTGGAAAAAATAAAAAAATTGAAAAACCTTTGAAAATCCCTTATGTGATGATGATGTAGTAGGGTTTCATGTTTGATTGATCTGGATGATTGTGCATTGAGTTATAGCTTGTCTTGGCATAAATTTTGTAAATTTGAGTTTTAGAATTAACATAATTATTTGTGGTTTCATTGCCTTGTGTTGGGCTCCAATTAGATTCATGTGGTTTGATTTGTTAATGTTGATAAGTTGTTCATACTTAAGAATAAGTGCATTAACTATGGTATCTTAACATTTCAGACTTTGAACTTTTATATACTACTTATTATATAAAGTCTTGTTGTTCTTTTCATGAGTTATTATTTTATGATTGCATCTCTAGAACTTGGCTTGGTTCTCCTTGAAATCACATCTGGCATGTGAATATGTTGATATGATAGAGACATTTTTTATTTTTATAGCCACATGAGCCAAAAGACCACCTAATGATGTATTTTGTCCCTCTTACTTGTCCTTTGTGCCTTTCATAGTTTTGTTTTTGTGCCCATATTCACTATACGCATTACCTAAGCATGTTTTCTATACCCAAAGCAAATTCAAGTGGACTAATACTTTTATATTGAGTAGGGTAAGTTTTTGAGGTTGATAATCTTAGGTGTCTTTGTTGGCAGTATATACTAAAGGATTGTAAGTTAAGCTTTTGTGTTTTTCTCTTTCCATTCATGTGTATCTTTGGTTCAGTGTTTGGAAAAAAGGAAAAAGTTTTTAAAATGAGAAAAGGGAAAAGATAGATAACGGAAAAAGAAGAAAAAAAGAGGCAGTGAATAAACTGTTTTGCATGGTGATTAATTCAATAAGTTTGTATGAACCCCTTCCCTAGTGATTCTTTCATGGGGTATGTGTTTATTATATAATTGACGTTAGAGTTAGAGTTTTGAATCTTAATATTGTGAAAGCATTCTTGCTTCTTAGTGTTTTAACTAATAGCTCCACCTACCCCAAGTTATTCTTCTTCTTACCCTTAACCTTGGCCATTAATGAGTAGTTTTTCGGGCAGGGGAAATTTTGTGATCGTCTAGAATGATGTTAAAATCAAATCACTTATTAGCTAATTTAGCCCACGTCTAAACTAAAGAAGGCAATAAATAAATAAAATATGCAAATAAATAGCTACACAAGCAGTAATCCTAGGCTAACCATGACTAACTAAGCTAATTAAACCCTAATCTACTCTAAGCATGCTTAATCAAAAACTAATCAACACAGGAGGATGACTAACATAATTAACACAAATTTCAGTCTAAACCACCAAATAACAAAAATAAAAGAAATAATTAACTTAGAAAGCAATAAAACTAATCTTGAGAGGGAGAAACTCCAAGACTAGCGAAGACATGAGTGATTTGTGGCTTTATCTCCACTCGTTGAGTACTAATTTACCTTATATACTGCTCTAGTGTAACACATAATTAATGAAAAATTCAAACTTTGAAAAATAGGTTTTGAAACCCTGACGTGAAAGATAGAGAAAAGTAAGAAGTGAAATGGATATTTGAGAGAAGATAAGAGCGATTAAGAGTAGAGATGGAATAAACACATGACTAAAGGAAAAAAAAACAACTTTAAGCATTAATCTAACTAAAACAAGTAAATTTAAGCATGAAAATAGTAGATCAAAATGGGAAAAAACAAAAATTTGAAGGTAAAATAAAGTAGATCATAGAGGAAGATAGAAAGTTGCACAAAATTAAAACTGGATTAACTTTAAATGTCACTATAATAATCAATTATCACTCTAAGCTACTCCTAGGAACTCTTCATCTAACCCTAAACTTAAACTAAACCTACTTAAAATATATCTAATTGTGAATTGGGGAAAAGGGCTTTATAGAGGCCCGCATAGCGAGTTTGGCACTGTGTACCATGTTACTTGGACTGACTATACCAACTTGTTGGAAGAAGAGAATAGTTTAGAAATTGAGGTCACAGGGCCTTGCCACTTGGCAGGGGCAACTCGTGCCAAATGGGACTAGCATGCCGAAATTGGCATTAATAGTGCCATTTTTGGCACTGGTAGTTCCGTTTGGCATATGAAAACCTCTATCATTTTATCAATTTTCTTGAGTTGGAATCCTGAGCCTTGTTTCCTCCGTTAAGCCTTAAAAGCTTTAAGAATGCTCACATTACTTTATCTCCTATAACAACAACAACAACAACAACAACAACAACAACAACAAACTCCCAGTATGGGTCCCGCTTTCGCGGGGTCTGGGGAGATCCAGCTGTAGGCAACCTTACCTTTATCGGTATTCCTACCCATAGAGAGGTTGATTCCATAAGACGCACAAAACAGTTTTGTGAAAAAGGTTTATAGAGAAAACGGTTGCAAAAACCATTTACCGAGTGAAAGAAAGAGGAAGAGGAAAAGGTTCCGGATATCAAATAAAGAGGGAGCAGAGACATACCTCAACAGACCAGGGGCGCTTGTTGCCGTCACATCTCAGAAAAGTACGACCTGCAGACTTTATCTCCTATAAAAGATACATAAAAAAATCTAAGACTTGCCATTGTTAAAAGGAAACGCCTATGGGAAAAAAGGTGGAAAATGTTACGTTTTGAGCTCAAACAGTCCTATCACAACCTTTTGAGAGTCGTCATGATTGACATTTTGTGTCTTTGCATCGAGTGTGGAGAATTGAGAATTTAGCAAACCTGTAGTACTTTGCAGGGTTTGGGATAAGTATCAAGTGAACCCAAATTTTACATGTAAACACATTTAGAGGAGGGTTTTACTTGATCCTAAAAATTAGTTTTTACTAGCCACTCTTTCTCACCACTTGTTGAGGAATGCCTTATTTTGCTATGTAATTTAATATCGGGTAACTGATGTGTTTAGTTTAGGCAGAGTGATCTCTAGATTGGGATTTATATCTTTTATTGGGACAAATGTTTTTCACACCATACATTGGCTACCTCACATTTCCCTTTATTAATAGTTCATCATTCAGTCTTGCTTGGGGACAAGCAATAGATAACCATGGAGGAATTGTTAAACCTCTAATTTGCATGTTTTCCTTCCCTGCTCCTCCCTCATCACCTTATTTTTAGGGAATATTCTTTCGACTTATGAGAAGTATTTATGGGGACTTATGAGAAGTATTTATGGGTGCTTATTGGGAAAACATACACGCTGAAACATGTTGAAACATGATGCTTATTACTAGAACACACTGAATCAAATTGAAACGCGTTAAAACATGCAAAATGGTTGAAGAAAATACAACAATGCATTTTTAATAAGTACTTGATACTGCTGAATTGTATTGAATATGTCAAATGATGTTGAATTGTGCTGAATTGTACTGAAAGTTGCTGAATCTTGATGATAAGTACTTATGATAAATTGATAACAACATGCCCTTATTATGAAATACACTTCAAGTTATTCTTCTTAGTTATGTGATTTGGCTTAACTTCATACTATGTTGGTATGTTGGTTCTAACTTGAGTATATCTAAAGTGGAAGCAATGTACAATGCTAGAAGCATGTTAGGCGAGTGAATGAAACCATCCCATGATTGAACATGCTCAACACCTAGGGCATGTCATAAGTTGATAGAAGCAGCGAACAAGAACCCTAGGACACAAGTGCTCATGCCCTAAACCACAGCTATGCCTAGTTTGGTTCGTCTTCCATAACTGATTCCAGTGAACTGCATGGCTGGCCATGGATAGGGTCAAGGCCTGCATGTAGTGTCTTTTTCCCATTTCTCGTTGACACAAGGGGTTGTGCTCAGCCTCTTAGCCATGCCACTTTTAAGTCGGTCAAGGTTTATTTTATTTATTGCCTTGTGCTTTTGTTTGAAAGGACATCTTTGATGCTTTCTTTTAAGTCGAGCATTAGGGTTTAGAAAATAAATTTTTAGCTTATTGTTCCTTTGGATTCAAGACTTGTTTTGCAGTGATTTTCAGGATTAGTGCTCCTTCATATTACGAGTCCTTAAGTTTGCTTTATAAATCCCTCGCTCTTGACTACTATTATTGTTATTATTTCAGCTTTTAATAATTGTTAATATGGTGTTTATGTGTTTTTATTCTTATAATATTTAGAAGCAAAATCTCACAACTTGGGCGGGGATTAACACACACTAATTATGATTAATTGAATCTTGAATTATCCCAATGATACTTTCGTCATGCCTGTGTTATTGAATTCTACCCTTCTAACCACATGCTCAACAAATTGCTTGAAAGGGTATTCATCTAATTTTATTTGCGTGTCAGGGACATTGAAAACAAAATCTTTGCGTAGTGTGACTTAATAGACTGTTATGATTTTTATATGAAAAACAATTGAAGTTGTAATTACGATTTGGGATTATTTATCTTATCATCCTTTGATTCTTAGTCCCTTGAAAATATGCGACTGTAGTTTTAGCGTTAGTCTTCAACCTTTGAAAGAGGGAGAAGATGGGCTTATTTATGAATCTGTTCATTCATATTGCTTGGATGAGTTTGATGGGGTCAGGAATTGGTTTGCTAGCATAATTGTACTATTAATTCCAACATGAGTGTTTTAAATATATGATTCTTGAATCTTGCTTGTTGACGTAATTAGTTTTGGTCATTGAAAACAAACTCCTTGTGAGATCGGCATGTACTTGTCTGTTGATTACTACAAGTGTGTCATGCACTTGCGGAATAAAAAGCGCAACAGAAGAAACCTTAAGGAGTGTTATCCCTATGCCGCACTATGAAGGACACATGGCTCAAGTAAGCACAGGGGGTTAATGGAGTACACAACAAACATCATTAAACTCTAACAATGTCAAGATAGCTAAATTAAAAGTCAACTCCTTGAAAAGCAACTAATTCTTAAATCAAACACTTAAATCAAAAAATCCTAACCATCTATATTGTGAGGTTACGGAGGATGAAAACTAAGCTTGCCATACAACTACTTCAATTCTAATCACCCACCAGAAATCTCACTTGAAAAGAAAAAAATTCAAAAGTGAGTAGAGTAAACTCAATAACACAACCACGAAACTACAAAAATACTTTAGAAATATTTGCTTATAACCATTTTAAGGAGAAGGATGAATTCAAAATTGCAATAAACCTTTGATGAAAACCTCACGTACAGATATATTTTAGGAACATAGAATTTGAATGAAATATGGTACTCTAAAAAGTTAAAAAAACAAAACTACATACCAAAGCCCGTTCTAAACCGGTAAAGTGATAAATTCAAAGAATTATTATCATATATCTCTTCACATTTAAGTGAATCTTATTTGTAATGCAATACTTTTATAATTATTATTTGATCCCTATCACCTTAGAAATTGTTGTCATGCAGAGGAAAAACATTATTATTTAACCCGCCCTCACCTACAAATTTTGATAGAAAAATATGGCCATATAATAACAATTTTTAAAATGACGGGTGTCAAATAATAATTCAAAGTAGTGGGTTACAAATAATATTTGCATGAATGCGGAAGGAATATATGATAATAATTCTAAATCCAAAGGAAAGAATGTAGAAGGGTAAAAAAAGGTTGGTTTCACAAGCTAGTGTTTTCAATATGAAACATCTTTCTAGATTTACACACACCCCAAGCAAAAATTGGATGATTCTTTGAGACAAAATACAAAACTAAAAGTTCCAAATTAATATGTTAAATAATTAGTTTAGAAATCAAGTTTTTAGTTCAAATAGTTAAATGGCATATATAGTAGAAAGAAGAATGAGCAACTGGTTGGTAACAAGAACTGAAGTCCTGTTTCTAACATTGCTCATAGTAACTAGCCATGTACAAGAGCAATTGCGTTACTCAAATACAAATACAGGAGAACACAAAACTGGTAACAAAGGGTAAACCCCAAAAAGAATAGTTAAAGAGTTCTTAACCATCAAGATCCAAATCAGTAGAATGTTTTTGCCTTAGGAAAAATAAAACCAGTCCTTTCATTTATTTATTTTTTTAGTTCAGGGAAAAGGAAAGATAGGTGAAGTAAATAGTTATTTCAAGAGCACATTCAATTGAAACTTCACTTTTTTTCAAACTTTGGTCAACGTCAGGAGTTTAGTTATAGGATATCATCAGAGTAATGACACCAGGGAAATATTTTAAGACTTTATATTTTCATAACATCCTTCCAGGACTCGTTTATAAAAAAATAATAAAATTAATAGCTTTACAAACAAGTGGATCAATCCAAACTCCAATAATATACATAATCGCTAAAAACATAAAACAGTACTGAGGTGAAAAAAATAATTTAATAAACTAAATCATAGGCTGAATCAGGAATTCACATTCACATTTACACACATTTGTCAAAATTTTCATTATAAACAATTTCTCTTTCACATGATTGCCACTTACTTGAGCTCAACGTCAATAGGGATAAGACTATGATTAGCATATTATACCAAGGAGCTATGTATCCATCATAGGTCCCTAAAGGGAACCTTAGGACTTCTTTACGCTTCCCAAGACATTAAACTTTAAGTTCACGTATAGGCATGCACAAATGTACTTTCTTCTTTAATGCTCATGTCTAGGATATAGAATTTTCTAGGATATATACCAAGTTTGACTTGAACCTTCCCTAGTATATCACACACAAATCTCTTTGGAACAAAGCTCCCAATCTAGAATCTCCATGACATACTGTAAAAGCCCATTTCTAGAGTTAAGATTATTTGCACACAAAAAGTGGGTTACAACCTACCAAAGGTCTCTGAGGCATTTCCAGAAAGTCAACTATAGCTCATTCCACAAAACTCCAAATTGAACAATTCAAAATTTGATGGAAAGAAGACATTTGAGGCTATAACATGTCAAACATTTTATCAAATTCGACTATGCAGGTGCTTTGGATCTTGAACAAGTAGAGGGATCAAAGAATTTTGATAATGGATTCTATAAGATAAAAGAGGATTTTTGGGGTTTAAACGTGTAAAATATTGCATGATCAGCATATGAGAAATTCTCAAAGTTTGATTGCCTTACAATGATGAGGACACCAGCTCTTCCACCTCAATAAGAAAGTTTCTAAGTCTATCACTTCTCTTATATATTGTGCCAAAAACATAATATGTTAGAACCCTAATAAGAGTGTTGAAAACTTTTCTAGGAATTGTATGAATAAAGTTCCTCCTATTCAAAAGAGAAATTAATTCTTAAACAAATTGCCATTGATGGATTGGAAGGTGAAATTCTTGATCCATCAAAAGATGAAGCAAGGAGAAATCTCATAAGAGGATAAGGGGGAAACCATGTATTTAAATGAAGATACAAAGACGGTTCCTTCTCTTCTTAGGGCTTTTGTTAATCCAAGATCGGAGATAAGGAGAGCATAAGGAAAAACCCTCTCTATGGAGGACCAGCCAAGTGGTCTTCCCCTATTCTTTTCTTTTTTTTCCATATTAAAGCATCTTGGACTTTGTGTTAGTCTATACATACGTTTTTTCCCCTCAAAGTAGCTACCCATTATCGTAAAAGTTTTAGCCATTTTCTAACTTTTGGCTAGCCCACCTAATCTATATCTTCACATCTGGATCCTATAACATATTTTAACGTATTGAGCTAGAGTGCATATATGTGCAATTATCAATTCTCAATTTAGAAAGTCAGGAAGTTTTTCCTGACGTTTACCTAAGAAATCCAACAAATTCCTCATAATTAGTTAAGGAAATCAAGGATAATTCAAAAAAAATTTATAGTTTCTACTTTGTAAAATTTCAAGGCATTACATCTTTAGAAATTTCAGGAATACTACTCAAGGATACCTACATCTATGAATGGGTCTTTAGCCTAATTACTTGGCCACCCCCACTATAATCACTCAAGAATGCTAGATTGAAGAAGTGTGTGACTAGATGAGACAAGGACAGTTGCGAAGTAGGGCACATAATCCAAGGAGGTCATCAAAAACATTTGAAAGTTTTTTTAACAACTATCAAGGCATAATACTTTGGCCTTCACCCTATTCAAGTCGATCAAGCTTCATGAAAACGTATTTGTACAAATAGTAAAATGGGGAAATCAAGCTTCAAGCAAGCATCTGTTCTTAGATATTAAAAGGGCAATTCATCAACCACATTTCAAATGAGTAAAGCAATTCTCTTCATCCTAGTATAATGTTTGGATTAAAACCTTGACATTTCATACCATATTTCACCAAGACTTTAGCTTTTAACATTCGTTAATCTAGGATTTTTATTTATATTTTTTATTTTGTTCATAAGAAATAAGTCAAGCTGAAAATTCTTGGAGTTTTTGAGCCCTAGTGGAGCCAAACCATGCAATAAAAAAGGCTTGAATTTAAGCTTAAGAAGGTCAGGAGAAAGATGAAGACAACTAGTGCCAAACAACACTACCGTTGCAAAAACTAACATTAATACGAGTGCCAATTTTGGCATGGTCATGCCAACTAATTTCTTGCATTGCCTATCACATGGAACGACTGTGCCAAACTCGCTACTCGAGGGTTCTATATAAGTACGTTTTCCCCCCATTTGTAATTAAGTAGGCTTTGAGTGGGATTTAGTTTAGAAAATTTGGGTTAGAATCTCTCTTGTGGTCACTCCAACCTCATTATAATTCAATCCAAATTCAAGTTTTAATTGTTTTACTTGATTTCTCTCTCCAATTTCTTATGAATTCATCATCATTCTTAATTTAATTTTCCCTCTCGACTTTCATGCTTTGTTACTATTGTTTAAGTTCATGCTTTAGATAGTTTAGTTTAATGTTAATCTTGCTTTGATGTTAATATGTTCCTTATTAATCAAGTGTTTCTGTTTTTCTTTAGTCCCAATCTCTCGTTCTTCTTTCAAATCTTCCAATTTCAAGTTCTTGCTCTCTCCTTTCAACTCAGGGCTTTGAAATTCAATTTCCAAAGTTGAGTATTTAGTTTAATTATGGTTAGGTTAGAGATAGCTAGGTGAGTTGCCTTATTTGTGGTTAGTATATTTGTTGCTTTCATCTGTTTAGATTAATATTAGATTAACTAGTAAGTTGTCTAGTTTCAACGAGGTCTCAAAGGATGGCAAATTTCTTTATTCCTATAAACTACTTAACAAAATGGCATCGCTATTGGGAATGTTTGTACAAAATTAGGTCATGTTGTGTTTTTTATTAGTTATTTCGTCTTTAGTTAAGTGATGTTTATGTCTTAGATTGGTCATTTGTATTTAAAACCATAAGAATCTATAAAAATAGAAAAAAACTAAAAGTTTTAAATGGAAGTTTTCTATTTTCCCCAATATGGGCCAAAATTGTATTACAATTGTTGAGATCGTTTAAATATTTATCTTGCTCAATGTGCTTGTTATAGCTATTCATATAGGCAATGGGAAATTTGAATGTTGTGAATGAAGGGTTGAATCACAAAACCTAAGTCTTTAAGAAAATTGGGGTTTTCATTCCAAAAGTATGGATGAAGCTTTGGAATTGTTTGAAAGGTTGGTTGGATATACCTATAAGTCTAAAGGGTTGATTTTACTTCTAATATGCCTTTTCCTTATCCATTTACTTTTCATGTTAGACAATATTATGAGGAATAATTTATGGAATCTCTTGCCCCTCCTCCTGAATCCCTTGAATGCTTCCCTTATGTGTGAACTGTATACTTGAGTAAGGAATGGAAAACATAAGAGAGCCAACAGAGAGCATGAATACATGCACAAAGTAATTCTCAAAATTTGTTAAATATCATTTGGAGAGCATGATGCCTATTTTGCATTAGACCAACATTAGTGTAGGATTACACCTACATAAGGCTTACCTTGTGGATGATTTTGAGTCTTCTTCCCCTTTTACTCCTAAATTGCATGTTGATAGTCCATTGTGTGATTTACAGGGTGAGAATAACATCTCTTTATCTCTATCTGCATCTACATCTCCCTTTGAGATTAGCATATTGTTGGATAGACTCAAGGATGTCTTGGGTATCCCCAACCGGCCTCTTCCTCTAGAATCCCTAAGACAGCTCTATGAGTTAGAAGTATGAAAATGATCCTACTATGCATGATTATGGGTATGATAAATGGTACGATTGTTACTTTGTTGAGGAAGAATGTATAGTTAAGGCACTCCTTCGTGGGAGTCATGTGAGGTGTTCGTGCAAAAGGGTGCCCCTTTTTGGTTTGAGCTTGTTGAATATGTGTCCCCTCATCCCCTTAAGATGAACTTCACTTGCCCTACTTGTTCACCACTACCTCTTCCCTAAACATAATCTTTCTAGGCCCATTGACTATAAAATTATATGTGATCTTAATTCGGATATGTTTAGCATGCTTGGGGGTGTGATGAGTCCCTAGCTAACTTTGGAGGTTATAATCCCTCTGTTGACTATTATCATCCTTACCTAGAGAACTTTCTTAGAAAAATCAGCTCGACCACCTTCTGTAATCATTCTTTTGATTTTTCTAAGGCATTTGATAACGTTAAAAGCGTGTTGAATATCATTGATACAATTATGATTATGTTCTCTTACTTAAATGTTTATTGGTTTCATGCTTAGATATTCAATATGCTTCTTTGAGCTTCAACGACATCCGAGTGGCTACCCTCTGTCTTAAATGTGGAGGAGTTGCTGATGCTTCTTAAACTTCATTGAGATACCATCTTAATGAGGCATAGTTTGCGAATGTTAGGTACCCAACCCATAGTGACACCATATTGGGGAGACATAGTTTGGGTATATTTAGTAGCCAACCTAGTGTGGTTATTCCATCCCCTTCTTCTCAGTTTATTTTATTTATTTCTTTTATTTTTTGTACATAGTTGTGTATATTTAGGCTTGTAGCAATCAATTTTTAGGAGAAATTAGGGATGTTATTGAGCTATGATGACTAAGACCACCATTTTGAATGCCTTTGTGCTTGTTTGTTGGGTTGTTAGTGGTTTCATGTATTTTATAGATATTTGTTGTCTATCCTTTTTGTTTCAAATATGTGTTGGCTATTTTTTGAATTTTGTGAATTTGTGTTGGTTTTTGCAATTATTTTGCTTGTATGATTGCTTCTTTGCCCCTTAATAACCATCATAGAGACATTCTCGAGTTTTGTTGTTGGGTGAGGTGACCACTTTTGTACAAATTTTTCAGATATTTTTTGAAAATCCAAAAAGACTTTTTTAGGGCTTTAGGTGCCATTTTGGTTGATTATGATCCCTAATGACTTGATTGTTGGGTTTCATATTAGTATAGTGTGCATGTTAGGATACTTAGTTTAGGATTATTTCTAGTTTATCATAACAATCTCGTCCTAAATGTGCAATTCTATGCCTACATTGTACACTTCATCATTGACTCTTAGTGTTGGGTTCATGGGCACTCTATTTTGTCAAATGGACCTCCACCTTCTTGCACTCACTTTTTGGAAAAAAAAAAGTACAAAAAGAAGGAAAACAAGAGTGCGAAAGAAAGCTTGACTTTAGTACCTCTATTTGGACTTAAATAAGTGTCTCGCATATCCAAATAAACCCATAATTAATGAAGAAGCTAAATATGTGCTAAGTTGTTCCTCATGGATCTCAAGGCCGAATAAGCCAAGAGCTACTCACCCTTGCTAAGTACCACAAGGTGTCAACTGAAAAGAAAATGGGTGGGGAAAAAAAGAGATAACAAAAGAGTGGCACCCATTATGACACTGAATAAAGGGATGTTCATTGGCTAGGAAAAGAGAATCCTGGCCCCAATTTTAGCATATCATTGAGAGCCAATATGCTTTGCTCCTACAGGAAGACGTAAATGTCATTTAATGGCGTAGCTTAAGGTGAAATGTGAGAATCAATGTCATATTTGTAAGCTAAGTGTCTTTTGAGTGTGTATTTTACATGGATGTAGCTTAGTGACTAGGTCATTAGGGTGATCTAATTGATCAATATGGGCATACGTTTGCCCGTTTCTTTTGTTCTTGTGTGCATGTCTGTTTTTTGTGTTTTGAGAAAGATTTTAGGTAAATCTTCTATGAACCCTCAAGAGAACTGCCTCTTCTATTTTGGGGGAACCAAGGGTTTTAAAGTTCTTGTTGCACGTACTAAATGCTACATGATCCCCATGAAAATGAGTAAGGCTTTAGTAGCTTTGTTTTGTTTTCTCAAGGATGAGCAATTTCATGGTGTAAGGGTATTTGGTTGGACTCTAAAATGTGACATTTCACACCTTATTTTGCCAGACTTTAACTTTTAATAATAGCTAACTTTTTATTTTGTTATTTACATTTTGTGTTTCTTTTATTGAAAATAAGACAAAGCAAGCAATGTTAGAGCTTTTGAGCCCCAATGGAATCAAAACATGTAGAAAAGAGGCTTGAGATTCAAGCTCAAGAAGATCGAGAAGAAGATAAAGGTAACTAGCCCAAAAAGCAGCACCATTAGTGTTAGTTTGTTGGCATGCTCCCGGCAGTAGGCAAGGGTTGCCCATACGAACCTGCATGGTTTTGCCATCCTAATTTCCTACCCTATTGCTTTGGTCTTCCAAGTTGCACAGCGAACCATGCCACATGGCACACCCGTGGCAAACTCCTGTTTGAGGTCTATATAAACATCTTCCCTACTATTTGCAATTAAGAAATTCTTAAGTGGGATTTAGATGAGGTGTTAGGATAGGTTAGGGTTAGAATCTCTCTTGTAACAACTGTAAACTCATTCTGAGTTTATTCAGGTTCAAGTGTTTATTATTTCACTTGCTTTCTCTCCCAAAATTTCTTGTAAACTTAACCTCGTCCTTCAATTTTCTTTCTCTACTCTCATCCTTTGTTGTTATTGTTTACGTTTGTGCTTTAGATAGTTGATTTTTTATGTTAAGCTTGCTTTGGTGTTAAGGGTTTGCTTGTTAATCATGTTTCTCTCTCTTTACTCCCAATCTCTCTTCTTTCAAGTTTTTTCTCTATCTTTTTGAGTTAGGGTTTTAAAACCCCTTTTTCAAAGTTGAATTTTTGGTTTAATCATAGGTTAGATTAGAGCTAAATAGGTAAAGATTGTCTTTGGCTAGGGGCAACATCCACTAACTATTTTAGGCCTCAACCACTGTAAATATGTAATTTTGTCCTTTTTCCCCTCCTGTTTCATCTAACATTGAAATTAACATTTACCATTAACATCACCAAGCATAATATACTTCACGCCTGTTTTTTTAGCGTAATTGTATTGATGTTTAGATTTGATTAGTAAAGATTGTCTTTGACTGTGGGCCAACATTGAGATGTATGCCATTCTAATGTCATGTCCTTACCCCTAAACATGAATTTTTGGTTTTCAAGAATGAAGTTACTTGATCCTCACAACAAGGTTTACTCGGGGAACCCTTTTTGAAAACCGCATTCTATTCGACCCACAACTACTCTAAATATATTAGCAAAATGAATACTAAATTTTTACTTAGACAATGTGGTATGATTAGGTATAAAATATCACCTTTAAAATAGAGCTCTAATGGTAAAAAATAAAAAGAATTAATCATAATATGTTGATATACTTTTACTGTACTTTTTATCAATAGGAATAGAGACTTTTATTAGACCCATGTCCCCTTTGGCTCTCCCTTTGGTTTAGGGCCAATGAAAGGCATAGAACTATTTTGCTGGTTTTTGACAAAAATAGCAGATGGCTGCTAATTGTTAGGGGGAAAAAATAAAACTGATTTCGCATCAAGGTAAAAAGGCAAATCATATTTCTAGGCTGACCTTATTGAATTTTCTCGCTTGTTTAAATCAAAATCAGATTTTCAATATTGAAAATTATCTTAGCAAGAACACCCAACATGATAACCATTCCAGGTTTACACTGTGATGCTTGTGATGATGAGGTGTCCAAACATTACATGAGAACGAATGTAGTGAGGATAATTACCCAAAATAGTAGAGAGGAAACAAATGTTTTTTTCATGCGCCTTATTTTGAAGTTGATGGTTTAATTTATGTAGGAGAAGAGCGAAGTGAAAGGCAAGAATATAGAAAGGTTGATTTGTCGAGAGAAATCAATGGCAATAATGGCAATATTATTTAGGAGATGAAATGAGAAATCAAACACTATGGAGATCACCAAAAATAAGTAACCCACATGTGGAAGAAAAGGATACTCACTAGCACCCCTTCCTTCTAAACCTAGGTAGACATGCGATAACATATGTGCTGTGATTTAGAGATTTATATAGAAAAAAGCTAAATTCTAGGAGCTTATGGTAAGAAATTATATATGAACACAAAAGGCTCTTTGTAATCTTTCTATTTGGGACACCAAAAAGTGAACAAGGAGGAATGGATCTCTTATTCTCTTTCCTTTAAAGTAATATAACTGTAACAAAAACCACTATGCAACACACATTTATTTATGCATATCTTTTTTTTTTATGAAAGTTCACATTTTTAAATGAAGAATTGTTGGACCCTCTACAGTATGGCATATCAATGTATAGGGTTTATTAAGTTGACTAATAAGACTTTGATACATTTTAAGATTATTATATCCAATCAGAAGTTAAATAGCATAAATAAATATAAGCAAAGATAAATGAGATAATCAAGATAGATTAAGCAGTAAAATACAGATAAAAGAAGAATTAGAGATTATAGAGTCAAAGTAAGGATAACAAGAGAAGAATGAGGCTCACCCAAATTAGTCTTCAGCTCTGTACTCGCCTAAGGTCTTTCATTGACCTTATGATGCAATCAATTCACTGCCACCAATGACAGTTCAGTAAGAATCTGTTGACTCCTCGCCAACAATCAGAGTTTTCTCAAGGCACTCTGACAAGCCTAACTTCTAGAGTCGTCGAACTAGCAGAAGCACATTGACCAACAAGAACCTCACGACTCCTTGTTGTCTACAGAGCTTTCCCTAAGCACTCTACAATAGCTTGTACACAATTCAACAAGAGCACCCTAATTCATTGCAACAAGCAAAGTTCTCTCAAGGCACTCTGATAAGCCAAGCTCCTAGAGTTCACACAAGCTCTCAGGAGGACAACACTCTCATTACAGAAGTAGTGAGTCTCACTTAATTTTATCACATAGGCGATACGGAGAGTTGGAAGAGATGAGTATGTATGTTACAAGCCTGGTACAATGTGCTCAGTTTTCTAGCCAAGCGCTCTAACCTTTTCCCTTCAACTATATCTGCTACTTATAGTCCTTTGTGGTATTTGAATAGTTTCAGGTTGATGGCATAACTATTATGACAACTTTTAATCTCATCCCTTTATCTGAAGTTATGGGAATGATTTTAATGTAATTTCAAGTAGTCTGATCCTGTCGATTTTTACACAAATCTTCTTAATTCACGCTTAATAAAATTTTCTTTGAGGGTGGTAATATGTTGCCATTCTCTTATAAATGTAGCCTTTGATGTAGATACAACAACAACAACAACAACGCCTCCCAATGTGGGTCCGGTTTTCGCGGGGGTAGCCTTTGATGTAGATGTTGTGCCTTAATCCTCTAGCTAATCAACTGGATCAGCTTAATCAAGGGGACTTGATAAGAAAATGTCCTGGCAACATTAAATGGTTCATGTTGATAGCTAGTTGTGTCCCCTAGTAGTGTTGAAATTCAACTATCTTGAATGCTAGTAGTTGATTTTCTTCTTTATCTTGGGATTTAGAACATGCTTGATACGGCCGCAAGCGCACGGTGGCGTTGTAGCAAATCAAGATCGATCCCATAAAGACTTAGTTAAGCTATTATGTTATATTTCGTCAAGATAGGCTAAGTGAATCAATACGTGGTATTAAAATTAAACTAATCTACTATCTAATCCAATTGATAAATAATAATTGGAATTAAGTAAAATACGCAATCAATTGATCCATGCATCAATCAAGCACTTTTTTTCATAATTGGTTGTTTTAAAATCGAGATAATCGAAGTATCACAACCCTCTTTCGAGGTGAAATGAAATACCTAAGTCTACCAGCTACCATTTCTCAAGGGCTCTCGACTTGTTTAGATTCGTTAAGCATGTGATTATCATGTTCGTGGTTTCTCAATGGGTGTGCTCTCTCAAAATTCCAGACAATCGAGTCAAATCCTATGGCTCTAGTATCGAATTTTACCTTTCAGTCCTTCACCCAATACCCAAAACATAGAAGAAGGTGATTAAATTCCTTGTAAGACAATAAACATCTAGGATCCAATAAAACAATCCAACAATTTCAAAATACTCAAAGAGGTGAACAACAAATCAAGAACATAATTGGTATTTGCATAAATCCAAAATCAAAACAACTAAAGATAATCAAAATTACAAAACATAAATCCAAAGATAATGAGAAAAGAGAACAGAAGAGAAGAGAAAAGAAATGCCCAACCAATTCACGCGCTCGAATCCGTCGATTGCAAACCCGGTGTGGAATCCTCGTAAATCCTCACTTGAATTTTGTCTCTCTTCATTTTATCTATCTAAAATCCTAATCTAATTGATAAACTTGAAGAGAGGAAAAATGGAAATGGATGGGTGTGTCGAAATGAGGCTGACAGCACCCTTTTTATAATGAAATTTCTGGAATCCCAACTACCACAAGTATTAATGGAATTAAAACTACCTGAAAGTCACAAAAGTCGTGAGGAAAAAAAAAGCATCGGGGGAAATGAGGACACCACGGACCATGGCCATTTCCATGGAGGGTCAGTGGTTAGCTCTAGCTTAACATTCTTCTATTCTTCCGTGGGCGCAGCAACTCAGGGGCATTCGTGGGGAGTCAAATACACTCATCTAAGATGAAATCTATGGTAAAATGATCCAAAAACCTACAAACATAGAAAAGAACCATACCCAAATGTAAAATGGAAAAAAAGTATAAATTATAATAAAAAGCACATAAGTCTCCCTAAAAATGCAGCAAAATGGCCCTAAAATGATATACACATTAAGCACTTATCAAACTCCCCCATGCTTAAACTGTTGCTTGTCCTCAAGCAAACATTAGAGAAAACCGACAAGGGGAGATGCTTCTAAGACTCAAAATGGTTAATAACCTCCTTAAAGTAGGCAAGTCATAGTATATCACAAGCAAAAATGCCAATCAATGGCAACCCCGAGTAGTGTGCAAGACATTTCAAAATCAAAAGGAGGAGAAGGTTTTCAAAGAAATACAAGATCACAAGCTTGATACCAAACTGGATCACCCCCAAGGAACCATAAAGCACATATGCAAGCAGATGAGACCGTAAAACTAAATAGACTAGCAGAACCTCACTTTGGGGAAATGTGAATCACTCCCACTCATGTGTTTGAAATACAGCATGGGTTCACTCAAGACTCATTCTAAAGATGCACTCTACCATACGCTTGCAAAGACTCTCACGTCTTAAAATCAGAATGAGGAGAAGGTTTTCAAAGAAACACGAGAACACAAGCTTGATGTCAAACCGGATCACCCCCAAGGAACCATAAAGCACATATCAAGTACATGAGATCGTAAAACTAAATAGACTGGTACAACCTCACTTTGGAAAAATGTGAATTACTCCCACTCATGTGTTTGAAATACAACGTAGGTTCACTCAAGACTCATTCCAAAGATGAACTATACCATTATGCTTATAAGGGGAGATGCTTCTAAGACTTAAAATGGTTAATAACCTCCTTAAAGTAGGCAAGTCATAGTATATCACGAGTAAGAATGCCAATCAACAGCAACCCCAAGTAGTGTGCAATATATTTTAAAATCATAAGGAGGATAAGGTTTTCAAAGAAATATGAGACCACAAGCTTCATATCAAACCAGATCACCCCTAAGGAACCATAAAGCACATATGCAAGCACATGAGATCGTAAAACTAAATAGACTGATACAACCTCACCTTGGGGAAATGTGAACCACTCCCACTCATGTGTTTGAAATATAGCATGGGTTCACTCAAGACTCATTCTAAATATGCACTCTACCATATACTTGCAAAGACTCTCAAGTTCTCCATCACTCAAATGCAGTGTGCACAAGACAATTAAGAGAACTTTATATGGGTTGTAGAAGGGTTAAGGAAATGAATGGACTAATGCATTTGGGTAATGTGGAGCTAGCTAGCCAAGAGACTAGGAGCACCCAACCAAAGCACCAATTAACCAACAAGTTTACCAATACTCCAAACCTCAATAATACAATGAACATATCCCAATGAATCATGTAGAAAATGAGTTGATTAATAAGGAACTCAAGCCATTTACATATCCACTGCTAATCACTGAGTTTTTCTCTTTTTTTAAAATTTGTTTCTTTTTCTCCCCTTTTTTTGCTTTTTTTTTCAACATAACTTTTTTCCTTTTTTTACGAAATGAAATGAAAATATCAATTACTAAAAGATATAAGGCCACCAATTGTTAACTCACAACCGAATATATATATGCACAAATTGAACAAGAGGGAACCAAAGCAAATGCTCAATAACATCTATCCCTCAACAAACCAACATACCAAAGCCACCTTCAACTTAATTAACCCCGAAATACCCACAACATAGATAAAGTGATGCTCCATAGACTTGGCTTAAAGGTATGAATTTGTGTCTCGCCAAGGGCTAAGATGAAGAAATCACCACAAAGATAGATATAAGCTCAAAGCGGCTAACAAAGGGAATAAACATGTAACACAGGAGGTAGGTTATTTGGCCATGTGGCTAAAATGACGAAAGAAAGAAACGTCTTTATCATATCATCAACTATGCACATGCTAATGTAGTTTTGAATCTAGGCAAGTTCTAGAGAGGCAACATGAAAGAGCCACACACATAAAAGACATATGAGACTAAATATAATGAATTAGTCCAAATAAGGCACAAAATTTCACGGGACATCTACCAAAGTCTCATCTAGCTCATAAACAACTATCATGTATAGACATTACTGCTAAAGACTTTACGAGACAACAAAGTTCTCGAACATCATTGGATGTTATCTCAAACCAATCCACTCCATCTCTACATGCAATCCTATGTGCAAACCTAAATACAACACACTAATGCAAACAAAAAGTAACCTAAAACTACATGCTCTAATTAGTATGCAAACAAAAAACCAAGATGAAAAACATGAAGTTACCCTCCCACCATGGTTAGATGAAGCATTATTATTCAAAGGAAAAAAAAAGTAAAAGAAGGGAAAGGACAAACAAAATATAACAATCTCACCAGGTTAGGTGGTGGGTACACAAAAGCTAAGGCCTCCACGCAAACAGGCATAATGGAGCATCAGCCACTCCAACACAACTTCAAGATTTGGCGCATCAAATCAAACATAGTCAAAGCCAATTAAAGCTTGTCAAACACGGCATCATGGGATTTACAAGCATGGCAGTAACAGAGCATCAAGATAATGACAATAAAAGAAAGTTAGCACTTTGTTCAACAAACCAAATACAATAAAAAAAATCAAAAGAGAAACCAAAGAAAGCATTCCACATTATTGTTCTGGGTAGGTCCTCTAGGCATATACAATAAGGGTCAATAAAGGGATCATATCCTCTTAAGTAACCTATGGATGTAAAATTGTCAACATCTTCCACCAAACATTTTAGACATGTTATCCACAGAGCCCAAATCAACTTTAGCACCATAAACCATAAGATTATCAATGGGCATATCAATGTAATATTCGTGGGAAAGAGAGGGTAATGAACAAATAGGGGAAACATGCGAATGATCAAGGGGATTAGGGAGAACATTATTACAACCAAGGCTAGGAGACTCCTCATGCATAAACAGATCACGTGACCCCCCGAAGGAGTCTCAGCTAGATTATGAACCTTATCATAAATATCTTCCGACTCAAAACATGTAGCAACAACACTAAATCTAGCAACTCCCCCAAAAGGTTCACCCACCTCGAGCCTCGTACACTGAGCTAAAAAGAAGAATGAATCATGTAAGGTCAGGACAACATCATTATTGTCCATGAATGATGCAAAGTCAGGTTCAGCATAGCATGCCTAATAAAGACATAGATTTATATCATGGTCAGAAGGATTAAACATATCGCACGAAAAAAGGGCATAATAATAAGATCTGGAATAAAATACTCAAGGATTAAAGCATAAATATCTAGAAACACGACTAGCCTTCTCAAATTCAAATGAATCCAAGCAATCCACTCAAGGAAATACCATGCCTCATCAACATTTTTACCATGAAAACCCTAATACTCTAGAAGAGCACGGGTTTTACTATTCACACCCTTATCAATAATCTATAAAATTTCTCAATACCCACACAATGACCACATTAAGCAAAAAAAGCATTTAAACGTTTAATGTACCTCTAAAATAATTCATGCTCGAATTGGGGAAAATGGAAAATGGCCATGGTTTTTTGTCCTTTCAAATGTTTTTTTATTTTTTTTAATTTTCAAAAATTTGTTGGTTTTTTTCCTAAGAGAAAACAAAACGCTCAGTCAAATCTATTGAGAAAATCCCAATATTCGATACTAGTCCCTGGCAGCGACACCAAAAACTTGATCGAGCCACAAGTGCACGGTGGCGTTGTAGTAAATCAAGATCAATTCCACAGAGACTTGGTCAAGCTATTGAGTTATATTCTGTCAAGATAGGCTAAGCAAATTGATACTTGATATTGAAATTAAACTAACCTATTATCTAATATAATGGATAAATAATAATTGAAATTTTAAGCAAAATAAGTAATCATCTAATCCACACATCAATTAAGCACTTCTTCCTTAATTGGTTGTTTTAAAACCGATAATCAAAGTATCACAACCCTCTTTCAAGGTGAAATGAAATACCTAAATCTACCAATTACGGTTTCTGAAGGGCTCTCGATTTGTTTAGATGCATTAAGCATGTGATTATCATATTCGTGGTTTCTCAATTGGTGTGCTCTCTTAAGACTCCACACAATCAAGCCAAATCCTATGGTTCTAATATCGAATTTTACCTTTCAGTCCTTCACCCAATACCCAAAACATGCAAGAAGGTGATCAAATTGCTTGCAAGACAACAAGCATCTAGGATCTAATAAAACAATCCAACAATTCCAAAATGCTCAAAGAGATGAATAGCAAATCGAGAACATAACTGGTATTTGCATAAATCCAAAATGAAAACTACCAAAAATAATCAAAATTACAAAACATAAATCCAAAGATAATGACAAAAGAGTGGAGAAGAGATGAGAAAAGAAATATTCAGACAATTAATGCACTTGAATCCGTTGATAGCAAACTTGGCCTAGAATCCTCGCAAATCTTCACTTCAATTCTCATTCTCTTCCTCTAATCTATCTAAAATCCTAATCTAATTCCTAAAATTGAAGAGAGGAAAAATGGAAATGGATGGGTGTGTTGAAATGAGGTTGAGAGCACCTTTTATATAGTGAAACTCCTAGAAGTTGAACTGCCACAAGAATTAATGGAATAAAAACTACCTGGAAGTTAAAAAGCCGAGAGAAAACAAAACACCTCGGGGGAAATGAGGACACCACGAACCGTGGCCATCACCACAGAGTGTCTGTGGTCATCTCTAGCTTGACATTCTTTTGTTCTTTTTTCCTTCCATGGGCATGGAAACTCAGGGACATCCGTAGGGAGTCAAAATATACTCACTTACGATCAAATCTGGGGTAAAATGATCAAAAACCTGCAAACACAGAAAAGAACCAAACTCAAACATAAAATGGAAAAAAGAGTATAAATTATAACATAAAGCACATAATTCTCCCTAAAAAATGTAACAAAATGACCACCAAAATGATATACAGTTTAAGCATTTATCAATGCCCTAACATAATCAAGAGAGATTACCTAAGTAATCTTCAACAATCATGTGAAGAAAAACTAAATAAAGTTAATCTTTTTAGTTAATGAATTACGTACTTGGGAATGCAAAGATTCCTATAGGAAAGATGGAAAAAATACACTCATTTAGGATCAAATCTGGGGTAAAATGATCAAAAACCTGCAAACACAAAAAAGAACCAAACTCAAACATAAAATGAAAAGAAGAGTATAAATTATAACATAAAGCACATAATTCTCCCTTAAAATGTAACAAAATGACCCCCAAAATGATATACAGTTTAAGCATTTATCAATGCCGTAACATAATCAAGAGAGATTACCTAAGTAATCTTCAACAATCATGTAACAAAAACTAAATAAAGTTAATCTTTTTCGTTAATGAATTACGTACTTGGGAATGCAAAGATTCCCATAGGAAAGATGGAAAAAATACTTTTATAAACTCTTTAATAGGAATCAAGTACCCACAAAGGAGAGAACAAGGGTGGGGCTGAGAGGCAATAGTACTATCAATGTTGTAGCCCTATTAGCGAAGAGGAGATTAAAAAGGCCCTATGGATAATGCCCAATGGAAAGGTCATGGGTCCAAACCAAATTCATATGGAGATATGGTAGCGTTTGGGTGAAGAGGTAATAAAAGGGTTAACAGAGCTTTTTAAAGTCATTCTTAGGATTGCAAAGATGCCCAATGAATGGAGATTTAGTACAATTATGCCCCTTATAAGAACAAGGGATATATTCGAAATTTTAACAATTATAGCTGTATAAATTTGCTTAGCCACGATATGAAATTATAGGAAAGGGTGATTGAAAGAAGGCTTAGGAAGGATTTTTCAGTCTCAAAAAACCAGTTTGGTTTTATGCTAGGAAGATTAATAATGAAGGTGATCCAACTCCTTAAAAAGCTTATACGATTGTACAGGGATGGTGAAAAGGATGTCCACGTGGTAATCATAGACATAGAGAAAGACTCTGCATGAAGTGCTATAGAGGTGCTTGAAAGAGAAAGGAATGTTCATTGCATATATCCGAGTTATGCAGAATATGCATGAGAGACTAAAGATGAGTATTTATACATCAGGAGGTGACACTAATGACTTTCTAATTGATATTTGACTTCATCAGGAATCAGCTTTAAGCTCATCTATTTTCCTCATTGTTCTGGACAAACTCACCTAAGAGATCCAAGATGAGGTACTATGGTGTATATTATTCTGGGAAGATATTATCCTTATTGAAGAGACTAAGGATGAAGTTAACATTAAGTTGGAGCGATGAAGCAATACTCTATAGCCTAGGGGTTTTAAATTAAGCATATCAAAAATTAAATATTTGAGGCATGGTCCCAGTGGAGTGAAATAGTGCAGTGGAGAAGTGACCAACGATGGGATAGCAATTCCAAGGGTAAAGTTTAAATATTTGGGCTCATTCGCTCAAGAGGAAGGGACAAAGACATTGACCACCATATTCCAGTGTGATGGCGAATATGGAAGAATGTGTTAGGGGTGTTGTGAGGTTAGAGGATTTTGTGAGATTAAAAGGCAAAGTTTATCATACAGTTGTTAGACCAGCACTGTTGTCTGACTCTGAGTGTAGCGACGTCCTGAGATTGTTGGTAGTAGAGATGAGGGTGATTCAGTGGATATGAGGCCATACGAGATTAGATAGGATAAGGAATGAGGTTATTATAAACAAAGTAAAAGTGGCACCCATAAAAGATAGGATGAGAAAAACTACACCAAGACAGTTTATTCATGTGAAGAAGAAGAGTGAGGAAACACCTATGAAAAGATGTGAGATGATTTATCGCATAAAATACAGAAGAGGAAGAGGATAGCCTACAAAAAGTTGTGAACGAGATTATTAGACATGATTTGAAATTTTCATAACTAATAGAGGACATAGCTCAAGATAGAAATTTGTATAGGTCTAGGATTAAGGTTTTGGACTAGTAGGTATCTATCTTCTGATCACTCCTTTGGCTTATGAATAGTAGAAAACATGTGTTATTATACTGGCGATTATGTTATCTTATGTTTGGCATAGTTTGCATGCTAGTAATACCCTTATCATAACTGCATTATTACTCCCCCACCTCAGATTGTTTGAATTCTAAACTGCTCTTAGCCAGGTTAGTATTATGTTGTTGCTTGATACTTAAGGTACGTACAACTCTTACCCCTCCTCTGTTGTTTATTGTAATTAATTTTATTTAAGGGAATTATGTCTTATGTTTGTTATATTTGTCTATCAAGTGATTTCCAATTTCTAAAATATTTTCTTAGAACTTTTTTAGGTGGGTCCATTAAAATCTGTCTCTATAAACAGCTATGTCTGTAGAGGTAAGACTGCCCACATCTAGACCTCCCCAAACCCTAGGAACATGGGACCCACACTTGAAGTTGTTATTGTTGTTGTATTTTCATTCACATTAACATCACTATTGTTGGGAAAGTGTCAAAACGTATTTTGTATCAGAGAATCAATGAATGGTCAATAATTGTTGTAATCAAGAATAATCATACCTTCAATGTGAAATTATACGGAATAATAAATACACTAAGCAACATACAAAGACTTTGATTTGATGAGATTACTTAGGATTATTCAATCTAAGTATATGCTTATGATGGCTTCTGTCATATGCATGAATCTAGCTATGTTGTTAGTTTATCATACTAACTGTCATATGGTAACAATGACAGGACTGTGACATATCATGTTGCCTTTCATCAAAACTAGGCTCTGACTCTTTTGGCTTAGCAACCTCCCTCTTTTTTATGAAAGGCAACTAATCCCATCAAAACTTAAAGTAAGATGGCACAATGGCAGATATAGTATAACAGAGGAAAAGAATGCAAACTCTTAATCTTGCTAATGCTCCCCCTAAGCAAGCAATCTTGAGGACCTACGGAATTAAGCAACAATAAGTAACATAGCAACAAGTAACTGTTCTCATCGATAAACATTCATTAGAAGGTGGGCAAGTATAGTATAGGAACTAAGAAATAATAAGAAATAACATGAAAAAAATGGGATTACCACTTAAAATTGAATGATGACCTGCCGTTAGAGAGGGATACAGATATAAACATTCACATGAGATAAGGTCTTCTACCAAGAAGGCACACCTGCCTAGTAAAAAAAAATATTTGTCAACTAAAGAGCACACAGATGTTCAGTTAGGGCAGTGAGATGACAAGAGGGGTCACATAGACCCAACTAAACAACAAACAAAATAAAAAAAAAGTTATAACCATATAATGAGGGGTTCTGCATGCTTAAGATTATGGTTTGAGTTGACTTGGCAGGGCTAAGAGTAGGAAGGCCAACGGAGGAAGAAGTTGCCTTAAAAGGTATCGAAGACTTCTCAAAAGGCTCGCTGGCTCTTTCATGGGACTAATCAAAGGCTCTGATTCTTGGCCTTTAATCTCTTTTGTCTCCCTTATACAGATAACCGTATTGTCACCTGGTGCTTTGAGAGATTCTTCTTCATACACAATAGTGAATGCCTATAACTTTTGTCCATATCAATGATCTCGGCTTAAAGACTCGCACTGAAATCATTGCGTCTAGTCACCTCTAACTTCATCCCATTGACCACGATAGTGAGTTTGGGGATTTCACTATGTAAAAGGGCAACTAGATCATCTGAGATTCCACTACCAATGTAATAACCCAAATAGAGTGGTTGGTGAATCAGATACTCCAGCATCACGATCCTATTCCTGTAGTTGGGTAGACTCCCGTTCTTGTAAGCCATAGGATGCATTTCCTTCTCTTATTCATCCTCAATGACCCTAGTTAACTGGTATTCTTCAAAAGATAATGAGTTGATATATCTATGTAAAACCTCAAAATTCTCAAATTAGATATATTCATTTTTTTCTAAAGTGGACCGACATAGAGGGTTGAGCTCATTAGGTGATTAGATTTTTTGGGGAAATTAAGGAGGTATTTTTATATGATAGTTCAGGCAATACAAGCCAAAAACTAACTTCATTTTCAATTCTTTGCAACTAGAAATTTCAAAAAACTTTAAAGAAAATTATTTTTGCACCGATGAGCTTTTGAGCCAACAAAATCAATCCATTTCCCCCCCCCCAGTCATGCGAAGTAAAAACAATTAATAAAGACATTTTCCCTCCTCGTCCTTCCTTTTTCATCTCTTTCCTCCTCCCACTAAACGCTAACGCTAGAGGATATTTTCCCTAATCTGAATCAGTCCATTCCCCTCCTAATCTCCCCTACCTCTTTCAAGCCTAATCTCCTCTTCCCTCTCTCTCTCTCTCTCTAACGCCGCCACCGGTCAGCCCGTCGTGCTCCTGCTGCCACCCGCAGCCTCTGGCCACCCTCTTCCTTCTTTTGGTGAGAATGTCTAGGGTTTATGAAAACCTTAGCAAAAGTGTTCTATTTTCTTAAAGATTCTTCATAAATCTACTTTGATCTATAAGTCTAAGTTTCTTTATGCCTTCCTTGAGTTTTAGATTTATATTTTTTGGTTTAAAGAATTGAAACATCCCAAGCCTCTTTCTTTTCCCTCAAACTCTCTTTCAAGGTAAAGTTCGATCTTTAACCCCATAAATTTTATGGCTTAGACCGGACTAAGGGTTGGAATTAGTGGGGGAATGAAGACATAGTATGAATGCATTATGAAATATTTGGGCAGGGAATGATTGGGTTTAAGACCAAAACATAGGGCAACTTTAAGAAATTCCTAGTTATAATTGGCTTGTCAGAAAATCGTGAAATTTACGTGGTTGATAGATCTATGAGTCCGATGTACCTAAAATTTTGAATTATATAAATTGGAGTTAAGATCAGGAAATTACGATCAAAATATGACGACTATGCAAATCTAGACTGCATTAGACAATTTGGAGACTTTGCCAAATTTGAACTAGTTAAGCCCAGAATCTGATAATCACCCTAAAATGAAAGTTCTATTATACGAACTAACTTTCTAGAGTGGGCTTAATCTCCAAAATCTGATATCCAGAATGGGAGTTATAGCCTCTAGAAGTTGGACATAAAATCTGATCCTAATCTGGATAGTGCATGCAATGGCCAAGTAGAGATATGAAGATTCCAAAAGTTCACTAAAAATTATTTTGGGATTCTAACCTAGTAATTAGGCATAAAATAGAGTTAAGGAACTTATGGGCCAAATATTCATTATGCACAATTTTTGCTATGGAGCAAGACTAACAAAAACCACTTTTGGGAAATTACATAGGTCCAAGCTAGCAACGCGAGTTGAAGCTTAGGCATTGCTTCCAATTAGGCAACAATCGTACCCTAACTCCGCGGAACGTCCTTTATAAAATGTGCTTGTGGGTTGGCTTTATTGATTTGAATTAATGTTTGAGAAAATCTTTGTGAATAAATGGGTGTGATGAGATTTTTTTCAGTTATTATTAAAGTTGGCCTGGAATCCTAGCTTTGCATAAACGTACATCTCAACGTCTTGTTTGAACATGCCTCTAATGGTTTTGGATAGTATAGGGCCAGGATGGGTTAAATGCAAGTTGAGCTCTTAACCTTTAAAGTATAACAGTTAAGTGAATTACTTAGGCCAGACAAGGGAGGTTTGCTCCCGATTGTAAGAAGGCCTCATAGCCTTTCTGAGTGATTGCATGCATGGTGCAGCCATGTGTCACCTTTTCGATAGACGTGGACCAAGTTATCGGTAACCATCCAATTTGATGGTAGGGCATGATGTGGTTAAGCTACTACATTTAAACCAAATGCAGACTATGAGACCTAATAAGGTCGTTCACCTTTTTATTTTGGCAAACTGACCTGAGTTAGACTGGGATGAACTTATGGTGCGTGTTAAGAATGGTTGGGTGCCCTTTTATGAGTCATTCGAATTGTCTGTATTCGCCTATCCCTAAACTATTTGAAATGAATTTAATGTGTTTTATTATTAGGGGTGGTTGTTACTGAGCATGTCTCACTCTGTAAAATGTTTTTTGAAGGTGATGTCCATGAGCACGTGGATGGGACATTCGTTTAGAGCAGGGTTGTTTACTCGTAGGAATAGATTGTGTCTTAGCTAATTTCTATTTTAGAGTGGACATTTGACTTAGTCTTGCATGCTGGACTTGATTTTGTTGTTGACTTAGCATTAAATGTTCATTAATGGATTTTCCTGTGATACTCATCCTTGCATTTCCTAACAAGGAATAAGGCGGTAACCCCCTAGTAGGTTATCCCCTGCCATGTAGGTTAAATTTTAGTAACTAACTGAAATTAGAAATTTTGGGGTGTTACAATCTATCATTATTTTCATCAATGACAATACAGATGTTTTCTTCAATAATCTTGGTGTTTTTGCTGCAAACTAGATAAGTTTTACTATAACATGAATATCTCATAAGAATACCTTCTTCACTCCTTGGATCAAACTTGTCAAGATTGCTCTTTCCATTATCTTGAACGTAGCATTTTCTCCCAAGTACTTTGAAGTAAGACATAATTGATGCTTTTTCTCTGGAACAACTTATAGGGAGTTCTCTTCAAGATTGATGTGACTAGGCAAATGTTAAGGATGCGGTCAACCATGTTAGAGCTTCTGCCCACAAAACCACTGATCATGGTTCTAGCCATGTCTTCAAGAGTTTTGTTTTTCCTATCAACCACTCCATTTTGCAAACGAGTTCTTGGAGCTAAAAATTTATCAGACATGTCATGTTTCTCACTCTTTACTGAAGTCTTCTTCATGAAATTGCAATGATGATCATTTCTAATTGCTTTAACTGTCAGACCCTTTGACTCCTGCACTTGTTTGATTAGTTTGACAAATTCTCTGAAGGTTTCAGTCTTATCATTTAGGAAGATAGTGCATGTGTATCTAGAGTAATCATCAATAATAACAAATATGTACTTGCTTCCTCCTAAACTCTAAATTCTAATGGGGCGCACAAGTCTACGTGTAACATTTCTAAGGGTTTACTGATTGACACACACTTAACTAACTTCAAGGATACTCTGTCTTGTTTTCCCCTCACACATGCATTGTAGACTCTGTCTATAGTGAACTTGTAATTGAGTAGTCCTCTAACTAGTTCATGGTTTGAAATTTTATCACTATGCATCACCTAGTCTCTTCTATACAAAGCTAGCATTCATCATGATTCATCTTAAGATAAGCAAGGTTCTTATATTTAATATCATCTAGATAGACAAGATAGGTATTACCTAGTCTTGGTCAAGCGAGTGTGACTTTTCAAATATAAACATTACATTAGGATGAGGTGAAAACTACCCGAGTTCCTTTGTTAAAATTTTGAGATACACTTAACAATTTAAAAATTAATTCTTATACTAAGTTCAAATTACCAAGTCAGATAGAGGTATTTTTATCAGCTTTACCACGTCCAATGATTTTTATTTGCATTTGTCTTCAAATATAACTTTTCCTTCATCCTTCATGTGGAATCTCAATGAAGAGAGATGTATTTCCAGTAATATGCTTCAAATATCAGTTGTCCAGGTACCATATGTCTTCTTTAGTCTTCAGAGATACCTTAGAATAGAGGGTCAAACCTTTGTATAGCCTCTGACTTATCCTTAGGTCCTTAAAACAAAAGACAGATCTTCAACGTCTGTTTTTCTTAGGCTCGTAAGTTTCTCTTTCTTCTTTTCTTTTATCAAAGTGCTTTGATTGCTCTATCTTCTAGAGTTAGAATGATCATAAAGACTTCTAAATTGTAAAGCATTCCTAGATCTATCATCAGAGTGTGAGTGCTCATAATATCTTAATAAAGATTCAAAGCGACAATGACTTCCCCCGAAGTTGGATCCTCTATTATGTCCTCTGTGACACACGAGATTCCTATTAATCCTTTCAGAGTTAAGGTTTCTAAAGTGTCATTGACTTGTTTTGACGTCAGCAGCTCCCTATAGTCCATTGAGATAGTCAAGGTCTCTCTGTTCTCTTTTGACAAAGTATCTTTGTTCTGCTTGAAGTCTCTTTGAGTTTGTAAGCTTGCCAACTTCTAAAACTCCTAAGTCTATCTAGATCATTCACATGTGTAATTCCTTCACAAAGAAGTTTTTTAAACCTTTTTGTTTGAAAGATCAAACCCCAAGCCTTCTTTATTCAAGGAAACCCCTTATGAAGCAAGAAGTCTTTCTTGGTTTTCTTGCCCCATCATGAATTTTAAAATGTTTTTTGACAACATATTATTTTCCTTTTTTAAAAGTTCTGCTTCATTTTCAGCAGTATATACCTTTTCAATGAAATGTTCATAAAGATTGTAGAGAGATTACGATTCTTTTAAGGAAACTTTTGTGCACCCTTTCGGATCATGGATTTCTCTTTTCAAAGTCTTTGAGTTTTACTAAAGGTTATTCATATTCTTCTAGTCCGTGAAGTTTTTAAATTTCTAAACCTTTCTTTTTTGCAAGAGATTTAATTTTTTCACGAAGTGATCAACTTGAGCTAGGCTTGGCAAGTTGTTTTTCCTGTGGACAATAAGTTCAATATGATCTAGAAAGAGATTGAAGTTGAATTTGTACCTGTTTTAGCATATGATTGTGCACATTCTTATCCTAGTAGCTCTATCTTAATGTGCTCTTATAGCTCTTTCCCTAGATCTGTCACTTTCATCAAATCTCATGTTAGAGGGTTGGCATACCATGAGACAGAGATATGTTGTGTCTTCATTCTCATTAATCCTTACCATTGGAGTCACCGTCACTCCAAGCTACTGCCATTGTCATTTTCCTTTGAGATTCTTTATTGTAGTGGACTTCTTAAGATTTGTACAATCCTTCATCATATGTCTTGACTATCACAATCAAAGCAAGTAATGTCACTGTTAGATTTTTAGAAAAGAGGTTTGTTCCCTTTCAGTCTGGACAAGCTTCCTTTAGAGAGTCTCTTGTAATCAAAACTTTATTTCGTAAGAAAGTTCTTAAATTGCCTAGCAATCATGGCCATTGCTTCCTCTTTATCTTCAAAAGATTGATCTTACATTTGGTTGGCACTTGGACCTGGAAAGGCATCTTAGCAAATTTCTGACCATTACTTCATTTTAGTAGGTTTTCCTAAGTGATTTGAGATTTCTTACAATCCCTGTCAATGTTGTGTGCATTTCTTTGAAATACTCTTTTAGCAGCACCTTGAAGAGCTCTTACTAATGAACATAGATGCTTATTTTGGTTTCTTTGACTTATTCCTTTATATGTGATGATTAGCGTGCCCCACATCTCCTCAGTAGTCCTACAAGTTAAACTCTATTAAACTTACTCGGATCAATTGCACATATAAGTATCTTTAGAGCCCAGTCATTCTTTTGGGTTCTAGCTCTTAATTCTTCTATTCATTGTACTTCTTCCTTAATAAACCATCTCTTCACCATTGTCTCCTTGCTTGACTTTCATAGGTACATAGTTTCCTTTGTTGGTAATGATTTATATTTCTAACTCCTTATGCTTTAAGAATATCTGCTTCATGTTTGTTCTAATAAGCAAAGCTAGTCCCTTTAAATAATGGAGGTCTAGTTTATAGTTTACCTTGATCCACTTCTATGTACCAAAGGTTGCTATGATTTTTACTTATTTTGATTATTAGATCACTTATAAGTGAGATAGGCTTTGATACCAGTTGTTACTCTCTCTAGAATAAAATAAATCACCCTAGAAGGGGGCGAATAAGATGATTAATTAGACTTCTATATATTACAAAACTATTGGATAAAATTAGAAGTTAAATAGCATAAACAAATTTAAATAATAATATAACAAGATAATAAAAATATATTTAGTAGTAAGGTGGAGATGAAAGTAGAATTTGAGAGTATAGAGTCAAAGTAACAACAGAGACATAAGGATTTTCACAAGGTTCACACAAATCAACCTTGGGGTACATCTCCCCTTAAGGTCCTTCCTTAACCTTAGGAGTCAATGAGTTCGTTATTACCAACGACAGTTCATCAAGAGTCCTCTAACTCCTTCCCTATAGTTAGAGCTTTCTCAAGGCACTCTGGCAAGCCCAACTTTTAGAGTTCTCTGACTCTCATAAGCACACTAGTCAACAAGAGCCTCACTGCACATTGTTGTCCACAGAGTTTTTCCTAAGCACTCTATAATAGTTTGCATACAATTCAATAAGAGCTCCTTGCCAATAGACAAAGTTTTCTCAAGGTACTCTAATAAGCTAAGCTCCTTGAATTCACACCCACTCATAGGGGGACAACACTTTGAAAATAGAAGCAGTGCCTCTCACTCTTGCTGCATGGGTGATGCAAAGAATTGGATGAGATGAATATTTAGGTTACAAGCTTGGTAAAATGTGCTCATTTTTCTATTCAAGTGATATAACCTTTTTCCTTCAACTGGTTCTAATATTTGTAGATCTCCTTTGTAGCGTTTGAACTAATGGATCCCGATGATATAGCTGTTATAGAAAGTCTTGATCTCAATTCTTTATCTAAATTTGTGCGAATCATTTCGATATCCATTTTAGGCAGTCTAGTCTTTTGCTTTTTAGACAAACCTTCTTGATTCATGCTCAATCAACTTTTACTTTAAGGGAAGTGATTTGTTATCATCTCTCTTATTAAAGTACCCATTGATGGAGCTGTTGTGTATTGTTTTTCTGGCTAATTGACTATGATCAACTTAATTAATAAGCCTAACAGAAAAGTGTCCTGGCAGCGTTAAATGCTTGATCTTGATAGCTAGCCACGTACATAGTAGTTTTGAAATTCAACTTGTTTAGATCTAGTAGTTGATTTTCTTCCCTGTCTTGATATATAGAACATCCTCTAGCATGATCAAGAGAGGTTATGTGAGTAATCTTTAAGAATTATATCAAAAAAGGATTAAATAAAATTAATCTGTTTGGTTGATGAATTCCGTTCTCATTTTGGTAGAGTTTCAAAGGATATTTTCCATCAAAGAATCAGTGCCATGATCAACTATATGCTAGAATAATCATGTCTCTCGTAGGAAATAAATGTATGTGCAATAATAAATACACTGACCGGATTATGCAAACTTTGTTTTGATGAGATCACTTAGAATTTTCAATCTAAGTATACACCTATAATGGCTTAACTCTGACTAAGTTTTTAGTTTCTTTAACTAAATATCATATGATCACTCTAACAGGACTCTGACATATTAACTTACTTTTCATTAGAATTCGGCTCGCACTTTTTTTGCCCTACATGGATGCTAGACCATATTTTTTACAATATTGCTAAATAAAAAGCGGATCATACTTTATGCGTTAAATTAACTCTAATATTGTATATTACCTGTCAGTGAGGGAAACGTAGTTATAATACAAAAGGAATGTACCTTGCACGTATGAATTTGATATAGTATTGATTAATGCCCTTTGTAATATGATATGTTCAAGCATGGTAAAAAGAATAAAACTTTAGTATAATATTATGTTGGATAAGGTTTTGCAATATTTAAAAAATCAAATTTAGAATCAAATTATGTTCAAAAAACTGCCCCTCTTGACAATTTTGATACTGAAAATAAAATAAAACCTTACCTAAGATCTAAACATTTGAGAACAATTGGACAAGATTTGCTATAGAAAGTGAAGGTTCAAATCACCTTACAAGAAATGAATAGGGTAATTACAACAACTAATCTAATTGTGAAAATAAATACAAAAAATAAAAGTGGAAAATGCTCTACAATAATTTAATGAAGTACAACCTCAATCAGGCTTAGTCCCTACCTAGAGTTGTCTAATTCTAGTATTTAACTCTTCTCTTTTCTTATTAGGATGGACATGATTACACAATCTTAGAATTTTGCTGCTATCAAGATTCCAACTCTTAATTTACCTCTCGATTTCAGCTCGGTGGACTTGACCTCTCAGTTTTAAAACCCTTACCCAATATAAGTCTTTTCTTACACCAATATTTCTCTTAATACAACTCAAGTAATTCAAGAGACCAGCAGCTTAATTAAATAAGGATTACAAAAGTAAGCTCAATATTTCTTAATGATGTATATCGATGTCTTGGACTAGCTTCAATTGCTCCTAATTATGGCTGAAAATCCATCAACTAGCTGTTATCACTACATGCCCAAGAAAGCAAGCCTTTTTCATTTAAACAAGTTGTCATGCCATTTCAAACCATCGACTTGCTTCTTAAGTGTGATCTGCAACCAATAAAATTATGCGTAGCAAGCATATCTCTCTTGATTTTTACACGTGCATAATGCCTTATCAATTAAACAAAAGGTTCAACAGCATAGTAAGTAATTTTGATAAACTAATTATTGAAGCAAAACAATGTGTTATGTTCAACATAATCAACTAAGATATTATCATATTAACTAGGACATCAAGTAAACCCCATCAAATAATCCTCAAATATCCTCAAGATATATTTTTTTTTCTAATAATATAATTTCTACAATATCTTAGTGAATGACTAATAAAATATTGAATTCAGTCAAATCATATCTTGATCGTTTCATTATTCAATTTTGGTCCATGAAATAAAACCTTCAACTCACACATACTGGACAAAAATTACCCCCACTTTAATTTGAAATCTAATTAGTATTCCAATGGATATTCCAAGATATTATTCCATGATATAATTAATCAAAGATTTTGTATAGGATAATAATGTCTAAATAATCAATAAAATATCAAAACAATATTGTGTATTATCTCCAAGATTGAGATACCAATAATCAAGTAAATTCTATAAATCATTCAATTCAATTCAATTGTGTTTCCATAACGATATCTCTAATATTTTTTCACTAAATTTGTCCAACCAACTCTTAGAGAAAATTTTAATTACTAACTTATAGGAAATTCACAAATATCTCAAGGTGTCAACATAATTATAATATTATTAAATCACAACATTAAACACATAATTAATTTAACCATCTTGCCTTCTATCAAATTATTGTTTAACTTATCATAAGTTTAAGAGTAACTCAAGAATCTACCCCTTTGTGATGAAAGATAGAGCCCAACTCGATAGAATTAAACTATTTAAAATGATCTTCCCCTTAGGGCTTATCAATTCATCTTTCTCCTCCTCCCCGCACCCCAAGAAAGGCCGCAGCCTGCCCCTAACCAAAATAACCACCTGCCCACCTTGAGCTGCGTAGAGTCACCTCAACCAGCGCGCACCTACTTAGTCTCAGGCAATAGGTACCGGCAAGCAACTAGCTGGCAACCCGAAGCACCTAGTAACACCATACCGTAACACCGGACCGTACACCTTGATGACCGCTTCCCAAGCCATACTGCAGACGAAGTTGTTGCTGACAGATTAGGGCGGCTATAACTCAACAATCGACGAAGGAAACCGGCGACAACAACATTAACCCCTGGCGACGATCCCCCGCCCAAGCACTCACATCCCCTATTTTTTCAGCTACTCGAAACCACTTTGCACGGTCGTCTCCCCTTGTTACCACTGCCCAGCCACCACTTTGCATCAGGTTGTCTCTCCCACACCCATCGTCCAGTAGCTATGTCATGGGTTGGACCTTTAGACGAGCCAACACCAGCCCTACCTAACGAAAGACTACATTAGACAACCATTGGCCTCTCCGCCACCGCCCATAAGCCTTGGCAAGTGATCTGGGACACCCATGGTATTGAACTCACCGAAGCTTTAAGGAGCTGTGGCGAGCCAGGCTTTTGCGCTTCCCTTCCATGTGTAATTCCGTTGCCTCATATGCTTTGTTTTGGTATTTAGGTTTTACTTAAATATTGTTATTTTAGGATTTTAGGGTTTTTAAATATTAGCTTTTATTTCGTATGTTCTTTTGGGTGTTCATTTATTTTTCCACTGGTTTGTGCTGCCACCTCTTCTATTGGTATTAATGTTTATTCTATTCTAACTGTACTTTTTTGTGGCCATTTGATTTAACATTGTTTGATTTTTGTGAAGTGTTGAATTGCATAATTTTATTTCTTTTTGTCATAAGCTTGAATAGTATTTATTGATAGGATTCTTTAATTTGGGGTATTATTTTTGTGTTTTTTGTTTCATATAGGTGTGGGTTTAAATTGTTCTTAATTTGTTTAATTTGTGTGTAAATTTTTTCAATTGGTTTAAGTGGCTTTCTTTATGTTTATTGACTTTCCCTGTAGCACCCTATGCTATTTGAGTAAGTGCACTTCTTCTGACTTGAGTAGCCCCGTCCTTATTTCATTGTTATTGCTTGAATTATTGTGGCTAGTGTCGTTAGTGTGTTATTATTATTGTTATTATTTCATTACCATTATAATTGTAGTTGTGTTTTCGTCATTGTCATTGTTGGTTTTTATTTTTTATATTTTGTTCTTCCCTTCACAAGTGGCAAACATTGTAGTGGTCTATCCTCCTGGGGAAACTGGGTTAGAAGGAGAAATGGGTTTGTTAGGATGCGTTTCACGTCTTGGAATTTTGGGACACTAACGAGCAAGCCTATAGAACTACTTAGAACTTTGCATAAACATAAGACTAGCATAGCTCGTATTCACTAAGTAGACGAGTACTAAAGCAAAGAACATTAATGGATATAAGTTGTGGTATTCATAGAGATAAACATGGAGTTGGTATTTTGGATGTCAAGGATTTAGTTAAGCGACTTGTAGAGGTGAGGCATACTGGTGACCGCATTATGTCTATCAAATCAGTGGTGGGTTCAGAGATCCTTAATATAGCTGGTATTTATGTACCTCAAATAGGGTTGGCAGAAGATAATAAAAGGCTATTTTGGGAGGACTTGGATGAGGTTATCAAAGTATACCACAGTCTGAGAAACTTGTCATTGGGGGTGATTTTAATAGGCATATAGAAAGAGAAGGAAATGGTTATGATTCAGCACACAAAGTTTTGGGTATGGAGAGAGAAACAATGGAGGAGGGTCCATTTTGGACTTTGTGGTTACATACAAACTTGCAATTGTCAACTCTTATTTTAAGAAAAAAGAAGAAACACTAGGTGAATTTCAGGAGTACTGGTAGCACAAAGATGCAAATTGATTAGTTTTTGATGAGGGCAACCAATAGGAGGTGGTGTAAAAGTTGTAATGTGATACTGAGCAAGCGTTTGATGACACAACACAAGCTATTAGTTATGGATGTGGATATTAGATGTTTGAAGAGAAAGAAGATAAATGCTAAGGACCTTAAAGTCAAATGGTGGAATCTAACTGGTGATATTGCGAATAAGCTATTTGAGAGGTTCTAGGAACTAGGGGGGATGTTGACACAATGAGGGGGAGGAAATGGTGGAATGTATTCGTAGATCAGCTAAAGAGATCTTACGAGTCTCCAAAGGACGTAGTAAGAGAACAAAATGAGCACGCTGGTAGAATGAAGAGGTGAAGGAGAAGTTAGGGCGAAACAAGAGTCTTAGAAGGCTTTAGTAAGTAATGGAACTAAAGAAAAAAAAGAGGTGAATAAGGTCAGGTACAAGATGGTAAACAGGGAAGCAGAGAAAGCAATTTTGATAGCGAAGAACAACGCGCATAAGATATTACATGAGATACTAGAGTCTAAGTAAGGGAAGAAGGAGGTCTTTAATCTAGTAAGAGCTAGGGAAAGAATAACTAGGTATTGTGGAATGCCAAGCGGATTAAAGGTGAGGACGATGAGATCTTAATTGACGATATCAAAATAAAGGGACGATAACGAAGCTGTTTCTTCAGGCTCCTTAATGGGGCGAGATTTGAGGATTCCGAATGTGGTGAGCAAAGGTATCATGAGGGACGACAGTACTTAATAGAGTGTCATCATATCAACGAAGACAAGATTAAAGAGGCATTAAGAAATTAGATGAAGTGTGAAAAGACAGTTGGTCTAGATAGTATCCCTGTAGCAATTTAGAAGTCTCTGGGTGAAGAAGGTCTTGATTGACTAACAAGGCTTTTTAATGTTATCTCTAGGGCCACAAAGTTTGCCCCAAGAATGGAGATTTAGCATAATTATCCATTTATATAAGAATAAGGGTGATATCTAAGACTATAATAACTATACAAGTGTAAAATTGCTTATTCACACTATGAAGTTGTGCAAAAGGGCAATTGAGGGAAGGTTGAGGAGGATTTAACTATTTCAAAGAACTAGCTTGGTTTTACGCTAGGTACATCGACTATGAAAGCTATCCACCTCATATGTAGGCTCGTCGAATTCTTAGGGATAGGAAAAGGATCTCCATATGGTGTTTATCGACTTAGAGAAAGCCTATGATAAAGTACCTAAGTATTATGGAGGTGCTTGCAGAAAAAAGACATTTCAGATGCCTATATTCAAGTTATTGAAGATATGTATGAGGGAGTTTAAAATGAGAATTGGGACCTTAGGAGGGGACATGGATGACTTCCCTATAGATATTGGGCTCCATCAAGGATTAGCGATAAGGCCATTCCTTGTTACTATGGTTATGGATGAGTTTACTAAAGAGATTCAACACGAGGTACCATGATGTATGATATTTACTGATGACAAAGTTCTTATCGATGAGACTAGGGATGGTATCAACAGCAAGTTAGAGCAGTGGACAAATTCACTAGAGGCTAAAGATTATCTAAAGCTTTTAGATTGAGTAGGTCAAAGACTAAATATTTAAAATGTCGTTTCAGTGAATAAGAAGGATATCAATGTATTGAAGATGAAGAAACAATTGGGGGTGTGGCTATACCAAGGGTTGAAAGCTTAGATATCTCAGTTCGATCAGTCAAGTGAAAGGGGATATTGATGATGACATTAACCAATGGATAAAAGTAGGATGGCCAAAACGGAAGAATGTCTCATGAGTGTTGTGTGATCAGACGATCCCACTAAGATTAAAGGGAAGAGTGTATCATATGGTAGTTATACTAGCTCTACTGTATGGTGCAAAGTGTTGGTAGAAAACACAAGTCCGGAGTGTGATGGTTGTTGAGATGATGATGATTAGGTGGATGTGTGGTCTAGCTCTATTGTATGGTGCGAAGTGTTGGTAGAAAACACAAGTCCAGAGTGTGATGGTTGTTGAGATGACGATGATTAGGTGGATGTGTGGTCACACAAGACTGGATAGAATCAGAAATCTAGTGTTTAGAGAAAAAGTGAGAGTTGCACCAATAGAGGATAAGATGAGAGAGGCTAGACATAGATGGTTCGGCCTTGTAAGGAGAAAGATTATAAATGCACCAGGTAGTGTTGATTCCTTCCTTGTGTAAGGTTTTGATTATGTCAAACACAAATGTATTAGTCCTTTAATAATACTTGAATTTGTGCGATGATTGGTTAATAAAGTTGGTTGAGAACAGTGATTAAGAACAGAGCTTGTACGATCAATTGAAGTTCCAGAAACAGTTTCTAACAGCAATGCTTCAAGTCCAAGAACAACATGAAGTTTCATGAACAACCTTCAGGAACAGTTCTTAGCAGTATCAAGGTTGTTGACATTGCAAGTCACCTGCTTCATCAACAAGAAGTCATGGGTTTGGTAGAATCTTTTCTTTATTAGACCCTCTGTTAATATGCCAGTGAGAGGATCCCAATTTCTTTTGAAAAATCTTTTTGACACTCTGAGAACAGGTCCTGATCCTGACTGGGAACAGTTTCTGGTAAAGCACCCTGAGTGTTCTCAGCAAACGACTGGCAAAAGATTTTACGATTCTTTTATTTTTTGGACTGATAATTTTTTGCTACTTGATAAAGTATTTTTCAACTGCAAACCAACAGATTTTCAAACTTAAAATCTCTAATTTTTTGGGATAAGATTTGGATAAGATTTTACTAAGTCAAATTTTATCTTCCTTCTCCTATTTTTAGCAAAGTCTTAAGACTGTGAAAAAGCTGGATGTTGGCTGCTGGATTATGTGGCTTTTATTTCACGTTAGTAGTGAAAGAAGCGCAGCCACAAAAAAACTCTCATCTAGCCGTTTTGTTTCAAGCTATAAAAAGGAGTTTTTGCCAACGTTTTTAGTAGGGGTTTTTCAGATTTTGTGAGTTGTACTGAGCCAAATTTTCTGAGTGAAAAACCTGTAAAAGAGAGCAAAAATTGAGTCTTCCTCATTGGCATACTAGGCGCTTCATTGTACCTTACACTTGCTTTATTAGAAGTTGCTAAGTAAGGTGTCTTCGTTTTGTTTGTGTAAACGAATAGAGTTGTCCTAAGTTTAAGGTAACTAAGGACGTGGGGTGATTGTCTAGGGTAGACAATCACGTGTTGTTGCAAGTTGTAACGTGGGGTTACTTTTGTAACGTGTTCAGCCCGTTAGTAGAATTTTTGTGAAAATCCTACAGAGGTAGGTCGTGGTTTTCCCACCTCAGATGGGCTAGAGGTGGTTTTCCACGTAAAAATCTTGTGTCTTCATTCTTATTTTTGCATTCATTCTTACCCCGAACACATTACGAAAGCTTGGCAGGAACAGTTCCCTGCTAACCATACGTTGTTCAGAAACTGTTCTCCACGAGTGTTTTCAAAAGTGCAAAAATTTGTTACACACAATTCACCCCCCCTCTTGTGTGAGTAACCTCATAAATATAACAGGTAGGAAATGTGAAATGATTGTTCTCGCAAGGGGAGAAGGGGTGGAGGCAAACCTAAGAAGAGTTGGATCGAATTACAAAATTGAATAATTTGGGATGAGCGGAGGACATAGGTCCAAACGGAAGGCTTTGGGGTCTAGGATTAAGGTTGCAGATATTGGATAGCTTGGGACTTGCTCATTCCTTCAATCCTGGGTGCGTAGAAAGTGTGGATGTGTAATTATGGCTTTTACTTATCATGTGTTCCCGCGCTTGTCATATTGTGGAATATGTCATATTGTGGAACTCAGTGATATTCACAATACCGCACTTTGCTCTATTATTTGTAAAATGTTACTGCTTTTTAGTTTATGCTAGAAAACTCTTTTGCATCAAAAAGTTTTTAACTTTAAAACTTTAAAACATTTTCTCAATTGATGTGGTCCAGCCCTCTCTGCGGATAGTGATGCTTGTATAGTAAGGTCGTTTATATTTGGATCTCCCCAAAGCCCGCATAAGTAGAACCCACATTGGAAGTAATTGCTGTATTTTATCAAAACGGTAACGTAAGAACAAGCGTACTATAAACTAAAATCATATTATTTGTCAATCTGGTGAACTTTTCTAATTTTTGGAGAGTCCCATATTTTAAGCCTCTTTGGAAATTATCTATAGTACAGACACTTGATCTTAGCACCATTAACATTCTTTCAAGAAATCATTAGTCCTAAGAGAGGGATTAAACTCCCTCTCAACTCGCGCAAACATAAAACATATGTCTATGTTCAACGTCACAAAGCGAAATTTTGAAATCATACCAATAAATATGTGAGATTATTTTTGAAGAACTAATGTAATCCAGTCGATGCATGGACTGGGATACAAGGTTAAAAGATATCCAAACACCTTATGAAAGTTATTTAACCAATCAAGTAAGCATGCATGCATGCAACATTATTTCATACAAGGAAATATGCTATGGGCATAGGTCTTCGAGTGTCTATTTAAGCAAAGCTTCTATGTGTGTTAAATTTTATGTATATAAATTGCACCTTAAAACACAAATGAGTTACGCATGTAAGCTCAAATGAGTTTTCAACCCAAAACTAAATGACAATGGGTTGAGTCCCTCATAAGTTTACATATATGTTCAAACACTTTAATTTTACCAATATGAGACAAACATTACTTTCACACTCAAACAGCATAAAACATAAAATTATAAATCAATCTTTTTTTTTAATAAAAATTGTAAATCAATCATTAAGATTTCGTCTTGCTATTAAATGGTTATACATGGCATAAGTAATGACCAAGTTTATAGTAAACAGATTCTTTTTCTTTTTTAGATTATACGATACCAATTATGGAAGCATGGAAGATTACATGATCACAAACCCCAGATACGTCTCCCCATTATAAATAGTAAGGATTTATGCATGGGGGAAACTAGACCATCATGATGGCAAATGAAATTTGACTAAAGCTATGCAATACTAGCACTCTGCAATAGGTAAGTTGATTGCTGCAAAATGGCAATCATGGCAATTATACAACTCCCACGATCATAGTCATACATGTGACGCGTCTTAATATCAATCGTTAATATTTGTCTTTTTTTGTTTCCTTAAAAATCAATTTTTCAAAATTTGCAAAATTTTGATAAATGTATAGAAATTTAAAATATTATAGGCGATGCTTGGATCTTAAACGCTTCCTATTAATTTAATCAAATTATAATCATAACAAAAAAGAAAAAATATCTTAGTTGGAAATAATACATGCACTGGAAGCAAACTCCCCCTGTGCCCCCTAGTTGTGCCTTGCATACCCTCCGTTTTCTTTTTTGTTTGTTTTTTTTTTTTTTTTTTTTTGTAAGCAGCTTCCCATAAAATCTGCCGTTGAAAGCTGTTATCCGATGCAGTAAATGTCCACAAGGCCACAACCCGACCTCTCCACTATTAATCTCTCTCCTCCGCCCTCCAAAACCACCCACGCCACCTCACCTCTCCTTCATCCGAAAGCCACCATTGACCTTGATCCTAATTCATCGAACCTGACTCTGACCCACAATACTGTGAAGGTGGATTTTGAGTTTGTTCCTACTCAGAGCGGCTAAATGGGTGGCTCGTAGGTGTCGATGTTGTTATTAGTGGAATTGGGGAAGGGCAACTGCTCCATAAATTATGATGTAGTTGTGATTAGGTATGTACTAGCTTAACTCATGGCCACCGGAACCATGGATGCCACAGAGCTAGTGGACTGGTCGAGACTTGAAAAAGGAAGGCGAGCTGTTGCTTCTTGCCTGCTTCTTACCAGAGATCTAATGTAGGCGGGAAGCCATAGGAAACCGATGAGATGTCGGCAGAAAGTGAGCGGGAATTATGAGGGATGATGGTTTGCATGGGCCACGAAGGGGGACTGGGGTTCGATGACTCAATCCAGTATGACGTTTGTTCAATTTTTTTCCTTTTTATATTTTGCATCCATTTTGATGGAAAAACTATAACAATCAAGCAATTCCTAGAAAGAAACTTTTTTAATCTTATTTATTAAGTTTGTACAAAATTTTAATTTAAAATTTTGATCAATTACAAACTACAAAAATGGATGATTGGGATGCATATTGATGTCACATGAATGGCCTAGATTATGAGTTATGGTGATTGTTGTAGTTGCCATTTTGCATCAATCACTGTATTTGTACTGTGACGCGCACATATAAACATAGCCATAAATTATTTGAACAAACTAAAAGACATATGCTATGAATGTATACTATGATTTCATTATTAGTCAAGAGGAGAAGTTTACAATGAAATTATCAAAACATTTCAAATACTGATTCTCCCTTAACTCACAAAATAAAGTTGACCAAAATTAAGGTAAAAAAACGTATTACCAAGAGAGCCCCAATAATTCTTGATCATTCAGTTTTGAATTGAAAATTTTCCTTCACTTGGCTGTCAAGTTCTTTGCAAAAAAACTCAAATCTTTCTCAAAGCACTTCTAAAGAATTAGGGTATGGGTTAGTTTCTACCATATTAGTGGTCTTATGCCTTTTGATACTCAAATTTGAATTATTTTTGAAGTTGATTTTCCTATGTATGGAATATGACCAACTTTTGAACAATAGTTACAAGTTCTTAAATCTTGTTTACATGGTGTATACTTAGCGAAGAAACTTTGATACATTTTCTTTTGGTTAGAAAGATTATGTCTAATTCCTTCTTTCCTAAATGATGTCTTTTGGTCCTACAAAATGTGTTCTGCTCCCTAAGACTCTACACTGGCCTCTACAAGCTGGAAGACATCCTCTTAACACCAACGTACTATTAGCTGAAGAACAGGTATAAACAGGTATGGTGTGTCTGCCTATCTGCCTTAGTGTACTGCATTTGGTCAGAGAGGAACTCCAGAGTTCATAAAAAAGGGCAATGTACTCCTCAGATGCTTACAGATCAATGCACAGCTCTGATTAAGCAGAGATTAAGATTTTTGGGGAAGGTTTGCAAAAAACCAAAAGTACAGACCATACTTGTAAAGTACAGTTCCTAGCTATAGGCTATTGATTTCTCTCCATGAAGGAGAGTTGTAAATGTGTTCGAATTTCTTCACGTGGTAATGAAATTATTTGCTTCTTACCAAAAAAAAAAAATGATGTCTTTTGAATACAAAGTAATTTGTCTAAATTCTCTTCTCATTTTGTGAACTTTAAAGTTACTCTTTGATAATCATCAAATTTAGTTTGTAATTTTGAATTTTTATCTTCAAGAATTTCAATCCTCTTCTGAAGATTGTCATTTAATTTTTCAAAATTGTATTTTTTTACATTAACTCACGAACACTTTTCTCTAGGGTTTCATACTTAGATAAATACCTTTGTTCCAAATTAGCATAGTTAATTAAAGATTCAATTAATTCTTCTTTTGAATATTCATAAAGTACAAAAGGATCTACCTCATGCAAGCTTTCGTACCTAATTTCCCCCCTTGAGGAATCACCATTTTCCATGAGACCCAAGTTGACTCTTTGATCCTCATCATTATCCCCGTCGCTTGAGGAGCTATCACTCTATGTAGCACTCACTCCCTTCTTGCAGTCTTTCTTTTTTGTAGATTTACACTTGTCTCCTTTCTTTTAGATTGAAGGAAAATTTTTTTATCATATGTCCTGGAAGACCACAACCATATCAAAGACTTTGTTAATGCCATTGTTATAATTGGAGAATTCATTACTTTTGTAGTGTTTGTCGTTTCATCGTGAAGTTCCTTCTTTCTTGCATCCCCTTCTTAGTTTTCTCAATTGTAGGATCTTTTTCACTCTGTGGATGATTAGAACCTCTCCATCCTCTTCTTCATCACTTGACTCTTCTCATACAGAAATGGAATCTTTATTTATGCTCTTGAATGAAGCATTCTTCTTGATAGAAGCTTTCACCTCATGTTGCTTGAGGTGAACCTCGTGTGTACTTAGTTTTCAAAGGAAATCGTCAAATTGAAGTGTTTTGGGATCTTAGCCTTCTTCAATTGCCATAACTTTCGTTCCCCACTTGTTATTTGGTAAGTATCGAAGTACCTTTCTACCCATTTCCTTATCGAAGTAGATATTGCCGATGGATTTCAGGTTCTTGGTGATGTCCATGAAACAAGTGAAGATCTCTTTGGTTGACTCATATGGCTTCTATTTGAATAGTTGGCACTAATGTACATACATGTTCATTTTTATTTCTTGTCCTTGGTTTTTCCCTTCATAGGTCACCCCCAATTTATCAAAAATCTGTTTAGCTGCATCGTAATCATATATGTGATTATACTTATTAATATCGAAACCATGGAAAAAGAATATTTTTAACTCTAGAGTTCTTAGAGAGATTTTCGCGGCGCAATCAAGCTTAGTGTCTTGATCTTTTGGTTTGTCCACTTTTTCTTCCTTATCACTGGTGATCTTTGGGATGACACAAGGACCATTATTCACAATTTCCTACAACTCCATGTTTGTGGACTCAATGGACACCTACATAGCATTTTCCCAATCAGTAAAGTTAGTGGCTTTAAACAAGGCTAAGTCTAACTATAGATCATCCATGAAAAACCCATGATTGCCCCCCATTTGAATGTTAAGTCAAATGAATTATGGGACTAGCTTTAATACCAATTAAAGGTTCAAATTGCCCTAAGGGGGTGAAGAGGGTGATTGCAATAATTAATCTAATTACAAAAATAAATGCATTAACAATGGACAATGCTTAACAATGTAACTCCTTTCTCATGCCAATATTTCACTGAATACAACTCGAGTAACTCAAGTGGACAAGGTAGCAAACGTAAGTCAATATTTCCTAATGATGTAGCTTAGTGTTTTGGACTAGTATCATGCCATTTTAATCCCATATGTGATTTGCAACTAAGAAAACTATGCATAGCAAGAATATATCTCTTGATTTTTACACATGCACAATGCCTTATTAGTTAAATCAAGTATTCAATAGGACAATAATTAATTTCACAAATTAATTATTAATCAAAACAATGTGTCATATCAAACATAATCAATTAAGATATTATCATATCAACTAGGATATCAATTAAGTCTAATCAACTAATTCTCAAATACCCTTAAGATGTAATATCCATAATATCTTCAACTTATACTTTCTTGACAAAAATTACCTCCATTTTTATTTAGATTCTAATTAATATCTCCACAGATATTCCAAGTTATTAACCCACAATATAATCTGATCTAGAAAAAACCCCGCTAGTAAAGCCACTTCATCAGCCCACACTAAGGGACCTACTAGAGTGGCTTCTCAATGGGCCCTCAGATATGTCAGATACAGCCTGTTCCCTTCTAAGCCCATAGGGCAAGGACGACCCTATGAAATTACCAGGTGGCCCTTGGGTACTATACACTATAAATACCTACCTACCCATTGAAAAAGGTAATGAATTTTGGGTACTAATTCTTATGCTCTGACATTACGCGTCACCTTTTCTGACTCTTCTTGCCTTTTCTGATTTCCTTCTTCCCTCCTAAAGACTCTAACTTGACCATTGGGGGGACATTCCTCTGAGCCAAACTCGAGGAGTGCCTTGTTGTAGGGAAAGCCGAAGGCCCAACGATTTGGATGATCATCATCACATAAGCCCCTTTTTTTGCCACCTCATCTCATCTTATACTTGTTACGAAAACATATTGGCGCCATCTGTGGGGGAAAAAGCCGAACCATGGTGGTTAGTGACACAACACAAGCCCGCGCATGAAAAGACAAGAATCCCATGCTTGATCCCTCGAGAGCCCCATAGGTCCCACTGTGGATGCTTTCGCGGTCCAGGGTGCCTCAAAGAACTCCCTAACTACACCTCAGCCGGTACGACCGAGGCAACCTGAGGCTAGGACATAGACACCGTTGAGTCCCTGAACACCTTCATGACTAACATGACGAACACCCCTTTCCAACAGGTCGATCAAGAACACCATGGAGGTGCGATCTCCCTAAGGCAGTCACTGGTCGTGGGTGGGGATGCACACAATGAGCTACCCGACCCTCGTGAGGAGCTTAGGCGACACAGTACTAGTGGTGCGGACAGCAGGCAAATCATCCAAGCGCTGCAGCGGGCGCATGAGGATCTGACACACTCAAAAACAACCTCGACCTTGTATGCCACCCACTCCCAGCGGACGGCATGGTTCAAGGAACAAGACTACTCATCTCGACCGAGCGAATGACGCCCACAACACAGAGGTGTCTCCCCCAAACCTCGGAAGGACAACCACCGAGGTCGGTCGGTCACCCAGGATCGAACTCGCAACCCTCCGGTCTATAGGTAGGACGTAGTGCGGACTGGTCACCATTGGCATAGTCCGCCCTGAAGCAGCATTCAACTACACAACCCCTTCTTAATAGAGCTGGAGAGGAGACCACCTATTCTAGTCAAGTTGTTGGGTACTGTCGCACGTCACAGAGTTGTCCCTTTCTCAACGCCCTTCAATGAGGAAATCATGAATGCCCCAAGGCCGCACAAAGTTAAGATGCCTAACTTGAAATTGTATGATAGGACTATAGATCCAGAGGAGCATCTTGGGGTGTGCAAGGCCCAAATGTACGTTTAGGATATGGATGATGCAGCCTATTGTAGGTATTTCCTGGCCACCCTAAAAGGGGTGGCCCAAAAATGGTTCAGTGGTCTACCTCTCGGGAGTGTCACATGCTTCTTGGAACTGAGTGATCGTTTTGTCAGCCAGCTTATCGCCAATTGTAAGGAACGGCGAACGAGCATCCACCTTTCCAAAGTCAAGCAGAGCCCAATGAGTCATTGGCTGACTTTAGGAAGAGATTCCAACAAGAAGTCATCCTGATCCCTGACCTGGCAGACGAGGTCACATATACTGCCTTCCTCAATGGATTGAAGAATGGGCGGTTTAAGTTCTCCTTGGCAGAGCAAAAGGAAACGTCATTGGTAGAGGCCTTAAAAAAGGCAACTGACTTTATTAAGGTAACTAAGATTTGTGCAGAGGGCTGAGATGGCAATCGCAAAGGTCGCAGCGAAGAAAGAAGTCAAGTCAAGCCGAGTGGGGGTATAGGGGCGAAGGCCGAGATCAACGCTTTAACGCAGATCCCTGAAGTATCCTCATCGAGATCAAGGACTACCCCATGCTCAAAAGGCCACTGCCTATGTCCTTTCGACCCAAGCTGTGGCACGCAAGTAAATATTGTGAGTTACACGAGCAGAATGGCCATAGTACAACTGAATACAGTGAGCTGAAGAAGGCCCTCCGTGAACTCGCCGACAAGGAATAGATTGCCTGTTTCCTTAAGCGCGGAGTAAAGGCCTTCGAAAGAGGCAAAGGAAAGGAATCCAAGCTGCCTTAGGAGGAATGCTCAATAGAGATCGTCGCCACTATAACAAGGGGTACAGTGAGGTCATGTCTCATGCCGCATAGAAAGCCCAGATGGGAAGCACACAACAAGTTATGAGTGTGAAGAGCGGGGGGTGATTAGTGTGCCCACCATGACATTCGGCAGGGCAGACTGCTGACCCCTCATGACAACCCTTTAGTGGTCGAGCTAAAGGTGGCCAACACACTGGTCCGCAGAATCCTCATTGACAACAGAAGCTCTGCCGACAACATAACCTAGGCATTTCTCCAAAGTCTCAAGTATCCCAATAGGAACATCATCCCCCTCATTCATTCCATCTTGGAATTTGGGGGACTGATGGTCTATCCGATAGGCACAATATGTCTGCGCTTGCGGTTCGGAGACAAGGTTAAGTCTAGAAATCTGGAGATTGATTTTTTGGTGGTGGATGCGCCCACTGCCTACAATGTCGTCTTAGAGAGGCCTACCCTTTATCAAGTGAAGGCCGTGATAGAACCCTACCTGGTGTAGATCCAATATGAGGCGAACGATGGTACGGTGGGGAAGTTGTCCTGAGATCAGCTAACCGGTCGTGAGTGCTACCTAGTGATGGCAAGGCCCCTCACAAGCAATAAACAGCCCTCCTAGGTCACCAAGAGGCCCTAATCATCTGCGCAATGGCGACTGATGATCTAAGCGGCCTTGCATAGAACCTTTGAGTGATACTGAGGTCATAGCCCTAGAAGATGACTGCCCAGAGGGTCAAAGTTGGTCGGGACCTCCAGGAGCACACATGGCATTCCCTCTAGAGCTGCTCTGAGAATTTAGGGGCGTATTCGCCTTCAGCCCTGCAGAAATGCCGAGAATCGACCCAGCTATAATAGAGCATCGCCTGAATATTGAACTAATGTGTAAGCTGATGCCTAAAAAAGAGGCACAAGGGAGTCGAGCAGTGCATTGTCATCGTTACCGAAGAGGTTCACAGGTTGCTTGAAGCAGGCTTTATCTAGCGTCTGTGCATCGACTTTACAGACCTCAATAAGGCTTGACCCAAGGGCAACTACCCATTGCCTAAAATTTATAAGCTTGTAGACGCCACAGCTGGCCGCACACTCTTAAGTTTCGTGGATTCCTTTTCTTAGTACCACTGAATACAGCTCCATTGAAATGATCAGGAAAAGGTCGCCTTCATCACCTACATGGGACTGTATTGCTACAAGGTGATGTCGTTCGACCTTAAAAACGCAGGGATAACCTATCAGAGGCTGGTCAACAAGGTATTCGACCCGCTCATTAGGAAAAATATGGACTTTCACGTGAACGACATGATTGTGAAAGCAAGGTAGACAACCAGCACACGACCAACCTACGCGAAGCATTCACGCTCCTCCAAAGCTACAGTATGAAGCTCAATCCCAAGAAGTACGTCCTCAGCATCCGGTCAAGAAAGTTCCTGGGGTTCATGGTCAGTGGTCGGGGGATTGAGGCCAACCCTAATACTCTGTAAGCCATCCTGGACATGACGCCGCCACGGACTATCAGGGACATTCAACGACTCACCGACTGCGTAGCGGTGTTAGGAAGGTTCATGTTGAAGTCGGTCGATAAGTGTCAGTTGTTCTTTTGCGCCCTCAAGATGAGAGTTTTTTTGAAATGGGATGAGGAGGCCGAGGTGACCTTTCAATCTGTCAAGGATTACCTATCGCATCTACCCAGGATTACCTTTCAGTTCCCTATCCCCTGCAGCGTTTAACGAAGATGAATTCATACTGCCAATTCTTCAGCTTTGACTTCTTCTCCATCACCGACATAAAACCCTTCTTATTGTTGAAGTCGAACACCCGGCCTCCTCTACCTTTCCAGCCAGCCACCATCTGAATGGTGTGTGCCTAGGCAAATGTGAGGACCGAACACTCAAGGTCGCGCAGCTCGCAGGTGGTGATGAACGCACAGATGTTGTGCCATGATGTCGCCACAATCTGCGCAATCACCAGCTGATATCCCCTGTAGATGTCTTGAATCACGCTATGCAAGGGAAATCGTAGGCCGTAGTTGAAGGCCGCACGATACACGGAGATGCAGTTGGGACGCGGCGCCTTTACAATGGCATCTAGGTTGGGGAGGACGACTTGATAGTCTAAGCGAAACAAGCATTGTTTCTCCATATCCTTCCGATAAGGGGCGCGAATACCTTGGGGTTCGGGCAGTGCAAACCCGAGCCATCCGCGGGAGCTCAATAAGCGAGGGGCCCTGGGAAGACATTCCCGACAGCAAGAACCTCTATTGGCACGCCACCACTGGTGTTGGTCATGCTGAACTCAGCACCGCACGGATCCCGAAGACTAGGGCTAACATCCTCACTCCCCTCCTTGGAAGAGGAAGAAGAAGAAACAAATGTACCTTCTTATAAGCCTTCGACCATGAGCCCTCCAACTATCTTGGGTCACAGCGTCGTCCTTGTTCAAGCCAGTTTTCATTCTTGGAAATCATGCATTCGGTTGACACATACACTTATTTTTCATGCAGATACAACCTCCTCCTCGATGCTTAGAATGCTTGGGGTCGAAGACCGCTCACAGCTAGACCACGAGTGGTGGGATTCCTTGTAGATCGGCAGTGTGTAGGAAATGGCCTTGGGCTCCCCAAATTTATTCTTAGGAGGAAAACTGGCTACAACCCATTCGCTAATCCTGGCCGGGAGGTTTGCAAAAACTGGATGCCATCCTTCCTCAAACGAACTGTGGGATTGACCCGCGGATAACCCTCCCAGCGTACAGGCAGTGGCTGACATCCTCTATTATAATTTACAAGGGACACCAATGGAAGGTCAAAAACGCGCATACCTAAAAAGTGTGGAGATTTAAGGGCTCACATAGTCTATGTAGAAGGCAGAGCTTCTCTCTCTACGAAATTCTCTATTTCTCTTTCTAGACGTTGCAAAAGGGGAAGAATGTAAATGACTCTCCCTGGATCATTACATATGGAGTGCAGAGCAAAGCCCAGAAACCTGGCTCATTTCGCGAGACAACCTTTAGGGAGGCAGTGCCATATGGCATAAAGACGAGAGGATCCACGACACCTCAGCCTCTCCGAAGTGCTAAGCCAAATGTGGTGCGACCATAGGCCGTCCCCAACACCTTTACCCCCATTGGGGGCTAAGCACAGCAAGGCATTATCCCAAAGTCGTCGCCAACACCTTTAGCCCTACTGGGGCATAAGGGAGAAAGGTATGGCCCCAAGGTCGTCCCCAATACCTTTAGCCCCATCGGGGGGTTCAGGTTGATAAAGTGCGTATCCACGACTATTCCGAACACCTTTAGCACCACTGAGAGCTAAGGCCAACAAGGCACGACCTCAAGGCCCTTCCCAACACCTTTAGCCTTACTAGGGGCTAAGGACAGGAAGGCACAACCCCAAGGACATCCCCAGCACCATTAGCCCCACTGCGGTTAAAGGAAAAAGGCACGGCCCCAAGGCCGTCCTCAACACCTTTATCCTTACTGGGGGGCTAAGGACAGTAAGGCACAGCCCGAAGGCCATCCTCAGCACCTTTAGCCCCATGGGGGGTAAGGGAGAAAGGTGGTATAGCCCCAAAGTCATCGCCAACACCCTTAGCCCCGCAGGGGGGCTAAGGTCAGCAAGGCACGGCCCCACGACCGTCCCCAACACCCTTAGCTTCAATGGGGCTAAGGTCAGTAGGGTACGATCCCAAGACCCCCTCAACACCTTTTGCCCCACTGGGGGCTAAGGTAAGCAATACATAGCCCCAAGGCCGTTTCCAACATCTATAGCCTCATTGGGGCTAAGGAAAAGCAGGTGCGGCCCAAGGTCACCTGCAACACCACTAAGGGCTTGGAACCACATGGCACTGCCCCAAGGGGTCCACCGTGCTCTCAGCCCTGAGGGCTGAGGTTAGTAGAGACCAACCTGGAGCCACCTATTGCCTAACACTGTAAGTACGATTGCAGCAACTAGTAAACCAGGAAAAAGTGATGCAAATTAATACGCTGGAAATTACATAAGGGGCACTTAACATA
>JACYFF010003369.1:25253341-25267620 GCA_017589665.1 Selenicereus undatus
TATATATATATAGTTATGTATGTATGTGTATATATTGGTAGGCATGTATGTTGTAAATACTAACTATTTTCTTGGATTTTGTTGTTTGATAAGTGTATTCCCTATATCCTAAACGAATTCAAAACGTTATAAATTACTTATGTTTAATGTTTTAATGTTTAGTATTGAAAACTCCCTCTACTTCTTATGCGTTTTCAGTTTTGATGGTTCATAGTCATTGTGAGTTAATTAGCTATATGTTAGTGTTGTGGTTTAAGTAACTACAAACTGCCCTAAGGTTGTGCTGGATTTTCCTTCAATTTATACTCTAACAGTTTTTACTATAATTGTTGTTGTAATGTTTGCTACTTTATATCTTAAGAATGAATAATTATTTGAAATTATGATATGTAGGAAGTTGCCATTATGGATGTGCTTAAGGATAAGAGTTGGGTGAAGTTGAGGAGAATGGATAACGAATATATGGATTATCTAAATGCGTTTCTTGATCATGCATTTGCGACTTCTGCTATTGATGATAAGATTTCATGCTCGTGTACAACATGTGCTAATTGATTCCACCATGAAAGGGAAGTTGTAAAAGTCCACCTTCTTACAAAAGGGATGGATGCTAATTACCGTAAACATGTATGGGTCTATCACGAGGAGCCAATTCTAAGTGATAATGATGGCGATGATGAGATGCTAGATGATCAATTTAGTCAGAAGAGTCATAGTTCAATCGAACATGATATGCATGATATGATAGGGGATGCTTTTGCAAATCCATTAATGATTCCTCAGGCCCTAATGAAGAAACAAAGTTTTTTAAACTAATTGAAGATGCGGGCCAACCCCTCTATCTGGGGTGTGAAGAGTTTAGTAAACTCCCATTTATTGTTGAGATGTATCATCTTAAATGCATGTATAATGTCAGTGACAGGGCATTTGATGCATTTACAAAGCTCTTCAAAAGGGCTCTTCCAAAAGATTCAGTATTGTCGAACTCCTTTAAACAAATGCAAAGCATCATTAAACAATTTGATATTGGTTACAAAAAGATAGATGCATGTCCTAATGATTGCGTCCTTTTCTAGAAGGATAACATTAAACTCACTAAATGTCCTGTGTGTAATGCTTCCAGATATAAGCTCGCAGATGATGGGATGATAATGAAATTAGCTTCTGGCAATCCAGTTCCAACAAAGATTTTACGTCACTTTCCCCTAATACTTAGGCTTAAAAGATTGTACATGTCATCTAAATAGCTCTTTTGATGAGATGGCATGCAGAGGGACGTAAAGAGGATGGAAGATTAAGACATCCAGCTGATGCTTATGCTTGGAAGCATTTTGATAATACGTACACAAAATTTGCTAGTGATCCGCGAAATGTCAGGCTTTGCTTGTCAAGTGACAGATTTAATCCGTATGGCAATATGAGCACTCAATGTATAGTATATGCCCTGTTATATTGATAACTGATAGTTTTCCTCCATGGTTGTGCATGAAACAACCTTATCTGTTCCTTTCATTACTTATACCTAGTCCAAAGTCTCCAAAAAATGATATTGATGTGTTCTTAGAACCATTAATTGATGAGCTAATAGAACTGTGGGAGCCAGGTGTAGAAACTTATGATGCCTCAAAGGATGAGACTTTTGATTTACAAGCAGCCCTAGTGTTCACTACAAGTGATTTTGTTGCATATGGGAGCTTGTCAGGTTGGAAAACCAAAGGGAAGTATGCATGTCCATATTATAATGTTGATACATGTTCCCTTTATTTGAAAAAAAGTAGAAAAATGTGTTATATGGGCCATCGTCGTTTTCTACCAAGAGATCATAAATTTCGGTGCAGTAAGAAGGCATTTAATACAGAAACATAAATAATACCTCCTCTTGAATTGCTATCTAGAACTAAACATAATAGCCATGTCATGTGATTTTGATTTTCGTAGGGACTTGAGGACATTAAAGTTGTCTGTTGGCAATAAAAACTGTTCAGAGGGGCCAATTGCTGAACAATACGCAACAAATGAATGTTTGATATTTCGTGCAAGATATTTACCTAGTGTGGAGACTAAGAAGAATAGGTCGTCAAGGAATAATGACGTTGGTGATGAATGTTACAAGGGACTATCTGTGTTCTCCTTAAGATGGCGAGCATTATCCAAAAAGAAAGACATTCGTCTTGACCATTCATTAATTGACCAAGCACATACTTATGTGTTATTTAACTGCAACGAAGCTCAAAGTTATGCAAAGTAAGTACGCCTTATTGTTCGATCTGGTATAATAAAATTTCTAAAATTCATTCTATAATTTAAGATGTGTTTTTTTGGTTTTAGAAAGCATTATGAGATTGTTAGTACTGAATGTCAAACTTCAAATGAAAGCATTGGTGAGATTCATAAAAAGACATTTCCAAAATGGTTTAAACAAAATGTAAGTAACTTAATATACATATGATGTTTATATATGAAAACTTTACATGGTCAATGTATTGTAAGAGATAAAATCTATACATTCTCAGGTTTATAGGCATCGTCCCGCTGATTGTTCCATGGCTGATAATTTGAAATGTCTAAGTGCATTTCCAAGTGAATGGCTAAAGACAATGACTAAGATTACCTGTAACGGGTACAAGTGGCGTATTGAAAAGATTGATAAGAGAAGCGAGACCCTAAATTCTAGTATTCTTGTGAATTCTTGCACAGATGTAGGGGATATAGCTTATTATGGGATTCTAACTGAAATCATTAAGTTGAGCTATCCTCAAGGAAGAAGTGTTATCTTATTTTGATGTGATTGGGAGCATACAATTAGAGGTGTAAAACAAGATGAGTTTGGATTTACGCTTGTTAACATTAAATCACACTGAAAAACAAGCGAACCTTTTGTCCTAGCATCTCAAGCAGTACAAGTCTTTTATGTGCCAGAGTCCAAAGAGAAAAACTAGCATGTAGTCATTGCTACTAAGCCAAGAGATCTTTATGAATTGGAAAATGATGTCATACCAGAAGTCGAAGTTTTACAAGTAGACAACTCGACTTCGATCGATGTAAAAGAATTCGTTGATGTTAGAGAAGATATCGTGGGAGTTACATTGAATGAGCCTTTTGTTGATGCCATTGAAAGGAACAACGATGTGGAGACATACTCAAATAATAGCAGTGTTGAAAGTGATGAAGATGATGAGATATTATATGATTTTAATTCTAAATCATTTATATATGTACTTAAATATTTTGATGAAACATTTCTTTTTTTGTTAACATTTTAGAATCATTTTGGTATTTAGAATGACTTTCTTATTTTTACAACAATTCATTGTGATATTTGTAAGAACTACTGCTCCGTGGGCTATGTATACATTATTGTTAATGTATTTGATGTTGATATATTAGTTCTAAATTTTTTTGTTTTAGATTATGTCTTCTATAGGAAAATTGCCAGGTAAGAAGAGGATGGTCATAAGAGATCAACTTGCGGTAGGTCGTAAACTAATCATAGTTTTATAGTTATCTCAAAGTAATAACAACCTTTTATTTAAGTTACTTATGTTTTATATTAATGAAGCATATGTTGACGGCTGGGAAAAATCAGCTATTAAGTCAAGGAGTAAGGCGCAGTCCGAGGTCAAAAGAAGCCTCAATACCTACTTTGTCTCAAGGTACTTCCGTTCGACATTCTCTCTTCTCACCAGGAACATCCTCTTCGCCACACACTACTACAAGTAAGGTTTTTTTATAAAAAAAGGTACAGAATGCAAGTTTTTGTATTATTAAAGATTAAAGTAAAACACTTGGTGGGAGGTTTATAGAAAAAAAGACAATTGGAACCCAAAACAACAATGTTTTCAGTAATTGTACGATGATAGAAAATGCTCCTCTTGTACTATGTTATTTTTTTACTTATAATTTTCTAATGTTATTTTTTTTTACTACTTTTACAAGAGTTACGTCGTAATCTAACTCATACCATTCTATCTGTGGAGCTCTCAAAGCATGTTGATTCATATGTCAACAATGGTGACATGAGCTTAGAACCCAGAGACAATGGAGAGGTTCCTAGAAGTAAGTCATGTACTTGTTGTGCATATGTTACTTTTATGTCTAAGGGAAATTCCTATTTTTTGTTATTATATTTCATTTATTTTCTATAATTGTCATATGTAACACTCGCTTTTGTTACATTATAGGAGATGTCAATTTAAACTCATTGGAGCGTGTAGAAAGTGAAGCAAATCATGATATGGAAGACAAATCATCGATTGAAGGTGGTCACAACACCACAAGTAGAAGGCGCATACAAGCAACCAAGGAAAAGAATGAGAAGGGTTGTGGACCTAATAAGATAAAGGTTTTAAAGAACCCTGTGTTTGTCAATGTGAACGAATAACTTCAACCTATAGGCAATTCTTAAAGGCAAATGTCTTCCATGATTGAGTGTCTTGCACGAGACCCTAGAAGACTACCACTTGATTGTATTGACAGGAGAAAAATTGAACAAGAGAAAAAAGATTCATTGTGGGTAGAGGTGAAGGTATATATGTCTCAATATATATTACATTACTTTCAAAGTTAAAACTCTACACTCTCATTTTTACGCCAAGCCCTGCATGTGTGTGTGGATTTCAAAATAAAAATATGACTTTTAAATTTATTTTAAGTCTTGATTGGTTCTTTTTCTTTGTATCTGTTGTTCAGCGTTCATTTCACTTTCCCGAAGGAAAGGTGCCTTATGAATGGGAAATGGAGAAAATGCAAGCTTGTTGGAGAGGCTATAAATGTGAGTTGAAGGTGGCACTATTTGATGGTAGAAGTCATGATGAAGTAATTAGCAAAAGACCATAACACATACCACTTGAAACATGGGCCAACTTAGTACAGTTTTGGGAATCAGACAAGGGAATGGTAATTATTTGCTTTAAGAACATTTACAATTATAATTGTTTTGAAGTAGTGCAACTATTATGATGTGATTTGTTAATTATTCATTTAGGCTAGAACTAAAAGAGGAATTAAAAATCGGGACAATAACAAAGTGTGTCACTATGGAGAAACAAAGACTTTAGCACGTGTACGTGCTAAAGAAGAGGTATTGTGTATCCTATTTATACTATAGCTCACTTCAATTTTAGGTAACTCATTTAGTATTTTATATACTTTTTAGGAAAAAAGACAACAAGACAGATAAGCTTACAATATGGTTGATGACCCATGCACCAAAGAAAGCTACAAAACTTGAAGATGCTTCAGCTAGCGCAAAAGTATGAGTGTTTATTTTTATTTAATTTCTTATTCATCTTATTTCCTTTGACAAATGTGTAACATGATAGGAAGCAATTGAAAATGAGCTATCTCGCTTTGAAGAAGATTCATGTGATGATGCTACTCGAGATGAAATTTTCAAAAAAGTTGTTGGAGGAGACAAGTATGGTTATGCTAAGACCTATGGCATTGGAGTCAAAGTTCCTCGTTCAACTTCTAAAAGATGCGCTTTAGAGGAAGAACGAACTAAAAGAAGGAAAATCGAGCAAGAGCAATAAGAAAGTCAAGAGAGGATTGAACGCTTGGAGAATAAACTTGGATATGTCACCAATTTGGTGAAAGTGCTTTTGAAGCACTAGGTATTCCTATATGAGATATTTTATTGTTTATCTCATTACTGAGATTTCTATGGTACTTAATTGTTTTTTAAGCTAGTGGCCAGAGCAATGGTCTTTGTCTCTGAAAGTCTTATTTGTGATATGCATGTCTTTTAGTAGGCAATGACTTGTGCTATATATTTTATTCATGCGATGTGGATGTTCTTGATGAGCTGAGAATATTTCGAAGTTGGGGAACTTTCTTTGGCTTCATGCATTTTCTTGATGAGCTAGACATAGTGCCCATATATAAAGTTTATATGTGGTATGCTTAGATTTAGATCTTCGACCTCGTATAATTTGGCTTCGAGTTGTTTCTTTTATTTCCTTCATTATTATTGAACTTTAATGTTTGCTATACTCCGGGCGAGTGGCCCATAGCGTTGTGGACTCCGGCATGTAACTGTTGAGCTTATTTTTATGTTCTTTTATACTTCTACTCAATGCAGGGAAATAATGTAAGGCTTTAAGTCTGAAAAATAGTCAGTTTTCAGGTGAAACTCTGTACGTTTCACACCAGAATCTAAGTAGGAATTTAACAAATTGTTGATACTACTATAGTTTTTGTAGAATATACAAATTTATGCATTTTACTTCTCAAGTTCTATAATAAGTGAGTGCAGAAGAGTTAATTTGACTATCTTGCTGGTAAACTTTTTCAATTTAAGATGGTCTTGTATATTTCATTCCTATTGAAATTAATTTGTTGCCATGCAATTTATTACATCTCTTGCCATGAGGGGGTGGAGGAAAGAGAGTGTGATTAGAGGTTTACGTGAAAAGTTAATTTGGTTGGAATGTGTTCGATAACTTGTATATTTTTGTTTATTTTTAATGATAAATTTGACATCATGTTATTAAGGAAGAATGCCATTAGATGATTATAAATGTTCTTTATTACTTCTTCTTAAGATTTATGCTTTTGTGCTTGTTTAATATGGAATATCGGAGGATGTTCTTTCTTCATTTGAGGATATTGATGATGACAATAAAAATGGTCATGCATTTGAAGAAGAAAATGCCGAAGAAGTTGATGATCAAGAACAAAATGATGAGTCATAGTTTGAGTTCTCTTATGTGGTTAACTTTTGTCATGACTTATCTTTTAGGTAGACCAAGTAATGTTTATGAGTTTGCACTTATAGTTTGGACTTTAATTTCAATGGAAGCAATTGTTGGAGTTATGTACTTATTTGTTATGAACTTTTAGCAAATGTATAGCACTTTTGAAAACTTTTAAATAACATTGTACTTTTGTTTGAGGTGATTCTTCTACTGTGGAAAAATATTGTACCTGCAGGTTTGATTTTGTTTAGATGCATTTGTTGGAAAAAATAGTTGCCACTTGAATGGATGGACCATTGGTCGTAGATGTTTCAAATCATGAGGTGTGTGAAGGAACTGAATTACCAACAGATTGCAGCTTGATGGAAATTCTTTTTTGGCAGGATACAGTAGCACCAACAGATCTTCTTATTGGACAAGATTAAAAAGGCAGGAAAAAGAAAGAATTACCAATGGATACAGTACGTCGGTGAACAATTTATACTGCCAATTGATTTAGTACCAACAGAAGCATCTGACGGTAACACTTGTCATCACCAACATATTATGTCTCTATTGGTAATACGATGATATTCACCCACATATTCACTCTATTGGTATTAAGGAGCAATTGCGGCAGATTGCAATATCTGTTGGTAAAACTAATACCATCACCTCTTTTTACGAATAGTCTAGCAACAGACCAATATCTGTTGGTATAAGGTTTTACCAATAGCAAATGTAATTATTGCAACAGAACTATCCATGATAGTAAAAACCACTTTTTTGTGGTGAATCGACGCTAAGACTTCCGATAGGCTATTACTTGGGTGACCATGGCTTCATGAACATGACATTGTGGCTTCGACTTTACACCAGTGCCTTAAGTACTACCGAGATGGAGAGAAGAAAATAAATGGGGATGTCAAGCCATTCACTAAAGTTGAGTCTCATTTTGCAGACACAAGGTTCTTCAAAAAAGGTGTTGTACCTAAGGAAACCATGCCATCAACCATTCCTTCCACAGGTAAAGGCGGCGCAAAGAATGCCCCTCAAACAAAAAAAGATGATGCTCCTAAACAACAACTCGAGAAAGAACAAGTAAGAAGGCAAACGTCACTTCTCCTATTGAACAAATTGCTAAACCAATTGCTGCGTCAATGGGATTAATGCCACCAATCTTAAGGTACATACCTAGGTCTCGCAGTAAGGAGGGCGAATCGCCCTTTAGTGAGTTCACAACCAAAAGCATCGAGACCAAAGCTACTGAAAAGGATGATGGAGCTAGCATAACCACCTTAAAAAGAAGTGTAATAGTTCCAAAACTTAAGGTGTGGCAGGCTAAGGTGAGTAGGCCCCCTCTTTCCTGGTTTGTCATTTCTTCTGAAGAGGCGCTGGCTTGCCAAGTGCACGGACTAAGGAGGGATTTGATCCTAATGCATACAAGCTTATGGAGTGGGCTTGTTATGACTTTCAAAATCCAGCTGCCTCAGGAAAGATAGTCAAAGCCAAGCTTCATGGTCTTACTAAAACTCAGAGAAAGATCCAAGAGCAGGGAGGTTCAGTGGACATATCTAAAGTTGGATTTGATTTCACACCACCGCAGCCAATCAGAATCTCTGGGCGACATAGGGGTAAGAAGTTGGTGATTCAGCACATCTCAGCTAAAGAAGTAGATGAGAGTGAAGATGAAAATGCTTCACCTATCCCACAGCCCTCTGTGTTTGATAGGCTACAATCATCCACTTTGAAATAACGTCTATCAGTATTCACCTGTATAGGAAAAGGGAAAGATCACAGAATCTTTGTTTTCAACATAATTAAAGATGATCCCCAGCTAAAGCCTTCAGTTTTTACCAGAATAAAAGCGGGTGAAAAGTCTTCAAACTCAGAACTTTAGTAAGAGAAAAGTTCTGCATTTAACCGCTTGGGAGTGACAAATGAAGTTCAGAGCTCTATCGCTTCTTGTATAAAGTGTTTCTCCAACCTAGATGTTCAGATGGACGACTCATTTAAAGTAAAGAGGCATGCTGTGGTCTTCACGGGTCAACAAAAAAACTCTAACTCTAATGAGGAGACGGAGAAAAACGAATGTGATAACTCAGACTTAGCCATAGAGCTGGCAGAAACTCCTGAGACTCTCGAAGATTGGGAGGAGGCCACAGTTGATGATTTGAAAGCATTGAATCTTGGAACCAATGAAGAACCTCACCCTATTTACGTAAGCTCATCACTTACACTTGAAGAGGAAAAACTATACTTTAAACTACTGTTAGAGTACAAGGACGTGTTCGCCTGGAGCTATAAGAAAATGCCCGAGTTAGATCCAAAGGTTGCAGTTCCCCGCCTGTCCATCAAAAGAGGTGTTTCGCCTAAGAAGCAACCTCAGCGATGTTTTCGCCCAGAGTTGGTACCGAAAATTGAAAAAGAGGTTAACAAACTCATAGAGATAGGATTCATTCGCGAGGTCAAGTACCCAACATGGATCACAAACATCGTGTCTTTTAGGAAGAAAAACGGGCAACTTCGTATTTATGTGGACTTTCGAGATCTCAACGACGCTTGTCCAAAAGATGATTTCCCACTAGCATCCATATAACTCATGATTGACTCAACTATAGGGCATGAAGCGTTGTTATTCATGGACTGTACCGCAGGATACAATCATATTCAGATGACACCAAAAGATCAAGAGGCCACAGCTTTCCGCACATCTAAAGGCATTTTTTGCTATAAGGTGTAACTCCCCCAAATTAAACATGTTTCAATGTTTGTATTTTTTTTAAAAAAATCCTTCAATGAGAATCTGATAAACCCAATGATAGGGGCGTTACCGTTGTCCAAGAGGACAAGGCTTGAAACATGAGTGCTATAAAGAACACAGTTAAGCATAGCTTCAATGATGCAGCAACACCTGATCAAACGCTATATAATCAACTATTAATCAACATAAGGTTTATACACCCTAGTAAAATAATTCACCATATAATCTGTATCTCTATCCACTGAAGATTTTAATACACAGCTTCAAAAATATGTATGTACTATATCATAGCTGATCCACCCAGATTTCCCTGCTCAACTTATTCTTTTCTGCTGGTTTACTAGCATGAAGGCGATTCTCTGAGCATTTGCCTAAAACAAAACATGAAAAAATATTTTGAACTGTGAGCCGAAAATCAATACATGCATTTCTGTATTGTTAAATGATCATTGAAACACTGATTTGGGTCCAACTTGCAATTCATTTAAGATCAAAACAGGGAAGAAGATGAATATAAAACTGCATTGCTAATTATTATCTGTTAGTGAACCCTTTGATACTGTTACAACTTATAAATAGGTGTAAACCTGCCAAGCCAATCGGGGGACCTGGCCTGAAACCGCGCGGGTAATTGAAGGGCCAATGCCCTATAGATGACAACTGGCGAGGTCACCAATTAAATGATAAATCACTGTGTAAACTGATTCATTGATATACTTACCAAAACATGATAACTTTGATAAATGCACTCTTATTTCTAAAAATACAGGCAATGAACATACTTGAAGTCTTTAAAATGATATTTCACTTGATAATACTTATGCACAATGAAAACGATATACTAGGCCCCGATTCTGCTAAAGAAATGTAATTATAGGTAAATGCAGTTAGTAAACAACATTTACTCCCGTAATTTGTAATTTTAATGAAAATTAATTAATTAAAAAGTCTCCACAATTCCAATAATTCAATATAAGAAAAGTTACAACAAAATAATTTGAAAAATAAATCAATTTGGGTTATTGAACTTGAAATACAACAAACTGAAACAAAATAGACCAAATTGGAATGATTGAGGTGATAATGAAAAGATTTTAATTGATATAAATGGAATATGGATTTCTGATATTTTTGAAATGGATAATAGAAGTCTAAAATGGATAATAGGAGGTGTAATGCCATGAGGGGTGTTGTGAGGTTCATAAAAGCTCAAATAATACCAGCTTGGTTCGATGGACACTGATTTTGAGTCATTACTCTGCTCACTTCCCAAATTTCATTTTCATGCTCATTTAACTTGGTTTTCAACCCAAGTAAGCTTCTATACGTAATCAAAATTTTTGAACTCACTAAACTTGGTAATTGCTTTGCAATACCCATAATTAGATAGAAACTTCTGATGATAAATCCAAATGTCGTGATTTCTTTCTTCCGCCATATTGCCGATTGATGGTCTACTTTAGAAAATCCATATCTTTCACTCCTGACAACCAATTGAGATATTAAACCACAATATGAAAATATCACAAAGTCCTCTAAAACTTTCATTCAGGACACAAAATATGATTCACATAGTAAGGCTCCTAAAGTTAGGCTAGAACACAACCGTGAACAACTTTGGTACAATCTGCGCAGTCCTAGAAAAACGACCATAACGTTTTCCCAAGAACTCGGATTAAGGTGATTCAAAAGGCATGTGAAAGATAACTCATTGAACTATCCACACACCATGAATCACAATTTTTCAACGGCCCAATCAATACCAGTTTTTTTGTAAAGTCCACTTTTCAAGTCTGCACCCAGTTTCCATGTGTTCTGCGCAGTCTTTAGTAAATTAGTCATATCTTTGTCCACACAACTCAAAATTAAGTAATTACAAAGCCCGATCAAAGCTAACGCATTGAGCTATCAACACACCAAAAATCATGATTTGTGGATGTGCCAATCAGCACCAATTGATTCCCAAAGTGACCCCTATTTTTGGGTCTGTTTACAGCATAATAGCTTATATTTGCAATATTTTCTTCAAATAATACCCCACTAAAATCACTCTTTAGCTCATCCAAAACCACACCAACATTACCATAACAATTTACGATGATGAAGATTACCAAATCAAATACAAAATAAGCCAAATCCATCACTTCAAACTTAAACTAGCATGATCATGAACAATCTCAACTCCCACACATTTTTATGCTTATTCAACACTTAAAAACTTCAAAGACAGCTCTTAATCTTATCAAAATAGCATGATCAACAAGAAAAACCAATAAAAATAAGAATCAAAAACAAAAATCAACATGATAGGGATTGAAGTTTACTCACTTTGTGCTTGACTATATGGAGATGGAGGTGGTGTTTGGTGGTTGTGGGAGCTGGGGATGGGGGCTGGTGGCTGGTGGCTGGAGGTGGCTGGAAGTGGCGGCAACCACCAAGGATAGCAGTAAACTTGTGCTGAACAAAGGTTGGGCAGCCACGGGGTGGAGGAGGAGAAAAGGAAAGAAAGCCTTGTGTTTGTTTACTTGGTTGAAAATGATTTTGTAATTTACTTGGCTGATATAAAGCCTCCAAAAACTAGATTTTTTTATTAATTATAATTAGCCTAATCATGGTAATTACCTAAGTAAAAAGGGGTGTAACCTTGTTGGGCCAAAATTGGGCCCATTGAGTTAGGCTTGAAACTAGAACACTCCGTTGCGATAAAATTTTTGCGTAGCTCGGAATTTATTTTTTTTTGTGATGTTATGGAAAATAATTAAATCTTTTAAATCACAATTATCGAGGCTTACTATCGATTTTTCCAAAAATTTTTGGTAAAAGAAACCTGAATTACAAAGTAGAGCCCAAAATAAATTCTCCCATCCGGGATGATTAAATGAGATAATTGAATTTGAAAAATTAATAACATGACTTAATTAAATAGATAAACATGATTTAGGGTCGGGCTATTACATAAGGTGATGCCCTTCGAACTTAAGAATGCAGGAGTAACCTACCAAAGGGCAATGCAAACAATCTTTGACAATATGCTCCATAAAAAAGTCAAGTGCTATGTCGATGATTTGGTGGTTAAGTCCAAAAGAGGGCGGACCACATACATGATCTTCGTTTGATCTTTAAATGATTATGGAGATGTCAATTGAAGATGAATCCACTCAAGTGCGCGCTTGGTGTCACCTCTAGAAAGTTCTTGGGTTTCATCATTCATTACAAAGGAATCCAGATCGACCAAGCAAAGATCAAGGCAATCCAAGAGATGTCTGACCCTAAGAATCTTAGGGATTTTTGCGGACTTCAAGGTGGCCTAGCATATATCCAAAGACTCAGCTCAAATCTTGCAAGATGGTGTCATCCCTTCAGCCACCTTATGAAAAAGGGTGCACCATTTGAGTGGGACGAGTCGTGTCGCACGACTTTCGAGAAAATCAAGTATTTGTCACATCCTCCTGTGTTGGGGGAACCTATCCCTAGCAAACCTCTCATACTATCCATTGCAGCTCAGGAAAAATCCTTAGGAGCATTATGTATACAGGAAAATGAGGAAGGAAAAGAAGTCGCCCTGTACTACCTAAGTCATATATTGGTTGGCACTGAATTGAAGTATTCGTCCATCGAAAAGATCTGTTTGTCATTCATCTTTGCTATTCAGAAACTCAGACAATACATGCAGGCCTATACAATTCAAGTGGTCTCCAAAGTTAATCCCATCTAGTACATCTTGTCCAAGCCAATCTTGAATGGTTGACTAGCAAAATGGGCTGTAATCTTAAAGCAATACGACTTTGTCTATGTACCATAAAGAGCGGTTAAGGGGCAAGCATTGGCAGATTTCTGAGCAGAACATCCAATTCCTGATGATTGGGAGCTAAATGATGATTTGTTAGGGGAAGATGTGTTCTTCATCAATATCCTCCCTCCATGGGTGTAGCGGCCCAAACCTAATATTCATTTAAATTAGTTTGAATCATGTTCATCTCCAATTAAGCCAGTTGGACGCTGCATTTCAATTCACCATTTCATGTACGTGTATATATGTATACATAATTGTGCGTTGCAGGTTGAAGTGACGATGTGGCCTCAAACCAGACAATATTAAACTCCTTAATAATAACAATCATAAGAATAATAATAATAATCATAATAATAATAATAATAATAATAATAATAATAATAATAATCCACATACAAAAAAAAACAAAAAAAAACCCAAATCGACATAACTAAACTAAAATTAACGCAAATTAAACCCAAAATCCCCCAAAACTCTCATCCTCTCTCTCTCTGCTTCCCGACACCCCCCTCTTTCCTCCTCTACGTCGCTCGCTGGAAGGGAGTCATCCTTCTGGTCGTCTCTGCCGCCGACCACGCCGGCTGTGTCGGCCCAGCGCCCCAACGCCATCTGCCCCCACTTGCTCGCGCCCTGTCGAACCGCACGGGACCCCCCTGTTCTGCCCTATTTTCTGCCGCCGTCGTCGCCGGGCTTTGGCCCCTGTTAGCCTCCGGTCGCCGTCCACCGTCACCAACACCACCGTCCACTCCTCTCTGTTATAACCCCAAAAGCCAAGTTGGAAGGTGAAAGCCCTAAACCTAACTTAGTTGAATTAGTGAGATATTGAGATTGAATTTGTCGATTCAATTATGTAATTAGCATTGGTATTTATCTATTTGAGAAGTTCTGAAATTGTTGGGGACATTAAGTTGGTCGTGAATTGGGAAGAAGTTGACAGAGAGTAGAAAATGGGAGATTGAGGTCATGTTTACTTTCCCATTTGCTTGTGCTTGCGATAATTTATCGAACTTGTTAATCAAACTTGTTAACCTTAGTGAATTCATGGATT
>JACYFF010003369.1:25276328-25297411 GCA_017589665.1 Selenicereus undatus
ACACACACACACACACACACACACACACACACACACACACACACACATGTGTTAGGATTAGGTGCATTTTATAAAATTCATCCTTTATTTCTTTAATTTATTTAAATTTTTTTATTGAGTTTAACCAACAATAGAACCTAAGTGAGTTAAACTAACAATAGAAGCCAACTGAGTTCAACCAACAATAAAATCACTAGTTCAACCAACAGTAGAACTCAATTGAATTCAACCAACAACAAAACCAACTGAGTTCAAGTGACAATAGAATCCAACTGAGTTCAACCAAGAATAGAACCACAACTGATTTTAACTAACAATAAAACCCTATATAAAAATGAATAGCATACTCTTACCAAGTTGCTCAAGAGTAGCGAACAAATTTTCGTAAAGAATCTTGCTTAATAATTCCCTATCTTCTTTTTACCCTCAATAAAGGCCTAAAATGAATGATATTTTATTTTTATACATAGTTAACTCAAACTAATGATAAATCAAACCTTAAATGTAAGAACATACAAGCATTTATACACCAAGCCGCCTAGAAAACAATGACCAATCAACAAGGACCACATCGTTGAGCAAGAAAGATAACTAATGCACATTTTGGAGGGATAGCAATGTACCAGGAAGCTACTCTAATTGGATGAGAGAGATTAAGTTAGGTCCAAAACTAGAAACAAGGTCTCCTACTTCATGGGGAGATATATGCTATTCTGCTTTCAATATACTATGTATGCCACAAAGGAACAAAGCAAAGTAAAAAAGGCATTCGAACATGGACGTTAAACAGCAATAGTTAGTCAACAAAATACATCCATCTAATGTTGTCTACTATGTTCTATTTGCCAAAAAGAATTGCAAGCCTAGTATTGTATCTAGTGTGATGGAGTTCGATACATTTGACTATTCGAGAGCTGGGCGATGCTAGCTAACTAACCAATCCCACAATTTTCGCTTGGACATTGTTATCACTTATATTCAAGTTCAAACTCGTTCTAACACTTAATGTCAAATCCAAAGTTCACTGAAAAAAGTAACTCAATCAAAACAAGAACCGAACCAAATACCAAAACACAGCATTACATTCACAAATCAAAAACTACCTCTACTAAACAATATTAAAGAAACATACAAACTTTAAAACTCATTCATGAAGCACATTTCACAAACATATTAGAGAAATCAAAAGGTAGATTTGTTGCTTATTGGCATTGAATTGAATTAAACGACACAAACAACCATCAAAGTCACCAATCACCAACTCATATGAGATATCAAGAGACATAGGCACCTGGGTTGAGACAGAGATATGCCTACTTCATATTGAAACACCAATTCACATTCAAATTGAGAATTAAGACTTACCTCACTAAATTACGATGTATAAGGATCAAAAATCATGAGGCTTCTTTAAGTCGCTGCCTAGATTGTTCAATGGAATGCTTCTTCACTGGAAATTGCTATATTCAAGCTGAATTCACCAACCAAATGCACACCCAGATGATAGAACAGGAGTGGATGCCAGGCTTCTAGGGATTCAAGCATATTTGGGACTTATTCTCTGTTTGGTCCAGGAGGAGGGGCAGATAGGTGTGCACATATTTCATCCTTTTTATTTCACTTCTGTGTTAGGCACTCAAATAATATTTTTAGGGCTCAATTCTTATATTTTTGTTTGATTGTTTGTCTTATTCCTTTAGCTAATATATTTGCATATAAATATTGAAATATTTTGTAAAAAATTTCTTATTAACATAATAAAAATAATTATAAAAGCAATTTTTAATTCCCCACACTTACTAAGTATTGCAATAGGTTTATAATTTACCCACACTTGCTAAATGTGGAATCGATAAAACTACAAATCTTACCATTTTTCTCTCCACATTTTAATAAAGTGTGGTTATACAAATGTGGGAGGTTGCATTATTTTTTGTAGTGAGAGTTTTTGTGATTTTTTTCCCTTTGCTTAATGCCAATGATTGATGAGGAAGAGGGGTAGGGAGGGGATAGTTGATTCACTGGTGGTATAGGGTCAGGTTGCTGGAGATAGTAAGTTGTGGTTCCAGTGGGGTTGCAGTGGGTTTGGAGGAGGATGCCATGACAGGGAAGAAAGGGAGAAACAAAGACAAGGATGAGAGAGAAAATGCCCTTTATTTTATTTAATGATGAATTATGTTAAAAATTAATTTGATAATTTAAAATGGTGAAATATCTTCTGATGAAGAAAGTCAGGAGTGAAAGAGAGAGAGGATGGCACGATGCAAACTAGCAAGCTACCTACGTGTTAAAAAATATTTAAAAAGTGTTTTTGTCTGTTTTTAATTTCTTCAAATATTACACGTCTGCTTCTACCACGCCACATCAGCCCTTTGAAGAGTTGGACTTGGGGGTAGTACACTATAAAAGTAATTTTTATGTGCTCCCAGTAGCATATGCGCTCATTATCTATGTGTATATATTTTTCACGCGTGCATTCATCATGATATTAATTTTTGAATATATATTTCATGATGTGGATCTTGGGAGTATGTGCTCCCAGAGTGTACTATAAATAATCCAACTAAAAGTACAGACTATTAGAAGTTATTTTGTAAGCTAGGCATATTATTTTCTAGACCCCCAAAGAAGGGATTATTAGATTCCAAAATTCTTTTTTATTATTATTATTTATATTGCTTATATCATTATCAATATATATGGAACCATTGTTCACCATATGTACTACAAGTTATTGTTTCCATGGGTTTTAATTTATCTACCTCTTTTTAATAGTATTATTCTATTATAATTAATATCCAAAATTATATATGTCTGATAATTCTCACAAAGTATGATATGATATTCACCAACACATGATACTAATATTCACCACACATAACATTAACTCTCACTAAATATAAATCAATTCCTCTCCACATATAATGCTGACACTTACTAAATATAATATGAGCGTTTATTGAAATTTCATGGATACTCATTGTAAATCAAATTTAGCTAAATAGAATATATCAAAAAAAATATAAAAACTAAGTAAATAATTAACCCATTCTCATTTTCTATTGACTCGTACACAAAAACGAAATAATTAAAATATTTGGCTTACTATTTTTTGTTAAAAAGAAAAAAAAACTTACAAGTTGAGGGATCAACACTCAAAATCATATATGCATGACAATTACTCATCAAGTATGATAATCTACCATATGTTTGTTTTACACATTAGTAACTAGGCGTATAATCTATTTGGGGGATATTCTTGTTTGTTTTTTCTTTCTTTTTAATAGTAGTTATTTTTCAACCTGTTTCAATTATCAATATAAATGGAATAAATATTTTGATTGAAGCAAATACAGTCAAATCACCAAAACGAAAAGAAAGATATACTATAGCCAAGTAGGAACTATCGAGAAAGACCCTAAGCTTCCTGGACCTTGTCCTTGTCAATGTCTAAATTGGCGCAACACACTGATTTAGGAAGTGAAAAAGATGCATCTTCAAGATATCCCTCATTAGTCTCAATCACATATTTATAGGATCGTTCGATAGAGAAAAGGTTATCACGGCCTTCCTACGCTAATCACTACTTGTTGGCAACAATCCTTCTCTTTACTTCGCTCCTTTCACTATCTCATGCTAACAGGGGCGGAGAGACACCCCAATTTTTCGGGGAAAAAACTTTTTGGGTTGAAAATTGTGGGAAACATAAAATGCATATATATACTATTCAGGTAGATTATACATCAGATAACGCTTGCTAGCCTGGTGGTGTAGCGCTTCATCTGTGCACCTTCCTTAGGTCATGGGTTTGATTTCGAAGATTTGCTATTTGTTCATTTAAAAATTTTGAGCACTTAAATTCATTTTGCCCCTTGTTCCAAATGCCATGCTTTGCCTTCAACCCACCTCCCAATCCACTGCCTAATGCAAATAATGATTTATTTTGCAAATAATTATGTTTAATTTGCTTATTTTATTATATTTTCATACTAAATAATTGATTACTTTAGTTATTTACTCGTAAGTTAAGAAATTAGGTTTTTTCCTTCTTGATTGGGACTTAGGTTGGGGTAACTTGGTTGGTTATTGCTTGTTTGTTTATGTTTGGTTTACTAATTTGGTTAATTTGTGTTAAACAATTGGTTAATTTAGCGATTTTCTCATTAATTAAGAAATTTGGATTTTTGTCTTCTTGGTTGGGGACTCAGGGTTGCGGTAATTTGGCTGGTTATTAGTTATTACTCGTTTATTTATATTTAGTTTACTAATTTGATTAAATTCGTGTTAAATAATTGATTAAGTTAGTGTTACCCATGAACTAAGAAATTAGAGTTTTTGCCTTCTTGATTGGGGACTCAGGGTTGTGGTAATCTTATGACTATTGCTTTTTTTGTTTATGTTTAATCCCAACACTCCTTGCTTTAAATCATGTCTACGTCACTGCATGCTAAGTGATCTGGTTTAATCTTTTGCATGTTAGACTCAGCATTTTGTTGAGATTGGTCTAATATCTTTGCCAATCTGGTCATCTCTTGAGTCTTTTACTTTCCACAATCTTTCCTACACCAAGAAAGCGAGTTGATATTCCTCAACCAAGATGCATTCTTCTCCTTAGCAAAATTAACCCAAGCTCTTCCTCTCGGTAGTTCCTCTTGTGCCTTAAGCTCTTGTTCTTCTTATCCTTCTTCATCTTCCTTTGCACAAACCTTGGTGCCAATAAGTTTAGAATTTGATGGTACTAGAAATCTCCTCTTCTTCCTTATGAGAAGATGATTAACCTATAATTGGTGAACATATATCCTCTTGATATAGCTGCAAGCGCACAATGGCATTGTAGCAAATCAAGGTCGATCCTACAGAAACTAGGTGAAGTTACCGAGTTATATTCCATAAAGGTGCGATAAGCGAATCAAAATTTGGATAAGAAAACAACTAGAACTAATTTGAATGGGAATAAACATTGAGGAATATGGTTCACCAAATGATAAACCACTCATGCTCATTGCACATCGATCAATCTAAACTAACTCAGTTTAAAGGACGATAGTCAAAGTACCACGATTCTCTTTAAATTTATAGTGATATGTCTAGTATCAATCAATCTCCTACTTTCATGGTTTTCAATCAATCTAGAGTCATTAGGAAAAGGATTACCACTTGTTCCCTCTCGAATGGAGAATCTTTCTCAAAAATTCACACATACAATCCAATTTTAGTTTTTCAATGCCAAGTTTTACTTTTCAGTACTTCACCCAACATCCAAAATCAAGCAAGAAGATGGCCAAGCAACATGCTAGTAAATTAAAGCTCTAAAATCATATTAAACATGAAATCAACTTAAATCAAACAATTGAAGTGCAGATACTCAAAGCAAATACATCAATTGCTTCACAAATCCTAAATCTAAAAATCTACTATGACATGATAAAGAAATCTAACTGCAAACTAAAAATAAATATAATTAAGAGATAACAAAAAGATAGCGGAAGAATGCTTAGTTTCCATGGTGATGCGTTGATCTTTCGATGCTGGCCTAATCTACAGTTCTATTGCAAATCGTCTTCTTCTTTTTCCTCAATTTCTCTCTAAGGTGGACGAGAAACTAGTCTAGGATAGTGAATTGGATGGAATGATATGATGATGAAGTGAGGCTGAAGACAAGGTATTTATCACTAAAATGAAGTCTGCAAAAACATCCAAATGGTGGAACATGAATAGTCGCAAAGAAATCCAGCAGCCCCTGGGGAATATAGCTCACCACGGACTGTGGGCACCACCGTGGTTAGACTGTGGTGGCCACTGGTCATGCTGGTTCTCCTTCGTTTGTTCTGCTGCTTCTCCTGGATCACCCTAGATCGTGGTTCTGACCACAATTGGTCCATGTTGGGTATCTTTGGGCCTTTTTGTTATCTTCTTTGATCCATAAGGCTTCAAAATCTTCATTGTACCATCATACTTTGGGCTCACAAGATCAAAATCTACAAACACTTCTCAAACAAGCGAAACCAAACATAATAGTAGAAATAAGGGAACAAATCGTACAATTAAGCATATTAATCCCCTAAAATGACTCCCAAACACTCATGAAATCCTATGCAAATATGACATTTATCACCTCTTCCAAGTCAACTCTCTAGTTCCTCCTCCACAGAAAGGAAGGTTTTCATGGGATAGCCAACCTTACTAACTTCACAATTTTGCCCTTCTTCTAAATCCACTCCCTCAGCCCCTTTTCGCAAAAATTACTACGTCTTCCAATTGGTGGTGCAAACTTCAGTTTGATGGATTAAAAGATCAATTTTTAATAAACATATTAAGTGCCAGATTAACCGAGACTTCTAAGTAGGTGTTAGTACAATTTTCCTAAATACTTTATTCACCCTAATGTGCAACAAGGCATACTGAATAGGTCCTTGGATACAAAGAAGAATCCCCTATGTGCATGTTGCACTCACAAAAATAGGACCCTACGTGTCAAGACATGATAAAAATTTAATGGAATGTGGTGATAGTGTAACTCTTTTGATCATGCCCATTAAGATAGACCAATGCATGCCAAGGTTCTCTATACTTATAAAGTTCATCATGGCTCTTCATGAAAGGATGTCATCCTTTCATAAACTACCAATATAAAAGGGACATATCTCTTCATAATTACACTCTTTCAAGTAAGTGGTACAAACTAACTTGCAACTCTTCATAAGTAATTAAACAAATTAATTATTCACGAAAAGATGCATTGCGATAATTAAGTACCAAGAAAATTAATTATTATTTGGGCATAATACAAAATATATTTCCATAAACATTTTTATGGAAATAATTATTTTACTAAATTTCAATTTTTATAAAAATTACTCCAACAACCCCCACTACTTTTATAACAAATTGGTTTTTGAATTTTAGAGCTCTCATGCGTAAATTGAGGTGTCTTGCAATTGAACCTCCATCATAGTGACTTGTCCGTTAAATGATCAGGATAACATAGTAGGCTATGCTCTAAACCAGTTGTCATGTCTTATCAATGGCATCTAAGCCACATGCATGACTTCCACCCCAAATCACTTGATAATTTGACACTATTAACGGCCATGTGTCTAGTATCCATTTAATAAGTGCTTTAGAGCCAAACCCAAGCTCGATAGAAATAGCCAAACTTCACACTTTATAAGTAAACCTTATGAATACTCCAAAAAGTATTAATGGAAATGTTTGAGTATCTGAAACAAGTCAAACCATTGATTAACAATCAAATTAATCAAATTCTTATTTTGTATACCCACTCAAATGTTCCCTGTTGAGGTTCATTAAAAGCAAAAACCCACCCTCTACCACATATATGGGCAACCTAGCTCTCCATTTGGATGAAAATTATAATGGTGAGAGCTAACAAGCCACACAAATGGTGTACTTTGACTAATTGAACATAACTTAAGACTCGAGGTTTTCAGGAGCATTAAGCTGGCGTTTCAACATGGGTGACTTATTATGGGCTTTGTACCATCCCTTCCAAAGTCATAAGATGCATTCCATAACCTTGATAACAATAACTTTACAAAAGTCTCCAAACTTTTAAGTTATTATATGGATCACACTTATGTATATTTATTTGTTCACTCACACTCATTGCCTTTGTAAGTTTTAATAATGGTGATGGGCCTATAGGATGACCATAGTAAAACCACCAGTAAAACCAAAGTCCAACTATTAACACTTGAACATCTCAACCTCTAAACAAGGTTTAATACATGAAAATATTTTCATATTTTCATTTAAGTTCAACTTGAAATTGTAGACATAATTTTAATTAATGGACCTAAAAAACATATCACATCATCATATGAATATAAATTACCCTCTCCATGTACTCCAAACTATAATAAATAACTATAGGGCCATCATATGAAATACTTGGCCTGTCAAAATGTGTGACAGAAATTTTGATGGAAAGAATTTGATTTTGACGAGAATATGGTCAACATAGATCTCGAAGTAGATTTTGACGGAATGCACTTATTTTTGACAGTTTCCCATAAAAAAAAAGGTTGAAAATTTTGACGAGTGCAAGAGATTTTGACATGCCCGTCAAAATCTCTGCAAAGATTCCACCAAGTTGCATTGATTTTGACAGGACCCGTCAAAAAATCCCGTCAAAAATGCAATGAATTCAGACTGTTCTGCTTCCATTCCCAACGAGCTCCATTTATCTCCTTCCTCATTAAACGAGCTGGGAACTCTCCAGATCTGGGCATTTCATCTTCCTCATTAAATTCAATACAAATTTGTGAGTGGCGTGGTTGAATACCTAGAGCAAAACTGGTGGTGAGGTGGCTGAGAAACGTCGGCAGTGAGGACGCAGCCTCGGTGTCGACGATGATGTGTGAGGGGCTGGTTGTTGGTGTCGTGGGCCGAGGTGTATTTGTGGCGGAAGGCAGTGAACAATTCTGGTGAGCTTTGGGCAACACATTCTAGGCAATGTTAGTCCAGTTCACCCTTCTCCCCCTTGCATGATTTTATTTAGCAGATTTTAATTCCGTGAATCTTTCATGATAATAACTTGTATGAAAGTTCAAGGATCGAATCTTAGAATTTTGGGATATGAAATCTCAACTCAGAAATTTTACAATTTCTATATGAGATTTCAAGATTTGAAATCTAAAATTTTTGAAACTAAGATTGTACTATTGCTAATCTAAATTTTCGGATCTAAGATTTACAATTTCTTATGTGAAATTTATCTATTTATGAAAAGAAAAGTTTAAAATTTAAAATTTGAATGAAAAGAGGAACAAAAATTTGGTTTGGGCGTTTTTTTTTTGTTCAATTAAGTAATTATTTCATTTTTGTTCTATTTTGGGTTGTAGATTTGTTATGATATGCACATTTCATGTTGTCACTCAATATTTTTCAACTCTGGATTGTAGATTTGTTTGGAATTTAGGGTTTAATTTAGGGGGTTTTGCCAGTAAGTACTTCTTTTATTATTATTTTTTTTTTTTGCTTCTAATTTGAACTTTTTGAATATCAAAAACATTATGATGTTAGGTAATCCTTTTTATGTGAGTGACATAGCTATAGAATTCTCACAAGGTAAAGTCTTCTATTAATTAGAACTTGGAGTATATATACATATGGTGATAGTTACGTTGCTGCAATGATGAACGGTTGAATGGTTTTAGGCCTACTAGGGTTTGTTTTCACTTTGTTAATGTTTGTGTTTAATTTATACTCATTAGTTATTGCTATTCTTTCTCAGGACCCTAAAATGCTAGCAGAGATGATGAAGAACTGAAGTTTAGTCTTTGCCTTAAGAAGGCAATAGTACGAGGAAGGGCAACTTGATATCATGCCATACTTTGGGGATATTATTGGTTGCTTGACAACGTACTTAGCTATTTTTTTTGGGAACCATCTTGGTCTTGGTTGAGGACTTTATGTTTAGTATTTAAGTAAATATGTTCAGGACTGTGTTGGTGTTAGATTTGTATCAATTAGGCTATTTATAATGTGTGTATATTTTTGTGATCAAGGAAAAGAAATTTATATATATTGTTGTGATCAAGAAAAAGAATTGTATTGAGTTCAAACTTATAAATTTCAAAATATATATTTTGTTGCAGCTTCCATCAAAATTTTTGAAGGGTTCAGCCCAAAATCCTGTCAAAAATTTCACCACAATAGGATAGCCATTAACTTCATAGTTTTGACGAACAACCTAGTTGGTCAAAATTTGCTGTCAAAATATATTCTGACGGGGTAGCAGTCCGTCAAAATTTTGGTCATAATAATTTTGACGGGATGTCAGTCTGTACTAGAACTAGCCATTAGTACAAATTTTGACGGAATGTCATTCCGTTAAAACTCCATCAAAATTTTTGACGGGTCGGTGAAAATGGAAATTTCGACCAAGGGTTTTTTGACGGAATGTTTCCCCGTCAAAAAATCTATTTTCCGTCAAAAATCCATTTTTTCCTGCCAAAATTTTCATCAAAAAATGCCCCTCCATATTGTATTTCCAAGTTGTATGTACATTGATGGATTAATCTAAATATGTTCTCATTTAAATTCCATCCTCATAAATTCATTCTTTTGACCATACTAAGAATCTTATGGTCTGAAACAAGTCCAAAAGTTGAATTTATATCCTTGGACGTAAAATTAGCCATGCAAAATATTCTAACAAGTCGTAGGTGGATTTTTACATTTCAGTATATATTAAATCTCATGAAAATAAATAAAACACCATATTTATTTCTATCAAGGATAAAATTTTTATCCTATTTAGTAAATCCTAATAACCTTATGCATCATTAATACCATGTGAATAATTCCCAAAACTAGAACACATAACATCCCAATGTCCAAACTAGATACATGGACATTTAGAAATCATATTAAAATATACATTAATAAGTCCAACTAAAATATCCATGTACTTATTCATATTTTAGCAAACTAGAATTACATAGAAATAACTAACTGATATTTCACATTTATTTCTATCAAGGATGAATCATTTATCCTTATATTCACATTAATTATCGATTCATAAACTACATCTTACAAATCATAACTATCATGTGAATTAAAGTCAAAGTTTGTTCAATATCCAATCAAAACATGAATACTTGAAAATTGAAATAACATACATAGACATACTAGCTCATTCATATCAAGGATAAATCTTTCCGAATCGTTGTAAGTGATCCAAACCATAATGGTTTATCTATGGGGGTGAGTATCCATATATCAACAAAATAGGCATAGATCTCAAATATCATGACTTATGATGATCTTTATTGCCAACATTCAATTCACAACAAATAGTAAAAAATAATGATGCAAACAAAGACCTGTGAGTTCCACCATCTTCTCATTAATAACGAAAATTATAGTGGGCAATGAACAAATTATCATAATCAAGCCTAATCAGGATGTTCTTACAATAAACAACATCTTGCCAGGAAACTCATGTCACTTGTTCATTTTTGGACTAATGATAGAATTTCAAGTCCAAATTCATTACAGATGGGTTAGATGAATTTATGGCGAAGTGAAATGCAAAAATTATAATAAAGACCAAATAGCACATGAAACGAAACAAGGCTTGTTGGGTGGCTAATTTAATGATTTCTCCTATACTGTACTTCTTTCCAGAGTATTAAACTCAGCCAAATTCAAGACCAAAAAAAGAAGAAATTGAAAGTAATAAAGACAACTTATCTCGTAATCAATTTGGCTTCCACCACTTATATTGAGATGCATTAAACTCATCCATTAAGAAACATCTTCAAAAATAAACTTGAACGCATACGTGGTTATTTGGAGATCGGACTATTTTTTTATTATAGTCATCACGTTCGATTAAACTCTAAAAGTTCATGGACATCAATTCAAAACAATTCATTTTTTACGTGGCTACAATATTATACTTGTATATCATATTATATTTTGTACGTAGGTACAGTAACCATTACATGTACAATTTTATGTCTCTCTAGATCTTATAATCAAAATTATACATACAATAACCCCAAGACTATTACAATACAACAAACCAACACAATGTTGATTACATAAAGAGAAACAACTACACTAGTCCAGGAAACTCATCCCTTTTATGATCATGTCTCTGTTTCCATCAAACCTTCAATTTGACACATAAAATAATTGGCTTCTTTGTATCAGACGAATTAGAGTCTTTAGATTATCGGTGCAAAATCCGGCGTGATGGATAAACATCTCAGTTGTCATATACAAATTCGGTGTCAAATCAACCAATATTTCTAATGCGTTTTCTAAATACTCTATTTGTCCCCACATACAACTTGGCATATTAATGGAGACCATCCTTTAGAACCTTCTGACCTCCTTCCATCAAGCTTGCAAGAGCCCACTATCACCACGGAAGTATAAAAAGTGCATGCCTTGGTCAGAGATGCCCTAAATCAGTCCAACAGTAGCCTACCCAGTTTGACCGAAAATTGGCCAGGTTTTGTCTGCCTTTTGGCACCAGCAGCTGAGGGGATAAATGACTACATTGATCACTCCCCTTAAGTTCAAGAAGTCATCTTTCAAAAAGACAAATTGCAAGGCTTTTCGACACCATTTGATCGGTCAACCAGCAAGATATCTTAGACTATGCAATTCTGGCGGCAATCTAGCGCAAGGCAAAATAAGGGAAAATTCAGTGGACTAAATGAAGTCTTAACCTTTTTGAAACTTTAGGGCATGAAAGAAGATATAAAAATTTATCAAATCACATGCTCAAAGCTCCCCCAAAGCACCCCATTGTGCTGCTTTTATCCAGCCAAAAGTACAAGAAAAACATCCTTTTATCTAGTTTTAAGCTAGTTGTGGGAAAGGACTTGTTCTTGGGTTTGCAATTGTACTACTTGCTGATTTTGACTTGTAATGATGTATTAGGCTTCCTTGTAAGCTTGACACCTCATTTAGAGGCATCATTAGTCCTAATGAGGTGGCCCAAGCTAGATTAGATATGCTTGTGTACTTAAGGTGACCGAATTGACAACCCCCTCTTCCCTAGTGTACTTTCGGGCCTCTAAGCTGACTTTTGGAGGTTGAACTCGCTGAGTTGCTTCTTTAAAAGGCAACCACAACCCTTTTGTAAATCAAATTTGATGAATTACAAACTTGAGTTTGGAAACTCTCTCTCTTGAAATCGTAGTATTATATCTTGAGTTTGGCAGCTCAAGTCGGTCTCTAGGTCTCTTTATCTCAATTAGAAATATGATTAATTTCTGTAATCTAGTCAATCTAAAGAGATTGCCCAAGTGTGTCCCAGTGTGGCTCCTCGGATTATCCCTTGAAAACTAACTTGACTATCCTCTTTGCTTGATTTGTTTACATTCTGCCCTTTGCTTACCTATTGTCTAGATTTGCATTCGTGGATTACTTTGATTGCTTTGAGTGTTGGTGAAATTAGGATACATCACATACAGAATAAGTGTTTGAGATACAAAGAATTCTTCCCTATCTACATATTACACTCATGAAAATAGGATCCTAAGTGTCAAGACATGACATAAATATATTCATGGGATTATGGTCATAGTATACTCTCTTAATCATGCCCATCAAGGCATATCAATGTACGCCAAGATCTTCCATATTTATAGAGTTCATCATGCCTCTTCATGAAAGGATAGCATCATTTTATATGACACCATTATAAAAGGGACATATCTCTTCATAATTACACTCGTTCAAATACAAGGTACAAACTAGCTTGAACCTCTTCATAAATAATTAATCAAATTAATTATTTACCGAAAGGTGCATTACAATAATTAGTTATCAAGATAAATTATTATTATTTAGGCATAATTCAAACATATATTTTCATAACCATTTTAATGACATAATTATTTTATTAAATTTCTATTTTTATGAAAGTTAGTCCAGCACCAATGCCATGTATATGTATTTTTTCAACCATGTATTTATCATATATTAGATTTTAGAAAATATATTTATTATGTGGCTCATGGGAGCATATACTCATAAGAGTATGATCTATGAATTGGCCCCCTCCCCCTAAAAATAAAAACTAAAAGAAACCTGCTTCTATCCTATTTTAGACAAGTAAAATAGATAGTAAGACAATCAAATCCAAACTCGTGGTGGTTATTTTTTTAAAAAAATAAATTAGATTTCAATTAAGTTCAATGTATCAAGTTCATTTTTCTTTCATATACGATTACACCGTAATCTCATCATTAACTTGCAAGATAGTTGCAACAACACACCTCCTCTTTTTCTTCTCTGTTTAACCCAAAAAAGAAAAATAAGAACCTGCAAACCCCATTCGTCAAGTATCTTAGAATTAGTCATAAGGCTATCATGTAAGTGTTATTTTTTATATAGTGTACATTCTTAAAATCTAGTAAATTCATGTGGATGGAAACGATTAGAAATAAAATATACAAGGATTAAATAAATGCACACACATACGTGGATTTTGAGAGTACATCCTTGAAAAAGGATACCTTCTCTTTGATCAAAGTTGCACATATTCTAGCTATTTTGTGCATTAATATTTTGTTATGATCATTCTAATGGAGTCGTATAAAACATGAGGGGAAAAAATGACAAGAGCTTTTGCCAAAAGAATGACAAGAATGGATAAAACTGAGATGGGCTCGTAGCCTCGTACAATTCAAATTTTAAAATTTTGAAAGCTACCATTGAATTTTTTTTACTTTGCCTTGGTATAATTTTTCCAAGAAAAGAATCAGATTGTTTCTAGAAGAAATGGAGCAAACTCACTATTAACTCTCGTTGGATGCTTTATGTCAAATCTACTAAAAAATTATAAGTCAATAAGATTAGATTAGATAGATAACCTCCCTGTTATTTCACCTAATCATGAATAAAATTAGCCACATATTCTCTTAACAATAAGAACAGTATGGTTCACATCAATAGTTAATATTATATTCAAATCATCTTCCAAAAATTAGCTATTATTGTGCTTTATAATTAGACCTGACAAAACTGATCCACGATCAAAAATCCAAACCGAATAACCCGAACTCATTTCTGACCCGACGTGTTCAAATTGACCCGAACTGAACCATACTCTACCCGAAATTTCGGACAAAGTTGTTTATATTTTAACGATAAGTCCAAACCGAACTGACCTGAAATATCTCTTAACCAAAACATGACCTGACCCGAACTTAACTCGATCCGTATTCAAACTAAATGACCCATTTACTATATCTATTTATAAGACATGATAAGTAATAAACTAATAGCTCACCCCTCTAGTTTTACTAGAATCTTGAAACTCTACTCCCATGTCAAATATATTTCCACTTTCTGTGTTTTGCCTCACATCAATCTGTATCACAATTTAATATTGTAAGGGACCAAGCCCACCGATATAATGACACCCATTCCTCAGGACTTGGACCACCCCCATAAATGCAATTTCTCAGAAGAGGCCCATCTTGTTTTTCTTAAGAAATTTTTTTTTGCAATTTTTTAAAAATAGACTGCGAAGGGGAGCAACAGAAGGGGGAAAAAGTAATAAAAAAATTTCCTTAAAGAAGGTAGGAAAGAGTAGATATAACAAAATTGACCTAAGACTTAAAATTTCAATTGAATGATTCAAACTCATATCCGACCTGACATTCGAAATAGACTCACCTGAAAGTGGACCCTGAAATCTGAATTGACTTGAACCAAACCATGCCGATCCAATATTTCCGACAAAGTTGCTTATTTTTACATAACAAGTTTATTGGACAAAAAAATTAGTTGACCTGAAGTCAATCCGAACCGAAATTCACCAACCCAAACCGAAATGGCCCGAAATGTCGCTTAATCTGAAACATAATCTGATCCAAGCATAACCTGATCCATACCTGAATCAAATGACGAATTTCCCATACCCGAAAAAGAGGGAACCAAAACAGCAAAAGCAGCATCAGCCAATACCCATCATTTACTAGAAAGAAAAATCACATTCATATTCATAGTAATTGATAATTGCTGTCTTTGGGCATGTGTTTAGTGCTATTGGCCTAAATGGGAGGCCAAATCAACTGTGCAGAGTGGCAGAGCAGTGCCCTATCGTAGGGCATCAGAGGATCCCCAGACGAAAGAGAATTAGAGATGTGCATTTGCATTTGCCCCAACTACCTTACACCATTTGGGCGTGCTGTCATGTCTTAGCGACTTCGTCGACCACAGATCACCCAAATTAGTGTGATTAAATTTTCACCATTGGGAGTAGGTGATTCATGTTAAGCAATCATATTCATATTTGCCAACTCACTTTAAAACATTTTTTTCCAATGAGAATTGTAACAAGCTACACTAAAATGCTTTCTACAATTATTTTTTATTTCTTTTTCTATGAAGGTAATCAATTTATTTCTTTTTTAAATGTTGAATCTTTTGGGAATAATCTCTTTCTAACAAGAATCAGAGATAATGTTACTACATAATTTACACCGAAGTTTACTTTCCCATGATTTAGATCCATTGAATTGGGGCATATGGATTTGAATTTCCATTTGCATCACCTTTGATCAAGTACATAAAAATGGTAGATACTATTTAGATTAATAATTACTTCACACACACACACACACACACACACACACACATATATATATATATATATATATATATATATATATATATATATATATGTAGATATATATAATCTAGTTATCTTCGCTATCATGACAAATACTATGTATGCTTTACAGATGATAATAATATCTCATACATTTCATTTTTTTTTTGACAAAATTTCAAGACTTTTTTTTGGGTGTGAAATAGACCAAGTTTAACTGCCTGAATTTATTTTTCTAATGAATGTCATAAATCTACCAAAAATCTCCAACCTAAAAACAAGTGAAATAATCAACGCGAATTCAATGGGGGACACAACATGGAACTGTCACCTGAGAAATGCCAGGAGACGGGCCAGTCAGTAAAAACACCCAACCAAGAACCCATCGACACGGCAGTAAGAAGACTTAATTGCGTCACTGCATGAGCCCTACTGGTGTAGGGACTTCTCAATTTTGGTAAAAAATGAGGCTCTCACCTCATGGGTAAAACAAATTTACACTATACCACACATCGGAGAAATTACCACCCCCTCTCTCTCAAACATTTTTTTTTCCCAACCATTTGTTTTGGATAGCTAGCCTTCCCGCTTCAATTCAAAATGGTAATTAGTTAAAGAGGATGGCATAGGCCTAGGAAAAAGCTATATAACAAAGACTAAAAATTCATTCTTCTGGCATGAAGGCAACCCCTCTATATGTGACAAGTAACAGCCTCCTAAGCTACACTACCATGGTCAGATGCATCTTCATAGTAATACGGCGTCAATTTCCCATCCTTCTTGCCCGATTTCAACTGGTTCTCACCTCCCACTTCTTGCAGCATTTTCACCACCCGCCTCATTGACGGGCGGTTGATAGGAAGAGGACTAGTGCAAAGTAGTCCAATGTTGAGGACCTTCCTCATCTCCTCCTTAAAGCAAGAATCAAGCTTCGGATCAAGTACATGGTCCACACCCTTCTGGTCCATGGTCGTGCACACCCATTTGACCAAGTCCTTTTCCCCATAGTCCGGGTCCACGGGTCGTTTTCCTGTAACCAATTCTAATATCACTACCCCAAAGCTGTATATGTCGCTCTTCTCATTAACTCGAAGTGTATAGGCATACTCTGCATCACAAGGCGCATTGACAAGTGTGAGATATTTAGATTATCTTTTAAGATTCTTTCCAATAAATGAGGCAATCATACATTAGGATATTGATAAGGGTAGCAATCAATGAGCACAGTGAGAAAGGGGAATTTGGAGTACTACAGATATCATTAATTGGCCAACATGGGTATTACTTCCAACAAAAGCATAATTAATGGCATTATTATTGATAGAAACTTCAATTTGAATTTGTCAAACCTGGCAAAATCAACAGACAGCATTTGTTACATGACAGAAACCCATCAATATTTCATCTGCTTAAACCATGACTTGCAACAAACTAGAATCAAACAGAATCAACCACCTAAAATATCGCCTACTTCCATTTATTTCATAACCCCAGATCCTGTTTACTCTCTGGCAAAAAAATTCAGGCTCATAACACTGTATGTTACCTCCAACAACTAATTTACATGAAAAACTTCACATATGTGATTGCACAATTATAGGACACCAATGCTCAAGTAAGACGTCTTCTAATGTTATGGTAAGACAATCTTTTTTAAGACACTCGTACAGAATCCAAAATTTATTAATAGTTAGAGGAGAACTTACCAGGAGCGATGTAGCCACAAGAACCCGCAATGACCGACATCGATTTAGTTCCTTTGCCGGTAGCTTCCACCACCTTGGCCACCCCGAAATCTGCCACCTTAGCTCCAAATTCCCCATCCAGCAAGATGTTATTGGACTTGACATCTCTATGCACAATTGGAGGAACACAGTCATGGTGCAAGTATGACAGACCCTCAGCAGCATCAAGGGCAATCTTATACCGTGTTGGCCAGTCCAACAATCCTCCCTTCGGACTATGCAGCAAGTCACCCAGGCTCCCATTAGGCATATACTCGTAAACGAGAAGTTTACAATCCCTAGTTTTGCAGCAACACCATAATCTCACGATGTTCTTGTGCCTAATCTTGCCCAACGTCTCAACCTCGGCCTCGAACCCATCGTCTTGAGCAATACCCTTCTCAAGATCGCCGCCATGAACGAGCTTATTCGACGAACTCCATAACTTCTTCACAGCAACAGCCTCCCCATTGCTGAGAACAGCCTTGTAAACTTTCCCAGAAGCACCTGTCCCTATCACATTATCCTCGTCTAAGCAATCCAAGATCTCATATTCACTGAAACCCAATTTGTGGAACGACATCAACGTCCATTTGGATCGATCAATTGCCTGTTTTGCCAGCCTGAAGTTCTTGTACTTGTAGTAGAACCATAGCACACCCAGAATAAAGACAATTGCAGCAAGAACGAAGATAGATCTCAGCACCCATACGTACTTCTGTTTCTTAACCTCTGCTCTGTTTTGACATAAACCAGGGATGTCCCCACATAACCCAGGATTGCCCACAAACGAGTTTTTGTAAGCCTCTTTGGCAAACAAAGGAGGGAGTTCACCTGAGAGATTATTATTGGACAAATTTAGCTGGTTGAGCTTCAAATTCTGTAGACCATCTGGAACTTGACCAGAAAACCGATTCCCCGATAAATCAAGGTAATTAAGGGTCCATAAGCTACCAATTTCAGCTGGGATTTGCCCAGTAAACTGATTATTGGCCAAATTGAGATCATTGAGCTTCTTCAACGACTTAAACCCATCTGGGAGTTCCCCAGACAACTGATTATTGTGCAAATCCAACCTCCCTAAAAGCTTTAAATCCACAATTGACGATGGCAATTGCCCTGAAAATTGGTTATCATTGGCGACGAAACTGACTAAAGCGCCCAGAAAGCCAACCTCCTCAGGAATCTGCCCAGAAAATCTGTTGTTAGAAATAAGGATCTGAGACAGATTCGAAGCAGAGGCGATCGATTTTGAGATCTCCCCAGAGAGAGAATTGTTAACGAGCTCAAGTAGGTCCATGTGAGGGAGACCCCATAAACCCGAAGGCACGTTCCCTGATAATTGGTTGTTGCCAAATCGAATCCGGGTCAGGGGCCGACACTCCGACAAGCTCTGTGGAATTTGGCCCGTGAACGAGTTGTGGATCATCAGAAGCTCTTCTAGCTGTCCTTTGGAGCACAAATTTGGTGGGATTTCTCCGCTGAGTTGGTTGCTCGAAACGTCGACGAGGTTTAACGGCGAGTTTTCTCCGAGTTTCCGAGGCAAATCGCCGGTCAACCGATTCGAGAACAGCTTCAACTCGTAGAGGTTGGGCGAGTCAGCAATGCTTTCTGGGATTTCACCTTCCAGCGAGTTTTCGTACAGGTTGAGGGAGGCGAGTGGCAGCCGAGTCAACTCGTCGGGAATCGTCCCATTCAACTCGTTCATGGACGCGTCGAGGAGTCTGAGTGCCGTCATCTTGGACCAACCGGAGGACGGCAACTCGCCGGTGAGCGAGTTGCTGTAGAGCTCGATCTGAATCACACTGGTTAGCTCAGTAAGCGAACTCGGGATTGAGCCGTTTAACGAGTTCATAGACAGGTCAAAATCGGTCAACTTCTTGAGTCGACCCAGTGAGTCCGGAATCTCGCCCACCAAGTTACACTGAGCCGCCCACAAAACCTCCAGACTAGTCAGGTTTCCAATCTCAGCCCCGAGTCGACTCGGCATAAACGGGTTGTACGAAACGTTCAGCTGCTTCAACGTCGAAACGTTTCCCAGAAACGACGGAAACGGCCCATCAAGCAAGTTAGCCACGAGGGATATCACCTCAAGATTCTGGAACGTTCCGAAGCTCGCCGGAACTTCGCCGGAGAAGTTGTTCCCACTGACGTCCAAGTGAACGAGTTCCGGCAACTCGGCGAGAGACTCCGGCAGCTTCCCGACGAGGAGGTTCTGGGAGATGTCGAGGTAGCTGAGATTGCGACACGTGGAGATGTCGGACGGCAGGGAAGCGTTGATGGTGTTGTCAGCGAGAGAGAGAAATGAGAGGCTCTTAAGGCGGCATAGGATGAGAGGGAAGGGGCCGCCGACGTTGGTGTTGGAGAGGTCGACAGAGATTACTGAACCGGTGGACCGGTCACAAGAGACCCCGGTCCAGCCGCAGGGGGTGTCGGACAGGGGGTCCCAGGAGGAGAGAACCCGGTCCGGGTCGTCAAGGGCTTGTTTGGCTGATTGCAAGTAGAGGCCTTCTTGGTTTAGAGAGAGTGCAGGAGGAGAGAGAAAGAGGAGGATGGAGAGGAGGATGAGAAGCATTATGGATGCTGAGTCAAAGTGGGAGTGAAGAGAGAGGATCAGAGTGGGATGAGAACATGGGGTGGAACTGGCGGAGTGAGAGTGGGTAGTGTGAATTTGCGATGTGCGTTTTTGAACCTGGTGATATGGGGGGGTTTAAAAATGAGGGGAATTTGAATAGGGAGGAAAATAAATAAAAGGAAAGGGAAAATGATGGGTAGAGGAGAGAGAAGAGAATGGAGGGACAACGGGACAAGGTGGTGGGAAGAGTCGGGAAGAGAGCAATTGATGCGACGATTCACGAGCTGTCGTTGAGGCCATCAAAGGAGGCCTGCCTTGGCTTTGGGCTTTGCTTTCGTGTCTCTTGGTTTCTAGATGCTGTTAATTTCAAGCTACAAGTTTCAATGATTCGTTGTGGATCCTTTAAATTTTAAAATGACTTGTTAAATCGTAGTAATTAGGCCCTGTTCTTTTCAGTGAAAAATGAGGGGTGTTGAATGGGTGATTGTGGGAAAGGAGGGGAATGAGTGGGTGAGTGTGGTTTTTTTTTTAAGTATGGGAAAAAGTGGGTGAGTGTGGGTGAAAGTTAGTGAGTGTGAGTGAAAGTTGAAAGTAGTTGAATGAAATTGAAGTATTAGTTATCAATATTTTTTTTGTTTTATAATGTAATAATTTTATTGTGATAGTAATTAAT
>JACYFF010003369.1:25312719-25349237 GCA_017589665.1 Selenicereus undatus
AATAAAAAAGTAAAAACAAAAAAAATGAAAAATGAAAAATAAAAAACTAAAAATTAAAAATTAAAAATCAAAAAAATAAAAAATAAAAAATAAGAAACAAAAATTTCACAAAATTTGGATAACTTCATAAATTGTCACACATTAATTACATTATCATTATTTTAACCCATTTCAACTCATCACATAAAAAATATACTAACTTCAACCAACTTCAACCAAAATCAACCTACTCCAACCTACTTCAACATATTTCAACCCACCTAAGAAAAAAATACCAACTTCAACATATCTCAACTCACCTCAACCAACTTCAACCCACTTCACCCTTTTGACCCACTCAATTTGCCCACGAAAGAAACATGCCCTTAATTAGACCTGGCAAATGGGTCATTTGGTTCGGGTACAGGTCGGGTCAAGTTCGGGTTGGGTCATGTTCGGGTTAAATGACATTTCGGGTCGTTTCGATTTGGGTCGGGTCGAGTTCGGGTCAACCAATTTTTGGTCAAATATGGTCGTCATGTCAAAACAAGCAACTTTTTATAAAATTTCGGGTCGGGTATGGTTCGGTTCGGGTCAATTCGGGTTTCGAGTTCAGTTTCGGGTGAGCATATTTCGGGTGTCAGGTCGGGTCTGGATCGTTCGGTTCGGGTTTCAGGTCTCGGGTCAGTTTTGCCAGGTCTACCCTTAATACTTACTAGTTTGGGTCCGTGCTTTGCACGGAGTATATTCAAATAGACATTCTGCAGATATGTTATCGAAATAATAAACAAATAGTTATGGTAGACATAATTAATATTATAATTTAGAGGAGATAATGGAAAAATTCAATGAAAAAGTTAAGTATACAGCAACTTCGTGCATAACTAATTGGATTAATAATTTAAAAGTATATGATTGTGACAAAAGTCTATATAAGTATGATGGAGACAGTAAATAGTAAATTTGTCACAAATCACACTAACACCCTGTTCTTTTCGTTGGGAAATCAACCCAACCCACATTCACCAACTCTTTCCCATCTCTTCCAATTCCTTCCCACACTTAAAAAAAAATATCACTCCTTCCCACACTCACTCACTCCTTCCTACACCTACATAAAACAACCATTTCTCATATTTTGAAAATTTTTATAATTTACATAATTGTGTGTACCAATAATCTAATAGCAATTATGAGCAGTTTTAATTTTTCGGATGTTATGAAACACTTTAATTTTTTTTGTTTTTCATTATTTTTTTAATTTCTATTTTTTGATTTTTAATTTTTAATTTCTATTTTTTTTGTATTTATTTTTTATTTTTTTGCATTTATTTTTATTTTTTATTTTTTTATTTTTAAATTTTTAAATTTTTAAATTTTTTGTATTTATTTTTATTTCTTATTTTTAAATTTTTTGTGTTTATTTTTTATTTTTTATTTGTTGTATTTATTTATTTATTTATTTATTTTTCCTTTTTTATTCCAGAAAAACAACCAACGAAAAATTCCAAAATAATAAAAAATTAAAAAATAAATACAAAAAAATAGAAAATAAGAAATAAAGAAAATAAACAATAAATACAAAAAAATTAAAAAATTAAAACTGAAAAAATTTTAAAATTTTAATTTAAATATAAAAATTTAAAAATTTAAAAAATTTAAAAAATTTAAAATTAAAACATAAAAAATTTAAAATTTAAAATTTAAAATTTAAAAATTTAAAAATTTAAAAATTAAAAATTTAAAAATTTAAAAATTAGAAATTAAAAATTAAAAATATAAAATGAAATAATAAAAATACAAAAATAAAAAATAAAAAATAAAAAATAAATAAAATAAAAAAGAACAAGAAGGAATAGACAAAAATAAAAAAATTTCATCGTCGTTAATTACTATGACAATAAAATTATTACATTATAAAATAAAAAATTATTAATAACCAATATTTCAACTTCATTCAACTACATTCAGCCTTCACCCACACTCAGTCACTCACCCACTCCTTCCCACACTTAAAAAAAAAATACCACACTCACTCACTCCTTCCCCTCCTTTCCCACACTCACCCATCCCACACCCTTCATTTCCCACTGAAAAGAATAGGGCCTAAATTGGTTGATGATAAGTCAATCTATGATGCTAATGATGAGAAATCCACCTTCTTCTCTTGTTGTTGAGCAAAAATTTATGAAGTGGCTAATTGTCTAGTTAATTTAGGTAGAAACTATTTTGAAATTGGTTTAGTTTCAATTTTACATGTAACAGAAATAAAATATTTCTTTCAACGAAAATAATTTGAACATTATATTTATGCTAATACATAATTTTTTTGGCTATTTAAAGTGACCCTTTAGGGGGCACGAATATAATTAAGTGTTCATACTTTGTACATTTGGTTTTCATGTCAACTGAATAGTTTCATGGGTTTTGATATAAACTTCCCATGCCCTTATGTTATCTTGCAAGAGATAGGTTGAGTTCAGATTTGTGAGTTGAGATATTTCTTAGTTTGAAGTGTTATGGCGATTTGGGGTATTTTATTTTAAACGTAAAAGATTAATTATAATTTTAGGTGTTTTATGAGGAGAATTTGATTATTGGATTTGTATGGTTTAAAAGAAAACGAAAATGATTTCAATTTTTCTTGTTCGTTAAATAGATTAGATTTTGGTCAATTTATTTGAAATGTAAAAAAATTAATTATATGTTTAAGATTTAAATGAATTAAATTTAATTGTAAGATATGTATGCTTTGAAACAAAACGAAAAATAGTTCGTTTATTTTCTTATGTTAAATAGATCATATTAAATGTGAAAGAAATTCAACTTCAGGGGCCTAATATGATGATTGTGTTTTATTATTAATTTTTTTTTATATTTCACATTCAACCCTTGCAATATGTTATATCTTGCTTACAATATGTAATTTTTCAGCACAACCCTTACATCTATATGATCATAATTAATACTGACTATGTTATCAAATTCAAAGAAAAAGATAACAGCGACTATAACTACAATGACAAAAACAACAATAGTAAGAATGGAAATAATCATGGAAATCATATTTATATTTATATTATCTCTAATAATACATGCTCAAATGTATATTTGTATCGAAAAAGACAAAATAATAATAATAATCATGGAAATAAAAAATATTTATTATTTCTATATAAATTTGTATATTATATTATGTGTTAATAATAAACTATCATATAAGGTTTTACGGCTTGTTCAGTAATTGCAATTCGGTTTCCATAAGTTAAAACTTCTAAAACATGAACTTATTCTATAATAATGAAATAATAAAAACTTTTATATCCATTATAATCCCTTAATCTCTCTTTGATAATTAGATGATCATAATTAATATTGACCATGTTATCAAATTCAAGGAGAAAGATAAAATCACCGATAACGGCAATGACGACAATAACAACAACAATAATAATGAAAATAATCATGAAAATCATATTTATTTTTCTATTATCTCTAATAATACATGCTCAAATTTATATTTGTATCGAAAATACAAAAATAATAATAATAATAATAATAATAATAATAATAATAATAATAATAATAATAATAATAATAATAATAATAATAATAATAATAATGAAAATAAAAAATGTTTATTGTTTCTTTATAATTGTGTATATTATATTATGTGTTAATAATAAGGTGTCATATAAGGTTTTATGACTTATTCAGTAATTATAATTTCATTTCATTAAGTAAAACTTCTAAGTTATTAATGTATTTTATAATAATGAACTAATAAAATTTTTTATATCTTTTATAATATCTTAATCTCTCTTTGATAATTTGATGATCACTATTAATATTAACTATGTTATCAAATTCAAATGGAAAGGTAACAACAACGACAACGATAATGACGACAACAACAACAGTAATAACAGAAATAATCATGAAAATCATATTTATTATTCTATTATCTCTAATAACACATGCACAAATTTATATTTGTACTTAAAAATACAAAATATTAATAATAATAATGATGGAAATTAAAAATGTTTTGGTCTATAGGAGCCATAATGGGCAATATAATATAATGAGGGATGAGGGAATCGAACCTGAGACCTAATGTGCCTAGTAAATAGTACAATAGAATGAGGGAGGGGGGAATCGAACCTGAGACCTAATGTGGCTAGTAAAGAGAGAGACGTTATTGTACATGCTATCTATTGAGGCGGTTGTCGAGATAAATCCAAGGGCTAAGATTGTTCAAGATTTGGATCCAACGGTTGTGAAGCAACATATACCCTAAATTTACTCCCATGTTCGCATTTTTCATTTCTTCAACGCTCAGCCCTTTACACATTCTAGCGTTTATAATATAAAGATATGTTAATTGGTCCTAAATAGGATAAAAATTTTATCCTTGATAGAAATAAATATGGTGTTTTATTTATTTTCATGAGGTTTAATATATACTGAAATGTAAAAATCCACCTAGGACTTGTTAGAATACTTTGCATGGCTAATTTTAAGTCCAAGGATATAAATTCAACTTTTGGACTTGTTTCGGACCATGAGATTCTTAGTATGGTCAAAAGAATGAATTTATGGGGATGGAATTTAAATGAGAACATATTTAGATTAATCCATCAATGTACATATAACTTGGAAATACAAGATGGAGGGGTATTTTTTGATGAAAATTTTGGCAGGAAAAAATGGATTTTTGACGGAAAGCAGATTTTTTGACTGGGAAACATTCCGTCAAAAAACCCTTGGTCGAAATTTCCATTTTGACTGACCCGTCAAAAATTTTGACGGAGTTTTAACAGACTGACATTTCGTCAAAATTTGTACTGACGGCTAGTTCTAGTACAGACTGACATCCCGTCAAAATTATTATGACCGAGAGTTTGACGGACTGCTACCCCGTCAGAATATATTTTGGCAGCAAATTTTGACCAACTAGGTTGTCCGTCAAAACTATGAAGTTAATGGCTATCCTATTGTGGTGAAATTTTTGACGGGATTTTGGGCTGAACCCTTCAAAAATTTTGATGGAAGCTGTAACAAAATAAATATTTTGAAATTTATAAGTTTGAACTCAATGCAATTCTTTTTCTTGATCACAACAAAATATATATAAATTTCTTTTCCTTGATCACAAAAATATACACACTTTATAAATAGCCCAATTGATACAAATCTAACACCAACATAGTCCTGAAAATATTTACTTAAATACTAAACATAAAGTCCTCAACCAAGACCAAGATGGTTCCGAAAAAAAAAGCTAAGTACGTCGTCAATCAATCAATAATATCCCCAAAGTATGGCATGATATCAAGTTGCCCTTCCTCGTACTATTGCCTTCTTAAGGCAAAGACTAAACTTCAGTTCTTCATAATCTCTGCTAGCATTTTAGGGTCCTGAGAAAGAATAGCAATAACTAATGAGTATAAATTAAACACAAACATTAACAAAGTGAAAACAAACCCTAGTAGGCCTAAAACCATTCAACCATTCATCATTGCAACAACGTAACTATCACCCTATGTATATATACTCCAAGTTCTAATTAATAGAAGACTTTACCTTGTGAGAATTCTATAGCTATGTCACTCACATAAAAAGGATTACCTAACATCATAATCTTTTTGATATTCAAAAAGTTCAAATTAGAAGCAAAAAAAAAATAATAATAAAAGAAGTACTTACTGGCAACACCCCCTAAATTAAACCCTAAATTCCAAACAAATCTACAATCCAGAGTTGAAAAATATTGAGTGACAACATGAAATTTGCATATCATAACAAATCTACAACCCAAAATAGAACAAATATGAAATAATTACTTAATTGAACCAAACAAAAACACCCAAACCAAATTTCTGTTCCTCTTTTCATTCAAATTTTAAATTTTAAAATTTGCTTTTCATAAATAGATATATTTCACATAAGAAATTGTAAATCTTAGATCCGAAAATTTAGATTAGTAATAGTACAATCTTAGTTTCAAAAATTTTAGATTTCAGATCTTGAAATCTCATATAGAAATTGTAAAATTTCTGATTTGAGATTTCATATCCCAAAATTCTAAGATTCGATCCTTGAACTTTCATACAAGAAATTATCATGAAAGATTCACGGAATTAAAATCTGCTAAATAAAATCATGCAAGAGGGAGAAGGGCGAACCAGACTGACATTGCCCAGAATGCGTTGCCCAAAGCTCACCAGAATTGTTCACTACCTTCCGCGACAAATACGCCTCGGCCCGCGACACCAACAACCAGCCCCTCACACATCACCGTAGACACAGAGGTTGCGTCCTCACCGTCGACGTTTCTCAGCAACTTCACCATCAGTTTCACTCTAGGTCTTCAACCACGCCACTCACAAATTTGTATTGAATTTAATGAGGAAGATGAAATGCCCAGATCTAGAGAGTTCCTAGCGCGTTTAATGGAAGGAGATAAATGGAGCTCGTTGGGAATGGAAGCAGAACAGTCTAAATTCATTGCATTTTTGACGGGTCCCGTCAAAATCAATGCAACTTGGTGGAATCTTCGCAAAGATTTTGACGGGCCTGTCAAAATCTCTTGCACCCGTCAAAATTTTCAACCTTTTTTTTTTGATGGGAAACTGTCAAAAATAAGTGCATTCCGTCAAAATCTACTTCGAGATCTATGTTGACCATATTCTCGTCAAAATCAAATTCTTTCCATCAGAATTTCCATCACACATTTTGACAGGCCAAGTATTTCATATGATGGCCCTATAGTAATTTATTATAGTTTGGAGTACATGGAGAGGGTAATTTATATTCATATGATGATGTGATATGTTTTTTAGGTCCATTAATTAAAATTATGTCTACAATTTCAAGTTGAACTTAAATGAAAATATGAAAATATTTTCATGTATTAAACCTTGTTTAGATGTTGAGATGTTCAAGTGTTAATAGTTAGACTTTGGTTTTACTGGTGGTTTTACTATGGTCATCCCATAGGCCCATCACCATTATTAAGACTTACAAAGGCAATGAGTATGAGTGAACAAATAAGTATACCCAAGTGTGATCCATATAATAACTTAAAAGTTTGGAGACTTTTGTAAAGTTATTGTTATCAAGGTTATGGAATGCATCTTATGACTTTGGAAGGGATGGTACAAAGCCCATAATAAGTCACCCATGTTGAAATGCCAGCTTAATGCTCTTGAAAACCTCGAGTCTTAAGTTATGTTCAATTAGTCAAAGTACACCATCTGTGTGGCTTGTTAGCTCTCACCATTATAATTGTCATCCAAATGGAGTGCTAGGTTGCCCATATATGTGATAGAGGGTGGGTTTTTGCTTTTAATGAACCTCAATAGGGAACATTTGAGTGGGTATACAAAATAAGAATTTGATTAATTTGATTGTTAATCAATGGTGTGACTTGTTTCAGATACTCAAACATTTCCATTAATACTTTTTGGGTGTATTCATAAGGTTTACTTATAAAGTGTGAAGTTTGGCTGCTTCTATCGAGCTTGGGCTTGGCTCTAAAGCACTTATTAAATGGATACTAGACACATGGCCATTAATAGTGTCAAATTATCAAGTGATTTGGGGTGGAAGTCATGCATGTGGCTTAGATGCGATTGATAAGACATGACAACTGGTTTAGAGCATAGCCTACTATGTTATCCTGATCATTTAACGGACAAGTCACTATGATGGAGGTTCAATTGCAGGACACCTCAATTTACGCACGAGAGCTCTAAAATTCAAAAACCCATTTGTTACGAACGTAGTGGGGGTTGTTGGAGTAATTTTTATAAAAATTGAAATTTAGTAAAATAATTATTTCCATAAAAATGTTTATGGAAATATATTTTGTATTATGCCCAAATAATAATTAATTTTCTTGGTACTTAATTATCGCAATGCATCTTTTGGTGAATAATTAATTTGTTTAATTACTTATGAAGAGTTGCAAGTTAGTTTGTACCACTTATACTTGAAAGAGTGTAATTATGAAGAGATATGTCCCTTTTATATTGGTAGTTTACGAAAGAATGACATCCTTTCATGAAGAGCCATGATGAACTTTATAAGTATAGAGAACCTTGGCATGCATTGGTCTATCTTAATGGGCATGATCAAAAGAGTTATACTATCACCATATTCCGTTAAATTTTGTCATGTCTTGACACGTAGGGTCCTATTTTTGTGAGTGCAACATGCACATAAGGGATTCTTCTTTGTATCCAAGGACCTATTCAGTATGCCTTGTTGCACATTGGGGTGAATAAAGTCTTTAGGAAAATTGTACTAACACCTACCTAGAAGTCTCGGTTAATCTGGCACTTAATATGTTTATTACAAATTGATCTTTTGATCCATCAAACCGAAGTTTGCACCGCCAATTGGAAGACGTAGTAATTTTTGCGGAAGGGGGCTGAGGGAATGGATTTAGAAGAAGGGCAAAATTGTGAAGTTAGTAAGGTTGGCTATCCCATGAAAGCCTTCCTTTCTGTGGAGGAGGAACTAGAGAGTTGACTTGGAAGAGGAGATGAATGTCATATTTGCATAGGATTTCATGAGTGTTTGGGAGTCATTTTAGGGGATTAATATGCTTAATTGTATGATTTGTTCCCTTATTTCTACTATTATGCTTGGTTTCGCTTGTTTGAGAAGTGTTTGTAGATTTTGATCTTGTGAACCCAAAGTATGATGGTACATAAAGATTTTGAAGCCTTATGGATAAAAGAAGATAGCAAAAATGCCCAAAGATACCCAACATGGACCAATTGTGGTCAGAACCACGATCTAGGGTGATCCAGGAGAAGCAGCAGAACAAACGAAGGAGAACCAGCATGACCAGTGGCCACCACAGTCTAACCACGGTAGTGCCCACAGTCCGTGGTGAGCTATATTCCCCAGGGGCTGCTGGATTTCTTTGCGACTATTCAGGTTCCACCATTTGGATGTTTTTGCAGACTTCATTTCAGTGATAAATACCTTGTCTTCAGCCTCACTTCATCATCATATCATTCCATCCAATTCACTATCCTAGACTAGTTTCTCTTCCACCTTAGACAGAAATTGAGGAAAAAGAAGAAGATGATTTGCAATGGAACTGTGGATCAGGCCAGCATCGAAAGATCAACGCATCACCATGGAAACCAAGCATTCTTCCTCTATCTTTTTGTTATCTCTTAATTATATTTATTTTTAGTTTGCAATTAGATTTCTTTATCATGTCATGGTATATTTCCAAATTTAGGATTTGTGAAGCAATTGATGTATTTTCTTTGAGTATATGCACTTCAATTGTTTGATTTAAGTTGATTTCATGTTTAATATGATTTTAGAGCTTTAATGTACGAGCATGTTGGTTGGCCATCTTCTTGCTTGATTTTGGATGTTGGGTGAAGTACTGAAAAGTAAAACTTGGCATTGAAAAACTAAAATTGGATTGTATGTGTGAATTTTTGAGAAAGAGTCTCCATTCAAGAGGGCACAGGTGGTAATCCTTTTCCTAATGACTCTAGATTGATTGAAAACCATGAAAGTAGGAGATTGATTGATACTAGGCATATCACTATAAATTTAAAGAGAATCGTGATACTTTGACTATCGTCCTTTAAACTGAGTTAGTTTAGATTGATCGATGTGCAATGAGCATTAGTGGTTTATCATTTGGTGAACCATATTCCTCAATGTTTATTCCCATTCAAATTAGTTCTAGTTGTTTTCTTATCCAAATTTTGATTCGCTTATCGCACCTTGATGGAATATAACTCGGTAACTTCACCTAGTTTCTGTAGGATCGACCTTAATTCGCTACAATGCCATCGTGCCCTTGCAGCCATATCAAGAGGATATATGTTCACCAGTCGTTATAGGTTAATCATCTTCTCACAAGGAAGAAGAGGAGATTTCTAGTACCATCAAATTCTAAACTTATTGGCATCAAGGTTTGTGCAAAGGAAGATGAAGAAGGATAAGAAGAACAAGACCTTAAGGCACAAGAGGAACTACCGAGAGGAAGAGCTTGGGTTAATTTTGCTAAGGAGAAGAATGCATCTTAGTCGAGGAATATCAACTCGCTTTCTTGGTGTAGGAAAGATTGTGGAAAGTAAAAGACTCAAGAGATGGCCGCATTGGCAAAGATATTAGACCAATCTCAACAAAATGCTGAGTCTAACATGCAAAAGATTAAACCAGATCACTTAGCATGTAGTGACGTAGACATGATTTGAAGCAAGGAGTGTCGGGATTAAACATAAAAAAAAAAGCAATAGTCATAAGATTACCACAACCCTAAGTCCCCAATCAAGAAGGAAAAAACTCTAATTTCTTAGTTCATGGGTAACACTAACTTAATCAATTATTTAACACGAATTTAATCAAATTAGTAAACTAAATATAAATAAACGAGTAATAACTAATAACCAACCAAATTACCGCAACCCTGAGTCCCCAACCAAGAAGACAAAAATCCAAATTTCTTAATTAATGAGAAAATCGCTAAATTAACCAATTGTTTAACACAAATTTAACCAAATTTGTAAACCAAACATAAACAAACAAGCAATAACCAACCAAGTTACCCCAACCTAAGTCCCAATCAAGAAGGAAAAAAACCTAATTTCTTAACTTACGAGTAAATAACTAAATTAATCAATTATTTAGTATGAAAATATAATAAAATCAGCAAATTAAACATAATTATTTGCAAAATAAATCATTATTTGCATTAGGCAGTGGATTGGGAGGTGGGTTGAAGGCAAAGCATGGCATTTGGAATAAGGGGCAAAATGAATTTAAGTGGTCAAAATTTTTAAATGAACAAATAGCAAATCTTCGAAATCAAACCCATGACCTAAGGAAGGTGCATAGATGAAGCGCTACACCACCAGGCTAGCAAGCGTTATCTGATTGTACAATCTACCTGAATAGTATATATATGCATTTTATGTTTTCCCAGAATTTTCAACCCAAAAAGGTTTTTCCCCGAAAAATTGGGGTGTCAATCGACACCCCTTGGGCTAATGTAGTTCTGCCCCTGTTAGCATGAGATAGTGAAAGGAGCAAAGTAAAGAGAAGGATTGTTGCCAACAAGTAGTGATTAGCGTAGGAAGGCCGTGATAACCTTTTCTCTATCAAACGATCCTATAAAATATGTGACTGAGACTAATGAGGGATACCTTGAAGATGCATCTTTTTCACTTCCTAAATCAGTGTGTTGCGCCGATATAGACGTTGACAAGGACAAGGTCCAGGAAGCTTAGGGTCTTTCTTGATAGTTCCTAATTGGCTATAGTATATCTTTCTTTTCGTTTGGTCATTTGACTGTATTTGCTTCAATCAAAATATTTATTCCATTTATATTGATAATTGAAACAGGTTGAAAAATAACTACTATTAAAAAGAAAGAAAAAACAAACAAGAATATCCCCCAAATAGATTATACGCCTAGTTAGTAATGTGTAAGACAAACATATGGTAGATTATCATACTTGATGAGTAATTGTCACACATATATGATTTTGAGTGTTGATCCCTCAACTTGTAAGTTTTTTTTTCTTTTTAACAAAAAATAGTAAGCCAAATATTTTAATTATTTCATTTTTGTGTACGAGTCAATAGAAAATGAGAATGGGTTAATTATTTACTTAGTTTTTATATTTTTTGATATATTCTATTCAGCTAAATTCGATTTACGATGAGTATCCATGAAATTTCAATGAGCGGTCATATTATATTTAGTAAGTGTCAGCATTATATGTGGAGAGGAATTGATTTATATTTAGTGAGAGTTAATGTTATGTCTGGTGCATATTAGTATCATGTGTTGGTGAATATCATATCATACTTTGTGAGAATTATCACACATATATAATTTTGGATATTAATTATAATAGAATAATACTACTAAAAATAGGTAGATAAATTAAAACCCATGGAAACAATAACTTGTAGTACATATGGTGAACAATGGTTCCATATATATTGATAATGATATAAGCAATATAAATAATAATAAAAAAAAAGAATTTGGAATCTAATAATCCCTTCTTTGGGGGTCTAGAAAATAATATGCCTAACTTACAAAATAACTTCCAATAGTCTGTACTTTTAGTTGGATTATTTATAGTACACTCTGGGAGCACATACTCCCAAGATCTACATCATGAAATATATATTAAAAAATTAATATCATGATGAAAGCACGCGTGAAAAATATATACACATGGATAATGAGCGCATATGCTACTGGGAGCACATAAAAATTACTTTTATAGTGTACTACCCCCAAGTCCAACTCTTCGAAGGGCTGATGTGGCATGGTAGAAGTAGACGTGTAATATTTGAAGAAATTAAAAACAGACAAAAACACTTTTTAAATATTTTTTAACACATAGGTAGCTTTCTAGTTTGCATCGTGCCATCCTCTCTCTCTTTCACTCTTGACTTTCTTCATCAGAAGATATTTCACCATTTTAAATTATCAAATTAATTTTTAACATAATTCATCATTAAATAAAATAAAAGGCATTTTCTCTCTCATCCTTGTCTTTGTTTCTCCCTTTCTCCCCTTTCATGGCATCCTCCTCCAAACCCACTGCAACCCCACTGGAACCACAACTTACTATCTCCAGCAACCTGACCCTATACCACCAGTGAATCAACTATCCCCTCCCTACCCCTCTTCCTCATCAATCATTGGCATTAAGCAAAAGGGAAAAAAATCACAAAAACTCTCACTACAAAAAATAATGCAACCTCCCACATTTGTATAACCACACTTTATTAAAATGTGGAGAGAAAAATGGTAAGATTTGTAGTTTTATCAATTCCACATTTAGCAAGTGTGGGTAAATTATAAACCTATTACAATACTTAGTAAGTGTGGGGAATTAAAAATTGCTTTTATAATTATTTTTATTATGTTAATAAGGAATTTTTTACAAAATATTTTAATATTTATATGAAAATATATTACCTAAAGGAATAAGACAAACAATCAAACAAAAATATAAGAATTGAGCCCCAAAAATATTATTTGAGTTCCTAACACAGAAGTGAAATAAAAAGGACGAAATATGTGCACACCTATCCGCCCCTCCTCCTGGACCAAACAGAGAATAAGTCCCAAATATGCTTGAATCCCTAGAAGCCTAGCCTCCACTCCTGTTCGATCATCTAGGTGTGCATTTGGTTGGTGAATTCAGCTTGACTCTAGCAATTGCCAGTGAAGAAGCATTCCATTGAACAATCTGGGCAGTGACTTAAAGAAGCCTCATGATTTTTGATCCTTATACATCTTAATTTAGTGAGGTAAGTCTTAATTCTCAATTTGAATGTGAATTGGTGTTTCAATATGAAGTAGGCATATCTCTATCTCAACCCAGGTGCCTATGTCTCTTGATATCTCATATGAGTTGGTGATTGGTGACTTTGATGCTTGTTTGTGTAGTTTAATTCAATTCAATGCCAATAAGCAACAAATCTACCTTTTGATTTCTCTAATATGTTTGTGAAATGTGCTTCATGACTGAGTTTCAAAGTTTATATGTTTCTCTAATATTGTTTAGTAGAGGTAGTTTCTGATTTGTGAATACAATGCTGTGTTTTGGTATTTGGTTCGGTTCTTGTTTTGATTGAGTTACTTTTTTCAGTGAACTTTGGTTTTGATCTTAAGCGTTAGAATGAGTTTGAACTTGAATATAAGTGATAATAATGTCCAAGCGGAAATTGTTGGATTGGTTAGTTAGCTAACATCGCCCAGCTCTCAAATAGTCAAATGTATCGAACTCCGTCACACTAGATACAATACTGGGCTTGTAATTCTTTTTGGCAAATAGAACATAGTAGAAAACATTAGAAGGATGTATTTTGTTGACTAACTATTGCTGTTTAACGTCCATGTTCGAATGCCTTTTTTACTTTGCTTTGTTCCTTTGTGGCAGACATAGTATATTGAAAGCATAATAGCATATATCTCCCCATGAAGTAGGAGAGCTTGTTTCTAGTTTTGGACCTAACTTAATCTCTCTCATCCAATTAGAGTAGCTTCCTCGTGCATTGCTAGCCCTCCAAAATGTGCGTTAGTTATCTTTCTTGCTCAACGATGTGGTCCTTGTTGATTGGTTATTGTTTTCTAGGCGGCATGGTGTATAAATGCTTGTATGTTCTTACATTTAAGGTTTGATTTATCGTTAGCTTGAGTTAACTATGTATAAAAATAAAATATCATTCATTTTAGGCCTTTATTGAGGGTAAAAAGAAGATAGGGAATTATTAAGCAAGATTCTTTACGAAAATTTGTTCGCCACTCTTGAGCAACTTGGTAAGAGTATGCTTATTCATTTTTATATAGGGTTTTATTGTTAGTTAAACTCAATTATGGTTCTATTCTTGGTTGAACTCAGTTGGATTCTATTGTCACTTGAACTCAGTTGGTTTTGTTGTTGGTTGAATTAAATTGAGTTCTACTGTTGGTTGAACAAGTGATTTTATTGTTGGTTGAACTCAGTTGGCTTCTATTGTTAGTTTAACTCACTTAGGTTCTATTGTTGGTTAAAATTAGTAAAAAAATTTAAATAAATTAAAGAAATAAAGGATGAATTTTATAAAATGCACCTAATCCTAAACATGTGTGTGTGTGTGTGTGTGTGTGTGTGTGTGTGGTACCTAGGTTTCTATTTTAGCTTACCTATGCATTTAAGTTTATAGCAAAGATGTGCAAATCATTCTTTTGTAGTGTTAGACCATAAAACACTACAAACAATTTAGAGATTTCAAGGTATAGATTGATTACCTTAACAAAATCCACTATTTTGATTTCATAAACCAATGTGGAGGAGGGTGGAACTGTAGCAAAATCCCTCTTAACTTCCAACTCCCCAAACTCATAGTCAGGCCTAATTGTCAAAAGTTCCCACTCCCCTTTTTTATTGTCATGGCTGTTCGATCTAACCCAAGTATAACTTGCTCTATAGACAACAGACTACAACAATTAGTGAGTGAATCCGAATCAGGTGCAAACTCTCTTTTAGAGCAAATGCAAACTCTCAGTAAAAAAATAGTATGCTATTCATTTTCACATATGGTTTTATTGTTAGTTAAGCTTAGTAGTGGTTCTATTCTTGGTTGAAGTCAGTTAGATTCTATTGTCGGTTGAACTCAGTTAGTTCTATTGTTGGTTGAATTCAATTGAGTTATATTGTTGGTTGAACTAGTGGTTTTATTGTTGGTTGAACTCAGTTGGAGTTTTATAGTTGGGTGATCTCACTCAGGTTCTATTGTTGGTTGAACTCGGTTGCAGTTCTATAGTTGGTTGAGCTTGGTTGTGGTTATATTATTGGTTAAACTCGATTGTGGTTATATTGTTAGTTGAACTAGCTGGGTCATATTGTTAGTTAAACTAGTTGGGTCCTATTGTTAGTTGAACTCCATTGTGGTTCCATTCTTGGTTCAACTCTGTTGTGGCTCTATTGTTGGTTGAACTCGGTTGGGGTTCTATTGTTGGGTTGAACTCACTTAGGTTCTATTGTTGGTTAAACTTGGTTGTAGTTATATTGTTGGTTGAACTCGGTTGTGGTTGTATTACTGGTTGAACTCGATTTTGGTTCTATTGTTGGTTGAACTCACCTAGGTCCTATATATTGTTAGTTAAACTCGATTGTGGTTCTATTCTTGTTTCAACTTTGTTGTGGTTCTATAGTTGGTTGAACTCTGTTGTATGTCTTTAAACTTGATTCTACCAAGTCTGGGTCTTTAGTCAATCTCTTTGGTTATCTTTTCTAATAATTCATTTTTTTTTTTGTGTTTCAATTGTCTAATAGGTTGTATTTCTGAAGCTAGCATCTCTCAGTGAAGGAAATGAAGATGGAGATTTTTTCATATATATATTCTTGGACGTTAGACATGTTTTCAAAGTGTAGTTTTAGGTAGTATATAGAGCAAGTACTTTTTCATAAAATGTTCAATCAGCTAGCTACAAAAAAAAAGCAGGATGGATTCAAAACAATGCAAGAATATTTAATTTTGATTACCTTAGTCTTTGTTGCAATGTCTAGAATTAATTTTTTTTTTCAGGCACTAATGTGTAATTTATTTAATTGATGTTTGATTTATTTTAATTTGTTGGTTTGTTAATTGAAGAATAATTATATCAATCTATATTATACAATTCTAATTTTGTTCATTTATGTTGGTGTAATTAGACAAGAAATTGAGAAATAAATTTAATTTTTATATTGATGTAGCGTAGGTACAGTATCCGAATTAAATACAATGAGATGATCTTCTGATCCGATCTCCTGATGACTTGATTGACTTGACGGCATAACCGCTTAATCTTGTCGTTGCAGAATAAGTTGAATTAAATACATTGGGATGATCTTTCTCACTTGGCAGCTGGATGCTACTTATATTTATCCGCTTAGCAATTGGGACATAGTCATCATCATCCTTGGCCTCTGCTTTTATAGGACCTTGCTTAGGTTTCGCTAATGATAAAGGCTTTTCATCATTCTTGCTAGAATTTGCCTTTGTTATGCTCTTCATATGCAACTTTGATGATAAAGGCTTTTCATTATCTTCATTCGAGCCTTTCCTTCTCCATCATCTTGATTTCCCTCAATTTTGGTAAGCTTGAAATAATAATTGGGGTTGAAATTGAAGGTAATAGAGTACCCTGATTTCTTGTACTTCTTCGCCACCAGAACTTCATAATTGGATTTTGTTTTGTTGATTTTCAAGCTCATCCTGGATTCACTAAAGCTTCATGATGGATAGAACAAGGTCGCCATCAATCTGCCCAGCGTTTCCCGGTCATTCTTGTCAGTAGCCTTGAATTTCTTGACTTTGTCAGGCCCTCTTTCGTCAAACTTATTAATAAGGTGTAGTATCTTAGCTAAGTGGTTGTTAGGTAGGAGAGACAGAGACAGAGAGAGACAGATGTGAAGGCATGAGTTTTTTTTGGCCCACAGTTAGGACAATCATTCTCGCGAATCATGAAATCAAATCAACACATCCATTGTATTCCTCGCCTAAATCCTCAAGACTTTCCCCCTTTTCTTCTCAAAAAAGAAAAATAAAAACCAGAGCTTGAATCACATGACCATGGCCGCAACTTTCTGCCCAAATGTCAACCAAATTACCCCAAGATGTTGGTTTGATTATGACTAACACTCAATGGTAATTTTTCCGTGAAGGCTAAGTCAAAACGGGAATTGTTTGTGGAAGGTGCTGACAACTTTTTTTCTTTTTCTTTTCTTTAATGTGCAGCGAGGCCCACCGATTATATGTATACTTGGGTTCCGTGTGTGACAATACCTTGCAAACCCATTTTGTTTGTTTGTGTTTGTGGTATATTGTCTTTTTCTTCAGTGTACGAGTGCCCAGAGTTGAGACTTGCAGTGCCCTTTGCAAATTTTGCCTATATTCTTCCTTTTTTGTGGTTTTTTTTTTGGTTTCATGTAGGGAATTATGTAGGGGCTATTTGAGGAAACCAATTCATTATTGGTTTTTGAAAATTTATTTCACAAACTTTTTTTTTGCCCTTGAATTAATGTTTCCTCCTTTTTTAGAAAACTGCTGAATCGAGAAGTGAGGTCGACTTCTAAGACAAAAAATTATTTCTCCCCACAGATTCGATTTTTTGCAGGAGACTTCCTCACTTAATCCAACTGGGATCGACTTGGATTACTTCTAGTCACGACTCCACCAATTAGATCACAAAGTGAGGTCGACTTTTAAGACGAGGAATCGTTTCTCTTCGTAGATTCGATTTTTTGCAGGAAACTCGCCCACTTAATCTTTTTGGTGCCGACTTGTATGCCTTTCTTCTTGCCGCGCCTCCTCCAGTCAGATTACGAAGTAAGGTCGACTTTTAAAATGAGGAATCGTTTCTCCCTGTAGATTTGATTCTTCATAGGAGACTCCCTCATTTAATCTAATTGGGGCCGACTTGAATTTCTTCCTTCCAGCAGCGACTCCTCCAATTAGATCAAGAAGTGAGGTCAACTTTTAAGATGATGAATCATTTCTCTTTGTAGACTCAATTCTTCATAGGAGACTCCTTCACTTAATATAATTGAAGTCAACTTGTATTACTTCATTCACCATGGTGCATTTTTTGGACTCATCCTTAAGTCCCAAGAAGCCAGCTATTACTATCCTGGTCAGAGAAGACAATCCAATTAAAGAAGGCACGACTCTCCGCGTAGATATGCCAACACCCCTACCGTCCAGATGCTCCTTACTTCGTAGCTACCTTGCAGATTCGTGCTGGAGTGTAGAACCTATCCACGACATACAGAGGTCAGACTAAATCATCTCATCTTCGAGAGTCCTAAAGCTCAGCTCGCCATTATTTACATCTTCAACCCCGTCTCAAGAAGCAGCACCCTTACTCCGACATTGCATCATGGATGGGACACTATCCTAGGGCAATTTTTCACCTTGTTTCTCCGACAACTTCTTCATACCATGCTACTGGGAATGGCTGGAAGGCGTTCTTGGCTGCAACAAAGGAGGACTTATGAAATGAAGGCTCTACGACGGACTGTATGCATCCTTATTCTCCTACGACATGAGTCTCATCGTTTTCAAAGCATTCTGTGAACTGTGGTGCCATACTACCAACACCTTTTGCATAGAGAGCAGCGACATGTCAATCTCCTTATGGGATTTACGAGGTTATAAGTGGACTTTCGGCTTACAATGCTTGCTGCGAAGAAGTCATTCGATCTGCTAGAGAACTCCTTTCTACAGGACGTGGAGATAATAACATTCCCATAACTTGCTCATTCCTCTTCTCTGAATTCCACAGACTATGCCAAGATGTTCATGGCATTGTTCGGCTTTCTGCTTCTGAATGGATACAGTTCTGGTCCTGAGGGAGGCAATTTACACACCTCCTCCCAGTCATGACAACATAAAGCAAGTTGAAGCTCCAACAAACACATCATGTCTATCTCGCCTAATTGCTTCACGCACAGTGCAAACCAAGAGAGAGAAGGATCCTTTTGTGACGCTCAGTATTCCTGGGGCCCTAATCGAAGAAACCTAACTTGCTGCCCTTATTTCTTGTTGGTTGTGCTCCTTTGTGCTACCAACCGAAGCAATGTGCCTTATTTGCCATGCTGTATTCATAGCTACAAGCAAACTTGCTCACGGGGAATGTATAAACCTAGTAATTCCTGCTTTGGCCAGCATTTATCGGGGATTGAAAAGAATTTCTATGGCTCGGACCCTGAATAAGTTGGAAGTAATTTTCCCCATTCACTGCATTTATCGATGGTTAGGGACTCACTTCCAAACTTATTTTGATCATCCCCATCATCGGCATAGCCATCATAAGATGGTGAGTTCTCTGGTGAAACAATGAATCGGACCCCTGACATACAAGAAGCTCGAGAGCTATTGAAATGCAAGGATCCGTATATCAAGTACTTTACTGCTGTTATGAAGGATACACTGATGACCTTGATTGACAACCAGAATTTACCCCCAAGTTAGAGAGAATATTTGATTGCCTCTATTATGGGTTTTTGACCTTGCGGCAAGGAAGAACAACTATAATTAAGCCGTACTTCCCTTGCAAGTTTAGTCGATAGTTTGGCTTTTATCAAGATGTACTAAGTGAGCCATGAATGAATGACCGAGAGGGCGCCTTACAGGACGTAGCTCGCTATTGATTCAACCTGACAGAACACATAACAAGGTCCAGCGTGACAATTCCTACATTCCCTAATGAGAAGTCTATATGGCATATGCTAGTTAGTGGCAATCTTCACGTGGCGATCTTTTCTCCCAAGGACCTAAATATCCCAGATGAGAGACTGTGCAGCCATGAAGAGCTTCTAAAGTAAGAGTTGCTGATGATGCATCTACCCTAGTTGTCACTTCTGGAAAAGCGAGTGCACATAAGCCAACCACGTAGCAACGTAATGAACATGCCTTATCTGTAGCTGAGCTTAGAAAAGAAGGAGGTGATAATTCCTCATTGGGAAAACATCTCCTTAGAAAAGTCGGAGTTGCTCGCCTGGGAAAGAGAAGATTGAAGCCTTGGTATTAGATCTTCTGTTAACGGAGCGAAAAATTTGTCAGGCTTAAAGAGCAAGTAAGACAGTGTAATCAAGCTGCCTAGCTCCAAGGACAAGTCTAATAGTGCGACGAGTTCATTGAAATCAAAGAGCAAACCAAAGGAAGAGGTGTATCTTGCTATCCTGCCCCCTTTCTCCCTTTATTTTGTCTTTTTTTTTGCTGACATAATCCTCCTTTTAATGTAGGGACATACAGCCGAAGTTAGAGATAGACTCAAGGCTGTATTTGGTGTTAAAGACAGTGAAGCCACCTTGACTGTGCCTACTTCTAAGTCAACTGAGGATGATTCCATCAACATAATGCTATCGCTAGTAAAATACCTACTTCCCTGGGAGAATTGCTTCTGGCATGTTTAACGATCTGGCCTTGAGTGCGAAGCCACGTTTCAGCTACAGTTGAAAAAGTTCATCCCAAAGATAGAAGGCAACATTGCAAACATTCGCCAGGAAGCCAAGCAGATATATGAAACCTTATCATCCTTACAGGTAGATTATTTGGGGCTAAAGAATACTATTGAGGCATATATGAATGAAGTCGGGCAGTACCTGAAGTTGAAAGCCCAATTAGAAGGCCAGACTCCTACCGAAGATGTGCTAAACAAGCGAACAACACTATTAGACAAACTTGGGGAGGCACAAGCTTCAGGGAAAAAGGTTAACGCACAATTTGATGAGGCAACTACTACTATCGCCCAAGCTCATAAGTGAAGGAACCTACTTGGGGCTGATCTTGAACGAGCAAAAGCAAATGAGTTGGAATTGCAAGACAAATTAGTAGAGACTGAAGCCTTTTTAAAGAAAGCCAGAGATGGTGTATGTCTTCTTGAAAGAGAGGTTGCTGATTTAGATGCTGTCCCACAAGTTATCAGAGAAGAAACGACTCAAGTTGAAGAAGCAAACAAACGTGCCTAAGAAGTTTTAGGTGTACTGGATGCCTAGACCATATCTAGTGGCTTTGTTCTAGGTTTTTCCCCCCACTCTGCAACTTGTTTTTTTTTGGACTCAGTATAGCTTTATTGGAATTGGTTTTGATATATTGCAATAAGATGAAACTTTTAATTTAAGTTTATGCAATAATATGTAGCAATAGAAAACGATCAAAACCAACAAGTACTAATAAAATTTATTCATCCATTTTTTTTTATAGCTGTACTTAGGAAATATGCCCAAGTTGCCTACGTACCTAAAGGGAATGTAATATCCCAAAGGATCAAGCCATATGTAGTTTAAGAACATAACATATTTTTTGTTTGTTTTGTTTTGCCGTTCACAGTTTAGACTCATACGGGCTAGGAGTATTACAAATGAATTTAATTTGAAGGAACGAGCAGTTTAGGCTCTTATTTAAGAGCTTTAAAACATAATATTTCAAGGGCAATAGTGCTTCAGGAACTTGCCGTTTATGGGTCCTACGCGCACTCCATCATCATCAACTATCTTGTGGGCTCTATTTTTGTAGACTTCTCGAACCGCATAGGGACAGTTCCACTTGGGGGTGAATTTGCTTCCAGATTTGTGAGAGACAATGATCAGTCTTCTCACAGCCAACACCTAGTCTCCAACTTGGAACGAGCACAACCGAACCTTTTTGTTGAATGCTCTTGATCGACGAGCTTGGTAGCATTCTAGCTTCTGTTGTGCATGAGGTGTTCTCTCATCAAGCTCAACCAAGCGAAGACTGTGATTTTCGTCTTTAGTTAAACCTTCCTGTATGGTGATGCGAAGTGATGGGATTTGGAGTTCCAACGGTAGAATGGCTTTAACTCCATATACCAGAGTGAAGGGGGTTAACTGTGTTAGCGTGTTGTACATGGTTCGATATGCCCAAAGAGCCTTCCTTAGTCTTTCATGCCAATCCTATTTACACTTTGCGACAACTTTTTTGAGTAAATTGCAAAGTGTTTGTTAAAGTCTTCTGGCAGACTGTCTGCAGGGGCATTGTACATGGAAGAATTGTGTTGGGCAAACTTAAACTTCTCGCACAGGCTTGTCATCAGGCTGTTGAAGAAGGGCTTATCATTATCGATGATAATATACCTCGGCACACTATATCGATAGATAATGTGTGTCCTTATGAAGTTGATCACATTTTCTTTTTTGGCCTCCCTTAGTGGAATTGCTTCCACCCATTTAGAGAAGTAATCAGTGGTAGCGAAGATGTAGAAGTCACCAATAGACGACTTAGGCATGATTGATCCAAAGACATCAAGTCGCCATGCCTCAAAACGCCAAGATGCAACCGTTGGTTAGAGAGGTTCTAGAGGTTGATGTATGAAGTTGGCATGGGACTGGCAAGCATCACACCTCTTTGCATAATTTATGCAATCTTACACCATAGTTGGCAAGTAGTAACCCATCCTCTTAATGCGATCATGTAGCCTAAGCCCTGACTGGTGTGCTCGACACACACCTGAGTGAGCTTCTTCCATCACTTGCTTTGCTTCTTCCGTTTCGAAGCATCGTAACCAAAAGTCAAGAAAAGAGCATCGATAGAGCGGTCCATTGTAGTAAGGAAGTGCGTAGCTCTCCACTGTATTTCCGTCTTATGCCTTGGGTCACTGGGAAGTTTCTTATGTGCTAAGTACTCAATTATAGATTGAGCCCAATCTTCTGCATCTGTTTCAAGAACACAGATCATGTTGACGTCTTCCTCTGAGTCTTCATCATCAAGTAGAACAACGCAGTGGCTACATACTAAGATAGTCATTCCTTATTTTGCCTCTAGTGCCAAAGTGGCTGCGAGGCTTGCAAGTGCATTAGTCATCATATTAGGAATCCTTGGCACATGTTCTAACTTGACTATGTCCAACTTGTTCAGCAATCATAATGCATGCTTGTGATACGGGATAAGATCATCTTTCTTAACCTCATATTCCTCAAGCAGTTGATTGATGACCAACTACGAGTCACGATCTATGGTGAGGTCTCTAATCCTCATCTCAATAGCCATTTGAAGACCTAAGTTGAGCGCTTGGTAGTCTGCTATACGGTTAGAGCATGATTAAGAACGCAAAAATGAATACGGGAGGATGTGCTTGTCAGGGGAGACAAAAACCACTCTTGCACCAGCGCTATCTCGTCTTGCTGCTCCATCAAAATACATTTCCCATGGAGGAAGGATATCGATGAAGGACACATCTTCCCCTAGCAAATAATCATTAAGCTCCCAATCATCAGGAATTGGATTATCTGCTCAGAAATCTGCCAATGCTTGCCCATTAACCGGTCTTTACGGTACATAGACAAAGTCGTATTTCTTTAAGATAACAACCCATTTTGCTAGTCGACCATTCAAGATTGGCTTGGACAAGATGTACCAGATGGGATTAGCTTTGGAGACCACTTGAACTGTATAGGCCTACATGTATTGTCTGAGTTTCTGAATGGCAAAGATGACTGACAAGCAGATCTTTTCGATGGATGAATACTTCAATTCAGCGCCAACCAATGTACTTAAGTAGTACAGGGCGACTTCTTTTCCTTCCTCATTTTCCTGTACACATAATGCTCCTAAGGATTTTTCCTGAGCTGCAATAGATAGTATGAGAGGTTTGCCAAGGATCGGTGCCCCCAACACAGGAGGATGTGACAAATACTTGATTTTCTCGAAAGTCATGTGACACGACTTGTCCCACTCAAATGGTGCACCCTTTTTCATAAGGTGGCTGAAGGGATGACACCATCCTGCAAGATTTGAGATGAGTCTTTGGATATATGCTAGGCCACCTTGAAGTCCGCAAAACTCCCTAAGATTCTTTGGGTCAGACATCTCTTCGATTGCCTTGATCTTTGATTGGTCGATTTGGATTCCTTTTTAATGAATGATGAAACCCAAGAACTTTCCAGAGGTGACACCAAGTGCGCACTTGATTGGATTCATCTTCAATTGACATCTCCATAATCATTTAAAGATCATACGAAGATCTCGTATGTGGTCCGCCCTCTTTTGGACTTAACCACCAAATGATCGACATAGCACTCGACTTTTTTATGGAGCATATTGTCCAAGATTGTTTGCATTGCCCTTTGGTAGGTTACTCCTGCATTCTTAAGTTCGAAGGGCATCGCCTATGTAATAGCCCGACCCTAAATCATGTTTATCTATTTAATTAAGTCATGTTATTAATTTTCAAATTCAATTATCTCATTTAATCATCCCGAATGGGAGAATTCATTTTGGGCTCCACTTTGCAATTCGGGTTTCATTTACCAAAAATTTTCGGAAAAATCGATAGTAGGTCTCGATAATTGTGATTTAAAAGATTTAATTATTTTCCATAACATCACAAAAAAAAAATTCCGAGCTACGCAAAAATTTTATCGCAACAGAGTGTTCTAATTTCAAGCCCAACTCAATGGGCCCAATTTTGGCCCAACAAGGTTACACACCTTTTTACTTAGCTAATTACCATCATTAGGCTAATTATAATTAACAAAAAAATCTAGTTTTTGGAGGCTTTATATCAGCCAAGTAAATTACAAAATCATTTTCAACCAAGTAAACAAACACAAGGCTTTCTTTCCTCTTCTCCTCCTCCACCTCGTGGCTGCCCAGCCTTTGTTCAGCCCAAGCTTGCTGCTATTCTTAGTGGTTGCTGCCACTTCCAGCCACCTCTGGCCACCAGCCCCAGCCACCATCCCCAGCTCCCACAACCACCAAACACCACCTCCATCTCCATATAGTCAAGCACAAAGTGAGTAAACTTCAATCCCTATCATGTTGATTTTTGTCTTTGATTCTTATTTTTATTGGTTTTTCTTGTTGATCATGCTATTTTGATAAGATTAAGAGCTATCTTTGAAGTGTTTAAGTGTTGATTAAGTATAAAAACATGTGGGAGTTGAGTTTGTTCATGATCATGCTAGTTTAAGTTTGAAGTGATGGATTTGAATTATTTTGTATTTGATTTGGTAATCTTTATCATCGTAAATGATTATGGTAATGTTGGTGTGGTTTTGGATGAGCTAAAGAGTGATTTTAGTGGGGGATTATGTGAAGAAAATATTGCAAATATAAGCTATTATGCTGTAAACAGACCCAAAAATAGGGGTCACTTTGGGAATCAACTGGTACTGATTGGCACATCCACAAATCATGATTTTTGGTGTATTGATAGCTCAATGCGTTAGCTTTGATCGGGCTTTGTAATTAATTAATTTTGAGTTGTGTGGACAAAGGTATGACTAATTTACTGAAGAGTGCGCAGAATACATCGAAACTGGGAGCAGACTTGAACAGTGGACTTTACAAAAAAATTGGTATTGATTGGGCCATTGAAAAATTGTGAATTTTGGTGTGTGGATAGGTCAATGAGTTATCTTTCAAATTCCTTTTAAATCACCTTAATCCGAGTTCTTTGGAAAACGTTATGGTCGTTTTTCTAGGACTGCGCAGATTGCACCAAAGTTGTTCACGGTTGTGTTTTAGCCCAATTTTAGGAGCCTTACTATGTGAATCATGTTTTGTGTCCTGAATGAAAGTTTTAGAGGACTTTGTGATATTTTCATATTGTGGTTTAATATCTCAATTGGTTGTCGAGAGTGAAAGATATGAATTTTCTAAAGTAGACCATCAATCGGTAATATGGCGGAAGAAAGAAATCACGACATTTGGATTTATCATCTGAAGTTTCTATCTAATTATGGGTATTGCAAAGAAATTACCAAGTTTAGTGAGTTCAACAAGTTTGATTATGTATAGAAGCTTACTTGGGCTGAAAACCAAGTTAAATGAGCATGAAAATGAAATTTGGGAAGTGAGGAAAGTAATGACTCAAAATCAGTGTCCATCGAACCAAGCTGGTATTATTTGAGCTTTTATGAACCTCACAACACCCCTCATGGCATTAAACCTCCTATTATCCATTTTAGACTTCTATTATCCATTTCATAAATATCAGAAACCCATATTCCATTTATATCAATTAAAATCTTTTCATTATCACCTCAATCATTCCAATTTGGTCTATTTTGCTTCAGTTTGTTGTATTTCAAGTTCAATAACCCAAATTGATTTATTTTTCAAATCATTTTGTTGTAACTTATCTTATATTGAATTATTAGAATTGTGGAGGCTTTTTAATTAATCAATTTTCATTAAAATTACAAATTATGGGAGTAAATATTGTTTACTAACTACATTTACCTATAATTACATTTCTTTAGCAGAATCGGGGCCTAGTCTATCGTTTCCATTGTGCATAAGTATTATCAAGTGAAATATCGTTTTAAAGACTTCAGGTACGTTCATTGCCTGTATCTTTAGAAATCAGAGTGTATTTATTAAAGTTATCATGTTTCGGTAAGTACATCAATGAATCAGTTTACACAGTGATTTATCATTTAATTGGTGACCCCGCCAGTTGTCATCTATAGGGCATTGACCCTTCAGTTACCCGCACGACTTCAGGTCAGGTTCCCCGATCGGCTTGGCAGGTTTACACCAATTTATAGATCGTAACAGTATCAAGGGGTTCACTAACAGATGATAATTAGCAATGCAGTTTTATATTAATCTTATTCCCTATTTTGATCTTAAATGAATTGTAAGTTAGGCCCAAATCAGTGTTTCAATGATCATTTAACAATACAGAAATGCATGTACTGAGCTTCGGCTCACAGTTCAAAATATTTTTTCATGTTTTGTTTTAGGCAAATGCTCAGAGAATTGCCTTCATGCTAGTAAACCAACGGAAGAGAATAAGTTGAGCAGGGAAATCTGGGTGGATCAACCATGATATAGTACATACATATTTTTGAAGCTGTATATTGAAATCTTCAGTGGATGGAGATACAAATTATGTGGTCAATTATTTTATTAGGGTGTATAAACCTTATGCTGATTAATAGTTGATTATATGGCGTTTGATCAGGTGTTGGTGCATAATTGAAGCTATGCTTAACTGTGTTCTTTATAGCACTCATGTTTCAAGCCTTGTCCTCTTGGACGACGGTAACGCCCCTATCATTAGGTTTATCAGATTCTCATTGAAGGATTTTTTAAAAAAAAATACAAACAGTGAAACATGTTTAATTTGGGGGCGTTACACCTTATAGCAAAAAATGTCTTTAGATGTGCGGAAAGCTGTGGCCTCTGGATCTTTTGGTGTCATCTGAATATGATTGTATCATGCGGTACAGTCCATGAATAACAACGCTTCATGCCCTATAGTTGTATCGATCATGAGTTCTGTGGCTGCCAGTGGGAAATCATCTTTTGGACAAGCGTCGTTGAGATCTCGGAAGTCCACATAAATACGAAGTTGCCCGTTTTTCTTCCTAAAAGACACGATGTTTGTGATCCATGTTGGGTACTTGACCTCGCAAATGAATCCTATCTCTATGAGTTTGTTAACCTCTTTTTCAATTTTCGGTACCAACTCTGGGCGAAAACATCACTGAGGTTGCTTCTTAGGTGAAACACCTCTTTTGATGGACAGGCAGGGAACTGCAACCTTTGGATCTAACTCGGGTATTTTCTTATAGCTCCAGGCGAACACGTCCTTGTACTCTAACAGTAGTTTAAAGTATAGTTTTTCCTCTTCAGGTGTAAGTGATGAGCTTACGTAAATAGGGTGGGGTTCTTCATTGGTTCCAAGATTCAACGCTTTCAAATCATCAACTGTGGCCTGCTCCCAATCTTCGAGAGTCTCAGGAGTTTCTGGCTAAGTCTGAGTTATCACATTCGTCTTTCTCCGTCTCCTCATTAGAGTTAGAGTTTTTTTGTTGACCCGTGAAGACCACAGTATGCCTCTTTACTTTTAATGAGTCGTCCGTCTTAACATCTAGGTTGGAGAAACACTTTATACAAGAAGCGATAGAGCTCTGAACTTCATTTGTCACTCCCAAGCGGTTGAATGCAGAACTTTTCTCCTGCTAAAGTTGTGAGTTTGAAGACTTTTCACCCGCTTTTATTCTGGTAAAACCGGAGGCTTTAGCTGGGGATCATCTTTAATTATGTTGAAAATAGAGATTCTGTGATCTTTTCCTTTTCCTATACGGGTGAATACTGATAGACGTTATTTCGAAGTGGATGATTATAGCCTATCAAACACAGAGGGATGTGGGATAGGTGAAGCATTTTCATCTTCACTTTCATCTACTTCTTTAGCTGAGATGTGCTGAATCACCAACTTCTTTCCCCTATGTCGCCCAGAGATTCTGACTGGCTGCAGTGGCATGAAATCAAATCCAACTTTAGATATGTCTACTGAACCTCCCTGCTCTTAGATCTTTCTCTGAGTTTCAGTAAGACCATGAAGCTTGGCTTCGACTATCTTTCCTGAGGCAGCTGGATTTTGAAAGTCATAACAAGCCCTCTCTATAAGCTTGTATGCATTAGGATCAAATCCCTCCTTAGTCCGTGCACTTGGCAAGTCAATGCCTTTTTAGAAGAAATGACAAACCAGGAAAGAGGGGGCCTACTCACCTTAGCCTGCCACACCCTAAGTTTTGGAACTGTTACAATTCTTTTTAGGGTGGTTATGCTAGCTCCATTATCCTTTTCAGTAGCTTTGGTCTCGATGCTTTTGGTTGTGAACTCACTAAAGGACGATTTGCCCTCCTTACTGCGAGACCTAGGTATGTACCTTAAGATTGGTGGCGTTAATCCCATTGATGCAGCAATTGGTTTAGCAATTTGTTCAATAGGAGAAGTGATGTTTGCCTTCTTACTTGTTCTTTCTCGAGTTGTTGCTTAGGAGCATCATCTTTTTTTGTTTGAGGGGCATTCTTTACACCGCCTTTACCTATGGAAGGAATGGTTGATGGCGTGGTTTCCTTAGGTACAACACCTTCTTCGAAGAACCTCACGTCTGCAAAATGAGACTCAACTTTAGTGAATGGCTTGACATCCCCATTTATTTTCTTATCTCCATCTCGGTAGTACTTAAGGCACTGGTGTAAAGTCGAAGCCACAATGTCATGTTCATGAAGCTATGGTCGCCTAAGTAATAGCCTATCGGATGTCTTAGCGTCGATTCACCACAAAAAGTGGTTTTTACTATCATGGATGGTTTTGTTGCAATAATTACATTTGCTATTGGTAAAACCTTATACCAACAGATATTGGTCTGTTGCTAGACTATTCGTAAAAAGAGGTGATGGTATTAGTTTTACTAACAGATATTACAATCTGCCGCAATTGCTCCTTAATACCAATAGAGTGAATCCGTGGGTGAATATCGTCGTGTTACCAACAGAGACATAATATGTTGGTGATGGCAAGTGTTACCATCAGATGCTTCTGTTGGTACTAAATCAACTGGCGGCATAAATTGTTCACCAACGTACTGTATCCGTTGGTAATTCTTTCTTTTTCCTACCTTTTTAATCTTGTCCAACAAGAAGATCTGTTGGTGCTACTATATCCTGCCAAAAAAGAATTTTCATCAAGCTGTAATCTGTTGGTAATTCAGTTCCTTCACACGCCTCATGATTTGAAACATCTACTGCCAATGGTCCATCCATTCAAGTGGGAACTATTTTTTCCAACAAATGCATCTAAACAAAATCAAACCTGCAGGTACAATATTTTTCTATTGTAGAAGAATCAACTCAAACAAAAGTACAATGTTATTTAAAAGTATTCAAAAGTGCTATACATTTGCTAAAAGTTCATAACAAATAAGTACATAACTCCAACAATTGCTTCCATTGAAATTAAAGTCCAAACTATAAGTGCAAACTCATAAACATTACTTGGTCTACCTAAAAGATAAGTCATGACAAAAGTTAACCACATAGGAGAACTCAAACTATGACTCATCATTTTGTTCTTGATCATCAACTTCTTCGGCATTTTCTTCTTCAAATGCATGACCATTTTTATTGTCATCGTCAATATTCTCAAATGAAGAAAGAACATCCTCCGATATTCCCTATTAAACAAGCACAAAAGCATAAATCTTAAGAAGAAGTAATAAAGAACATTTATAATCATCTAATGGCATTCTCCCTTAATAACATGATGTCAAATTTATCATTAAAAATAAACAAAAATATACAAGTTATCAAACACATTCCAACCAAATTAACTTTTCACGGAAACCTCTAATCACACTCTCTTTCCTCCACCCCCTCATGGCAAGAGATGTAATAAATTGCATCGTAACAAATTAATTTCAATAGAAATAAAATGTACAAGACCATCTTAAATTGAAAAAGTTTACCAGCAAGATAGTCAGATTAACTCTTTTGCACTCACTTATTATAGAACTTCAGAAATAAAATGCATAATTTTGTATATTCTATAAAAACTACAGTAGTATCAACAATTTGTTAAATTCCTAAGATTCTGGTGCGAAACGTACAGAGTTTCGCTTGAAAACTGTCCATTTTTCAGACTTAAAGCCTTGCATTAATTCCCTGCATTGCGTGAAAGTATAAAAGAACATAGAAATAAGGTCAACACTTACATGCCAGAGTCCACAACTCTATGGGCCACTCGCCCGGAGTATACCAAACATTAAAGTTCAATAGTAATGAAGGAAATGAAAGATACAACTCGAAGCCAAATTATACAAGGCCGAAGATCTAAATCTAAGCATACCACATATAAACTTTATATATGGGCACTATGTCTTGCTCATCAAGAAAATGCATGAAGCCAAAGAAAGTTCCCCAACTTCGAAATATTCCCAGCTCATCAAGAACATCCACATCGCATGAATAAAATATATAGCACAAGTCATTGCCTACTAAAAGACATGCATATCACAAATAAGACTTTATGAGACAAAGACCATTACTCTAGCCACTAGCTTAAAAAACAATTAAGTACCATAGAAATCTCAGTAATGAGATAAACAATAAAATATCTCATATAGGAATACCTAGTGCTTCAAAAGCACTTTCACCAAATTGGTGACATATCCAAGTTTATTCTCCAAACGTTCAAGCCTCTCTTGACTTTCTTGTTGCTCTTGCTCGATTTTTCTTCTTTTAGTTCGTTCTTCCTCTAAAACGCATCTTTTAGAAGTTGAATGAGGAACTTTGACTCCAATGCCGAAGGTCTTAGCATAACCATACTTGTCTCCTCCAACAACTTTTTTGAAAATTTCATCTCGAGTAGCATCATTACATGAATCTTCTTCAAAGGGAGATAACTCATTCTCAATTGCTTCCTATCATGTTACACATTTGTAAAAGGAAATAAGATGAATAAGAAATTAAATAAAAATAAACACTCATACTTTTGCACTAGCTGAAACATCTTCAAGTTTTGTAGCTTTCTTTGGTGCATGGGTCTTCAACCATATTGTAAGCTTATCTGTCTTGTTGTCTTTTTCCTAAAAAGTATATAAAATACTGAATGAGTTACCTAAAATCGAAGTGAGCTATAGTATAAATAGGATATACATAATACCTCTTCTTCAGCACGTACACGTGCTAAAGTCTTTGTTCCTCTATAGTGACACACTTTGTTATTGTCCCGATTTTTAATTCTTCTTTTAGTTCTAGCCTAAATGAATAATTGACAAATCACATCATAACAGTTACACTACTCCAAAATAATTATAACTATAAATGTTTTTAAAGCAAATAATTACCATTCCCTTGTCTGATTCCCAAAACTGTACTAAGTTGGCCCATGTTTCAAGTGGTATGTGTTATGGTCTTTTGCTAATTACTTCATCATGACTTCTACCATCAAATAAGGCCACCTTCAACTCACATTTATAGCCTCTCCAACAAGCATGCATTTTCTCCATTGCCCATTCATAAGGCACCTTTTCTTCGGGAAAGTGAAATGAACGCTGAACAACAGATACAAAGGAAAAGAACCAATCAAGACTATAAAATAAACTTAAAAGTCATATTTTTATTTTGAAATCCACGCACACATGAAGGGCTTGGCGTAAAAATCAGAGTGTAGAGGTTCAACTTTGAAAGTAATGTAATATATATTGAGACATATATACCTTCACCTCTTCCCACAATGAATCTTTTTTCTCTTGTTCAATTTTTCTCCTGTCAATACAATCAAGTGGTAGTCTTCTAGGGTCTCGTGCAAGACACTCAATCATGGAAGACATTTGCCTTTGAGAATTGCCTATAGGTTGAAGTTGTTCGTTCACATTGACAGACACAGGGTTCTTTAAAACCTTTATCTTATTAGGTCCACGACCCTTCTCATTCTTTTCCTTGGTTACTTGTATGCGCCTTCTACTTGTGGTGTTGTGACGACCTTCAGTCGATGATTTGTCTTCCATATCATGATTTGCTTCACTTTCTACATGCTCCAATGAGTTTGAATTGACCTCTCCTATGATGTAACAAAAGCAAGTGAGTGTTACATATGACAATTATAGAAAATAAATGAAATATAATAACAAAAAATAGGAATTGCACTTAGACATAAAAGTAACATATGCACAACAAGTACATGAATTACTTCTAGGAACCTCTCCATTGTCTCTGGGTTCTAAGCTCATGTCACCATTGTTGACATATGAATCAGCATGCTTTGAGAGCTCCACATATCGAATGGTATGAGTTGGACTACGACGTAACTCTTGTAAAAGTAGTAAAAAAAATAACATTAGAAAATTATAAGTAAAAAAAAATAACATGGTACAAGAGGAGCATTTTCCGTCATCGTACAACTACTGAAAACATTGTTGTTTTGGGTTCCAATTGTCTTTTTTTCTATAAACCTCCCGCCAAGTGTTTTACTTTAATCTTTAATAATACAAAAACTTGCATTCTGTATTTTTTTTAAAAAAAAACCTTACTTGTAGTAGTGTGTAGCGAAGAGGATGTTCCTGGTGAGAAGAGAGAACGTCGAACGGAAGTACCTCGAGACAAAGTAGGTGTTGAGGCTTCTTTTGACCTCGAACTGCGCCTTACGCCTTGACTTAATAGCTGATTTTTCCCAGACGTCAACATATGCTTCATTAATATAAAACATAAGTAACTTAAATAAAAGGTTGTTATTACTTTGAGATAACTATAAAACTATGATTAGTTTACGACCTACCGCAAGTTGATCTCTTGTGACCATCCTCTTCTTACCTGGCAATTTTCCTGTAGAAGACATAATCTAAAACAAAGAAATTTAGAACTAATATATCAACATCAAACAAATTAACAACAATGTTTACATAGCCCACAGAGCAGTAGTTCTTACAAATATCACAATAAATTGTTGTAAAAATAAGAAAGTCATTCTAAATACCAAAATGATTCTAAAATGTTAACCAATAAAGAAATGTTTCATCAAAATATTTAAGTACATATATAAATGATTTAGAATTAAAATCATATAATGTCTCATCATCTTCATCACTTTCAGCACTGCTATTATTTGAGTCTGTCTCCACATCGTTGTTCCTTTCAATGGCATCAACAAAAGGCTCATTCAATGTAACTCCCACGATATCTTCTCTAACATCAACGAATTCTTTTACATCGATCGAAGTCGAGTTGTCTACTTGTAAAACTTTGACTTTTGGTATGACATCATCTTCCAGTTCATAAAGATCTCTTGGCTTAGTAGCAATGACTACATGCCATTTTTTCTCTTTGGACTCTGGCACATAAAAGACTTGTACTACTTGAGATGCTAGGACAAAAGGTTCGCTTGTTTTTCAATGTGATTTAATGTTAACAAGCGTAAATCCAAACTCATCTTGTTTTACACCTGTAATTGGATGCACCCAATCACATCAAAATAAGATAACACTTCTTCCTTGAGGGATAACTCAACCTAATGATTTCAGTTAGAATCCCATAATAAGCTATATCCCTTACATCTGTGCAAGAATTCACAAGAATACCAGAATTTTGGGTCTCGCTCCTCTTATCAATCTTTTCAATACACCACCTGTACCTGTTACAGGTAATCTTAGTCATTGCCTTTATCCATTCACTTGGAAATGCACTTAGACATTTCAAATTATCAGCCATGGAACAATAAGCAGGACGATGCCTATAAACCTGAGAATGTACAGATTTTATCTCTTACGATACATTGACCATGTAAAGTTTGCATATATAAACATCATATGTATATTAAGATACTTCCATTTTGTTCAAACCATTTTGGAAATGTCTTTTTATGAATCTCACCAACGCTTTCATTTGAAGTTTGACATTCAGTACTAACAATCTCATAATGCTTTCTAAAACCATAAAAACACGTCTTAAATTATAGAATGAATTTTAGGAATTTTATTGTACCAGATCAAACAATAAGGTGTACTTACTTTGCATAACTTTGAACTTCATTGCAGTTAAATAACACATAAGTATGTGCTTGGTCAATTAATGAATGGTCAGGACGAATGTCTTTCTTTTTTGATAATGCTCGACATCTTAAGGAGAACACAGATAGTCCCTTGTAACATTCATCACCAACGTCATTATTACTTGACGACCTATTCTTCTTAGTCTCCACACTAGGTAAATATCTTGCACAAAATATCAAACATTCATTTGCTACGTATCGTTCAGCAATTGGCCCCTCTGAACGACTTTTATTGCCAATAGACAATTTTAATGTCTTCAAGTCCCTACGAAAATCAAAATCACATGACATGGCTATTATGTTTAGTTCCATATAGCAATTCAAGAGGAGGTATTATTTATGTTTCTGTATTAAATGCCTTCTTACTGCACCGAAATTTATGATCTCTTGGTAGAAAACGATGATGGCACATATAACACATTTTTCTACTTTTTTTCAAATAAAGGGAGCATGTATCAACATTACAATATGGACATGCATACTTCCCTTTGGTTTTCCAACCTGACAAGCTCCCATATGCAGGGAAATCACTTGTAGTGAACACTAGGGCTGCTTGTAAATCAAAAGTCTCATCCTTTGAGGCATCATAAGTTTCTACACCTGGCTCCCACAGTTCTATTAGCTCATCAATTAAAGGTTCTAAGAACACATCAATATCATTTCTTGGAGACTTTGGACTAGGTATAAGTAATGAAAGGAACATATAAGGTTGTTTCATGCATAACCATGGAGGAAAATTATAAGTTATCAATATAACAGGGCATATACTATATTAAGTGCTCATATTTCCATACGGATTAAATCTGTCACTTGACAAGCAAAGCCTGACATTTCGCGGATCACTAGCAAATTTTGTATACGTATTATCAAAATGCTTCCAAGCATAAGCATCAGCTGAATGTCTTAATCTTCCATCCTTGTTACGTCCCTCTGCATGCCATCTCATCAAAAGAGCTATTTAGATGACATGTACAACCTTTTAAGCCTAAGTATTAGGGGAAAGTGACGTAAAATCTTTGTTGGAACTGGATTGCCAGAAGCTAATTTCATTATCATCCCATCATCTGCGAGCTTATATCTGGAAGCATTACACATGACACTTAGTGAGTTTAACGTTATCCTTCTAGAAAAGGACACAATCATTAGGACATGCATCTATCTTTTTGTAACCAAGATCAAATTGTTTAATGATGCTTTGCATTTGTTTAAAGGAATTCGGCAATACTGAATCTTTTGGAAGAGCCCTTTTGAAGAGCTTTGTAAATGCATCAAATGCCCTATCACTGACATTATACATGCATTTAAGATGATACATCTCAACAATAAATGAGAGTTTACTAAACTCTTCACACCCCGGATAGAGGGGTTGGCCCGCATCTTCAATTAGTTTAAAAAACTTCTTTGTTTCTTCATTAGGGCCTGAGGAATCATTAATGGAATTGCAAAAGCATCCCCCATCATATCATGCATATCATGTTCGATTGAACTATGACTCTCCTGACTAAATTGATCATCTAGCATCTCATTATCGCCATCATTATCACTTAGAATTGGCTCCCCATGATAGACCCATACATGTTTACGGTAATTAGCATCCATCCCTTTTGTAAGAAGGTAAACTCTTACAACTTCCCTTTCATGGTGGAATCGATGAGCACATGTTGTACACGAGCATGAAATCTTATCATCAACAGCAGAAGTCGCAAACGCATGATCAAGAAACGCATTTAGATAATCCATATAATCGTTATCCATTCTCCTCAACTTCACCCAACTCTTATCCATAAACACATCCATAATGTCAACTTCCTACATATCATAATTTCAAATAGTTATTCATTCTTAAGATATAAAGTAGCAAACATTACAACAACAATTATAGTAAAACTATTAAAGTATAAATTGAAGGAAAATCCAGCACTACTTTAGGGCAGTTTGCAGTTACTTAAAATAGAACACTGACATACAGCTAATTAACTTACAATGACTATGAACCATCAAAACTGAAAATGCATAAGAAGTAGAGGGAGTTTTCAATACTAAGCATTAACACATTAAACATAAGCATTTATAACGTTTTGAATTCGTTCAGGATATAGGGAATACACTTATCAAACAACAAAATCGAAGAAAATAGTCAGTATTTATAACATATATGCTTACCAATATATACACATACATAAATA
>JACYFF010003369.1:25354237-25368859 GCA_017589665.1 Selenicereus undatus
ATACATATATATATATATATATATATATATATATATATATTTATATCCTATATCCCGTAATTAGTGTATAAGTTAGTATACATGCTGAGGCGTACGAGGGTGAAAAGAAGCAGCATTCAAGGACACCAGAAAGCACAAGCACTAATTGTGATATCCTTGGACCACAATTGTACAAGAGTGATGCTCCAAAAAGGACAAAGAATAGGAGCATAGCAAACCTAACATATTCAATAGAATTTGAGAAACACAATACCTTCAGTGGACCCTTGATCTTATTGATCCACATATGCCATTTACTCAAGCATATAGGAGGCATAGACGTATCAAAGATGCAGTTACAGTGGTGGGAATTAGTTAAAACAAAAAAAATATATTCAGGCTCGGCCAAATAACCTCTAAAAGTACTGAAAACAACTCTTAGAAAACAACCTAAAGTAGTGTGATAAGGTCATTTTCAAGCGATATGATTCATATAATTGATTTCTTATAACAGGTTAGTTCAAGTCGAGCTCGTTAGTTCTTTAAAATTTAAATTATACCTCATTGAACAAAATTTCTAATGCTCAGAGTTGAGAGATAACCAATAATTCAATAATAGAAATTATTATCATTCTCGGGTCTTCAATCTTTATGGACTAGCTACTGTATATGAACCCACTAGCATTGTTTTTTTTGGGGGGGGGGCCTTTTTTGACAGCTAAAACCAGGCATGTCAGAGAAACCTTTCTGAAAATATGATTGCTTAACCATACTAGATAAGTTTCTACTTGTTTATGCCCCTGATCTCTTAACTACTCCTCCTAATGTCGAGATCATTGATTTCTTACAAACACCAACCTCATTGCCTTCATGGATTTCTGAGTAAGAACTAGAAATTGCACAATTACCTCAATATTGCAACTTCCACAACAAACACTCTCTAACATCAAACTTCAAGACTCCCCCCAAAAATCTATTTTGCTTGTACATGTGGGTACTCAGATTTACGATTCCAAACAAATAAATAAGCTTCCGTTTCAACAATATTACGAAATTATGATTGAAATAACATGATGAATCAATCACTCCAAAACTCCAAGAACAAATGCATGAAAACCCCTAATTTCAACAAAATCATAGCAAAATGCGGAAAGATCAACAATAGATAGTACTTAGGGTAGAACGGAAACCGTAGCAATGATCAAATTTGAAATCAATGTAATAGTCAACATATCAAGGAAGAAGCACAATACCTAAAAGACTTGAAATTCTACAAGTTCTAACTATTTCACTACTTGAACAATCAGCTACTACCTTCACATTCAAGGGACTTACAAAAGTACACCAATAACCATAACAAATTCAAGGGAGAAGTAACAAGAATTATTCAAGTTCAAATAATCTCCACTAGTCAAAGCACACAAAACTCTTCATTCCAGTTAGCCACTGCCTTAATTGCCTTTCAAACCCAACAAATTCAATGGAATTACAAAAACACAGTACCTTGAATGAATTGCAAATTGAATACCAACAAGCCTGATGACTTGCATTTACTCTTATTTTCTGGCACCAAACACTCGATTTTTTTTGCATCAAACCCTCTAGAAGTTGGCTATAGCGATATAATATGACATTCAGAAACTTAGAGGAGATTGAAAGAGAAGATTAGAGGAGCGATACATACCTTCGAACCTTGAGAATTGAACACCACGAACACCCAGAAAGCAACACCAATGACGATTGATGAAGAAGATGAACTAGGGTTTGCGTTTTGAAGGTCGAAGAACTTGAAGAACCTGTTGCGATTGCTCCTTTATTTAAGCATTTAGGAGTTCTGGAATTATTTCGAATTCGGCTTACTAAAACAAAAAAAAAAACCCAATTCAATTTAATTAGGTGTTGGTGCGTTCTGTTACAGAGACCAAAGCAAGGGAAGTTTGGCTGATTACAACAAAAAATCGAGTCAAGCTACTAATACCAATTCAATTTTTTTATTTTGTTGTCAAATGTGTATTTTTCAAATAGTTATTCAATTTTCCCGCAATAATGTTCTTCATTAACACCAACAAAAGTTCTTTCATAGATGAGAATGTTGGTAATGTGATTACAATACCAACAGAAAACTTTGGTGTTGGTAACATGATAATAATACCAACACACCATTTTTTATATGTTGGAAATATTAGGACCCATTCTTCCCTCCAAAATTGAAAACTGTAATACCAACAAATAACTTTATCTGTTACACAAACTCACTTTTACCAGCAGAATGTATTTTTTGTGTCTAGATGTCCGTTGGTGAAAGCTACTTTTTTGTAGTGATTACATGGAAGATTGAGGATGTTGACAAGTCTCCCATGATCAGTTCAATGCGGATTATGCCGATTGTACATTGGCCCTCAAGGTTGACCCTTGAATCATCATTAGGCTCTTAGCAAGTTCTTCCACTGTGATGGCTAGGTTGTTCATTGTAGACTTAGGCATAATGTTGATGGCTGGCCTTCCATCTACGAGAATGCGCTTAACTTTCTACTCCCTAATGTAGCCAGTCACAAATAAAGGACGATTGTGAGGCTTGGATCCCAACAATAAGTCATCATCAGTGAAATTGACTGCGGTGTTGCAAGAGGCACACTAAAGAGGGCTTTTTATCAATCCTCCCATTTCCTTGACTTTGTCAGCATAAAGTTCTGGGTGTTGTAAGGTAGTAACAACATGTTGGTGCATCTTGTTAGGCAAACAAAAGATTTGCTTCCAGTACATGCGAGTTGGCAAAGCCTCAAGAACAGTAAAGGTCTTGTAAGCTACTCTTAGAGACTTCTCTTATCTGTCGCTGCCTTCGTCTTCCTCTTTTTTGAGCTCAGAACATGAGGCCATGTTGACTGTGAGTTTCTCAAAGAAGCCTATTGGGAAGAACACATTAAGTGTGACAGGAACAAGTGGCTCTTGCTCAAGTAGGTCAATAGGCAGAATTTTATGTCTTTTGATGTTCTTGGACTTCTTTTTACCTTTTAAATGATGAAGGCTCTTCTTTCTTCCTTGTCTATTTCTAGGGCAGAGAGGTGCCGATTACACTTGGTTTTGCTTCCTTGGCCTCTGGTGAGTGACAAGAGTCTACCCCTCTTCATCATCATTAGTTTTATCAGAGACCTCCACAAAAAGATCGGTCTTAGTCAAAGGTCCTTTGGATTCAATTAGAACTACAACAAGGCTCAAATATTCCAAACTGAATTGTAATTAATTTCGTTCCTCGGGAGGAAATCAATTTAGTGTTTACTCTACCATGAGGTCGAGTATGTTTTTGCTTCCAGGGCGATGAAGAACACTCCAGTTGGGTGGAAATATGATTTGTCTCGACAGTGTCATCCAAATCTAATATTATTTTTCCATCCCTGGCAAGTTGCACAATACGCTCCTTGAGCATAATGCATTTCTCAAGAAAGTGACAGATCACCCTGTGATACCGACAATATTTTGGGTCAGTAACCCTTCCAGCTTCTTCGGGGCGTTTTAACTTTGGAAGTTTGATAGCCCATTTTCAAGGAGATCTTCAAGCATTCCTAACAAGTCTGAGTCAGGGAATGGATATTTCTTCTCCTGTAGTTCCTTCAACGTAGGACACTTCTTTCTAGTATCCTTGGAGAACCCACATTTCTTATTTTCATACTTAGGCTTTTTGGATATTTGAACCAGCTCCCCAGTTAAAACAACCATGAATTCTTTGTTTGACAACTTTGAGGACTTGGGATTTTTCTTGAATTCACCCTTGTCCTTTCTAAAATCATATGAGGAAGAAGATTTGCCATGGCGATTGCAATTGTCATCTATATATCATGAGCCTTCGTCGCCAATTCTTGGAAGGTTCTTGGTTTACACATCTGTAAGACGTAGAGTAAATCCCACTCCATGCCTTGAGCACACATTTCAACGGCTGAAGCCTCTGATAGATGATCCTTGCACTCAAGACTGAGAGACCTCCAACGATTGATGTAATTGAGAACTGGCTCATCCTTTCGTTGTTTAGTGTTTGTTAGCTCTGTCATGCTAACAACGCATTAAGAGTTGTAGAAGCAATTTAGGAATTCCTATTCTGTTTGTTCCCAACTATCAATGGACTCTGGCTCCAAGTTTGTGTACCAGTCGAATGCAATCCCTTTCAGAGTCTAGACAACTGCTTCACCGGTCGGTCTCCATCTGTGCCAACATTGCTACATGCCTCAATGAAGTGGGCAATATGTTGTTTGGGGTTGCCCTTACCATCAAGTTGGTTGAATTTGGGAGGTTGATAGCTGTGGGGCATATGAAGAACATCAATCTCTTTGTATAAGGCTTTGTGTATAAGTGAGTCTTGTGAGACCTTCCTCTTAACTGAGCCTTGACTATATTTGCTATGAAGCTCTAAATCCATTCAATAGACTTCGAGCCTAAAGAGAGGTCCTTCTTTGCTCTGTGCTTATCGTCAGATTCTTTACTGTGGTTGGACTCTTTATCAGAGTCTTCAGCGCTTGAACCTTCGTTGGAAGCTTCAAAGGATTTCTTTCCAGCTTCTTCATCAGCTCAGTCACCTGGTTGTTCTGGCGCTTGATTTGGGCGTCCTTTTCTGCACTCTCTTTAGAGAGCCTATCCAGGGTAGCCTTCATGCTCGCCAGTTGCTCTTTGAAGTTAGTAGTCGTTGTCACCATAACTAGCATGATGACAGTGCCAGAGGATTCAGCTTCAGTATGCAAGGAAAGTGATCCCTCTGAGGATGCCAAAGAGGAATCACTCCTCGAATAACCATCATCTCCAAAATTGAAGGGTTGGAAAGTAGGCTTAGTGTGGGTTTGGAGTTCATCCATCCCATGTGGAATTGTTTGTTACATGATGAAGCTTGTAATAGATTTTTGCCTCAGAACATTTGAAGCGATTTGATTGACTCCATTAGATACCTTGGAGTTGAGGTTTTGGATCTTATGTTACTATGATGGTGCAACTACAATTGATTGCTCTACAGTAATTGCACCAGTAGCCCATGTCATACTTCTAGTCATGACACCACCAGATGTAGCATTGCCAGTTGTTGATCCCTGAGATGTAGATCAGATAGTTTTCCTTGAAGATTGGGTGATAGCATTCTTGGGGGCCATGTTATCTTTGAAGGAGTGCAGGGTTTGTATTTTGGAGAAAGAGATGAGAGGCAAAGATGTCCCACCGAGAATGTTTAAAATTTGTAAACGTAAATTTTGTGCCTAAAATAAATTAGACAAAAAATTAAGAAACAATTTTAATTTTTCTATTGATGCAGTGTAGTTACAATCTCTAAATTAAATACAATGAGATGATCCTCTAATTCGATCTCCTAGTGGCTTGATTGACTCAAGGGCGTAACCGCTTAATCTTGATCCTTACAGAATCAGTTGAAGAACTCTGAAAACTGTTCTTGATCTTGATCTGCAAGTGATTGATTGTAGTTTCTAAAACTCTGCAAGTTCTGATCCTTCTCGCTTGGTAGCGAAATGTTGCTTACCGTTTGATCTCTAAGTTCTGCAAATGCTAGATGTTCAAAAATGAGGGGGAATGACCCTTATTTATACCATCTAGCAGCTAGGTTTATAATCGGTCTTTGGGCCTAGGCTCAATAATTATTTCCTTATTTTTTAAATAACGAAAATAATTACTAATTTTTGGATCATCAATGACATGTGGTAGCTTTTAATTGGCTAAATTTTAGCCATATTTAATTTTGACCAAGCGGATCCACCAAAGTCAACGTGACACATGACAATTTGTGATTGAACAATTTTTTTACATGTGGCACCATCCAATTCGTCGTAGAATGTTTTGTCTTCTACAATAGGGTGATGTTGGTAATTAGTATAAAGCTTCCTAATTAAAAAAAGAACCATTGTATACAATTGTTCTATTTTTAACTTAATAATTTTTATATTAATTACCAACATTATTTTTTAAAAAACTAAAACGACACTAGTAACTCCTATAAGTGTGGGGGAAATTATGACTTCTTACATCTCCCAGAGTGGGCATAATTTAAAATGATCACACATAAATTGTAGGTAATTAGTACTTACTCCGCATTTATAAGTATGTGAGTATAACTCTACCCGCATTTTCATTAAGTGTGGAGAACACTTCAACACAATTAACTTCTCCACATTTAGCCTAAGTGTGGACAAGTACTATTTCTACACTTATAAGTGTGGTTATTAGCAAAATTAAATGTGGAGGAAAGCAGCCTTTTTTGTAGTGTGATCTGAAAAAGGTGAAGAAAAAAGTCTAAAATTGAATTAAGGCCCAAATGCCCACAAACCCACCCCCTGGCCAGGTCGGCTATCCCTTGGTCCAGCTGATTTTAGCTGAAGTAGGAAAAAAGGAAAAATAAAAGAAAAATAAAACCCTAACAATCGCTCATTTCCCTGTCACGCAACCTGGCCTCGTGTACCTTATCTCTCCTCTCCTCTTAATAATCATAACCGCTTTTCCAAGTCTTAATAAACATCACAAAAACTCTCGAATGTTGGGTGAGTGTTGATGCATTTCTCGCATTCACTTATTTATCATTTTTTTACACAGTTTTTGGATTGCAATTACCTTTATTCTCTGGGTTTTTGTGATTGGATTGTGCTTGTTGTCTAAGTACCTCTATTAATCAAGGTCTTGGAAGCTCGGGCTGAGCTCTAACAAGCAAGAATGCCCCTCACTTATTTGGTTTAGTTGGTCTTCATTGCCCTTCCCCTTTGTTTCATTGCTTCAGTTTTAGGTTTTAGCTCTTGATTATTGTTGGTGTAAGTTGCAGAACCTAGGTTGAGCTCTTAAAGGGCAGAGATGCCCTGCTCTTTTTTTTTCCTTCTCATGTTCTTATTTTCTATTTTAATTGTGTTTTGATCCCCTATTTCTATTCATCTTTCTCTGTATTTTCTCTATCCCATTTCTTGGCTTCATTTCCATGGAGGGTCAATAGATGTTGGGTGGTTAGTTTACTATTTTGGGTCAGTACATTCTGGGCTTAGTTTTAGTGTTCAAAGACATCCATGATTGAGTGTTGATGAGGCCATGAGTGGGATTTGAATTCAAGCTAAGCCGAGTGTTGGGAAGTCTAATTTAATCAACAGTCTTTGCCTTGTTCTTTTCACTTTTTAACTATTGAAGTGCTTTATGCTTGCTTTATTAGTCATTGAGAAGCCCAATAGTAGGGTGACTTTCTTAGTTTGACTTTATTTCTTTATTTGGATATAGTTTCTTTCCATGATGTTTTACTTCTTCCTTTTAGTGTTATATTGATATGATTTAGCTCAATTCATGGGAAATTTGGTAGTTTAGTTATATATTAGCAATATGTGATCTGCGTGACATTCATTTGATATGGTTAGTTTGTTTATTTAGTTGTTTTGGTTAGTTTAAGTCATGTTAGCTTAGTTCGTTTAAAATTTTGTGGCCTACTTTTGTCCAACATCCCTGAGATATGACCCTCAAGTACTATAGTGGAAGCTGTACGCTTATGGATAATATTCCACTTTGAAAAATCACGTACAAGTTTTTGGCATCGTTGTCAGGGGGTGGCATGAGATTAGGTCACACTTTCTTATTATTTAATGTTTTCTTGTTAGTTGTATATATTTTTTTATTTGTTTATTTGTTTGACTCGTATTGACTTAGGTTAGTTTATTTCTTGAAAAAAACCCAAGCAAATTAAACATCAAAAATTAAAAAAATGTTGAAAATTCAAAAATCCCTAAAAAGTTGAAAGTTTTTAAAATTTTAAAAAACATGACTATTTTTTGTTTCCCTCAATATGAGCATGAAGTATTTTGGTGGTAATTGAGTTGATTGAATGTCCTTTGTGCTCAATGTGTTGATTGATGTTTTGGGAAATGGAAAATTTATCAAGTGATTTTTGAGAGCCTCGATAATGAAAGTTGGGGTCATGTTAAGATTATTTATCCTAGGTATTTGGGATGTTTGTTTATCAAGACTCTGGATGAAAGTTGGGATTGTTTGAATATGTAATAGGCTGAGCATAATCCATGCTAATTACCTTAGTTACTTTCAATTTAAAGTTGGGCGCCATATTTTGACTTCACATTTGAGACATTTATACTATTGCAAGCTAAGACAACAAGGTGGCCCCAAAACAAGGTTTAACAATGCTTATATTATTTGCTTGGTTCAACAGATTAAATGGAAATATCAAATAAATAAGACATAGAAATATCTAAAGATTTTTGAAGAAACATCTGAACGTTTTCAACAAAATATCTGAAAATTTTTCAGAAAAAATATTTGATATTTTTAGCAAAATATCTAAAGATTTTTAGAGAAAATATTTGAGAATTCTTTTTAAAAGGGGGAGCAAGCCTTATATAAACCACACCCTCTTCCTTTTGCACTTCCTTTTCTGTCTTTGTTCCATGCCAAAGGGGCCGCTACCCAGCCTCCTCATCCTCTTTGTTTTGTTTCTTTCATCTAATTCAGAAAGAAGGTCAATTTTATCGTTAGCAAGCCATAAACAATTACTTTCACAAGAAAGAGATATGTCTTCAAGGTATGTTTACTGCCTGTACCTTTTAAAAATTCACATATTCTTACATATATCAAAAACCCAAAATGTACACTTATTTAATGGGTCATTTTTAAGTATCATTTTTCCTAAAAATCAAGTGGACCCATCAGTTATCAATTATCAGGGCTTACACCCACCAGTTCACCCGCGCGGCCTCAAGTCAGACTACTTGATCGCCCTAGCAGGTGTACTCTTCAATGATTGCATTATATATACGAGGCCATCTATTTGGGTTCCACTTTTAGATACTAACAGGTAACAGTTTTAACATATTACGTCTCTCTCTCTTATTTCGAACTAAAATCAATCGAAGTGCAACAACTCATTGAAAAATGAAGTTTATTCTTTAGAGTGTGAGGTTGAATGTACTAAGCCCTAGCTTACCCTTGGAACATTTCGTGCTTTCATGTTTTAGGCTGAGCATTTGAAAAGTATGCATTGGGCATTGCAAGTGAAGTAAGAAGTTAATTAATGGGGTCTAGCCAACTTCACAGTGACATCTTTCTAACTATTGGGGTTCCTGTAAATATGCAGGTAGGCTATTGAGTTGTCATTTAGGCTCAAACATGTGTAGTTTACACATCAGTTACCTTATATGTACCATGAGATGTTACTATGTTGATGTTAGCTATACCAACTAGTTAAACCATATGCTTTCTAAGATGGTAGTAACACCTTAACCCGGTATTTTCCACTTTATTAGCCACTAATGATCAAATAATTAAGGGTAATTACATGATTGGAAGTTGGGGGTAGGGGTGCTACTAGATATGGCAAAACTGACCCGAGACCCAAAACCCGAATTGACCCAAACTGAACCATACCCGACTCGAAATTTTCTATAAAGCTGCTTGTTTTAGCATGACAAGCGTATTTGACCAAAAATTGGTTGACCCGAAATCGACCCGACCCGAACCATACCCGACCCAAACCGAACGACCCGAAATGTCACTTAACCCGAACATCACCCAACCCGAACTTAACCCGACCCATACCCGAACCGAATGACCCATTTGCTAGGTCTAGGTGCTACAACTACAGTATTAGAGCCAGGGTTTTGGTCAATGTGAGCTTTAGGGTGTTTACCAGTCGAATTGGAGTGTTAACTGTGATGCTGGTTGTGAGTTTTGGGTATAGTATGAGTATATAGTGAGGATGATATGAGCAAACTCATACCCCTTGGTGCTAAGGTTAGTAACCCAATTTGGTGACCTTATGAACCCTACCTTATAAGGGTTTACTTTGTGGATTCTTAAGCGAATTTTTATAGTATCAAATCATATCGCAATAGGGCGTAGCTATATTAAATTGAGCATGTGAAGAGGAATTATAGTGAAACATATCCATAAGGGCCTATAGTACTGTCATAGCCGACACACAATTATCATTTACCCTACCGAATTATGCAAATGAGCAGAGTATCTTATACGATGCTAGTTGACATCAAATGGATCATGTGTGACTGAACAAGCGATGATATGCAAAGTAGTGATGGTATTGGCTAATTTCAAAATATGTGAACTTAGGTAGGTTTCTATAAGCTAAAGATATATTCAAGATATTACATGTTAAACATGTTATGCAATCATGTAGATAATAAAAAGATGGAGTACTTGGTAGAGGGTTCTAAGTGACGTTGTGAACCTTGGGCCATAGACTAAGGTTATCCAAATAGACATTCTCTAATTTAGGAATTGACAAGGTTGATGAGTTCTTAGAAATTTTGGAAATGTACACAAAACAAAACAAAAAATCCATACGGATTTGAGATTATGTGATACTAGGATGTAATTAACATCACCATACTAGAACTAAGGGTATAACAAACCCTAAAAGCATGTAAGGGCTACAAAAGGGTGGATCTCAATGCTAAGGTACTAAAAAAAGGGCATAAATCACTCATCAAATTTTGGCGGACTAGGGGATATGTTCTTTTTGGGGTGAGACATGCTAATGAGCAATTGGATTAAGGAAAGAAAATTAGGTACAGAAAGATTTGACGGGAGGTACTTAGATGATGGGCTCATCTAGGTAGCAAAAGCAGTGTTAACTGCCTCAAGCATGCTTATTTCACTTAAAGCATCTAGTTATACATACGGAACTTAAGGAGAAAGGCTCTAGGAAGTGATATACATGTATGTATATTTTATACCAAAGGAATTCTAGAAGCCATAATTTATATTTAGTCAATGAATGGACATAATTAATGGGTACAAATTGAGGTAGCAATGAGGTACGGAGAAGTATTATAGAAGAATAATCTCTTCATTGTTTGAACCTTGGATATTTTTCTTTATTTTCTTGCAAGCTCCTTTATCGAGGAATGAGCTCTATAAACCAAGTGTAGCGTAGAGTGCATGAGGCCATAACTAGCAATTTCATAAGATCAAATTCCCTATTTTAGAAAGCATTGCCTCAGCTTAACCCTGATATGGCGGAAAAGGTTTATAGGGTGAAGGGGGACATGTGAAGTTCCTACGTAAGGATTGAAAATTTAAGTGAATTTTTTTAAGCAAATCAAACCCACGCAAATGCAATTGTGTAAATCTTTATATTAATTTAAAAGAGTCTATAATAACCCTTGGTAAATAGGCTAAAGTTTTCCTTATACAGTTTTGCACCATTACCTACTATATATTACATCAACAAAACCTTTTGGATTTTTTCATTTATAATTAGATGATAGCCGTGTTCTGCCTATTCTAGTGCAATCTAACTCTCATATCTTACTTGACTCCTATACCTATTGTTCACAAAATTGCCCAGGCATCCTAACAATAGCTAACTAAATATCCTTCCAAAATTAAATTGTTTCATGACAATAATCCTCCTGTGGAATCATGACCACCAAGTTAGAGTGTTATCCTTTTTCTTAAGTTGTCCATCTTTGCTCAGGTTACTTCTAGGAAACTCTCCTTCATTATTAATTGCTACCCATCTTACTTATAATAAACTTTGGTTCTTGTTACTCCCTTTTACGAGTGTTCCCAAACTTATTATATCTACCCCAGAATGTCCCCTTCATCTGGAATAGTCTCAAATTAGACAAGCTGGCAAGTGAAGCTTTTCTTTTTCGTAGTACTTTTATCTCATTCCTTAACCCTCTAGAGTGCCCACCAAATGTTTTTGCAAGCACTTCCTAAGCTTCTTTGGTAACACTTTGAATGTAAGACAAGTTTGTTTATTTACATCATCCACTATATCATACTCTAGTGCCCTTGTAACCCATTCAAACTTATACTCTTGATATTTTATTTTTCCCTCGTAATTCTCATGAACAAATTAAAAACCATATAACTCTCATTCTCGTAATTACACAAACGTATGTGTGGGTTCTCTCATAAATTAAAAACTTGCATGACTCTTCCTTCTTCAAATCATCTCCACTTCAATTCTTGTTGACATGTGGTCATGTCGATATCATGATCTTAGGGTTCCCACAAGAGAACCCTAATGCATATGGGTAATTTATAATCCAATCTTAGACCAATACCTTGTATGATCTATTCTTGGCAAGCAATGATATCCTACCTACCCTTAAATATTTGATCATTGCTGGAAATGTCTACCTTTACAGATTGCTTAGCTCTTAAACTAATATCAAATGTTCTTTTCTCCGGCTACCCAATGTTTTGGATCATTTAATCCTTACTGCTGTTTGTTCTTGAATCATTTGCCTTTATCATTATTTTTGCTCCATTCACCTTATATTTCCCCCCACCTATTATTTCATAATCTATCATCTGCTCTTTCAAATTAAAATTTTACATCGATAATATTTCCCATTGTTTTCAATCATTGACGTACCTCTACTTCGATTGTTTTAGGTTATTTATTGACCTCATCCCCCTGCTATCGTGTGTTTCATTGATTTAGACTATCTGTGTGAAAGGTTCAGATTGATATTCAAGGTTTGCCAATACATTATGCCTTTCTTATTGATATTGTTCCTTCTAACATTTCTCATATTTGTAGAGCTACCTCATCCTTAAAGTTGCTTCCTTCCACTATAATTATTAATCTTCCAGCCTTTTCATTTCAAACTTCTGAAGGCTTGTAGATTTTAAGAATGCTCATACATGCTTTCTAGTATGATCGACCATGTTCATGAATCTTGCTGCTTATTACACAATGAATTCCTAATCAACCTTAAATGCTTTTGGACACCATGATAACTTTGATCCTCATTGTGTTCAACTCCGTTTCATTAAGAAGGTACTTACATCTATAGCCTGCACCCTATTCGTCCACATTGATAAGTCCATACAACTTGTTTGAGTTACATATGAAATTAAGCTTTCGCGAGTAAGGGTGAATCCTTAATTGTTACAATCTCACCCTTTCTTTTACTTTTAAACTCCACCTATAAATTACATTGGTCTTTCTTTATTTCATTCTGTCACCTTACTTGAACTTATCTCATGTGAGCAAGAGCCAATCTATCATATTATATTGGTTGCTACCAAAAGGTCATTCAAGTATAATTGAAATACCTTTCTTTCCCTGGACGGTTCTAGCCTTTTTCATCAGGGCCCTCTTTAGTTGTTATCTGTATGCCCTGTCTTATTTCCTGGCATAACTAAAATGGCTCCAAATGATTCCTAATTATGCGACACGCACTTTAATAAATATAACTCTTTAATAAATATAACTCCACCTCCTAACTTTACATTCTATTTTAGATGGTATAGATTATTCAAAGGATGTTGACCATCTTCTGGTTATTCTTATCACCCATGTTTGCAAATCATGATGCTTGTGGCCCATCATTTGGGAAATTCTTGATCCAGTCATGTTGTCTTATTCTAGCCATTTCATGACATTCCATCCTCTATCAATCACTACTAACTTCGTTGTTATTCCTTTTGAGAATAATGAATCACCTAATTATCATTCCAATCATTCTTACTCTTCACCATATTCATCTTTAACTAATAGGCTTTGACTATTCTAAATGAAAAAGCTTAAATTTAGAGAGAAAGTGGAGCCTTAGGAACATTAGGTTCTATGAAATCAATGAAAAAGCTAAACCCGGTAACATCTAAATTGACCTTATCATTCCTGATGAGTTATGAAAAATGTCCTATATTGATGCAAGATTCTAGGTCAATCACTTTGTAATAAGAAGTTACCTCTGACTAAGGTTGTATACACTAACTATGCCTCATTAGAAACCACCTACGAGGCTGACCAAAAAATGAGAACAACGTTCTTTATTTACATTAGGGTAATTCTAGTACATCTTTCGGATTTGCAAGTTTTAGGAATGGTACATATTTTAAGGGGGAGAAGTTGTAATAGCCATAACACAATCCATGCTAATTACCTCAACTATTCTTAGTTTAAAGCTGGGCGTTGCATTTTGATTCGACATTTGAAACATTTATGATATTACAGGTTAAGAAAACAAGGTGGCTTCAAAGCAAGGTTTAGCAATGCTTTATATCATTTGCTTGCTTCAGCAAATTGAATGGAAAAATCACAATAAGTAAAACATAGAAATATCTAAAGATTTTTAAAAAACATCTAAATATTTTTAACAAAATATCTAAAGATTTTTAAGAGAAAATATATAAGATTTTTAGCAAAATATCTAAAGATTTTTAGCAAAATATCTAAGATTTTAGCAAGATATCTACATATTCTAGTAATAATATCTGAGATTGTTAGAGACTCTAAGGTTTTGTCACTTTTATCGTCATCAAGCCGTAAACAATTACTGTCACAAGAAAGAGATATATTTTCCAGGTACGTTTATTGCCTGTACCATAAGAAAATTCGCATATTCTGACAAATATCAAAATCTTAAAATTTATAGTTATTTAATAGATCATTTGCAAGCATCATTTTTCCACTTAATAAAGTGGATCCACCAGTTATCAATTATCAAGGCTCACACCCTGTTGTTCACTTGTACAACCTCAGGTCAAGCTACCCGATCGGCATGATAGGTGTGCACCTCTTCAATGATCGAATTGTATGTACGAGCTCATAAGTTTGGGTTCCACTTTCAGATAATAACCTATATTAGCTTTAATATAACTCTCTCTCTCTCTCTCTCTCTCTCTCTCTCTCTCTCTCTCTCT
>JACYFF010003369.1:25402733-25418859 GCA_017589665.1 Selenicereus undatus
GGCTTTATTTATTTAGACTCTTGTTAATATGCCAATATTGAAAAAGCCTTTTTAAACATCTCTTGAATCGGTATTTGCGCTAAGTGCTTCAGAACACCAGACTGCGAACAACCCTGCAAACAGGGTGCCTAGGGTGTTTCTGACCTGAAATGGGCATATCCGATTATCCTTGAAATTATTATTTCGGTTGGCCAAAATCTCCAGAATATTTTCAAAAGTTATTCTTCTGGAAAATATATTTCTTGAATATATTATGGGAGATTTGGGAAAATAGATTTTGGGAGATTTGCCAAAATTGAAAGATTTTCTCTGCCCATATCTTCGGATGTGATAAAGTTTTTAAATTTCTAAAAATTTCTGATTGCCTTGCTTAAAGCTTACCCACGGCTATAAGGAGATAAAGGTTATCTCTTAAGATAACAAATCCCTTAGTTTTTGGAAAATGTTTTATCACTAGCAGTTGGGAGTTTTGTTTTTTCTCTTGAAAAAATCACCTTCCAAACTTAGGTGATTTCCTTTCCTCTCCCTGGTTTTTACCGTTGGTTTTTTGAGCATAAAAAGGGAGAAGCATTTGAGATGAAAATAGACGGGCATACACACTGAGACACATACTGAGCAATAGTGAGAAGAAAGCAAAAAGAAATCTTGAAACACAACATTCCCAAAAGGCAAATTTCAAAAGAGGTTTTTCTAGTGAAAAGAATTTCTGAGCTTCACTTGAGAAAAGAAAAACCAGTTCAAGTTGTGTTTAAAGCAAGCTTTCAATATATTGGCATAATAGGAACTTCATTGTACCTTACATCTGCTTAGTCAGAAGCACCCCCTGTAAGGTATTTGTAACCCTGATCTTGAATCAGAAAAGTGAGTGGTCCTAAGTCGTGTGGACTTTGGACGTGTCCAATCTGGTGAGATTTGGACGTGGTGTAATCTGCCTTGAGAAGGAGATTACGTGGTTGCAAGTTGTAACAAGGTGTGTTACATTTGTAACGTGTTAAGCCCGGTTTAGTGAAGTGGTTAAATCCTACACGAGGTAGGTCGTGGTTTTTCACACCTCAGTTGGGCTAGAGGTGTTTTCCACGTAAAAATTGTGTGTGCTTTAATTCCGCATTTATCTTGGTGATTTTCGCATTTACAATATCTGAAAACACCCCCTGCAAACAAGTCAACAGGGTGTTCGTCATCGGAGAACAACCTCTGTTAGGGTGTTTGTTACTTATAACGCGAAAATCAGACACCACAATTCACCCCCCCTCTTGTGGAAGTATACTCTAAGATCTAACACGCGTCCTACCCAGAAATTTTGCACGTTTGGCCGTGCGCTGTTGCATAGTCGTGCGTCTCCCAGTTTTTTGCAACTTAATTGTTTGTCGGGGGCTGTTTTGAGACATCTTTGGTTTTTCTTTTGAGAGCACTTTTATTAGATGATTTTGAGGATTTCGTGAGGGGAGTTTCTCAATACTTTTGGATTAAATTACTGGCATTAAAGATTATTCTACTTTTCCTCGCACGATTAATTCGAGTTTCTCCTCTTAATTCTCTTCTCTCATCTTTGTTATTCTATGGTTTTGCATTTATCATGTCTATTGAATTGGGTTTTGTGATTGTTGTTATAAATATAATTCTAGGAAAAATCTCCCAACTTAGGTTGGGACTAACATCGATTATGTGTAGTTGAATCATGATTTAGCCCAAACCCTTACTTTCCCCTTGTTTCTGTTTATGATTTCTACTACGCGTACCACATGTTCGATGAATTGCTCGAGAGAGCATTCACCCATTGTTATGAGGGTTTAGGGGAACGTTGAAAGAAGAAACCTTTACCTAGTGTGACTTAGTAGACAATTAGGTTTTTAATATGAAAATAATTAAGGTTCTAATTGGGATTCGAAATTGTAGACCTTGTAATCCTCAAATTTTTAGTCCTGTAAGAATAGGTGATTATAGTTTTAGGATTAGTCTTCGACCCTTGGGAGAGGGGGGGATGAACCTAATTGATAATCTATCCACTCATAATGCATGCTTGGGTTCATTTGATGGGGTTAGTAATTGATTCGCTAGCATAATCATGTTGTTAATTTCAACCTAGGTGTTTTACTATTCTGCTATCTTATTCAATGTCTTAGTTGTTATGCTATCATTAGTTATTATTTCAATCTCCAATATTAATTAGCCTGGATTAAGTAGACTAATTAGTTTCAGTAATTGAAAACAAGTTCCCTGTGGTTACAACCTGTACTTACCGGTTTCTAGCTATAGCTATGTCGTGCACTTGTTGTAATTTTAACTTTACAAGTTTTTTATTGCTTTAGAGCTTGATTTTCCTGATGATACGTAGTTGGAATCTCTTGAGGAGTTTATTGATGTAGCAGTTGCACCCTACCCAGAGTTTAGCACAATTAGTGACACCCCTAAGGGTAGTCTGATCATTCTTGATTCGCCTCTTCCTTTGGCTCCCTTAGTAGAGCCCGATGAGGTTGATAGATCTGAGATTGATGGTAGCTCTAATGATTGGTGTGGTATGTTTGTTGAGTCAGAGGATACCGTTTTTGAGGAGCATTCACTTGAAAAGCCTAATGTTGTAACTCATATGGAGCTCGAAGACTCTGTTCATATTGAGTCATCCCTTGACTTGGCTCCCTCCCTCCCATTCCACCCCTTTTTTCCTCCTCAGTTTTTCATCCTTGTTTAGGCGAGTCGATTTTTGTAGAGTACAAAACTTTTGCGCTTGGTACACTATTTAGATTAGACTCTTGCTGATATTGATATAGAGAGACTTCAAGATCACATTGAGGCAGAAGACTTGACTTTAGGCCATCTTATGGGCATTGATTTTTATATGTCATTTGATTGGCTTTGCCAAGATCCTTTCCCCTCACCTCTTAGAGATGTTGGATTTCATTAGGGCATTCATACTACTCTAGATGATATATGCATTCATATAGCCAGATCATTGCTAGAACATTGACTTGTGTGTGTAATTTTTCATATACACATCTCTATTTTGATTGGGCTGAGAGCTTTAATAAGCTCAAGCGAGCATTGAGTTGCATTCCTATGTGCTATATTTAAGGTACTGCTTCCATTTTATGAGGATGATTCTAGATTGTTTGATAATATGTTGTACGCATTGGTGCATTTTTATGAGTAGCAACTTTTGAGTTGAGACGGATTGGCTTATGCTCTACAGACCTCCTTGAGTCTATCTGAGTGAGGCGTTAATTTAGGTACATTTAGTACCTAACCTGTTGTATGATCGTTCCGCCTCTTCCCTATTCTCATTTTTCTTTTCTTTTCTTTCTTTCCTTTCGTACATAGTTGTGAATATTTAGGTTTGTGATTGTGCGGGTGATTGATTTGAGGTGAAACTTGGGTTGTGTTAAGCCGAGTTGGTTATGATCATCCTTGTTTGTTTAGTGTGTTTTTGCTTATTGTTCGTGTGTTTTTGCTTTATAAATATGTGTTAGTGTTTTCTTTGGTTTCGGTTTTGTTTTGTATTTTGTTTTTGTTTTTGCCTTGTGTTTTGTGGCGTCATGGGTTTGTATATACTTGTAGATTTGTATTGGGTTTGTAGTTGTGTTGCTTATGTGATTGCTTTTTGGCACATTGGTTTCCAAAATGAGGACATTATGGAGTTTTGGTATGGGGGTGAGGTGCCTTCTTGTACATATCTTTTGAATTTTGAAAAATTCAAAAACATTTTTAATTTTTTTTTGAGAACTTGCATGCTTTCTTAGGTGATTGTCATCGAGTTATACGTAAATAGAGTTTTCATGATGAAATGTCTAATTAAAGATATAGATTCGATTTTTCATAATAACTCTGTCTGATATATATGATTTTGTGCCTATCTTGCTCATATTTTCATCAGTTCTTTGAGTGTAGTTTTTAAAGTTAGCATGTGAATTTTTTGTTTGTCGAAGTTGCTTCTAAACTATGAAAAAAGGCAAAAAAAATTAACAAAAAAAACCTAAAAATATGAATAAAAACTCTGGCACTAATGTTCAAAGTCATTATTTTTATTTCATATTTTTAATTGACTTGAATATGTGCTATTTTACTTGATTAGGAATTTATTTGGGCAATGAAATAAGTTCTTTGCACAATCTAATAAAATTCTTTTTTAGGAAAGATCCAAATATTTGTAAATCAAGTGGGTACTAATCTTTAAAAAAGAGGGGAAAAAAAAGGGAAAAGGGGGGCAAAGAAGTCAATTAGGCAAGGAAACGGGGGTCATGTTAATGTTAGCAACTTGATTCATGAAGATTGATACACATTTGCACATGCATCAAGATGTACGTATCATTGCATATTGTGTATATGGAGTGCAAAAGTCGAAGTTGAGATACATCTTGTGATTTAGATTATCTTTTTGATTTTACATTATATTCGGATATAATTTTGGTGACTTGGTTACTAGGGTGATGCAATTGTCTAAGTTTTGTACATAATCTCGCAATTATTTGTATATATGGTGATGTTTTCAAAAACCAAGAAGATTTTTCTCTATTTTTGGAAAGATTTTGTGGGCGTTTCTCTTAAAAATCCTCACGAGACCTGACTCGTCCATTGTGGGAAGTAGGAATGGGCAACGAACTGGGTGCCTATTGGGTCAAGTGGATAGACCCATTTAAAATAGGGCCAATAATGGACCGGGTCACTAGTGGGCCGACCAATTAAGGCATATTAAGTGGCCAGATCAGGTCGGCCCATTAACGGTCCGTTTAATGATCAATTATTTTTTTAATCCTATTTGACGCACTAGTTTACATATTCCAATTAGTTAAAGATTATTACGAATACTTTATACATAACAATAATTATTATACATAGTTTTTTTGGACAAATGTGTTCCATTTTAAACCCGGCCAAAAATGGGTTGCCTAGACCTGACCCGTTTATTTGCACAAAACGCCCAACCCAACCCAAATACTTAATAGGCCAACCATGACCCGATCCGATCCACTTTGTAAACGGGTCGTCGCTAACCCGATCTGACCTGATCCATTGCTCACTCCTAGTGGGAAGTGAGGGGTTTGAAAAGCTTGTTGCCTACACTAAATGCAACTTTGATTCCTACCAATGTGAGTTAGGATTTTTCTTTTTCTTATTTCTTGTTTTTTAGGGGTAGCTTACTTAGTTTTACTCAAGGACAACCAAAATCTAGGTGTGGGGATATTTGTTCGCATCAAAAATATGACATTCCTGTTATTACTTCATGCCTATTTTATACTTCAAATAAATGTTAAAAGGGGATTTTTATTTGAGTTTACTTTATTTATAGCCATGAAAAAAACAACAAAAAATGTGAAAAGGTTGAAGAAAAAAAGCTGAATTGAAGGAAGGCCCAATTGCCCACAACCCAAGCCCGGCCCAGCAAGCTATCCCTTGGTCCAGCTGATTTTAGCTGAAGCAGCAAAAAGAAAAAAAAATAATAAAACCCCAACAGCACCCCATTTTCCTGTCACGTGACCGCCTCCTCTCTCACACCTTATCCATCCGACCATCCCTCTTCTTCTGTTTATAATCAGAACCCCTTCCCCAGTTCTTTGGTCCGCTTCAATACCCAGAGCCATACACGCCACTGCTAGAATTGAGTACCGCCATTTTCACCAGCAGTCGACCTCACCATCATATCAGAAAACCCACATCACTAAATCACTTCCCTTATTCTCCAGCATCTCCTGTTCAATATCCACCATCCATGACCGCCCAGGATTGACATCCAAGATGAAGAGGAGAAAGTGATCTTGGATACTATAAAATCGAGAAGCAGCGATTGAATTAATTATGGTTTTTAGGATTTTCATTTCAAGCTTAGTTTAGAGTAATTTTAGGGTTTAATTTAGGGTTTAGTTTTGATTTTAATTACGTATTATATTTTGTTTTTCAGATCTTAATTTGGTTAGCGATTTCATGCAATTTGGTGTTGAATCCTTCAAAATTTCTGGTTGAATTCATTAGCTTTGAGTTGAATTTGCGATTTAGACCTTGCTTTTGCTTGAATGTTGGGTGAATGTTGATGCACTACTCCCTTTCCCCTCTTTCTCGTTTTTTACATAGCTTTTGGATCACAATTACCTTCATTCTATGGGTTTTGTGGTTGGATTGTGCTTGTTCTCTTAGTACCTCCATTAATGAAGGTCCTGGAAGCTCGGCTTGAGCTCTAACGAGTATGGACGCCCCTCAGTTCTCTGGTTTATTTGGCCTTTATTCTCATTCCCATTTGTTTCATTTCTTAAATTGTGGGTTTTGGCTCTTGATTATTGTTGATGGAGCTTGCCGAACCTGGGTTGAGCTCTTGAAGGGTAGAGACACCCTTTTCTTTTTCTTCCCTGCTCCTGTTCTTATTTTCTATTTTAGATGTGTTTTGATCCTCGATTTCTGTTCATCTTTCTCTCTATTTTCTCTATCCCATTTCTTGGAGGTTTACTGTTCTGGGTGAGTACATTCTGGGCTCAGCTTTGGTGTTCAAACACTTCCATGGTTGATTGTTGATGAGGCCATCAGTGGAGTTCGAATTCAGGCTAAGCGAAGTGCTGCGAAGCCTGATTTAATCAACACTCCCTGCCCCTGTTCTTTTCATTCTTAAACTATTTAGGTGCTTCATGCTGTCTTTATTAGTCGTTTAGGAGCCACGTAGGTTTGACTTTCTTGTTTTGACTTGATTTCTTCACTTGTTTAGTTGAATATAGTTTCTTTTGGTTATGTTTTGCTTTTTGCTTTTTGCTTTTAGTGACACGTTGATATGATTTAGCTCAATTCGTAGGAAATCTAGTCATTATTAGTTTAAGTATATATTAGCAATATGTGATTTGCATGACATTAGTTTGACATGGTTGCTCTGTTTATTTAGTTGTTTTGGTTAGTTTACGTCATGTTAGCTTAATTGATTTAGACTTTTTGTGGCCTAAGTTCCTCCAATATTGCCGAGGAGATGACCCTCAAGTATTATAGTGGAAGCTATATGCTTGCAGCTAATATTTCACATTGAAATATCAAGTACAAAACCAAACACCCAAAATGTATGGTGTATCAGTAAAATATACAGTATCAATATTATACTTGGTGAATATTAGTACCATATTAGGTGCGTAACAATTATATACTTGTTATGCATTACTATATACCCAAGTCACACAACAAGTGTCAGCACGTGGAGATCACACATTTGGTTTGCTTACCAAGTATACAATATTTTGTTAACTCCCAAGACGACCATGTAAGAATTGAAGGAATAAGGGATTATGTTGTGGAATTGTCTTCCAAGATTTGTTCAAATAAACTGTGATTATTTCATGTATTTATTTTAAAATTAATCACACATAATTTTAAGTAATGTATTTAGTTTAAAATTAATCACATATAATTTTAAGCAGTGGGATGATTACTTTGGGCTGACTATTTAAATGTTCATAAGTTTTCTTATAATGAGAAAGTAAAATTAGGGAACAATTAGGTCCAAATGGGAGGGCAAACGATAAAGAGTAGAAGTTACAGAGCGAAAAAAAGGAAAATATGTAATGAGATGTGGAAGAAAAAAGAAAAGGGTTTTGAAAATATATAAAACTATTTAACAAATCTAGATAAATAAAACAAAATCTCTACTCTCATTGTCACATGTCACTCTCACATAATTCATTTCTTTTAATGTTTTTCATCCTTATTAGAATAGTCTTGACATATTATTTTGATTCCTTTTTGGCAATTCCAATGCTGTTGTTTGACACTAGTATAGACCAGTGCTTTGCACTGTGATTTATAAAATAGATAATAAGTTGTTTACAAAAGACACATAGTTGCTATTATTATTTAGAAAGGAATATACAAATAAGTTACTGTGATATTGTTATAAGTAGAAATAAATTTTCACTATAAAAATTTAATAAGCCTAGTTATTATAGTTAGAATTTTTTAGTATTATATACTTTTTTATCATTTTCTTTTAGGGAATTTTTATCTTTAAAAATAGATCTATTCTAGTCACAATTTCATTCAACTTATCTCAATATGTACTTATAATTCGTCAAAATTAGTCATCCATGATGTGCGTAGGCTTCTCTTTTTAAAATCATGAAGTTAGGTGGCCTTTTGTTGGAAAATATGTCATCGAATTCTTCTTTAGATAATATATCTCCTTGAGGTTAGTATTCCACTTAAATCATGAGTTGCAACACAAATGAGTTGTTGTAGATTTAGGACCATAGATTTAGTAATTTTAGGTGATTTGAATTAAGAAATTTTTTTTTATAGAAAAGGGGGACTGTGAAAATAGTGGATGGATTTAGAAAAGTAATAAAAATTATCATATATGGTAGCTGGTCTACTGATTTGAAACTGGCTACAAATTTATATAAGTTGTCCCCTCTCATAAGGAAAAATAATGAGTTAGCAGAAAGACACATGTTAAGATATTCTAGATAAATCATGAATCATAATTAGTTGCAGCATATTACCCACAGAGTTCTGACTGCCTGATTGTCTGTTTAGTTAACCCGTAATTTAAAAACCCAAAAAAAGTAATTCCAAATTCTTTCATTCGATTAGCTAACCTCAAATAGGGTTATTTTATTTCTTGAAATCAGAAGAACCCATCAAAATCTCAATTAACATATGATTTAAAAAAAACCCAAGAAATTAAAATTTTCTATTACCTTACCTTGTGATTTGTGTCCTAAGTTAACTATATGACATAATTAATGATTTTGAACATTTGTCATGATTTATGAAAAAAAAACTCTTCAAATAGTATTCAAGAATGCATTACAGTATTTACTAACTTAAACAGCAAAAATTGTTACATTGATTCAAGCATCCCCTTTCTCTTACGACGGTCTATGGTTTTTTGCAATCGTTTTCTCTTCAAATCTTTTCCTCAAAGCTGTTTTGTGGGTCTTATGGAATCAACCTCTCTATGGGTAGTGATACTGGTAGAGGTAAGGTTGCCTACAGCTGGATCTCCCCAGACCCCGCGAAAGCGGGACCCACATTGGGAGTTTGTTGTTGTTGTTGTTTGATTCGAGCATCCATTACAGTATTGAATGTATGTCATGATAAAAAATATATAGAAATAGTATTCAAGTATGCGTTGTAATTTATAACTAAACAATAGAAATATTCAAGCATGCATTATAGTTTCTAACTGAACAATGGAAACAGAAAATTACAAACATGTATGTAGTATTGAATATATGCGATCATTTTGAAGAGAAAATTGAAAAATTACATTTGTTAATATTGGAGGCATATTTTGAAGGTGAATAACTTAATCAAAATCGTTCTAAAGACTTTATAAATTAGGATCAACTTTTTAATATTAAACTCATCCCATATGTCCATTAATGCAATTTGATTCTACTGCTAGGGTTCCTAACCCAATGAAATCCCGCAACACCCCCTCCATATTATTCTAAACGCCAACCTGACCACCTCATTCAATTTCCAAAATAGCAAAACTTTTGAAGATATAGAGGACTATACTCTTATCTACGTATGTAAAAAAAGAAGTCAAATTTTGTGGTTTCTTTTATATATCTTAACAGTAATTTTTGTAAATTATGAAAATCATATTGTAATTTGTAGTATAGATATTTGAAATTTTTTAATTGATGTAAATAAATAGGTCCAATTTAGATACATGGGAAATAGTTTGCATTGTTGTTTCCATTAAAAATTTGAAACTCCAAGGAAGAGGATCAAATTATTATAGTTTTTCTTATAAAAAAACAAAAATTCATGAATGAACAACATAAATAAAATATGAAAGAATCTAAACGCAATTAAGTTACTCATACAATATAATATAATATAAGCAAATTTTTTTAACCTAAGTCATAAATTGGACGGAAATAATTAAGAATATAAACGAATCAAACCAACCACAACCACTATTAATCAAGCCTGGCAAAAGCTACACCTAAAAAAGTGAGATTACGAATTGTAGCAAGAAATCAATCATGGCGTCAATTAGTGAAAGATTAAATATCAAGAAAAGAAAATTAAGCCACATATAGGAGGGAATTACAACAAAAAAGTACAAAAATTTCAATCAAATACGGTTAAGCATTTTGACACTACTAATTACAAAAGAGGATATCACTTACTAATGAATTAACAAATTAATACAAATAGATATATGAGGAAGGGAACGACAATTATTATATATTTGGAAGCGGGGTAAAAAAGATCACTTTGACACACATGGACAATGAGCAACACTGCAGAATTGATTTCAACTATGAGACGTATTTTAATGTATAATTTCAACTATGAGTAAGAACTGCTTGACTATTTACACCAATATTGAATGTTCAAGAATGATATCTTTTTTATCTATAATTTTCGTAGTTATTTGTTACTAACTACTTCATAATTCATATTTCCATAATTGTGGGATCATTCTTTATTGCCATTTGACTTTATTATTTAAAATAATACTAAAGGTATAGCCATTTTATATCTTTATTTCAACCATTATAGAATTATACTTCACGGAATTATGCTTTCCTAAGATCATTTCCTTAGTTGTTAGTGATTTTTTTTCCACCATTACGGAATTATACTTTCTGATATTATACTTCTCGGGATTAATCTTTTTCTTCAATCTAGTGGTGATTAGGAGACAGAAAGAATTAAAAAGGTTTAAGAAGGATATTTTTTTATAATTTTCATAAACACTAATGAATGCATAATCATTCATTTTAGAAAAAAATACTCCATAATCTTCATTTCGACAATTATGGAATTATACTTTATAAGATTATACTTTCTTAGGATCATTTCCTTATTAATGATTTTTTTCCCTTACTACTATGTAAGAGATTTGAAAATTATAAGTTAATTATTTTCAACAATTGGATGGTTGTGATGAGGAGAGAGAATGAATCCAAGGGTTCAAAATCTTTAATTAATGAGAATGTAAGAAAATTCCACATCATCACAACATTGCTTTTATATATAGTATAGATTTTCAGTTTATGAAAAAAAATATGCATAACAAAAGGTTCAAATTTCTAATTTTACCAAAAACGTGGCAACAATTGGTAATATCAAAGTCTTCGGTAATGATTCTAATAATAAAATATTTTAATTTTCAAAGTTATATACAACCCTAATTTCAAATCTCATGGCATTAATATTTTAGATAGTAATTGTAATTATTAAAGAATCAATTACTATAGCGGTTACAAAGTATGACATTATTTTTGTGGTTTATGTCTCATCAGATGTTGACGTATTTATAATATTAAGAATTATCAAGTTTTTAATTAAAGAATAAAAAATCAGAATTGAACTTTAAAATAAAAATTATTACACATATAAATCCATACACTTTAACCAAAAATCACAATTGAACATTAAAATAAAAATTATTACACATATAAATCTCATACGGATACTTAATGCTAGTTGAAAATTATATCAGTGGCAATTTTCGGACACTTTTCTAATTATGAATTTTTGTTCAGTCGTCCTTCTTTTCTTTGTTCTCTCATAAGTCACAATCTTAGTCTTCAATTCAAAGAAACAAAGTGACAATCTTAATCTCCACCTCAAGGAGAGATTTGTAACTCATGCTTATACCCTCTATCCCTCAAACGTTTTTGTAAAACTTTTTTACAACCCCCCTAAATATTTTATATAACTTATTTTTTAAAATTTAAAAAGATACAAAAATCAATACAATATAAGAAAAAGTTTAAAAAATGAATGTGAGAATTCACATTTATGAATTTTTATTGAGGGGCAAGAAAGGCAAGTAATACAATATAAGGAACCTCATTGAACTTGGCCAGCTTGAAATGTTGCATTGTTAGCCTACCTAAAAATATGAGATGATAACATTATTACAAATGTGTTGATAAGACCTAATGTCCTGTAACAAAACCTAAATCTCCCAGGGTTCCTGAATAAATGCTTGAATTGCTTGAATGGGTATTTTATTGTCTCTCAGTATGTAAACATCTATAAAACCTACTTGAAATGCTGCTTAGATGTCGTTCCTTATGGTTGTTGCTTCTGCTACCGGGATGAATGCTACTTCTAAATGAATCTTCCTTCAAAATTTCGAATGATGAATCCACCTGCTGCTCCTCTTGTTGTTTTGGATCCATCGAAATTGATTTTAGTGTATCTCCTTTGAGGTCTCTTCCATGCTATCCAATTACGCTTCTTACGTTTGTCGGCTGAATGATTTGGATTTGGTGGGAATAAAGGTTTGAATGCTTGTGCATTTAAGTTTATGTCTAATGCATCATTTAGCATTCGCTCATTTTGCTCTTAGCGAGTGTTGTGATTTTCCGCAAGCGTACGGTTTATCGTTATACGAATTACGGGTATCGTTTTCAGGGATGGTTGTGAAAGTAGATTACCAAAAAGATAATTCTAATCTAATTTTAAAACTAGATGCTAATTAACTAACTCAAAGATTGAGTTATTCTACAAATTGATAGACCAAATTAACAAAATTTAGTTTTGTAATTGATAACAATCATCTAGCCAAAATAAGAGGAACTGAATTGCAAATAAATTGAGCTCACCAACACTCAATTGAAATTGTTGTATGCACCTATCAATTCGAAATAGGGGACAATTAGGTATAGGGAAAACAATGGGGGTATTCACAACAGAGCCAACGAAATCAACATGCCAACGCAACTAAACGAAATCCCCAGATGCTCATAATGCAAAGTCACAACCGAAGATCAAACGTTTCGAATTCGGAATGCCAAACTCGAACATTAACAATCCCAAATCCAAAATTTCATTACTCAAATCTGAAAACGAAACACAATTCCTTACTCAAAACAAGGAAACTAAAACAAAACAAGGAGCACTCAAAACACTTCCAAATCCAAAGTTCAACGAAAAAGGTAGAAAAAAAAACAGAAACCAACAACTTAAAATTCTTCTCTCCCTCCTACTCTGTTTTTGGCCCCCCTAAAAACGCAACCGTACGCCCCTTCAGCACACCTCCTTTCATCTTGTAACTACTGCCTTTATGATGGATAATGATGGAGGAGAAAGGAAGGACACAGTGGTTATGGGCTTCAGGGAAAGCGAAGGGTCGCGGCTGCTCTATTTCTTGTTCTTTGTTCTAGGCTGAAAACCGAGAAGAAGGAGAAGAACCAGGGGATGGGTAACGACCGAGGTGCAATGAATGATGGAGGAGGAAGCTTTGGTTATGGATGAATTAAGGAAGAAGATGAAGAGCCACGTGCTCTGTTTTCTTCTCCTTTGCTGTTCGGGTATGGAGGTCGAAATCAAGGAGAGGGAAAGTTGGGGGGATGAGGATGGTTAGTCACGTTCCCAACATGTGTATTCTAAGTGAGAGAGGGAGTAGGCTTGTGGAGATGGGCAGCGCCTAGGCCAGGAAAAGAGGGACAACACAATGGGCCCAGCTCGCGAGAGGAAGAAATAAAGGAAAGAAGATGGAAAAGGGGAAAAAAAAAGAAGGGACTGGGTCAAGAGAGAGAAACAAGGCCTGTCTGGGCCTTGGGTTGGGAAGAAGGGAGAGAGCAAAGAGAAGGGGGAGGGAGACCGTGGAGGGCACAGCTGGGCCAAGCCCGACGAGTACAAGAAGAGGGGAAGGGGAAGAATGGAAGAGAAAAAGGGAATTGGGTCATGGCCACTGAGCCGGTTCAGCTTCATCTTATTTTCTTTCTTGTATGCTTCAATGTGATCCAACTCTAGCACTTGTTTGAGTGAATTTATTTATTTTCTTCAAATTATTTTCAATTCCTACAAAATAAATAAAAATATTATTAAAAATCTAACTTAACAAGTTACTTAGAGCAAATAGTAGCTAATAAAGAGTATAAAAATGTAATTTAAGTGAAAGATAGACATGCTGCTGGGCCAGGAAAACAAAACGCCTAGACCAGCCCACAAGAGAAAGCAAGGAGAAAGAAAAGAAAAAAAAGAGGGGGGGGAGACCGGGTTGGACAGACTGGCCCGGTGCAAGGAAAAGGAGAAGGGAGAGGAGTTGTAGATTGGGCCTAGCCCAGTGAGAGAAAGAAAAGGCAAAACGGGCTGGCTGCTGGGGCAAAGAAAAAGAGAAGGTGGAAGGGAAAAAGGAAAGAAAAGAAAGAGGGAGGGGGCCTGGGCTTGGCTTGGGAATGGCAGGACCAAGGGAACAAAAGGGAAGGAGGCACTGGGACTGGGTTGCTGACAAAGAGGGCAAACAGAACCAACCCATGTGAAGGGAGAGAAGGAGAGGAAAGATTGGGCCTGTCGTGAACTGGGCTCGGTGCTGCTGCCTTCTTCTTTACGTGATCCAGCTTCACTTTTGAGCTAATTATTTATTTTTTCACTTTCATTTTCAATTCCTGCAAAATGAACAAAAAATATTATTAAATTGAATTTAACCAATTTATTTCGAGCATTTATTAGAAAATTTAAGGGTATAAATTAAAATATCATAATTTCAGGTTGAGCAGCGAGGCAATTTTTCTTAGGTTAGATATTTCATCTAAAATGCCTTATTGCTTCTCGTTTTCCAATGCCTCAAAAAAGTGCAACTAATATATCCATTTTGACTTGAGGATTAGAGGATCTAATCTTTGTGAGTCAATGTTGGATTTTATTTTATATTGGGGGACACCGAGAAACTAACCCAATTATGGGCATAGGCTAATCTCCAAACTTCATGAGTGACACTATAATGAAAAAACAAAGTGTTTTGCATCCTCAATATTATTATTACAGAGAGGACAAAGGGGTCAATATTCAAACGTGTTTTTAATAGTGTTCCCCTTGTGGGAACAAAAGTGTGGCATAGTTCCAATATGAAAATCTTTAATTTGAGCATGAAGTCCAAACTCCAAATCCATTGGTCACACAGAGTTATGGAATCAATTTAGTCTATGAGTTGCCCAAGTTGCTGATTTAGTGAAAAACTTACCGTTCCTTGTTAGTCCACAATAATTGAGTCATGGACAGGATTCGAAGGGATAGGTGTTGCCAAAATTAGTTGAGGCTGGGGTTCATCAACAAATAACTTTAGATTGTTGATGTCATATTCTTTGCAATTTGTGATAATTAAATTGAGAGACCTTAAGAATCATATCAATGGAGGATGTATCTTGTATTCCAGTCATATTAGGTCGATTGTCATTAATGCACCAATTGTTTAGCCAAAAATGAATAGTAGTCCTATCTCCTACTTTTCATCTTATTCCTTTGTGAAATTGATATCTGTTCTTGAGAATACATTTTCATGCCCATGAATCTGTCGTCTCAGTTCTATGCAGAAATTTTTTTTATTAACAAGATCTTTTGCAACCATTTGTTTAACCCAAAGGCTTTATTCATGGAATGACTTCCTAGTTAATTTTCTTTAAAAAAGCACTATTAATTACTTTCAACTTTCTAAGCCTAAGTCTCCCTGCTTTCTTAGTACAACAAGTTTTATCCCAAGAAACCATAGGTAAGCCCTTAGCATTCTCATATTTCTTCCAGGAGAAGTCATTGCTAACTTTGTCAATTTGCCTCTTACTGTTACTAGGCGGTTGGAATCATTGCATTGTATGTACTACTATAGATTCAATATTAGCCTAAATTAGCACCATTCTTCCTGCTTTAGAAACATTTTTTTGATTCCTGAGCGTATAGTTTATCTATTGTTCTATTAACTAATTTTGTGAAGGTTTTCACCCTTTAGGCCACCGTTAAAAACGGGGCATCTAATAATTTACTAGGTTATATTGTTGCTTGATATTAAACACGTACATGAACCAATACTCTTTATCATGAGCAGTTGCACTACTAGAGAAAGTTAGAAAATAGTTCTAAAAGTTAAAGCAAGTAAGGGACTTCATTAGCTCTTGGAAAAATTTTAAATACCACTTTGCATTGCTTTTTAATTTGTGTTTTTTGCAATGCTCTTATGAGTACTTCCACGCAGATAATAAATAAATCAGGCGATAACAGGCTCCCTTGGAGGATACCTCTGGTGGGTGTTTAAAAAAACCCACAAATATCATCATTTATCATGAATGAATAGGAGACTGTCATGACACATTCTATTATTAAGAGACTTCGTTAAGAATGTTCTCTCCGTTAATTCTTTCTCCAAATCAAGCTTAAGTGGCACTGAATGTTTTTTTCCTTTAATATTCTTGAAATTATT
>JACYFF010003369.1:25419259-25457514 GCA_017589665.1 Selenicereus undatus
CATAGAATAAATAATCAAATCACCACTCCATCCACTTCCTTTCTCTGGTGTAGCAGCCGCAGTGGGCATTAAAAAAAAAACTAAGACTTCTTGGTTCGTCTTCCTCTCGTTTCCTTTCTCTCCGTCTCTCTCTCTCTCCCCCATCCACACACATACACATATCATAGCAAAGAAAATCATTGAAAGCATCTAGTTTGAGACTTGAGACTTCAGAGATGAGAGTGAGAAACTAGAGAACAAGATGGAGGGAGACTGGGAAAGTAGCGACTTACCTTCAACACCAGCCGGTGACTAGTGGCAATGACAGAGAGTGCTGAGGGACACTCAATGGAGACGACAGTAGCTAGGGTTGCAGTCGCTAGAGAGAGAGGGTCTCGACTTGAGGGCTATGAACTCTTCAGGCCAGGGCAAAAAAAAAAAACGATTTCTGAAGAACCTGGGAAAAGTCGCTCCAATTGTGGGTGAGCAGGTTTGACCGAGTCAGCCGATCCAACTGAGCTTGATCGGCTTTTTCCAGTTCGATTGCCCAAACGGTTTAAACAAATTTTTGGTCCGTTGCTTCGACCGGTTCGCGGTCCAACCTCTCAAACCGGCCGGTCTGGGCCGATTTTCTAAACCATGTTTCAGAACGAAAACATGTTGAACAAGATCAATAATTTTACAAGGATTAACCTTACATCCCATGAGAGATGATTGGTCGGAAATGATTTACTGTGGATGTATTATCCACCGTTGGGATTAGTGTGATAAGGGTATGCTTAATTTGTTTAAAAGTTTTTCCTTCCTAAACTAAAGTGCTTCACGTATATCCTTATGAATTATACACCAATAGTCATGAGAAAAAGGCTCTAGACCCCATGCAAATGGGAGACCCTGTGCAAATGGGACACACACTGGGACATTATTGTTGTTGTTGTCTTGAGAAAAGGTTGCTCCAAACTGACGTAATCCGTGAGCTTTATACTTATCTATTTGGAATATAGGCTTCTTAATTTCATGGTCCTGCATAGCCCTGGTGAGAGTTTCATTGTGTCCTACTGTGATCAACTTTTTAAAATCAAGCTCAATAGTGGTTGAAGAATGATGTGCCAACTTGAATTGTGTAGTGAAACTTAGTTGACTTCATCCACCCAAACCCTTGAGGTGTCTTTGATCTTAGCAATTTGGCTTTTTACATTTTGTGTTCGTATGACTTGATGGAGCAATATGAATCTTTGTTTCTTGATTTCTAGTTAAAGGGATGCATTTTCTCTATTTGATTAGTCAATCAAGAGTGCCAATTATTTAGTTATCGACTATTTAGGTTTGGAATGAGCTTTGACTTTTGATTCAACTTGTGAGAGTTTTTCCGAATTCCTTGCAAGTTTTAGCTTAAAGTTGCCAAAAGTGTGTTTATTCCAACTTTTAAGATCTAATTTGATCTTTTTAAGTTTTTATGCTAATAGGTACATGGTAATACCTTTAATGTTTTACTTCTAATTATTTTTCACAACCACATGTATATGTTGGTATTCAGACCAAGATTGTTGCTATCAAAAATTAGTTCCTTTTCCAGGTGGGTGAGGAGATTCTGTATTAAGAAGCATATACGAATGATCACAAGAAGTAAATGGGCCATTATATACCACATATGTAGGAAATAACTGATGGCAATCTTCCCCAAAAATAACTCTATCCAATTTTTAATCAATTAATTTTCCTCATAAAAATATATTCCAAGTAAACATTCTACCTTAGATGTTTGCATCAGTTCCTTTACAAGAAGCAAGGAAGTCATTAAGTAATATGTTGCCAAAACATATCTTTTCCACGTTCTTAAGCTGAAGCATACACAATAGGAAGGATATATTTTTGGTATTAGTCTTATAGAAAATATAGTCAAACACCCTGCCGTCTTCTAGAATAACATTCACTTCCACATTAATCAGATACCACCTACATGGTTTTCAATTGGGATTGTATCGTAGAATTGATAGCCTACATTATTGACAATCAGTTCTGTATTATATGAGTTAAACATTATTTCAAGCAGGATCAGAATATCAAGCTCAACAATTTGATTGATAAATCCTACTTCTTGCTAAAGTTGAAGCTTTTTTGCCCCTTGCACATTCCAGCAAAGATTTTTCATGGAGAAGATCTAATGAAAAAATAGTGTTTTGAGGGATGTGTTATGATGACCTATTGGATCGAGCTGAATAATTGCCTCAGGAACGAAGTTTATTCCACTCACTTGATAAGATCACCCTGAGAGTCGAGTGTAAATACTAAATTCCTCTTACCAGAGCAAATACAACATTCAAAAGATGCAATGCAAGCTGTGAAGTGAGTCTAAAAATCCAAGCGTTCAATTTCATTATAGGTAATCGAATTCAATACTCTAATGATAACAATTTTGTCATTAATTTTATCACTTGGTAAAAATGGCTTTGTACACGCAAAAAAAAAAGTTTTCGTATGCCCTTGTTTCTCGAGATATCATCAACATGCCCTATCAACAAATTAACAATGCAATGCAGGCTAACATATAGCAAAAAGCAACAACAACAAAATTGTCCCTGCCATCAATAGCAGAATTAAGTGACCATCTAATTAGTCCATGAAAATGAAGCAGTCGAGAAAGACGTAAGTTGCGTCCTTGGACCATATAGGAAATGGAAATCTTGTAGGAACAAAGCTTTACGCAGTTTTGAATAAAACAAATTGGTTGGAAGACCTTGTAATTGCCAATCTTCGGAGCATATGCCAATGATTGCAAAAATTTAGAGACTCATTTGATCCATAATAAACATTTAGCGAATTGGTCTTCGGCCATAAGTTGACAACCTTATGTCCACTCGCCATAGACATGGTCAAATCATAATCTCACGACAAATCCATCCCATAATCATAATATATCAAACTTGAGCATTCGGTATAATTAATGAGGTGAACAAAACCGGGTAAAATCTGGTCCTTCATCCCGATTGCATAACTTTGGCTCTTTTCAACAATTTGAGCCAATGCTTGAACTTTGGAGCTTGGAATGGACCTTGTAAGACTTGTTGGACCTTCTTCCTTGTCTTTGGTGGTGGGGACTCCATCAAAGTCAACGCTTCTTAGGGGAAAATAGTCCTGAAAGTCCTCAGATGAAACATCTCTAAATTCACAAGCTGTAATTATGGATAAGTATATCCCGAGTGCGGTTGGCATATCACTAATATTCAATGCATTACTGATGCGATAACTCGCTTGCTTACATAGTGTAATTATGGTGGAAATAGGGCTTTTCTTCCCTCGGTCCATAAAGACACACATCTAGTCTTTCCTCATTTCTTAAACTAACCTCAAGATCTTTACAAGTCATCTTCTATAAGTACACAATCAGTTCATCCCCATAACGATAACAAGGTCTGCCAATCAAACTGGATTGAATGCCCAATGAATATGGTTCCAGCAATACTAATAGAGGCATATTTATAGAAGATAACACATTCAACTGCTTACTGGTCTTAGCAAATTTAAAAGACGGAGGGATGATCTATAGTGTAAAGAGATGTAACAACACCATGAACTCTTGCAAAGATATTTCTTTATTGGTTATAAAGGATCGGTATGTAAACTGAACAAATGAAAGGACAAAGATTCATAATGAAAGAGGTAAGGCATATAAATGACCTCAATATACAAGACATGTAGTTTATTTATGATGGTCATGATAGTAAAGTAAATGAACGATGTTATGAAATTGAGAATGAATATTAAGTACTGAAGGTGAAGAAATCTAACAGATTACCAAAGAGGCATTTGAAAAGTCATACGGCACCCGTATGTGAGTAAATTGATGAAGATGAGGGTCACCACCACCAGAAGGGAAATTTTATTCATCTAGTGTTTGAAAGACCAATATGTCAAGATGAAGGAGTTAGTCTTATGAATGAACATGATGACATCCATCAATAACACATTCGGTAGTAAAGGGAAGTCTTGGGTAGGTATATAAACTCTGAATTTACTGGCAGATGGAAATAGCACAAATCGTTGCTTATCATTAATAAGATAGGTTGTACTAGTAAAGAAACGATTGCCAAAATAACTTGAGTAACGACATGCAGTCACAACCATAGAGTAGTATGCCAACATGACATTAAGGTGCTATAGAAACACAAGCAATATGGATCTATTTAATTGCCGAAAGGGCACTCAATAACTGGGTTTGAAGCACCCAAAGGCTTTGCAAGCAATAAATGAATAGTGGCCAAATAGAAGTAAGGAGGTAAAGTAGGTGACAGTAAAAATATGAACATAGTGATGACTGAACTGTAAGTAGAATGGGTCAAATATGTTTAGGAAGAACTGAAAATCACACAATAATACGTATCGGGGTCATTATAGGCTCCATTATGGAAACGGAGAATTAAATGATTATGATTGTTAGGGTTTGAATTGCCTATAAGAAAGGTTGCTCAGATGTGTTTAAAGGACTCCATACAGACCACATATGAGATTTTTCATAAACACTCTATTACAAATCAAGAGAGTGTTAGTGACAAAGAAATGATGCCTCTGAATAATTCAAGATAACTAGGGCAGGAATAAGTTGATGACAGGAAGTAATGGGAGCATTGATGAGGTAGGGCCCTAATGTCAAGAATGGCAGCTTAATCTTACTCGTACCATCCATATAATGCCAAGTAACACACTATAAGCTACTAACTGTTATCATCATACATAAGCACTCATTGCAACATTCATCTCATACTGGTCCATCCCAAATATATTACCCCACAAAACATTTCCACATCTAGACATTTACATCTAACTTGACACTGTAACTTGACACTGTATTAATCCCTTAAGAAGTTGCAAATGACATCCCCACATCAGGTTTCAACCATTACTGTACTCAAGATTTGGTACATTAACACACCTCAATAAAATTCTCAAATTCTGGAGTGAAACGGACAGAGTCTCGCCTAAAAACTGGCTAAAACCTAGGCTTAAAGCCTTATAATAGATACCTGAAATGGAGAGAAACGTCGGAGTTCATAACTCAACGGGTCACACACCCAGAGTGCACGATTGCAAAAATTTAAACAAATGAGAGAAATAAAACATACAATACAACTACCCGATAAATGAGAGCATGCCTCACTAATAGGTGACCCAAATGGTATGACACTCCACCTTGCTAATGCTCAAATATCAGGATATCACCAACTGATTAAGTCACCCAAATGGAAATGGTTCCTCCATATATGCCCATATATATGAACTTATAGTCAATAGCTCATTTTACTGGTCCAACATAACTCATACACACCTTGATAGCTAATTCATAAACACTTGATAGCTCACAGTAGCCCTTACAACCCTAACTCTGATACCAAATCTGTAATGGCCCCAAAATACTAATGACATTATTTATAGAAAGCTACAACTGAAGACTTAATGACAGAAGGCACTACCGTCGTCTTAATAAGGCCAAGGCTCACTGAAACCATTTACTCTTGCAACTCATGTTCACAATCACAATATCTATTAAACTGAAACATTTCAAAACCAATGTCCATAATAGTTCAACTTCAATACAACCGACTTAATCATACCATGTGCTAAATCGCACTCCACACTACACAAGTATACAGAATATAGACCCAACTTGAACATGAGGTCGATCTCGATATTCATGCTATGCTGAATCCACTGTGAGTATCTGATGACTTCTAAAAGGGCTTGCTAAATGGAGAAACATGTGATACTTCATCACCTAAAATGGAAAACATGAAAACAATTCGAAAATGTGAGCTAAAACTTAGTACATGCATTCCTGTATTGTAAAAGGAGCATAGAAACAGTGCTGATGGGTAACCGCCTTTGCAATTCAGTGAGTTCGCAATAACAATGAAAATGAAAGTAATATGAAACTGAATTGCTCATTATTATCTGGATGTGAATTCTTTACAATGATATGATCTATACAAAGGTGTACACCTACCATTCCGATCAAGAGCTGGCCTGAAGCCACACGGGTAAATGATGGGTTGATGCCTTATAGATGATAACTAACAGAGTCACATGTTAAATGGCAAATCACTGTACAAACTGATTCATTGATAAACTCATTAAGAGTTGTAACTTGATAAACATATTTTTCTTTCTGAAGATATAGGCGATGGATGTACCTGGGATCTTTCGAATGTAATCTAGCATGCAAAACATGTTTTGGATTTGATAAATATGTTATGACTTGATAAGATTTATGCATAATGGGGAATGATAACTGGGCCTCGACTCTGTTTCATAAATATCATTGTAGGTATGTGTAGTTAGTAAATGATCCTTACTCACATAATTAAGTAAGTAAAAGTATGTGTAATAGAAATTGAGTAAATGAAAGTAATTAAATTTGATATAAAGTAAATGAAAGTAAAATAGACCACAATGAGATAAATGAGATTACAAAGGAAAATGCCTTGATGGTGAAAATGGGAGAGTGGTTTTGGCCTTTCCTGAAATAGGTTGCAGATACGGGTTTAAGGCTTGCTGATGTATAGCTTGGTTCAAGGTAACAGTAAGTACACTAGATTGGCCTGATAAATACATTTGATACATTCTGAATTGAGTAAGTAATAGAGGTTTGAGGCCAAGAGAGATATTTCTTAATTCAAAACAGCATAAACTACAATCACTTGTTTGGTAAATATGGTTTCTGAGTCAAAAATTCTCCCCACTTCTCATATTTTATTCAAAAATCCATTAGATATAGAATTCCCCCTCAATGAGTCATTGAACTCAATAGAAGCTATTAAGCTCACTAAACTTAGTATTTTCTTTGTAAAATTCATAATTGACTCAAAGTTCATAAACTAGCTCTCAAATTGTATACTTGTCTTCTTCTTTCTCATTAATCAAGTTAAAAGCCCCATGAAAGTCCACAAATATTCATTTCCCCTTTAAATAACCTTACTTGGCCCGAAATACACAAAATGAGTGCAGGATCAATCTCACTCAATCTTTATTATCGCTCTTTACACAATCACTCAAAATGATTTCAAAAATCACCAAACTCAAAATACTCAACCAAAATTCATGAAATCTTATAGGAAATTTAAAAATAGTATGGAAAATCTACAGTAAAAATTTTAAGATTTTCTTCCAAGTATACACTGCATAGAAATTGCAATAACAACCCAATTTGCACTGACGTAGGTCAGTTCACTTCAAAAATTCATAACTTTCACCCTTGACCTCAAATGGAAACCTAAAACCACAATATGGAAAGGTCAAGAAGTCCCAAAATCCTTTTATTTATAACAAAAAATATGATTCCCACAATAGGGCTCCCAAAATAGGACTAGAATACAAGTGTGTTAGTTTTGGTTGAACCTGCGCAGTTCTAGAAAAATAGCCATAACTTTGTCCACATAACTCAAATTAAGGCAATTCAAAAGGCATTTGAAATCTAACACACTGAACTATCTACCCACCAAAAATCATAATTTTTAAATTTGTCAATCATTACCAGTTTTATCCCAAAGATTGCCCTATTTTTTGAAATTTTCCAGCCTTCACTGTCAAGGCTTTCTCCTTTCTTTTCACACAAATCGTCAACTTAAATCATTCCTTAAAAGCATGCAAACAATCTTTGATCCAATCCAACATCATACAAAACCACCACACTCAATTTCACTTCATAATCATATCCAATAAATATCATTTTTCAATCAAATACACACATAAACCAAGCTTAATGCAAACTTAATCCAAACCAAACATTACTTGCCAAAACCCTAGTTTATGGCCAACTTGGACTCACTCCCACTCATTTGAAATCACCAAAAACATCATCATAAACACCAATAGGTTAGAAGATGACCAAATCAAAGATAAAATAATCAAAATCCAGCACTTTAACATTAAGCTTGCATGATTAAGGATTAACCCTAACTCTAGCATGATCCAACCTCAACTCCACCATGACCAACACCAAAATAACTCTTATTTATTATCAAAACATCATGATCAAAGATCACAAACATCAAAACAAGAATCAAAACTAAGGTAAAAAGCAAAACCAACAAGATCAAGTTCAAGATTACTCACTTTGCTTGAAGATAAGTGGGTGAAAATGATGTTTGATGCTTGAGGGGGGTGTGGGGATGGTCGGTGGTTATCTTGGTGGCCCGAGGGTGGCTGATTGGTGGCTGGAAATGGCTGGAATTGGGCTACTAGGTGGTTGGCCGTGTAGTAGGGAAGAAGAGAGAGAAGTGTGTGTGATCACTTGGCTACGAATAAAGATCACATACTAGGCTTGCTGATGTATAGCTTGGTTCAAGGTAACAACGAGTACACTAGATTGGCTTGATAAATACATTTGATACATTCTGAATTGAGTAAGTAATAGGGGTTTGAGACCAAGAGAAATATATCTTGGTTCAAAATAGCATAAACTGTAATGACATGGTTTGATAAATATGGTTTATGAGTCAAAAATTCTCCCCACTTTCCATATTTCATTCGTAAATCCATTAGATATATAATTCCACCTCAGTGAGTAATTGAACTCAATAGAAGCTATTAAGCTAATTAAACTTAGCATTTTCTTTGTAAAATTCATAATTGATTCAAAGCTTATAAATAAGCTCCCAAATTGTATACCTGTCTTCTTCTTTCTCATTAATCAAGCTAAAAGCTCCATAAAAGTCCATGAATATTCATTTCCCCCCTTAAATGACCTTACTTGCCCCAAAATACACAAAATGAATGCATGATCAATCTCACTTAATCTTTATTATTGCTCTTTACGTAATTACTCAAAATGCTTTCAAAAATCACCAAACTCAAAATACTCAGATAAAATTCATGAAATCTTATAGGAAATCCGAACATAATATGGGAAATCTATAGTAAAATTTTTAGAATTTTCTTCCAAGTATACGCTGCACAAAAATTGCAATAACAACCCAATTTGCACCAAAGCAGGTAGGTTCACTTCAAAAATTCATAACTTTCATCCTTGACCTCAAATGAAGACCTAAAACCACAATATGGAAAGATCAAGAAGTTCCAAAAGCCTTTCATTTACAACACAAAACATGATTCCCACAATAGGGCTCCCAAAATGGAAGTAGAACACAAGTGTGTCAGTTTTTTTATTGAACCTGCGCAATTCTAGAAAAACAGCCGTAACTTTGTCCACAGAACTCGAATTAAGGCGATTCAAAAGGTATTTGAAATCTAACACACTGAAATATCTATCCACCAAAAATCATAATTTTTAAATTTGTCAATCATTACCAAGTTAATCCTAAAAATTGCCCTGTTTTTTAAAATTTTCCAGCCTTCACTGTCAAGGCTTTCTCCTTTCTTTTCTAACAAATCCTCAACTTAAATCATTTCTTAAAAGCATGTAAACAATCTTTGATCCATCCCAACATCATACAAAACCACCACACTCAATTTCACTTCATAATCATATCCAATAAATATCATTTTTCAATCAAATACACATATAAACCAAGCTTAATGCAAATTTAATCCAAACCAAACATTACTTGCCAAACCCTAGTTTATAGCCAACTTGAACTCACTCCAACTCATTTGAAATCACCAAAAACATCATCATAAACACCAATAGGTTAGAAGATGACCAAATCAAAGATAAAATAATCAAAATCCAGCACTTTAACATTAAGCTTGCATGATTAAGGATTAACCCTAACTCTAGCATGATCCAACCTCAACTCCACCATGATCAACACCAAAATAACTCTTATTTCTTATCAAAACATCATGATCAAAGATCACAAACATCAAAACAAGAATCAAAACTAAGGTAAAAAGCAAAACTAACAAGATCAAGTTCAAGATTACTCACTTTACTTGAAGATAAGTGGGTGAAAATGATGTTTGATGCTTGAGGGGGGTGTGGGGATGGCTGGTGGTTGTCTTGGTGGCCCGGGGTTGGCGGACTAGTGGGTGGTTGGAAATGGCTGGAATTGGGCTGCTGGGTGGCTGGCCGTGTAGTGGGGAAGAAGGGAGATAAGTGTATGTGGTCACTTGGCTATGAATAAATGACAAAATACTTGGCTGAGTTTTTATCTAGAAAAGTGACTTTTTGGCTAACCATGGTTAAGCTTAATCATTGTAATTACTTAGGTTAAGAAGCAAACATGTTGGGTTTTAAATTGGGCGGAAGAAAGTTGGATTCGAAAATAAAACGCTTCGTAACGATAACGTTTTTGTGTACTCAAATTTAAATTTTCATAATATTACGGAAAATAAAATAAATTCCTTAGATTAAACTTGTTAGGGCTTACTATCAATTCTTCCAAAGTTTTCGTTAATAATTAAATAAATAAATAAACCCAAATTGCCAAGTGAGGGCCCAAATAACTTTTTACCCACCGGGATGATTAAGTGCGGTAAATAAATTTGAGAAAATCTTTAACATGAGGCAATTAAATAAATAAACATAATTTAGGAATTGGGCCCAAATTTTGCTCCCAATGAATTGGGCCAAAATAAATGAATTCGGCCCAAGTTTTTCCATAGCTAAAACTTAAAATTTTATGACGTTATAGAAAATAATTTAATGCTCAACCATAATTATCGATGCTTACTATCGATTCATCTGAAATTTAATCAATCAACAAAACTTGAATTAACAATAAACAAAACTTGAATTAACAATCAATGAAACTTGAATTGCAAAATAGGACCCAAATGAAATATCGCTCAACCGGGATTATTGAATACGATAAATGAAAGCAAAAAATTTAAATGACATAAGGTAATTCGACAACTATATAAATTAATAAACATGATTTAGTTAAACAAATAACCATGATTGATTAAATCAATAAACATGATTAATTAAATGAATATACATGATTAATTAAATAAATAATTATGATTTAAATAAATAAATATGGATTAGGGTTGGGTTATTATAGGTTGAAATATGAGGAATTTGGTGCTGGGTGAGGCAAAAACTTGGTGGAATTTTGATGCTATGGCCGCGCGTATGGAGGAGAAGGAGGGAGAAGAAGAACCGCACATAGAGAGAGAGAGAGAGATCAATGGGTGGTCGGGGGGCTTGCATCTGGGAGGAAGAAAAGGGGGCCGAGTGCGTTCTAGCGAAAATGCCCCTACGCTTCTTTTTTTTTGTTTCAAGTTTGCTCAATAATTAACACCGTTGGTCTAATTTCGCATCCCGTATTCTAAACCCAATTCGATAATACGATCTTTTGTCAATTTTTCATTCCCAAATACTTCAATGTTCAATTTAATAAACGACGAAAATAATTCGAAGGTTGACAATTGAATCGTATTCGAGATTCTACTCGATTTAGCATCCGATAATAATTCTTATTAACGCTTATTAAAATCATCGAAAAATTTTCAAACTAATAATAATAATATTAATAGCGATAATAATATTCTTTTTAATAAAGTTATCGTTCAGGCAAGCACATCAATAATAATTTAACTTATATCGTTTATAAAATATAATTTTATAACGTCAAAAAGGCAAGACAATCAGCTTAACGTAAAATAAGCACGTGTGTATTACACAATAACAACCTTAGAAAAGGATTAGGCTCCCTTTGACTTTGATCCTTACTCAAACTTGCATGTGAGTGACATCCTCAAAATATAGGAATATTTTCCAGGGTTACCATTGGACTAAAGAGCATAAGGTTGAACCACCTTTTCCCTAACCCAACAAGAAAACTATAAATTTGGGGTAGGGTACCAACCCACTCCTAAAGAAGTGGTTGAGGCCTAACGAAAGGAGGAAGCATGAAGAATGGCAACAAAGAAATGATGCTGGAAGGACTACACCATGAAGTCGTAACTCTGCCGTCTTAATAGATAATTCCTCCGTCAGGAAGGAAATTTCCCCTTTTATGGTTTCCTTAAACTCCATTATATAAAGGAAAAGGGAATTTGGATTCCAAGGTTAGAAGTCTTCGGTGATTGTTAATTACGAAGGAGGATACACTTGCATCGAAAGACAAAGACCAATCTACACAAGATTGGATTGATCGAGCTAGCAGCAATGTCTTTGGCATCCTATTTGGACACGAGCATAGCAAGAAGCAAGTCCTCACTGCTGTCTTATCTCTTGTTGTAGTTGACCCAGGTTTCAACCCTACTGGATTCATCACTAATGACAACATGAAGAACTGCACATAAGTGACTTGGATGGCCGACGAGGAAGGAAAAGCCTTCATGATAGCCTTAGTAGAGTCAAGTGTCAAGGTTAGTTTAGAGTCTAAGAGTGAGTCTTTTGTTTCTGCCAGTTCTACAATAGATGTACTCATTCTCAATTTTAGTAAGATGAAATCTTTTACATACGACTTGTCTCATTCCTCTTCTTCTGAATGCTTTGCCTCTAATAAAGATGAAAACGAAGAAACAATCCCAAAATACTTAATCAAAGTCGTGGAAGATCATGAAAATGGAACTTCTGTAATCGAGCATGCTATAATAATTAACTTGGGGACAACTCAAGAACCTCGAGAAATTAAAATCGTAAAATCCTTAACCCCTGAATAGCAGGAAGAATTCATTTCACATCTAAGGGAGTTCATAGATGTGTCCACGTGGTCTTATAAAGACATGCTGGGCATAGATCAGGATATTAGGGAACATAAGACTCCCCTCTATCCAAATGTCAAACCGATAAAGCAGAAGCTTGACATAATGAAATCAAAATGGGCTCTAAAGCTAAAGGAAAAAGTCTTGAAACAGTTGGATGCTGGCTTTATTAGGCTGTGCAGTACCCCAAATAGGTAGCAAACATAGTCCCAGTTCCTAAGAAGGATAGAAGGGTACGAATGTGTGTAGACTTTAGGGATCTCTACAAGGCAAGTCTAAAAGATAGCTTTCCTTTGCTACATATGGACATTATGATTCACAACACCACTGGTCATGCCCTCCTTTCATTTATGGATAGGTATCATGGATACAAAAAATAGCTGAGGAAGATATAGAAAAGACCACCTTCATCACCCCCTAGGGAACTTATTACTACATTATGATCTCGTTCGGGTTGAAAAATGATAGGGCAACATATCAGAGGACTGTCACTACGCTATTACATGACTTGATGCATAAGGAAGCAGAGGTGTATGTAGATGACATGATTATAAAATCCAAGGAAAAAGTAGGCTAGTTCCCAACCCTACGAATTGAGGAAGTATAACATGCATCTAAACCCACAGAAATGTGAATTCGGGGTAACCTCTTTCAAGCTACTAGGATATGTGGTCAGTCTAAGCGGAATCAAGGATGATCCCGCAAAAATAGAAGCCATACAGGAGATCCCACCTCCCAACATAGAAAAGGAAATACAAGCTATAACACCTTAAACGCTTCATATCCAGGCTAACCATGATATGTGAGACTGTTTTTAGAAATTAAAGAAGGGGGTCAAGCTACAATAGGACGAAGAGTGCCAGGAAGCATTTGATAAGATCAAGGAACACCTATCTCACTCGCCAGTGTTGCTTCCACCGTAACAAGGCATTCTTCTCATCCTATACCTCAGGCCACTGCAACAACAATGGGCGTCATGCTGGCACAAAAGATTGAGGGGAAAGAAAGAGCAGCTTATTATTTGAGTAAGAAATTCCTTGAATATGAAACTCGATATTCCCCTTTGGAAAAAACTACCATCGCCTTAGCATGGCCATCGAAGAAATTTAAACATTATATGTTGAACCATACAATGCATGTGATAGCACCCATGGACCCTGTAAAATACTTACTACCGCAGCCAGTGATTAATAGAAAAGTGGCTAGATGCACGGTTATGTTATCTGAATTCGAGCTCCACTACCTTGCACAGAAATTGATCCAAGAAAGGGTTGTGTCCAATTTCTTAGTAGATCTACCAATAGAAGATCAAGAGGAAGAGGCCTTCAATTTTTCGAATGAAGGGGTTCTCCAAGTAGAAGACAATATGTGGATGATGTACTTTGATGGGTCCTCAAAGCAAAAGGGGTTTGCAAGGTATCCTTCTTGTATCTCTTGAAGGGGCACACACTCAAATCTCTATCAAACACAACTTCGATGTTACCAATAATGTCGCTAAATACGAAACTTACATCATTCGGTTACAGGTTGCCATGGAAATAGGGGCAAAGAACATAAGAATATATGGTGATTCCAGCCTCATAATTAACCAAATATCATAGAGGTGGAAGGTGAGGATTGATTCCTTAACACCGTACCAAGCACACTTGATTGAGCTTGTCAAGAACTTTAGTCATATCAAGTACATCCATTCCATGTATGCCTTGGCAAAGTTAGCCTCAATAATTAATATACCAAGTGACATCCATTCCATGTCATTCGTACTAGAAGGGACGCATAAACCTACACATTGCTATGTTATATAAGCATGTCATGTTAACCTCAATACCTGGTATTATGAGATCTACTAGTACCTGACAAAAATGGAATATCCACCTAGGTCCTCCTCGAAAGCCCAACGAGCATTGCGGATGTTGGTCTAACATTACTTTGAGGACAAACGGAAATTGTATAAAAGACCGAAATTGGTATTAATTTACTTTTTATCACTCATAAGGAGTCCCAGCAGATAATTAAAGAAGTCCAAGGTGGAGAATGCAGACCGTGTATAAATGGTCACATGTTAGCAAAGAAGGTTCAAATACTACTGGTCCACCAAGGGGGCTGACTGTCATACATATGTAAGAAGATGCCACAAATGCCAAGTATATGCAAACCTAAGGCATCAGCCACCCTCTTTCCTTTCAACGTTAAACTCTCCATGGGCTTTTTAGGTTTGAGGAATCGACATCATTAGAAGGATAACCCCCAAAGTAACCTGGAGGGCATGAATATGCACTTGTAGCAATTGACTACTTAATAAATGGATGGAAGCAACCTCTTGTGCAAAGATCACCTCAAAGCAAAATTCATGGTTTATAACATCATATGTCGATATGGGCACATGAGCTGATAAACAATTAGGGTAGTCATTTTAAGAAAGAAGTGGCCAGCTTTTTAGAAAAGTATAAAATCCAGCGCCACAAATCTTCCTTATACTGAAGCGGACAAATGGAGTTGTCCAAGCAGCCAACAAGAACATACGAAGAATAATTGAGAAAATGGCTGAAAATTATAAAGATTGGCAAGTCAAGCTACCGTTTTCCATGTGGGGTATCGAACCTCGATTTGGTCTTCGAATGGAGGAACCCCTTATTCTCTGGTATGTGGAATAGAAGTAGTAGTCCCAATTGAAATAGCAATACCATCACTAAAGATAACAACACAAAGTCAAATTCCAAACTTGAAATCTCAATATGAGGAGTTAGTAATGATGGATGAAAAGAGGTTACAGGCCTTGCGCAATGCTCAACTGTCCAAGCCCAAATCTCGAGAACCTTTAATAAAAAGGTGCGGCCACATGACCTACAAGAAGGAGACATGGTGCTAAAAGAAATCAGTGCTCCCATACACGATCCCAAAGGAAAATTTCACCCCAATTAGATAGGTCCATTCATATTAAAACCATTCTACCAGGAGGAGCAGTAAAATTGGCAAATTTGGATTTAGAAGAATATGACCAATACACAAACCTCGAACAGTTAAAAAAGTATTATGCCTAAATACCTTGCAACAAAGCCCGTAACAGCTTGCTCATAAGGTTACTAACTCTAGCACATAATAGGCTCAAAAGGCACATCTAGGCCCAAACAACATGAACTACGATGGCCTGATTCTGTAATGCGAATACATAGGAAGCCAATCGGTCCGACCTCATTAATTTCTACACATCTTCCTGCTTTTTTCTTTTCCTGAACTAAAAAAGAGAAAGAGAACGACAAAAGGGGGGAGACTAAGTAGCAAATTGCGGGCGACCTAATGCAGACCCAACAGCGCTCCCAAAATTGAGACAGACCCACAGTAATGAGAACTTAGCTAGGATCTGAAAGGATCGGAGGCCAGTGAGTTGATTAAAAAGAGATAGGGGAAAGGAAGATCAGAAAGATAGAAATAGAAGTAGTAAAAAAATCTCTGAATATAATCCTTTTATTTATTCTTGATAAATTGTGAAGCATACAACTTTAAGGTGCACTAAAACATGACTAAAGTTATGGGAAAATAAAAACTTCATTTCATCTAAGAGGCAAAGCTAATCTATCTTCAGTTTTTTCTCCTTCTTCACTCGGGGGGTTCTTTTCTTGGGGGTAGTGATAGGCCCGCAAGTACACGGTGCCGTTGTAGCAGTCAAGGTCGATCCTACAGAGAGTATACCAAGCTACAGGGTTATATTCCCTCAAGATAGGCTAAGCGAATCCAAATTTGTGAATGAAATTGAACTATGCTACTTGTCTAATCTAATAAATAAATAATCAAGGGATTTAATCAAATCAAGTAATTTTTAAACTCTAGAATTAATCAAACGCCTTTCTTTCAATGGGTAATTCTAAAACCAATAATCGAATTAGGAAACCCTTCTTTTAAGATGGAATGAAATTCTTAAAACTAATCAACTACCATTTCTCAAAGGTTTTTTATTAATTTAAGATCAATAAGAATGTGATTATCAAATTTTGCGAGTTTCTTAAACAGTGAATCTATCTTAAGATCCCACACACTTGAGTCAAATCTTAGTTTTCCAACATATAGCTTCAACTTTAAGTCCTTTACCAAATGTCTAAAACAAGCAAGAAGTTGATCAAGTTTCCGACTAAATATTTAATGTCGAAAATTCAATATAATAAACCTAACAAATCCAAAGCAGTTTTATATCAAATCACAAATTGATTCAATCACGAGAATTCAACTCAATTCCAAAATTAATTCAAAACTTAACGTAAAAATCTATACTAATATGAAAAGCGTAAAAATCTAAAGAGAAAAGAGAAGAGAATAAACATGAATCACTTAGCTAATGCATGCTTGTGTTGGTATATGCAAACCTGACCTGGAATCCTTACAAATCTTCACCTTCACCTTCACCTTGCTATCAACTCTCTCTAATGAAGTCTAAATCCTAACTAGATTGTTAATTATGGTGGAATGGAATGATGAAGAAGGCAAAAAATAGGTATTTATTATGAAAATCAAGACAACAAACTGTCAAAACGCACAGAAATTGAACAGACATGTAGAAAGCAGGCAACCACGAGGGAAGGGTGCCACCACGGTTAAAACGCACAAGACATTTCACAATTAGGAGAAGATGGAAGTTTTCAAAGAAGTATGAGACTACAAGCCAGATATCAAACTTGATCACACCCAAGGAACTACAAAGCACAGTATGCAAGCATATAGAATCGCGTAGAGCCATATCCGCTGGTAGAACCTCATTTTGGGAAATATGGATCACTACCACTCATGTGTTTGAAATACAACATAGGTACACTCAAGACTCATTCCAAAGACGTAAACTACCACATGCTTGCCGAGACTCTCAAATTCTCCACCACTAAGAGTGGAATGCGCACAAGATAATCAAGACGACTTTACTTAGGTTGTAACGTAGGATAAAAAGGGTTTAAGGGAAAGGCATGGACTAACTAATTTAGGAAATATGGAGCTATTTAGCCAAGTGACTAGGGAGCAACCAACAATGCACCAACTAACCATGAAGCTCACCAATACTCTAACCCTTGAAAACACAATGACCATCCTCCACGAATTAAGTAGGAAATGAGTTGACAAAGAAGGAACACAAGCTATTTACATGTCCAATGCCAATAACTTATTCTCACATGTCTTTTTTTCCCTATTATTTGTGGTTTTTTATTCCTCCTTGTTTTTTTTTTAACATGATTTTTCTCTTTTTTTTTTCTTTTTATCTATGGGAAGTGAAATGAAATTTTAGTTAGTGAAAGGCATAGGATCAGTAACTATCAACTCATAACCTGATTTATATGTATATATACAACCCAAAGAAGAGGGGAACAAATCTAAATGTCGACTATCATCAACTCCTCAATAAACCAACATCCCAAAGCCACCTTAAACTCATTTTCCCCCAGAACTACCCACCATAGACTTGGCTTAAAGGTTAGGAATATGTGCATATGACCAAGGGCTAATATGAAGTGTTCACATCAAAAATGAATATAAGCTCAAAGGAGCTAGCAAATGGGATAAACATGTAACAAATGGGTAGGATATTTGGCTATATGGCTAAAATGTCCAAAGAAAGAATGTCTCTATGACATCATCAAATATGCACATGCAAATCTAGTTTTGAACAAGAGTCTAGGCAAGTTCTAAAGTTGCAACATTGAGAAATCACACAAGAAAGAACATGAAATTAAGTATAATGATTAGTCCAAATAAGGCTCAAGATCTCATCAAGCATTTACCAAATTCTTATGTAGCTCATAAAAGAACTTTATATGCCAACATTAGTGCTAAGGACTCCAAGGGGAAAGAAAATTCTCAATCAAGATAATGGCCAAAACAAGATACATTTATAAAACCTTCAAAAGTTTATACACTGAAGGGGTCACTCACCAAAAGTCACTCAAGCTCATAAAAGCTATCATCCCATCGAAAGCATCATTCTCAATCCAATCCACAACATCCCTACATGCAATACAACAACAACAACAACAACAAACTCCCAGTGTGGGTCCCGCTTTCGCGGGATCTGGGTAGACCCAGCGGTAGGCAACCTTACCTCTACTGGTATTTCTACCCATAAATTATATGTAAACCTAAATGTAACTAGCTAAATGCAACACACCAGTGTAAATGAAAGAAAACCTAAAACTATATGCTCTAACAAGTTTGTAAACTGAAAACAAAAATAGAAAACATGAAACTACCCTTCTCCCATGCCTAGACAAATCATTATTCAAAGGAAATAAATGAGGGGAATGAAAGGCGGAAACAAAAGAGAACAACTCACTAGGTGAGGTGTTGGATGCACCTAAGCTAAGGCCTCTTATCAAATGGGGCACATGGAGAATTAGCCACTCCATCATTACTTTCAGACACAACTCACCTCTCCAGATGCAGTCAAGGACCACAAAAGCTTATCGAAATTCAGTAGCATGGGGCTCGCAAGCTTGACAATAAGAAAGCATTAAGTTGTACATAATAAAGAAAGTTAGTTGCTCTCTTTAATAAAGCAAATGCCAGAGAAAAATCAAAAGTGAAATCAAAGAAAGTGTTTCATATGATTTTGCTAGGCTTGTCCACGAGGTACATGCAATATGAGTCAATGAGGTATTATACCCACAAAAAGAACTTAGGGACACAAAATTATCAACTTTCCAACCAAGCACATCAAATATATATGTTGTCCTCATAGCGTAACTCAACATTAGCATCACAAATCAAAGGATTATCAATAGGAACATCAAGATAATACTGGGGAGAAGGAAAGAGGTGTGAACAAATGGGGGAAAACATAGGAATGATAAAGGGAATTGCTGAGAACAATATCATAACCTAGGCTAGGAAAGTCCTTATGCACAAACACATCACATGACCCCTTTAAAGGAGTCTCAACTAGATCAAGCGCCTCATCAAAAGTATCTTCTGACCCAAAGTATGCATCAACAAACCTAGCAAATCCCCCAAAAGACTTACCCACTTCGAGCCATGTGCACTGAGCTAAAATTAAGGATGAATTATGTAAGGTTAGAGGACAACATCAGTGTTATCCACGGGTGATGCAAAGTCAAGTTGAGCATAACATGCATAATAAGGACAAGAGTCAATATTATTGTCAAAAGAATTACACAAATCACACCAAAAAGGGACATAATAACATCTAGTATAAAATGCACAAGGATCAGGAAATGAATATTCAAAAACACGACTAGCATGCTCAAACTCAAACAATTCTTAAGCAATCCACTCAAGCAAATACCATGCCTCGTCAAAACTTTTACTAAGAAAATCTCGGTACTCTAAAAGAGTACGAGTTTTACTATTCACACCCTCATCAACAATGTCTAAAATTTCCCATTTACCTACACAATGACCACTTTGAGCAAGATAAGCATGCACACAAATACCTCCAAAATAATTCATGCTCAAATTGGGGAAATGAAAGATTGCCATTGTTTTTTTCTCAAAATTTTTCAATTTTCAATTATTTTAGTTTTTTTTTTGAAAGAAAAACAAAATGCTTAGTCAAACCTATAATACAAAACCCAATATTTGACACTAGTCTAAGGCAAAGGTGCCAAAACCTTGATAGGTCCGCAAGCGTACGGTGGCGTTGCAACAATCAAGGTCGATCCCACAGAGATTAGGCCAAGTTACCAGGTTATGTTCCCTCAAGATAGGCTCAGCGAATCCAAATTTGTAAATGAAATTGAATTATGTTACTTATCTAATCTACTAGATAAACAAGGGATTTAATCGAATAAAGCAATTTTCCAACTTAAGAATTAACCAAGTGTCTTTTCTTTACATAAGCAATTCTAAAACCGATAATCAAATTACCAACCCCCTTTTTAAGGTGGAATGAAATTCTTAAATCTATTCAACTACCATTTCTCAAGGGTTTTTGATTAATCTAAGGTCATTAAAGAACGCGATTATCAAATTTTAGGGGTTTCTTAAATGGTGAGTCTTTCTCAAGATCCCACACACTTAAATCAAAAGTTAGTTTCCAACATTTATTTTCATCTTTTAGTCCTTCACCAAATGTCTAAACCAAGCAAGAAGTTGATCAAGTTCCCCACTAGTAATTAAATGTTTAAGATTTAATAAAATAAACCTAACAAATCCAAAGTACTTTTAGATCAAAATAAGAATTGATTCAATCACGAGAATTCAACTCAATTCCAAGATTAACAATTCAAAACTAACATAAAAATCAATACTAATCTTAAAAGCTTAAAAATCTAAAGAGAGAAGAGAAAAGAAGGGAGAGGAATCGCTTAGCCAATTCGTGCCTACATAGGTAGATACAAGCCTGACCTATATTCCTTGCAAATCTTCACCTTCGACTTGCTCTCAACTCTCTCTAATGAAGTCTAAATCCTAACTAGATACATTGTGGATTATGGTGGAATGGAATGAACAAGAAGGTAGAAGACCAAGTATATATCACGAAAATCAGTGCAACAAACTATCAAAATGCACAGGAATTGAACAAACACAAAGAAAACAGGTAGCCACTAGGAAAGGGGGCCACCACAGTCTGACCATAAGGGATCCCACAGACCGTAGTCCTCACCATGGCCTAGCTGTGGTGCCTTCTAGTTGCTCTTCCCTGTTCATTCTTTAAAATGTGGCCAAGCCGTGTTGACTATGTATGATATCCTGGGTTAACTATGATGTATATCTGGGCAACCAAGTTCCTTGCATGTTTGTAGTCAGTTTTTGTGGGCTCTTTTCTCCTTGCATAATTCTTCATTGGTTTTCTAGACATACTCGGGTTCTCTTAGCTAGTTTCTGCAAAATATCATCAAAACACCAACCCCGAGCATAAAATAGAAAAGGGGCATAAAATGACATAATTATTCACACTAGTCTTCTAGATCGACACCCAAACACTGATAAAATCCTATGTAAATATAACATTCAGCATGTAGGATCCTTACTCCTTTTCTTGCCAATCTAAGATGAATCCCCATTCTCCCCAGCTTTTGAAGACTTAATGTTTCCTCTTTCTTGAAGCACCTTCTTATTCTCTACATCACGCTCAGTCATCCACTCTATGGAAACTTTGGAAACATTAATGGAACAAGGAGACCTCAGCGCGGTGATGAGTGGACGGTAAAGATCGTACTCAATCCAAGAGTGCAAGCGAGCGGCGTTATTCGTCCAACTTTTGGGGGGGGGGGATGCAGTGTAATTTTGGGATAGTCTGTCTAAAACCACATTGTGTTAAATGACATCTAAAGAAGAAGTAGGTGCCTGTTGTAAGACCAACAAGTCATATGATGGTGTTGTGAGCTCCATGGGTCATCACTTGATGAATATTCTACTAATGAATGGTCCAGTAGATGGGTGGTGACTTTTTAAACAACCTAACCCATTCCACAACTGACTGGTTCACAAAAAGTGTCTATCACTGGCGAAAGTGCGCTACAAGATAGGAGTCAACATTATGAGGAATAATAATCAGTCTCAGATGCTCCAATGGCCAAACCTACAGGGGAACCAAAAATAAAGCAAAAAGTAAAAAAAAACTATTAATACTGACCTGGAAAACCCACTTGGGTTCCCAAGTCCAGAACTTTAAGACCAACAAGTCGTACAAAGGTGTTGTGATCTCCACGGGTCACCACTCGATGAATATTCGACTAATGAATGGTCTAGCAGATGAGTGGTGACTTTTCAAAAAACCTAATCCATTCCACAACTGACTGGTCCACAAAAAGTCTCTTTCACTGGCCAAAAGTGTGCTACAAGATAGGAGTCAACATTCTAAGGAATAATAATCAGTCTCAGATACTCCAATAGCCAAACCTGTAGGGAAACCACAAAACAAGCAAAAGGCAAAAAAAAATATTAATACTAACCTGGAAAACCCACTCGGATTCCTAAGTCCAAAACTTTTAAAAAAATACAGGGAAAAGAAAAGGTAAGAGAAAGGGGATAACAGGGCCAAAAACCATGTTGTGGCCCACTGAAAGCCCGGTCGGGTTCTCGACCTTGTCAGATAGTGGGTCAAGACAAAGGATCTGTAAAGAAAAATGGCCCATTGGGCCATCAGTCATTACCTTCCCAAAAAAAATTGATTGAGATCGTGGTGTAGACGGTCAAGCCAAATGATGGTTTTAGTAAGCATAAAAGGCACAAGAGTATTCCTGTAGCGGATGCCATCGACAACCATGAGAACCACAGTGAGGCCTCTGCCGTTAGAATCCCCTACGAATGAGTAGCCACCTAAAAGGAAAAGAATTATATCATGATGCCTATGCAAGCCTTCTAGTGCATAGCCACGCACGATGCCTATGCAAGCCTTTCGGTGCATAGCCACGCACTTTCTTAAATGAGCAATCGGCGATAAAAGGTCTACCTCCTCATCAATTATAACAAAAGACACATCCTCCAAGCTTTAGCCTAAAAGGCGACAATAATCTCGACTTTTACAGCTCCTCGGTAATAGTGCTAGGCTAAGTTTAAGTGGACTTAGACTCCTAGGGATTCACCAAGAACCCAGCCGAGCTCCTTTAGGACCAATTAAGTTTTGTAATTTTGTTTGTGTTTTGCTTCGCCCTCTCTCTCTCTCTCTCTCTCTCTCTCTCTCTCTCAAGTAAATCGCTCTACGAATAGCTCAGAACGGTCACTGGGTGAACTTAGGCCCTAGCCCTAGGGCCTATACGCCTAGCTACCCCGGACAATCCCCGGCAGGTCCTTCTGCGTACCCTAGGTTGCCGGCAATGGTGGGTCGTTGACGGTGAGCACCTTAGTATAGCCCCCCCTTGGTCCTCCCCTGCGTCTATCTCTGTTTTTGGGGCCCCTGTTTTTGGGTATCATAGCACAGAGCCTGCATCTCACACCACCTGAGACCACGAGTCCCAGTGCCGACATCTCACTCCGGTTGCAAGCAGTTGTCGTTCTCGGCCTCTTGGGTCTGGTTCGCACTCCCCTGAGTTTTTGGCTCTTTTCCCGTGGTTAGAATTGGGTTGCTGCGGCCAGAGTTGGTACTTGCCCCTCAACCTCTAAATCGCAGCCTCCCAGGTTCCATCTATCCCTCATCTCAGCTTTTTTTTTATTTTCAGATTCTGTTTCAGCTAGTTTTTGCTTTTTTCGGTCTGGTCTCTGGCTCTGTTTTTGCTTATTTGTTATTCATATACTGTTTGCTATTCTGTACATACTGTTTGCTATTTTGTACTGGTGCAGCTAGATATATTGCTATTTTTGGTCTACTTTCTGGCTTTGCTTTGCATTTTTTTGGTCCACTTTCGAGCTCTGTTCACCCCTGTTTAGTTCACCCCTGTTTGGTCATCTTTTCGCTGCATTCACCGGACCCAGTTTCTTATTGCGTTGTGACCTCTTTGGGCTTCATTTTGCCTCGTTGCAGCTTCAACTTGCCTCGGCTGTACCTACCTAATTTGTCCCTAGTGTTAGCCGGATACTTGGTTTGCTTTTGTTTCTCTTCACTGCTTGCTGTTGATATATACGTCTCACAAGTTTTATTGTGTTACTTTTAGACTTTCCTTATTACTATTCTCTTTCATTTAGGGTGGCAGTTTAATCTTTATTATTAGCATTATTAGCATTATTAGTTGTATTACTTTTAGGCCCTGCCCCTTTCATTATTTATTTGCCACTATCAGTTTATCTTTTTTGCTAGTCCCCTGACAATTATTTTATCTTATTTTATTTTATCTTATTTTGTTTATTTTTTTTATTAGTATTAGTTTGGCGGTTTTGTTTACTATTGGTGAGTTTTTAAGTCGGCTTTAGCTTTTCGTATAGTTGTTTTTTGTCGTTGGCTGGTTGCAGTTTGTTTTAGTTTGTGAAAGTTTTGCTTTAGTCTGTAGTTTGTAGATCTTTTAGGGTGTTTGTTGGCCTCGTTCGCTTCTGCGTCCGTGGCGGGCCATGTAACTGTTTCAGCCTGTCCTCCGAGGAGTTTTGGGGTTATGAGGGGGTTAGGGCTGCGGAAGGTACGCCTAGCGTCCTGGAATGTTGGGTCTCTCATGAGTAAGTCGATAGAATTAGTTAAGACTCTACGTAGGCGTGAGATTAGTATAGCGTGTGTCCAGGAGACAAAGTGGGTTGGAGCGAAAGCTAGAGAGATTGATGGGTACAAGCTTTGGTACTCGGGGTCATCCAAGGCAAAGAATGGAGTTGGCATCCTGGTTGTGAAGGATTTGGCGGACCAGGTGGTCGAAGTGAGGCGTAAGAGCGATCGGATTATGGCCATTAGGGTTTTGGTGGGTTCAGTTTTCGTGAATGTGGTGAGCGTGTATGCACCCCAGGTAGGCCTGCCAGAGGAAACTAAGAAGGTCTTCTGGGAGGACCTAGATGAGGTCATTCAGGAGGTGCCTCAGACCGAGAGACTGTACATAGGAGGAGACTTTAACGACCATATCGGAGTGGAGGTAGCAGGTTATGATGGGGTCCACGGGGGCTTCGGTTTCGGAGAGAGAAATGCGGGAGGGGTCTTTGTGCTGGACTTTGCGGTGGCCTTTGACCTATTGGTGGCCAACTCTTTCTTCAAGAAGAAGGAGGATCACCTAGTGACCTTCAAGAGCCGCTCTTGCAAGACCCAGATTGACTACTTCTTAACGAGGAAGGAAAATCAGATATCGTGTAAAGACTGCAAAGTGATTCCTAGCGAGTTGTTAGGGTCCCAACACAAGTTGCTGGTTTTAGATGCAGAGTTCAAGTTTTCTAAGAGGTCGTCGAGGAGAACCGGAGAGCCCATAATAAAGTGGTGGACCCTCTCAATGGAGAAGGCGGGGTTAATAGCAGAAAGAATAGCCGAGGAGAGAGCTTGGAGGAGAGCAGAAGACGTCGATGCGATGTGGGATGCTGTGGCGGATTGCATCTGAAGGTCGGCTAAGGAAACCTTAGGGCTCTCCAGGGCAGGCGGCAACCGGATGGAGGGCGCCTGGTGGTGGAACGAAGAGGTAAAGGACAAAGTCAACGAAAAAAAAGAGGCTTACGCAGAGTTCATGAGAAGCAGTTCGGAGGACGAGAGGGAGCAAAAGAAGACCGGATACAAGGCGGCCAAGAAGGTAGCCAGAAGGGCGGTGGCAGTAGCAAAGAGTCAGGCTTTTGATAGACTGTACCATAGATTGGGAACGAAGGAAGGGGAGCAAGAGGTTTTTAAACTGGCTAGGGCGCGGGAAAGGAAGACTAGGGATTTGGGAGTAGTAAGGTGTATCAAGGACGAAGAGGGTAAGGTGTTGACTGAGGATGCTGATATCAAGGAGCGTTGGAAGAGTTTCTTTTCTAAACTCCTCAATGGGGAAGGGGGGAGGCGACTGTAGTAGGGGCGGAGAGTGTAGCGATCAGCGTGCGGGCGACAGGATAACAAAGGAAGAGATTAGGGAGGCCTTGAAGAAGATGGCGAATGGGAAGGCAGTGGGCCCGGACCAGATACCAGTAGAAGTTTGGAAGTTTATGGGGGAAGTAGGTCTAGAATGGCTCACGGAGCTTTTCAATGTTATTTTCAGGACCGCTAAGATGCCCACAGAGTGGAGGGCCAGTACAGTCATCCCACTGTACAAAAACAAAGGGGATATCCAAGATTGCAATAACTTTAGGGGCATCAAGCTGCTCAGCCACACTATGAAGCTGTGGGAGAGGGTGATTGAGGGAAGGTTGCGAGAGGAAGTAGAGATTTCAGAGAACCAATTTGGTTTCATGCCAGGTAGGTCGACCATTGAGGCGATCTACCTCCTCAGAGGGCTCATGGGTTGGTTCAGGGACAGAAAGGTGGATCTTCATATGGTATTCATTGACCTGGAGAAAGCGTATGATAGAGTTCCAATGGAGGTTTTGTGGAGGTGTTTGGAAGAGAAAAGGGTGTCGCCCGCGTACGCCCGTGTAATCAAAGATATGTACAAGGGAGGGCGAACGAGTGTGAGGACTCCGAGAGGGGTCTCCGATGAATTTGCTGTTAGTTTGGGCCTGCACCAGGGCTCCGCCTTAAGCCCGTTTCTTTTCTCATTAGTTTTAGATGAACTCACTAGAGGAATCTAGGACGAGGTGCCTTGGTGCATGATTTTTGCTGATGACATCATTCTTATCGATGTGACCAGGCAGGGGGTGAACGACAGGTTGGAGAGGTGGAGGCATACGCTGGAGGCTAGGGGCTTTCAGTTGAGTAGATCGAAAACGGAATACCTCCACTGTTGTTTCAGCGGAAGGATAGAAGAGGGGGGAGAAATAGTACTGGATGGCAGGGCAATACTGAAGGTCGCTAAATTTAAGTATCTGGGCTCGATCATCCAGCAGAATGGGGACATTGATGAGGATATTAGCCATCGGATTAGAGTGGGCTGGCAAAAATGGAAGGCAGCGTCAGGGGTGCTGTGTGACAAGAAAGTGCCCATGGGATTGAAAGGCAAAGTCTATCGGATGGTTGTTAGACCGGTTGTTCTCTATGGATCGGAGTGTTGGCCTCTTGAAAAGACGCAGGTCCAAAGGTTGATGGTAGCTGAGATGAGAATTGTTAGGTGGATGTGTGGTTTTACGAGATTGGACAGAATTAGGAATGATGTAATTAGGGGTTTAGCTGAAGTGGCCCCCATAGAGGAGAAAATGAGAGAATCAAGGCTCAGATAGTTCGGTCACGTGAAGAGGAGAAGTGTGGCCACCCCAGTGCGGAGGTGTGAGATGATCAACCCCTCCGGTGGTAAGAGAGGGAGGGGTAGACCAAAGAAGAGCCTAGAAGAAGTGGTTAAAGAGGACCTGAGAGTTGTTGGTCTGACGGAGGACATGGCCCAGGATAGGAGGCTGTGGCGGAACAGGATTAAGGTCTCTGATTGTAGGGGACCGGCTTCGTAGGTGGCTGTAGCTTAGGCGGTGTCGGGCGGTTTGGGTTTTTAGTGTGCTTTGTCTGCAGGTCGTACTTTTCTGGGATGTGTCGACTCCAAGCGCCCCTGGTTTGTTGAGGTATGTCTCTGCTCACTCTTTATCTGCCATCTCCTTTTTGCTTTCCGGATCCTTTTCTCTTCCTCTTCCCCCTACTCGGAAAATGGTTTCCGCAATTTTCCTCTCTAAAAACCTTTGTCACAAAACTATTTTTGTGGGTCTTATGGAATCAACCTCTCTATAGGTAGGAATACCGGTAGAGGTAAGGTTGCCTACAGTTGGATCTCCCCAAACCCCGCGAAAGCGGGACTCACACTGGAGTTTGTTGTTGTTGTTGTTGTTTTGCTTCGCCCTTGGCTATGTAGTACAAATGCATGATTAATAATTTCAGACGGTTTGTTGCTCAGGACCATTAAAAGCTCCTTACATTTATGGTTGTCCTGTGCTTTCTTTTTAGGGGGGGGGAGGGGCTACGCTTAGCAATTTTTTGGTTCTTGCATTTTTTTGCTGACTTTTGCATTTTAGCACAAAAGTCAAATTACATTGCACAATAGTATTATACATAAGTCTGACAGGATAACCCTATTCATCACCCAGGAACCCACTACCGCTTTCACCAAAAAAAGTAGTCGCCATAGCGCGACGCAACACCGGAATAAACTGAAGACCAGCTCATACCCATATCGGGGTGAGAACTATCCCCTGGACCCCAAAAGTGGCAAGTAGGCTCACTATGCATGTTCCCAGATGACCAGTCACCATATAAGATCTAGGAGTTGGAGGTTCCCCCAAAGAGGAGGTGGTAGCATAAAAGTTCCAAGGATCGTAAATGACAGGGTTCAACTTCTAATGGAGAACTTGGATGAGGTCTGGTCTCGTCAGCACAAGAAGATTCTATAATGTCCCAAGCGTGTGAAGAATGATGTCTCCTCGATTGAGACCTGTGAGGTGGTGCTCATCCAGCAGAATCCTCAGGCCCCTTGTGCAAAAAAAAAAAAAAAAGAAAAGTGCTATAGACAAAAGCAAAAGGGAAAAGGAAGAAAGGCAAAAAGAAAGGCGAGAATACCTCATCCATCCGAGGATGATGACAACTGAAGAGGTTCGCAAATGCCTTAGTCACAGACTAAAAGTAACGAACCATCATGCTCAATGTATTGAAAGAAGGAATGACGAAAGGCAATGTACTTACCCCCGTAAAAGTGGGAGGAAAAGGAAGTTCGGGGTACTCAAACTCCGGCACCAGTGGGGTATCTACATACTTCTGTGGCTCCCCTTTCGAGGCCACATTAGTATTCGAGTTCAACATGGGAACATCAACGTACGTATCATAAAAAGAGAGGGAAATAAGAAGGACATCACTTAAATGTGAAATCAAACGAAAAGCATGGATAATACACTACCAAATGGATCATAATCTGCTATAGATATGCCCCGTACGTACCCTCATGGTCAATAAAGTTGACACAATGGCGGCCCACCTTCATCTTTGCCACGTCTGCTACGAACAACGTTCTAGTGTAAAACATAGAGTGTAGACAATCCATGGGAACATAAGGAGGCCACTGGTTGAGGCTTTGGGATGATACTCTCTCACCCAAATACAAAACAAAGCAAAAATGCCCTTCCATCATAATTTGTCTCATGGAGTAATATTAAGCCCCTTCCACTTAAGGGGGAGTCGCGTGAGCGCCTCATGGGTGGAAGTTAGCCTACAAAGCACCGACATGACAACAAAATGCGAAGAATGATAAGCAAAACTAACTATCATACCATAGTAAGGTTATTTATAGCCCTCCTCCCAATCAAAATTTTTGTCAAATCTAAATATCTTGGGTCCATAGCAGCACAGCCGAAAAATAGTTAGGTTCTTAGGATCCAAGGGATAGATCTGATAAATATTCGTAGAATAAATTTATGGGGAAAATAGAAAAATAATAATGGGAGTTCCCAAAATGAAAACTGGAGTAGAAACGTTGGGGTATTATTACCTCAATCACCCTCCATAGAACACCGAGGGGAAAACTAGAACTCTCTTCATCTCAGGTAATATTGGTCTTACGAACCCCACTTCGCATGCCTTGAATTAGAGTGGCATATGTAGCCACTCCCCGATCCAAGTGTCACACACTATCTAAGTCAACCAGGTTAACCAAGTAATAACAATAACAATAACAATGGTTAACCAGTTCAGCAAAATGGTGCTGCCAAGGAGTAGAGCCAAAACAACCCGAGATTGTTGATCAGGTGTATGAGCAGTCCAGCTAGCATCATTCCCACATCAGTGGAAGAGAATAGTGTAAGCAAAGCTGCCACTATAAGGTATATTTCCTATGATTATGCCAAAAAGCTCGAAAAGGCACACTCGATCATGATGAAAATCTTCTTAGTACACTAAAGGATCACTAGAAAACCAAAGACCTTCTAGTACAACAAATCAAGAGGGATTAATAGTCATCTTCCCAAAAGGCAAATGAAGGGTATTAGTGGTATCCCAAAATCTTTCAGCAATTCCACGAGTGGCATAGCCATCAGTAAGTTAGGATATCCCTCCTAAGGCTGTGCACAAAAATCCAAAGCCTGCTTTTTCTAGAACTTTTCAGACTTGGATCTCCCTGCACCTGATATTAGTCATAAGATTTTTAAAGGCAACTCCACCCCTAATAAGGTTGTCCTGAAAGGAGGAGGAAAATTAAACAAAAGAATTTGATAACTAGAGGAAGGAAAAAGAACATAAAAAAAGGAGAAGAACATTTAGCTTTCTTATAGCAGCTTCGCTTGAGGCTTGGCATTCAATCTGTAGAAGAAGATTGGTGCCATTCCAAGCCTCAACTGGCCTTCATTTTCTTTCAATGAAGAAGTCTTATGCAAGCATCTCTTGACGAGATTGACGAGGAGGATTAGCTCTTCTTAAACTCATATTTGAAAGCACTTACTAGTAATGAAAACAACAGGAAGAAAAGTGAAATGAGAGAGGAAGGAGAGGCACGATCTAGGTGTGGCTTGCTCCAAGCTAAGCTACATATAGGAACATAAGGGGCAAGAAACCAAGGGAGGACCCGATCGGGTTCCCTACACCTCACATGGACATATTCCCTCTATAAGAAGTCAAATAGTCAAGCAAAAACAAGAAAAAACAAGCAAAGAAAACAAGCCTTAAAGACCCAATCGGAATCTCTATATACATGGGAACTCACAAGCATCAAAAGAACACAAGCATGAAAACAAGGGGGAAAAAGAAAAAGCAAAGAAAGTGGTCAAAAAACCCAGCCAGGTTCCCCGCCATCACATGGTTGTGTTTCTCTTGAACATTGCAAAAGAGGAAAAAGCTAAAGCCAAGGGGATCCGAGGGGTGCTCTACATGAGTATCCAATGCGAGGCATGCTAATTTAGGAAAAAAAGATGCAAAACTTATGAAAGTATTCAAAAAAGAAGCCAATGGATAGATACATCGATGAGCATCTAGAGCACACGTACAAAAAGGAATAAGTCAGAGGCTAAAACTGACAGTTCTGACATTTTGTTGATGAAATGTACTTGATTATAAAACAAAGGTTCGCTACTCCCGCAATACGAAAATCTGGTCAACCGAAGAGGAGGTCTGCCACTCCAGCGAGACGGGGAATCCATAAGTTTGCTCGTCCGGAAAAAAGGTCCACTACTCGGACAATATGAAAATCTGTATGACTGGCAAGGAGGTCCGCTAATCCAACGAAGTAAGCAATCCATAAGTTTGCTCAATCAACAAGGAGGTCCACTGCTCCAGTGAAATGGGAAATCCACAAGTTAAGGTCTGCTACTCCAACGAAACAAGGAATCCACAAGTTTGCTCGACCGGCAAGGAGGTCTGCTACTCCTTCGAAACGAAGAATTCATAAGTTTGCATGACCACAAAAAGGTCAACTACTCCAACAATACAAAAATCTGCTCAACCGACAAGTATGTATGGTACTTCAGCGAAATGGGGAATCCATAAGTTTGCTTGGCTGGCAAAAAAGGCCACTACTCTAATGATACGAAAACCTGCTCGACTAAAAAATGGTCTACTACTCCGGCAACAAGGAAGTCCACTAATCCACTAAATCAAGGATAAAACACACCTCAGCAGCCAGGCACAGATTCTACATCATCACAGCCAGACAAGTAATTACAGGAAGTGATTACTCACTTTAACCTTCGTTGTACACCAACTCGCCCAAAGTAGGGGCTAACTTTAGATGCCTAAAATGGGAATTCTATAAGCCCAATGACGAAATTAATAGCTGAATTTGAATGTCTAAGATCCTAGTAGATTGATAGCCCAGAAATAACTAAAAGAGAGAAATAGAAACAGGCTAAGGCTGCGGGAGGACATAAAGATAGCCCACTCGGGTTCCTGTTTTCCCTTTGGCCGAAACTTGCTCTCATAAGGCTAAGTCAAACAAAATTTCATGCAAACTAGATTTTCTTGCTTAACTAAACTAATTAGAGTTCCAATCTACTTAACTAAACTAATTAGAGTTCCAATCTACCAACTTAACAGGAACAGGATTAGGTCTCTTTCTCCTAGTCTGATTCACAGTCTCTTCAACAGCTATAAAAAAGGGGTTGACCCCCTTTGGGAAATGATGTCGAAAAACCATTGAGAGCGGCACAGGGCCAGGAAAAAATAGAGTTATAATCTCTTTTCTAAAAGAGAGAGATAGTGCTAGGAGAGGAAAATCACATCAGCTTCATAAACTGTCTTCTAGTAGGTTCCTAAAGGATTCAAGCATGGTTATCCGAGGGTGCATTCTATGCCCTTCTTTGCCTTTAACTTTACTATTTTTCATGAAATTTAATTGATGGTAGTTTTCAAAGATGTAATCTTTTAAGATAGTTTCACCCCATGTAAGTCTGTAACAATTTGAACAATCTTAACTTTCTTTTTTTCTTTTGTTTTGCTTATTTTTAAATGACATTGTGCCTTGATTATAAGAATGATTCTAATTTGTTGCATGAATGTGTGTTAGTATGATTAAGCTTTAGTTTACCGTATTAATTAGTAGAGGTCATCAGTAATAACGGGTGGTGATGGGATGCATACCATCCTATCACCGTACCATCACGCCCAAATTTAGAACCTCAGTTCCAAACCAAAGAGTCAGCATGGTCCCCATACTAGGGATTTCTCAGGGGCCTTTTCAAAACCCTTTTGAAGCAATTTCAATTTATCTCTTCGGAGTCCCTTCGATGTCCCCTTAGTGTCCCTATCAGTATGAACTACTTTGAAAAGTGTCATGGTTTGAAAGTTTTCCCAAAGATTAATGTTTTAACTATTTCATGCCATATCTATTCCCACATTATTAAACTTAGGAAACCAAAATCGAACCAAGCCAGAGGAAGTTGCTTGGACTAGAATTAGAGGGTGTGATCTGACCTAGGAACCCACATGAGTTCCTAGAATAGACCTGCATTTAGATTCTGCGTTAGCTGAAGAAACTTCCAAGACACAAACACAGGAGGATTAGACTTGGTTCTGCCCAAGGAACCCAGTTGGGTTCTCTAGTTAGTCCCAAGGCCTAGCTTCCTGTGTCTCTGGAGGCCCAATTTTGCCTTAATTTTTGTCGAATAAGAAAAAAAAATTAATTACATCTGATTTCTAGAAAAAAAAATATATAAAACACCTAGCAATCACTCAGACCATTCTTGGGTAATTACACCTACAAGGAGGTGGATCCTTACAGCATAGTATATGGCAACCATGGCACCAGTAAAATCTAAACATGGACCCTAAAACCATAGGGACAACAACCTCCAACACATAAATGATCCCACCCAAATCAACCCAAAAACCAAATTGTAGAATTACTCATGCATAAATTGACAGCATTTCCATGATACAACAAACTAAAAAAAAAAACATTAAGGCGGCTTTTTCCAAGCAAGAAGACTATCCTAATCATACCCAAAAAGAGACAAATAGAGGTAATATTCAGACTAGCTATAAGGGCAAGAAGAGCATTCCTAGGTAAGTCTACTATATTTAGGACAAGTCATTAAAAAATAAAAACCCAGAAAAAAGAGTAGTGGGAATGAGGAAAGGCACGATGAAATTAAAGACAATAACCCCAACAAGAATAAAATGTTTTGAAAAACAATCTTACTAGAGCACACAATTTTGGAACAATAAGGTTCATAGAATCATAAATATGCAAATAATAATCATAACACATAGTAAACGTAATTTTCTCGAAATAATTTCAGTAACTTAAGACTTAGTAGACACACAAACAATGTCCAAAACAATCTCAACATCTAAAACTTCTACATGAAATTTAAGGAAAAGAATATAATTTATTAGAAGGATATTTACGAAGATTCATATTTAGATGAAAGATTTAGAGACAAAAAGCAAATAAGCAGTACAAGGAATACGAGCTATGCTTACCTTCATATGGCGGTTCACCTTAATATTCATAGTAAGTTGGCAAAGTTGAGTTTCAGCATTGAGAACCCCTATCAAATTCCAGTTCAAGGAAAGTTGTATGTCTTGAAGAAAATCACCCTATATGACCAAAATAACATTGCAATCAGTGTTATCTATTGAAGATGTGGCGAAGCTGTCATACAAGCATTTGAAGCCAAAGGAAGTAACATAGAAGAGCATAACAAAGACGAGCAATTGAAGGAAGCACGAGGATTGAGTGCTTTCTTCATGATAGGTTGTGAATGAGTAGATGAAAGGTCAGAAGAAGAGGTTTTGGATTTACAGATGAAAACAAAATATGCATAGGACGATAGGGATGCTAGGCTTTCATGGCCAGTAAGGGGACTAGAGACACACTCTCTCTAACTTTCTCTCTCTATAGGTGCAGGGTCTAGATCACGACGAGGAGAAACTGGGAATTCCTCTACATGGATCCTATGTGGGTTTAGTACATCTTAATAAAGAGTGCCCCCACTGTGGGGAGGATTGTTCTAGGTTGAGGTCAATTTTTTCTGTTCAAAGATAGGATAAATGGAGTCGTCGCGTTTGTATGATGGAAATAAGGATTGGTTTCCATAAAGCAGTTTAAATTTAAAAGAAACTTTTTTTTTTAGAAAACAAAAATGACTCATATGTCCAAAAGAAAGGCAAAATTGGTGAAAATTGGTCTAGGAACCTAGGGAGATGGGTCTAGGCTCTTGGTTAGAAACCACAAACATTAAGGACTCACTAATTTCTCCATCCTAAGGGTGGGCTCCTACTAATATATTTTGTCCTTTTAGATATCCTAAATATTGGTCAATAAATGGTTATATAATAAAAGCAAGAAAAAGTACGTACATTCATACAAATAGGAAAACACATACAAACACACTAATAAGGACCTAGAACCACCATATTCATTAATGTATGGTGGGCTTACATTTAGATCAGAGTCAAATTGCTCTATGTACTGATCATCATGGGACTTGAATCCACTCTCATATCAAAACCTACATAGTTCTAGCAGGGACTCTGTCTTTAGCATATGAATTCCATAGGGGGATGATTAGTGATTGTCTTTCCCATCTTATGTTTATGTTAAGGGACTTACAGATGACCCATTTCTAAAGTCTTATTGATCCAATCGAGGATATATAAAGAGAGTAACTTTGGGCCTTAACGCTGTGATCAAGGATGTGAACAATTGAATGAATGGATCAAACCGAGTCTAGACAGAAGTAAGCTAGTCAGATCCCTTATCATTTTTATTTTGATTGGAAAATGATAGCTCAGGTGAATAGGATGAAATTTTGTTGTGTTCATGGATTGGCATTTGATGGCTAGTGACTTTCAAGTACCTTAGATAGAGTCCCTACCGAGGGCTTGTCACCAAATAAGAGGATACGATCAGTTATTCAGTCATATTCGATTCAAAGATAGTCCATTAGGGATAATGGTCTTTAAATGATATTTCAATGGAATGGATGGGAGTCATCTTAAAGATACGATATGAACGAATTTCTAATTATGACCTCAAATTTGATGAAGAGCCACGACCATTCATTAAAGAATATGTTGGCCCTAAGGACAAGCATGCAAAACATATTGAAACATGAGAAGTGGCGTCTATCAGTCATTATTCAATATTCAATCAAATCTATTCATGACTTATGATTAAGGTCAAGATGATCATATTACCATCATCCTTTATACCACTTTATGTTATAGGTCAAGTTTGATCAAACACTTATTCATGATTTTTAGACGATTAATTTTATTTTCCTTGGTCGGTTGATTTCATCACAAATGGATTAAGTCATGCTTAAAATAAAATATGAACTTTTATTATTTGAACATTGGAGTCTATGATTTCTACAAGGACTAGATTATTATAAAATAATGCTTAAACCAATAAATGAAATATGTACAAGGTTGCCCTATATACAAGAGATCTAAGAAAGATAAATAAGTGTCCTAATTCATATACAAGTCTTGCTCTATTAGCTTCTTGAAGAAGTTATTAGCTTCAATATGTGGCTAAACAGTGAGTCTTAGTTGTTGGGGGATGGGCTAAGCACCCAATTATCAAAAGAGATATAGCTTACTTGAAAAACTGACTTATCTATAGTTACAAAGAAAATTCTGTAACTCAAATAAAATGGTCCCATTAAATTCTAGAAAATTTATGTAGTTAAAAGACTCTGTGAAGAGATCAACTACACAATTTCATTAGTTTTGAGAGTCATTAAGTGGGTGAAAAACAATCTTTAATTCTGATTATCTTGTGCCTTAAGAAAAATTACAAATGTCAACTTCAAAAAATCGTATCTTTTTGAAGGAGGAATCAAATGAGGTGATTTTGAAGCCAAAAGTTTTCTTTTTATGTCTATTGTGATGTTTACAATAACTAGAGACAAATCCTATTGCATGTGATTATAGTGCACATGCTAAACTGATTCTCACTTTTCTAGATAGTATAGCATTGTCATATTTACCAAACATTTTTAAAAGAGAATTTTATGAAACTTCTTTAGTCGGAATATATATACACAGTAAGGATTATGTGAAATTTTTATTTTAATTTTTAACAGAATGTAAGGACTTTTTATGACACTTTAAAAAATGAGTTCTAATATGGGCAGTGCAGAACTCACAACTTTGCAATGCCAAGTTTGATAATTCATATCTTCTTAACTATAGATAGTTAAGAGACAAAATTTACCAACATAGAAAGATCTGGAAGCGTACGTCGTTTCTTATGAAGAACAATTTTTCAAAAAATATCTTTAAGGTTTCAACAAAAATGGAATAACAGTGAAACATCATAAATATGGGCAAATTTGACACTCTTTAGAAAAGTAAGTGGTGTGAATGGCTTGGGAGAGATTTGGTTGCTTGAGTACTCATTGGAAAGCTCTTTTCTCAATCCAACCAATGATATAAAAATCATTGGACATGAAATGGACCCTCTAAAAAAATATGAGAATATTACTAAAGACTTACATGGGTTTCAGGTTTAAGCTACTTGACTCTAAGTCATCATATTATGTTTTTAGCCATGAATTAGCCCATTTTTAGGTTTTCTAGACAAAAATAGAGAAAATAGTGAATAGAGGTGGAGATAGTTAATAAAAAATCGAAATAAATATTATTTCACAATTACCCTTAAATCTCACCATTCACACCTGTAAAAAAGTGAAAACTGGCCTTCCACCCAAGTAGGGGGAATGGCCGCTAAGGACCTAGAGGGATGGCCAGATGAACGTGGGGCCAACATACCACCAAGGACCAACCTAGCCCACATAAAATACAAGGAACAACAAACTTGTTAGTGGCATATTAATGATAAACAAAGTAAAATAAGAAAATACATGATATAATGCCAATATATGAAGTAATAAAACCTAAAAATAGAGATTATGACTAAAAAAAAAAAACAATAACAACATATGAAATAAAAAGAACGAAAATAAACAATGAAGAACCCAAAATGGAGAGATTATGTGCAATACGAAATAATGGAACAAAAATTTTAAAAAATGGGACTAAACCATAAAAAAAAAATGTAATATGCATGCAACAATGATAATATATGAGATGATGACCATAAAAGATGAAAGATAAGAAATATGAACCAAAGAAGACAAATAGATGGATTAAGTACAAAATTGGCATAATCATACTTAGACTTTCCCTTATGTATTTTGAGATCTAAAACTGTTTTAGCTATTTTGAAAAGAAGATTTAAAGGAAAAAAGAGCCTAATCAAAACACTTACCCTTCAAAGTGCAAAAACTTAAAAAAGAAAAAAAATTATAAGGATTAAATTAAATTTAAGTAACTCTAAGAGAGAGAGAACTAATTAAAGTTAATTAATCTAATCATTTTTTTAAACCTAGAGAGAGTTTTGGGAGAAAGAAGTTTTGAAAACTAGATTTTTTTGAAAAAAGGGCCCCTACTAGGAGAAGAATAGGAGTATTTATGAACAAATGGGGTTACACCATCTCAAAAAACCTAGAAAGCACCTAAAAAAATTATTTAAAAAATCCAACAAGATAGCTAGGTTCCATCCAATTTGAAATTGGAAAGCACACCATATGAAGAAGAAAACAAAATAAAAGAAAGTTTGAGTTCTTTTCTACTAATGAAATTCAAATGAGGATTGGAGGTAGAGACAAAGAATATGAAAAGAACATGAGAAAAAGATAAATGATGATGGGTAGGGCAAAATTAAATAATTTCAGTGGAGGAAAAGAAGAATTGTTGGATAGGGAGCTTAAAATCACCAAATTATTTTATTTTATTTTTTGGTTGAAAATGAGGATTGTACATATTGAGGGGCTAACTGCTTGTCTGCTCATAGTAAAAAGATATTAAG
>JACYFF010003369.1:25464277-25523284 GCA_017589665.1 Selenicereus undatus
ATAATAATAATAATAATAATAATAATAATAATAATAATAATAATAATAATAATGATGATGATGATGATGATAAGGATAATAATAATGATAATGATGATAATAATAATGACAATAATAGTAGTAGTAGTAGTAGTAGTAGTAGTAGTAGTAGTAGTAGTAGGGTAAGCCAAAATTCAATGTCTATAACAAGTTTCAATTTGTTATGCTCCTCGTACTTTCTGTCTCTGCACAATGCATTTAGGCACCTGTTTAAGATAATGAGTGCAGTTATAGCGGTTGTCACTATACGACAACCACCATAATTTGGAATATCTAGAGCATACATTTTTCACAAGTCAATCTTAACCGTTCATTTTATCTTTTTTATTAAATCATAAAAAATGTGTTATAAGAATTATATGTGACAAAATATTAAAGAAAATTAATTTTATAAGGGTGTGTTTGATTAATCTTGAATACCCATTAGAAAGGAGAATTGAAAAAAAAATTTAAAAAAAAAAGTAAAAGCATAATGTTAACATTCTATCACTATTATTAAAGAAGATTACAGAGAAGCCAACCGGCGGCCATTGTAGCCGATGAGCCATTGGAGACCATTGTTACCAGCAACACCCCCCTTCTCTCTCTCCCTCGTCCGCAACGCATGCCCATCGCCATTATTATTCTCTGACATCCTCCATTTATGTCGTTTGTCTGGTGATGGTGTCCATCGTTTTGGCAACAGGGTGGGTCGGCGATGGTGGCGGATGGTGAAGTCCAGTGCATTGGGTCGTGTTTAATATACTTAGACAGTCTCTGTCAGTAGAAATTAAAAAAAAAGGAAGTTCTATTTGCTGTCTTCGTCTTCGACAACCAAACCCTACAGGGCCCCCACCTCGGCCACCGTCTGCACCCAATGCACCAAACTACGTGGCCCGCCACCATCGAACGACCCACCCTGTTGCTGGAATGATGGACACCACCAGCGGACAAGCGACATAGATGGAGGAACGTTAGAGAATAATAACGGCAATGGGCTTACGTCGTGGCTATACGTTGAAAGAGGGGGAGGAGACAGAGACGGTGGCATCACAAGGAACAATGCTCTCCGATGGCTCGCCAGTAACAATGGCCGCCGGTTGGCTTCTTGTGGTCTTCTTTAATAGTGATAGAATGTTAACATTATGCCTTTACCTTTTTTTTCAATTTTTTTTTAGTTTTTCTTTCTAAAACAGTGGGTATTCAAGAGTAATCAAACACACCCTTATAAAATTAATTCTCTTTAATATTTAGTCACATTATATAATTCTTATAGCACAATTTTAATTATTTAACAAAAAAAATAAAATGAACGGTTAAGATTGACTTGTGACAAATGTACGCTCTAAATGTTCCCAATTATGATGATTGTTGTATAGTGACAACTGCTATAACTTTTTGCTTAAGATAATATGGCTAGATCTCATGGCTTCTAAGTTGGTTAGATTGTAATAAGTTTAATCTCTCAATTCTAGAAAAGTTCTTTCATAGTCCGAGCCTCGACAAGTGTTATCTTCTTCGATTTCCGTTTTGGTAATTTATTTTTTCTTGTTTTCTTTTTTTGGAGGAGGATAGGGAGGTAGCTTGATAGTGAAACAGTTATAAATACCAGGTCTTCTTCTTTTTGGTCTACATATAATTTGTACCACCCATATTATTTCTATAAGAAATTATAAAAGTACAGTTTAACTATTATTTTTTAGTATTGATTCTCAAATATTACTATGCATATGATAATTACTCACTGGACCTATGAGTTTTATGAATTTGAGCTAGCTGCAGCAAATTAAGTACGGATTTGTTGTATTTCGGGTTTGGAGCTGAAAGTGTTAAATTTAATACTAATTTTTGGGTTCGAGCCAAACTTAACAAGTTAGAATCATTTTTTCTCCATCAAATATTGTAAGTTTTAATATAATTTTTTAAAATAAAAAGGGATCTATTTCCAAACTTCAAATTTACATTTAACCACTTGTTAGGTGTCAATCTATTAAACCACATCATATCTTCTCAACAACAAAATAAAAAGAAAAGAAACCATTTTCTAACAAAGTACACTTAATGTTGTGCAGATTCGTTCATCTTGTAGGAGATGGTCAACCATGTACAACTCCTTTTTTTTTTCCCCAACACATATACTATTTCACACTGTGGTAAAGTGTTTTCATTTGATGATGAGCAGTTCGTTTATCATAGGAAAAATATTGGACAGTATTAGAGATATCATCATAATAGAAATGCTATAGTATAGATTATAGCTATGGAATGGGAATAAAGATAGAAAAAAAAATTGAAAGAGAGAAACTTTTAAATTATGTTTATTTTTAAGTTAGGTTTTGGCGATCACATATATTCTCATTAAAAGACTGAAAGCCAACATATGTGTTTGGTACATAGAACTTTTATATACAAAATATATATTAAAAATCAGTTTAACCTGAACAAGTCAATCCTAACCCCAGTAAATTTGACCTGTACAGATTTGGGTCTTAAAATCTTATCCGAGACCACAATTATTTTGGGATGATTTAGGTTGGATAAATCTTTGCCAAATCCGTTGCTAATAATTATGAGGCAACACTTAAAAGTATACTATAAGGAGAAGGCTGGGCTGGTCAAACAAGGGTGGGGAAAATGACTTTTTGGTAAGGATAATGGGTTTTGCCTATATGCATGGGGCCAGAACAAATCAAAAGAAAGAAAGGTCATATCTGTTACACACACTGACATACATGAAGAACAAATGCAGTAGTCTTGTCATGTCTCGTATGCTATGTATTAGTTTACGAGGTGTCTCATAAATAATTTTTTTGAGAGTTTTTAGTTAAAAAAATCTTTTTGGATTAAAATTAACTATTTGATTTAGTCAGAAAATTAATTTGATGTTTCATAAATTAACCTTTCTTTTATACCGATTTTCTACTGGAAGAGGTACATTTCATGTCAATACCGCTTCCTTCATACCAGGTCTAAAAAAGAAATTACTTAAAATTGTGCTGTGTTATAAGAAAAAAAATTCAATAAAATAATCTATACTTTCGTCGAAATAGGCTAAAAATATGCACAATGAAGCGGATTCCTAATGTCAGGAACTTAGGACCAAGGAAGTCAAACTTATCACAAAAAAATTAAAAAAAAAACCAAAAAGAAAGATACCCATTGCAAGGATTGCTCTAAGCATTAATTCATAGTCCCACATTAAGGGTGGATTCTGACTTTTGTTATAAAAAGAAGCATTGAAGAATGTGATAAATAAGTGCCTAACATGGCCCATGATGTGAGCTAAAGCTTTTGGGCTTCTGGGATCAAGGGCTATATTAGATGCAGTGGGAGCATGGTACATAACCAAGCGCAAAAAAATGTTGATATAGGACTGCTTCAGCCTGAAATATCCTCGTATCATCCGGAATTTCGATAGTACATTTTCGGATGGTGCATCGTACTGTTTTTCTAATGAGATGAAATTAGACCTGTCAAAAATTGACCTGATCCGAAAATTCGATCCGAATTCGGTAGAAAATTTTGGGTTTTGAACCCGAAATAAACCAAACCCAAAAAATCCGTAAATTAGCGGGTCAAACACGACCCGAACCCAAACCCGAACCCGCCCACTTGACCCAAATATTATAAAATTTATCTAATTTATATCTTTTAACAATAATGGTTCGTCATTTTTATTGAGCATTTTGAAAAGACATTATATAACTATTGCATCTATTTACAAATTAAACAATAATAACCTTTTTTTCTTCTCCATTCTCTGAAAATAAAACCGTGCATAACTTTTAAATTAAAAAACGTTAGAAATAGATATAAAATTGCATGGAATAACTATCTAATCTTTTTTAAAAGTTAATTTAAAAGAACACAAGCATTAAAGATGCGAAAGTCATACCATACAATAGTTAGTTAAACAAATCTGTCTAATTTTTTTAAAATTAACTAATTTATAATAATTTAAATTTTTGATGTTATAATTGCAAGATAATATCTGGTACTTCTTTTATTTAATTTTATTTGGTTTTCGTTCTGACTAGTCTTGAACTATGATACTAACAGTAGAAAAAAGACTAACCGCATTCGTATTGGGGTTAATCCATTAATAAAGTTTTACCTGATTGGATATTGGTAGGTTAGTTAATAAAAATATTAAATCATTATATAGGTTATCAGCGGTGAAACTGTTATAACTCATTAAAATGCTCTAGACGGACCGCCCAATAAATGGTTGATCCACTATTAACCTTCTTTCAATGTACATGTTGATCTACGCAAAATCAAGTAGGGCTTAATTCTTTACGCACCTATACAAGATGTTGATATATTATAATAAAATGTTTGAACATTTTAATATTCTTTTGAGAAATTACAACTATTATGCATTTTTATTAAATAATGACAATTTTGAGTAATAAATATGCAAAAAATTTTATTTTAAAAAAAGAAAAATAACTCACAGAAAAGGCGCTCTAAACCCGTTGGGTTAATCCGAAACACGTAAAACCGAAATACACCCAACCCATATTTTACCCGAACACGAAATACACCCGACCCGTATTTTACCCCGAACCCGAATACACCCGACCCGTATTTAACTCGCCCGTCCGAACTGACTGGTCTAGATGAAACATTTTTCCTTGTACGAGATGAAATAGTACGACTTTTTATAACTTTGCTTTTACCTCACAACTTTGTCATAAATAATTAATCTTACCAAACACTTTTTCTTAAGACAACCAATGTCAATAACTAACACAAGTAGCTAATACAAATAATTAATAATTAATAGCTAATACAAATATACAACGACTAATAGCTAACAATTGTTTGTCAGAAACGGGCATAGTAAATAGATTTGTTCAGTCAAGCTTTGGTATAAATTTACATTATGTTTGCATTGGTTTATTTTTTATATAAAAAATTCAAGTTTGTATTAGTCCACCTTGATTAAATATTAATATATGGATTTCTTTTAGGTGAAAATTAAAAAAGAGGCATTGATAAATCAGTTAATCAACCTTTTAAGTGGATATGTCTAGTTTAATACAAGGAATTATGAATTTAAATAATCCCTACTTTCGTTAATCTATTGCAATTGATCCCTATTTACAAAATACACGAGAGTGGCCTCTACTTTGAACCTATTCAATTCCAATACACCAACACCGAGTTTATGTCACTCTGACTCGGTGGTGGGATGACGTGGCAACAAACCTTATTTGATGTGGTAAAGGGTGTGTTCACAAGTTTGACCCACGGAAAATTTAATGGGCCACATCACCTTACATACAGACTCTCTCTCAACCGCCATAATTCACATCTTCAAACCCTTCACATCTTCAAAACCTTCACATCTTTGTTCTCTTCCCCTCCATTGTTATGCGTGCTTGCTTCCTTTTCTACGTAACCTACCCTGTCTTGTAAACCTCCTAGTCTTATAACTATAATTAACACCAATCCCTACTAATTGAACTCATAGAAAGAGTGGAGAACGGAGTGGTCTTATTGGGTCCACAAGTTCATGAAGCACAGTAATGTTTGATGCATCGAATAAGCAACATCTGTTTTTTAAATGCTACCATGAATTACTAGCTATACATCATATCTGTAAGTCGCCTCCGAACATAAAGAAGATGGTTGGCCAATATGGAAGGAAATTGAAATTAATTTTGATTCGTTTAGATTAAGGTTTTGGAGTAGGATTTGCAAGCGTTATAATATCTCCAATTTTGAAGTTGTATCTGAACAACCAAAATAGGACTGTGGATTCTCTAAATGGAACGAAGAGGAGGAAATTAACTTATTTGAGAAGAACAAGATTCTCGAGGAGAGGATTTATGAGTTAGTTACTGAACTTGAGAAAAGAGGAAGCTTAAAGGACAAGAATGAAATGTTGAAGGCAAATATCTCCAAAAGAGAAGTTGAAAAGGGCAAAAACGGAGAATGAAGATGAGGAGTTCCACTGAAATTGAATACTATGAGGAATTCAGTTGTCGAAAAGTTTGTGCTTTGTTTTGTAGTTGTGTTGGTAGGGTTTTTTTTTTCCAAATAGGGATATTCAAGATGATTGGCTGAAGATGGTGGCACTGATGTACTGATTTGTTGTCGGCTGTTGGTGCATAGCGACCTATGTGCCTTTGTCCTCATTCAATGCAAAAGTAAAGTTTGGCTTCATTGATTTGGTGTTGCTGGCATAATGACATGGTATACAACTGAAATTGTATGAATATAGGAGTAAGCAAATTTTAACAAAGTTTTTTGAAACATGTAACATGGGAACAAACAAAAGAGAGCTACTATTGCTGAATCATAATGACATTGTTGTTTAATCACAAAGTGGAATACATAGTGTTCATATTTAAACTAACCAACATAATCTCATATAATACTCCAAAAGAACTACTCATCCTTGTGGTTCTTGCTCAAACAAAAGAAGAGCTATGGAATCCCCAAAAAATAAGTTAAACTAGCTAAATGCTTTCATATCACTAATCAAAACATACCAACTTGATATGACCATGTAAAAGAAAGGACAACCAGCTCTTGTGGTTCTGTGATGTAGGGAATATTCAATTAGAAGTCATCGCAAAAGGCTATGAGTTACTGATTACTATTGATGTTTGAGGAAACATTGATGGTTGCCCTCCATCTACCATTCACTGTGGTCCACTCTTAGCAACATCAGCCTCATGTGAAAAGCAATAATGGGTAATTAAAACATACTCACAAAAGGCGTAAAAAAAGTAACACTTAAAGTTGAAAGATACCCTATGGCTTTTCTAATTCCTGCACTTGTACCTCCCCCACATTTGCTTTTAGCTCCTCACACCCCATAAGTGGCTTAAAGGATTTGATGCGACTACTTATATCACCAAAGGTCAACCTTCCTTTTCAGGAAGCCTACTCTTAAGAACTTCATAGTTAAGCGCGCTTGCTGGGGAGCAATCTTACGATGGGTGACCTCATGGGAAGTTTTTCAGGTAGCGTGTGAGCAAGAACAAAGTACACTGGAAAAGTTTATGGTGGTTTGTGGGGTCAGACAACGATCCCTAAAGCCGTTCCTGGTAACTACCCGCGACCCGGGAGCGTTGGAGCATTACAAATGGTATTAGAGCCGACCCACAACCGGGAGCTACGCCAATGGACAGGAGAGCCCTGGACAATCACCTAACGAGACAAAGATATTGGGATGGACCGCCAATCAAGAGGATTTATAAGTTGGTCGACTTGTAAGGCACAATGAGGACGTTGTGCGCTTCAAGTAGGAGTGATTGTAAAGCCCTGTAAGTGGCTTAAAGGATTTGATACGACTACTTATATCACCAAAGGTGCACCTTCCTTTTCAAGAAGCCCACTCTTAAGAATTTCACAATTAAGCGTGCTTGCTGGGAAGTAATCTACGATAGGTGATCTTCTAGGAAGTTTCCTAGGTAGCCTGTGAGCGAGGATGAAGCACACTGAAAAAGCTTGTGGTGGTTTGTGGGGGCAGTCGACGATCCCTAAAGCCATTCCTGATAATTGTCCGCGACCCAGGAGGGGTTGGGGCATTACGCCTCTCCTTATTCCTCTGCTTGCTCCTCTAACTCTGGTAGAGCCTCCTCTCATGGCAACTCTTGTAACTTGTTGCATTTCTTCATTGGAAGCCTCTATTTAATGCTTTTTATGCTTATCTCTTTGCCTTTTTTGAGGAGGCTACTATAGATCTGGGTTATATCTCAGGTGGTTCTTGTGCGAACATGTTCTTTATTGTGTCCAAGTCCGTGGCAATTTTTGCATTCCATTTGTCTTCAATGCCTGCTCAATTTTCTTGGCCTCTTAAGATCTTCACGTGGTATCTTTACGATGTTCCTCTGAGGCTTCCCTAGTTTAATCTTGACCACTAGAGGGCCAATTGATAGAACCTTTTTAGTCCAGTGTCTTTCACCAACATAAGAGGTAATATCCGCTTGATATGCTTGCAAATATTTCTCCTTCTTAAAGTATGAATGCTTATATATCTCAGCTTCCTGTGTCAGCCAAACAGCACAAGCTATGGCATGACAACATGGTATCCCTATCAAAAGTCATTTCCTATAAGTGTAGGTGGCAATGATCATATCCACCATGAGACTATCAAGTTTGTGGCTTACTCGAAAAACCTTATTACATGAAGGAATAGGATCGTAATTCTTGACTTCTTGCTTTTCTTTCTTCAATTTCACTCTAATTCTTGGGTATATTTCATCCTCAGTAGTCTCCATTATCACCTTTTTAACAAACATCCTCTCCATCAATAAAATTATGATGCTTTGCAACATATCTATGCAATGCTTAGCTCTGATATATACAATATACGCATTGAATGTCTCGACCATGTTGTTGTTAACAAAATCAACTTCACATATGAAATCACTAACACAAATGCCCTCCAAAATAGCCTGGCATTCTCTTTTAAAAATCCTCATATTCCTATTTGGGATGCAAGCTTTAGGGCAAGTAAAACATCTTTAAAATCATATTGGTTATAAGCCTTTCTTGTATTCTAGAATAAGATATTCAATTCTTTACCTTTATTTTGTTTCTTCTAGTTGCGATAATGCCTTGCACAATGAGTATGCTCATAATTTGGGAGCACTATGGAGACAACATGAAGAATTGACTATAACAGAAGATATTCAAGTCAATAACAACTTCAAACAGGTAAAGAAGTTCAAGTCAATACCAACTTTAAACAAGCAAAGCAAATGACCAAAGTTAGGTATGTTTTTTTTACTTTATGTTCATATGAAATTATTGTCCACCCAAATTCATGTGTACCCTCTAAACAAGCTTGTAATTATGAAGAAACCATTCCTAACCATGTTGTTCTCTCCTTCAGCAATTGTCCAAGGTATTGGGAACATCTGATTGTTCTAATCTATCTCAATATCTATTAGTAGGCATCCACCTGAAAAGTCTTCAAAAAGGCAGCATTTATGCAAATCACATGCCTACAACAAGATAGTAAACACTAATTGAGACCCTCAAAGCATACAAAGAATCTCTGAAATATATGAATCTCCTTAGTAATTGTGGGGTCTATTGCAAGTATGAAAGTGCTCCCATTGTTTGTTAATTTTAATGTCTTAATATACCTTCCAATTTTACAGTAATGTTGTTTCATAGATCCATGCAATAGTTTGTGTGCTCTCCCCCTAACATCATATGCAAACCACCTAGTGATCATAACTCCAAAGTCTTTCTTTAATTTTGCCTCTGACTCCTTGGATGGCCAATAGGACCTATTTTTGAACCTTAGAAGATAGTACCTTGCAACCCATAGAGCTTCTAGTTCCCTATTTCTCAACATATTCCTTGTGCAGTTGTAGTGGTTGTTAACTATTCTGACAACATAAGTTGTCCTATGCTGATCCTATGAAGCATACGCTTTGGGTTACAAGATTCCTTACAAACAACACCAATTCTTTTCTTGGAAGAATTTGACCACTACAATTCTTAGAGCATATCCTTGAAAAACATCGAACATAGGAATTACAACTTCGAATTTTCTTGTTGTTCCAAAAGTCATACCAACCTGCAACTTAAATGTTTTGAAATTAGTGTTTCTATTTCCTATAATTCTCCATGGGTTTGTCACTTTTCCTCGACAACCTCGACATATCATCATCAGTCACACCCTTTGTGTCCATTTTATCTTGAGGATCTTCATATTCACTATGACATTCCCAAACATTTGGACTTTGTTATTGGCTCCAATTCTTACTTGCTCATGTTCCATTGCCCTATGCGTTTTGAAATTTTCAACAACTACCATGGTTATTTGCCACTCTTCATCATTTGTCTCTATATCCTTTATATCAATGTCTGTTTCATCTCATCATCACTTCCCTCTATGTAGTGTCATCAAAAATATTTTTCCCTTTATGTTTGCTGAAAGATGCTTTCTTTGATTCAAGTTTGTATCGGTCAACTTCCTTATGTTCATACACACTATCATCCCCTAATAATTGGCTATCTTCAGCCCCCCCCCCCTCCCTGATAAATTCATGCCATGGAATAGGTCATTCAAGTCAAGGTTCCTCCTAGTCATACCCAACTTTGGGGCTCTTGTCTTTGTCTTTATATTTCTTAGGATTTGGTCTGTCTTCACCTCCTATTTGAGGTGCTTTCAAGTTTTTGTGGATGGGACATCCTCTATCTCAGTAGGTTACAAGGTTTCATCAGTTGGCATTGGTGTTTTTTAGGCCCCTAGCATTGGTGTTGTTTGGGCCTCTCACATTAGTGTTTTTATGGCTACTAGGCACAAGCATATCTCGGGAAGGGAGAGCAAGAGATATAAATTAAGCTTCATTCACTTCATGAATTATATATACAATAAAGGTCTTGTGTGCTTTTATACAAGCAGCCATGTCTATTGATTCCAAATCAATTCCACCTCCCTCAAACTAGATTTTAAGTCCAACTCAGGTATTACATGGTACAAATCTGCAACAATATCAAACCTAAGCTCTTCAATATGTAGTCTTTCAACTCAAACTTGGACAATTTGTGAACATCAAAATTACAAATGTCCATAACATCACCTCCTTCATATTAAACTCAAGCTTAATTGCAAATTTTCCCCTGAAGTTGATTTCTAGGAAAACTTCATCTTCAGTTGTTTATGCAATACACTCATACTATTCACACAAGTAGCAAATATATCAGGCATTAGGTCTAATGTAAAATAGAATTCCAAGAAACAACCAAATTACCTAACCCTATTAGCCCTGCAACATAAAATCCAACCCACCCACAATTAAGCCTTAAATTTCAAAAAAAATTAACATAAATAATTTCACTTTAGTATTTTCAAGGAACTTATTTTGAGAAAAGGACTTGCCTTCTTCACGATAGACAAAGCAAGTTCAAACTCTTCCACTTTCACTTGCCAATATTCCTTATCCTTATTAACTGTAGCTACTAAACTCTTGCCTTCAAATTTTGCCTCTAATAATCTCCAACACCAGACCAATGTAGGGTTCGCTCTGATCATCTTTTGTGAGAGAAACCGGAATGAAATGCTCTAGAATAGGGTTAATAAGGGAGAGTGGGATAGTGAGCTTTCTAAAAACATAAACTTTCTTTTAAGGGTTTTAATTTGAAGGTTAGAGGAGGTAAAGGGGTCGAGAGATTAAGCAAGCAAGGGAGAGAGAGAGAGAGAGAGAGAGGTGGTGATGTGGCGAATTTAAATTTACCTTGAGTCAAACTTGTCACCACACCCCTTGCCACGTCAAGCAAGTCCATAGCAACATCATTCCACCACTGAATTAAAGTGACCTGAATTCAGTTATGGTATCCCAAAATTAAACAGGTTTAAAGTAGATCATGCTTTCATGTATTTAGGAAGTAGGGATTACTTGAACAGATTTTCCAAAGTAGGAACTAGGGATTATTTAAATCTAAAACTCCTTAATACAAACTAGAATAAGCCATTTTGGGGGGATTATGTTGAATGTGATCTTTATCAATATAAGAACAAGAGCCTGATTCTTGCAATTCCCATAAGTGGCGGGTTGCCAGATGATCAACAAATCTGGGACCTCAACAAAGATGGAACAGTCTAGGTTAGAAGACATTAGAACTACTTATGTGCTGGGATCATCCTTTATTTAGGTGTAATAAAGTCAAATCCTTCTGACAGATGATCCACTTAAAGGGAGTAAGAATCAGAGCACAGGAGATGAATCATTTTTGAAAGTTGCTCACTAGCACCTCAAAGGGAGAGGTAAGGGACAGGGATCTTCGAAGGTGCACCTTTACTGGCTAGAGCATATGACAAGCAAAGAAATGAAGCTAGTTTCATATCCAAAAATGTCCTAGGTAATGTGGTGCACGAGAAGGTAATGCATAATAACATGAAGAGTCAACAGGATTAAAGCTTATTGGGACCCTGGTGTGGTAGAAGGCAAGGTGGCTGTATATAGAGCTTAATTAGCAACAAGGATAGGGTTTGGCAACATTGCACTGGAGACTGACAGTTTGGGATAGATGGCAAGACAAAGGAACTGGAAAACCCTTTTGAGCAACTATGGTATGATCTTAGAGGATGTCTTCCTTTTATGTGGTCAAATTCAACATTTTACAGTGCATCATCTTGCTAGAGTGGTCCTGAGAGGAAAGGAATAAATTTAGGTAGGGATGCGCCCTATGGGAATTTTATAGTATATACTGATGAATAAATTAGCTTCTTATCATAAAATCTCTCTGCCAAATTAAAAGAAAAAAGATATTACCCTCTCAGGCCCATAATATGTATTCCCCTTTCTTTTTTTGAATGTACCAAAATAAAGTCTGCAATAGCAACAACAACACCCTGCTTTTGCAGCGTCTAGATAGACCAATATATATATATAGTCTTATCCCTACAAACACTCGTGCGTTCAAAGAGATTGATTTCAAGAAAGCCACAAAAACAAGCAATAAATATAAAATGCCGAACATCATTTATATGATATGATATGATATGATATGATATGATATATATATATATGTGTGTGTACATATATATAAATATATATATGTGTGTGTGTGTGTGTGTGTCTATATATATATATATATATATAACAACCATATTCAAAATTAAGTGCAACACAATAGTATCCAAAAAAGCTTGGAAAGTTACAGGATCACCTTATAACGTAGTCCACAAGGCAACAATACCAAGATTCACAACATGCATAAAAGTTGGAGTATAAGCAACTATCTAATAAAATCTACCACTTTAATTTTATATCTCCAAAAACTCCTATCCAGAGCCATGTTCTCCTTTAATTAGTCCCAAGCGCCTCATATCCCATCGAATCATCTCATTCCAATTCTTCTTTGGTCTACCTCTATTCCTCTTACATTCCAGAAGGTTAACATTCTCGCCACTCTAAACAAGTGCATTTATATCCCTTCTCCTAGTATGACTAAATAATCTAATTCTTGCTTCCCTCATCTTACCTAGGTGCCACACCTACTTTCTTCCGAATAACCTCATTCCTAATCTTAGCAAATCTTGTTTGAGCACACATCCACCTGATCATCCACATCTTAGCTACCATCAATTTTTGAATCTAGGTCTTCTTAATCAGTCAACACTCCAAGTCGTACAATGATGTAGGTCTAAGCAGCACACTGTAAACTTTTCCCTTTAGCTTTCTAGGGATCTTCTTCCACACAACACCCTAGATACATTCCTCCATTTTTGCCATCCCGCCCTTATTAGATGACCAATGTCGTCATTTATCTTTGTATGGCCTTGTATGATTGAACCAAGTATTAAAACTTCTGAACTTGCGGTATCACCATATCACTAATTGTGACTTACTCTATTGTCTCTTCTACCCTGTCAGTAAATTTACATTCTAAATACTCAGTTTTTGACCTACTTAGCCTAAAATCCTTAGACTCCAAAGTACCTCCTATTACCTCCATTTCTGGTCTCATCAATTGAAACATACATTATGGCACCTCATCCTGAACGCATTTTGTGAGCTCATTCACAACAATCATAAAAAGGAAAGGGCTTACAACTGATCCTTGATACAACCCAATATCAATGTGGATGTTCTCTATGTCTCCTCCTAGTGGTCTCACCCTTGTCTTCACTCTCTCATAAATGTCTTTAATAACCCAAATATACTCAAATCTTCTATTTTTCTTCTCTAGGCAGCTCCAAAACACTTTTCTAAGCACTCTATCATAAGCCATCTCAAGATCAATGAATATTATAAGCAAATCTTTTTCCCATCCCTGTAAAATTCCATAAGCCTTCACATAAGATGCGTTACTTCTGTTTTTGATCTTCGTACCATAAGACCGAATTAATTCTCATAAGTCAAAGATATACCTCCTAAGCCTCTTCTCAATCACCCTTTTCCTCAGGTTCATGGTATGGCTTAATAACTTAACGACGCTATAGTTGTTGCAATTTTGAATATCACCTTTATTTTTATAAAATGGAATAATATTACTAATTCTCCACTCCTCTAGTGTTTTTGTGGTGCTAAACACAACATTTAATAACTTGGTTAACCAGTTCAGGTCTTCTTCACCCAAACGTTTCTGTATTTTCACATGTATATGATCTTGCTGACTACTTTTCTTGCCTTCATTTTTCTAAACGCTTTAGCAATCTTGTCTTTGGTGATGCTATCACAAACCCTAGGGTTTTGGTGCCTCTTAGAATGTCCTAGTTCACAATGACTAGAGTACCAATTTTCTAAGCTACTAAAAAGCTTGTAGAAATAACTTTGTCATCTTTCATTAGTTTAGCTTCATCCACTAAAACCTTACCGTCTTTATCCTTGATACATCTTGTATCTCCAAGGTTCCTTTTTTGCTTTTCCCTTGATCTTGCAAGCTAGAATACATCTTTCTCTCAATCTTTAGTCTGTGGTTTTCGGTATAACTTTTCAAATGCTTTCTTCTTTGCTAGTGTGACTGCTTTCTTTGCTTCGTTTTTGGCCCACTTGTACTTAGCTTCATTAGCGTCTTTTCCTCATCAGAAGTGTATCACCTATAGCAGTAAATGCCTCCCGTTACTTCTTGACCTTCTCCTTGACTTCGTCAGTCCACTACCAAGCTCCCTTAATTTTACCACCAATCCCTCTTGATACTCCTAAGACTTCTTCAGTTGAATTTTGAATGCTTTGTGCCATTGTCTCCCATATTGTATTTGCATCCCCATGATCATCTAGTTTGCTCTTCTTGAAAAGCTTGGCAACATTATCTCCAGTTATATTCCACCATTTAATTGTAGGGTAACCAACATTACTCCTCTTCCTCTCCCATATCTTAAGTTCTACATTCATAACTAATAATTTGTGTTAAGTCACCAAAGTTTAACTAGATATCACCTTACTATCTTCACATATGTTTCTATCCATCAGCCTGAGTCAAAAGTATTCATATCCATGTATTTGTAAAACCACTCTTAAACATCACCAAATGTTTTTCCTTCTTTTGAAATAAGAGTTTGCCACCATTAACTCATACTCCATAGCAAAATCTAAAATTACAATCCCTCTCTCGTTTCTCTCTCCATACCCAAAACTACCATGGGACATATTGTACCCTTCTTCTCTCACTCCTATTTGACCATTAAAATCTCCTTCTATGAAGATCCTCTCAGTTTGTTGAATAGATTGAATCACTACATCCAATTCCTACCAAAACTACCTCTTAATTTCTTCTTCCAAGCCTACTTGAGGAGTTAGACACTAACCATGTGACACACCTATGACCCCAACACTAACTTGATTGTCATAATACGGTCATTCTTGTGATTTACCTTAATAACTTGATAAATTCACTCTTTAACAATCACAATGCCAACACCATTTCTAATTCTATTGTAACCTGAATACCAAAGCTTATGCCCATCAAGTTCTAGTGCCTGAGCCCCCTACCCGCTTTGTTTCGTGAACAAAAGTGATGCTAGTCCTATACAAAACCTTAGCTAATTCTATTATCTTACCATTGAGAGTTTCAATATTCCGAGTCCCGAAGCACAATTTGACAATCCTTTTCGCATCCTACCCCTTCTTTCCTCAGAGAATATAATATCAAACCTACATTGTTCGTACGAGAAGCCAATAAGCCAAGCTAAACAAAAGAAAAAAAACAAGTAGACAAAAAAAGAGCAAACGTAACAATTACAGTACTAAACTAATACTATAATATTTAAGTGCAAAAAAAGCGAAAATGGAAAAAAAAATGAGTAGAAGTTAAACTAGATAAGGGTGAAGCACTAAAAACACTTAAAGACAGACAACTTAAGAGCAATGTTAAAGAAATAAGGATAAACACGCCGTAATGATACAATTAGATGATAATAGTGACACAGCCACTTAGAAAATGTTAAAGTTTAAATGAAGCTAAAAACCTGCAACAGAAAGGGGTTGCCAACTGCCAAGTGATCAAAATCTAAGGGTAGAGCACACGCTAAAATGAGAGCCCAAGGAAATCACGGAAAAGAAAACAGGAACAAATAGATTAAAAAAATATATTACTATGGAGAGGAGCAACGATTGTGTAGACCCACTAATGACTGTAACCACTGAATCAGAATGGACCTGGTTTAAGGGTACGATCAGGACTGAAAAAGCCACGGGACTGACCAATGGCCACAAACAGATGATGACCGTTCCGTCCCTAACACAACTTTTGCATCCTTAGATTATAGGGTGGAGAGAGAGGGATTCTTTACAAAAATAAAATATCTTTTTAGTATTATTAGCACCAAAAATTCTCTATTTTTCTAAAAACAATAGAAAACACAATATTATCTTGTTCTTTGAAAGCCTTACATCACATAAACCTTTCTAAAAACAATAAAAAACACTATTATATTGTTCTTTAAAAGCCTTACATCACATAAACCGGACGAAAATTTTGAGTCAGTTTAGGCTCTACAAAATCGTACAACAATCAAGTTACCATGCCAAAATTTGGGCACTTCATGTACTTGGATTCGCCAATTATAAAGATGCACTGGGCTCTTCGTATAAGAAAAGAAAAAAAAATAACAATTTAATATATATACAAACTACAGATCCATACCAAAAGGCAAACATTGTGTTTGTGGCCATATGTCCAGTACTTCAGTTCGGTAAAACATCTGGACTTAACAGTTAATAATGGGGTTCTAATCCAACATGATATACCACTTCTGCCCAGAGCGAGAGCGAGAGAGAGAGAGAGATAGAGCGCCCAAAATCCAGGGTGCAAGTCATATTGAAATGCAGATAATGTAGGCACCACCACCAAACTCTGGCTCTCAGAGAAGACAAAATCCCTTAAGAAATCAATACCTACACTTCCTACAGAAGCCCAGCTGAAGCTAATTGCGATGATTCTACACAGGACAATGCCCCCCAGAAGGTTTGACGTATAGTAGTTACAGAACACCATGGAACAACAGCACATCTATGATCTACAGCATTTCACACCCAGAAATCAAAATAAACTGCATGCACCTAAAGTTTACACAGCTCTGTTACCAAGGCAATCAATATGAATACATAACCCTCAGAATCAACAGCTGGGAATAAGCTGTCAAGACAATGTGGTCAACAGCTAACTTTGCCTAGAAACCCTACTGGGACAATGATTTTGACCATCATAATTTGTTGAGGATGCACCTTTCATACAAAGCAATGAGGTCTTTCTTCTTGATGGGGGCCTTTAGTTTAAGCACCTCATCACCAAAATCATGTTTTGTGAGCTCCTGCTTGAGTTTAAGAACGGTGAACTTTGTATAGTCCCCTGTTTCCACTTGCTGACTTTGGCTATCATCGTCACCTGTAAATGCTGAGTCACCATCGCCTGCTGAAGCAGATTCTTGTAGTGGGCCGGCAGTACTCTTTCTTCTTTTCCTTGCTGGGGCAGCTCTTCCATTCACATCTAAATCCTCAACTGAATCTACAGCCATATCATGCTCATCCACCCTGGAACGCTTTCCATGAGAGGCAGCTGTCTTGAGCTTGGCATCAAGAGCTGATTCATTCAATCGAACAGATGTTAGTTCCTGCTGAACCATGTCAAGTTTACCCTGGGTAGCCTGCAACTGATGAGAGAGAGCCTCTGCCCTCCTATTTGCTTCTGCCCGAGCAGCTCTTTCTGTCTCAAGGAGACTTTCAAGTACTTGGACAGTGCTAGCCCTCTGCTCATTGTTAGATTTCATTAGTGATTCGATTTCCTTCTCTCTTTCCTCAACTTGAACCTCCAACTGTCTCATTTTAGCATTGGCATCCATTTCTGATTTACGAAGTGTTTCTAATTCGCAAAGTAAGTCGCTTTTCTCCCTCACCAGGTTGTCAATCTGCCTCTCAGCTCGCTCAATTTGCGCCAACCTTTCCATTGCAGTCTGCTGAATCTCAGTTTTGTCCTTCTGAGCAGCAGCTGCGTCTGCCCGTGCTTTGTCAGCAACTTCAGTGGCTCTTTTGGCTTCTTTTTCAGCAGCTTTACATCTGTCTTGTACCTCATCAAACCTTGCAAACTCAGATCGATACTTCTGCTCCAGATGTATTTTCTCCTGCTCAAGTATCTTGGCTTCCCTCTCATATGATTGTGCAGTAGCATTTGCAGCTTCCAACTTCTCAATTAAATCCTTCACCTCAGATTTTAAGCCAGACATTTCCAAATTGTAGCTTTCTACCTTGGATTGAGCAGCCTGAGGGGGTAAAGAGAAGTGGTAAATCACATGTATAGACACAATCACAGCATTTACAAATTTTTGGTGCACTTGTGAGAAGATTTTGATCAAACATTATTATCTCGAACATTCATCATCCCTTTTCTTCATCATTTTTTAAGTGAATTCCTTTCTATCCTTAATCAAATCTTTCAAACAGCATCACTTGGACTATTCAACACCATCATCTGGCAGCCAAGCCAAAAAAAAAAATTATTTTTTTTTGGAACTGAAAAACAGGACACTAGGGCAATTCACTAATGGAGAACACAACACAATCTACGAGAGAAAGAAAGAAGCTCAATGACCCCCTCGTAGGATTGAAAGAGGTGCAAAATCATTATCTCTGGGTTTATAATGCAATAAAATACAATAATAAATACCTCCAGTTCTAATGTCAGGGTTGCTAAACGCCGCTCTGCTTGCTCAATTTTGGCAGCCTTTTCTCTGACTTCTTCATCCTGAAAATTCCATAAAAATACGTAAATACTTCCATACTTTGACAATAAATGATGCCCACATTTCTTCATAAATGCAACAAGGAAAGAGGAAAGAATTAACACCTTCTTTGTGAGACTTTGAGCAAATTCAGCTCTAAGAGCATCTTCTCGTGATTGCATACTCTTATTTGTGCGCTCTTGCACCACAGCAGCTTTCTCAAGAGCTAATTTTGCCTCTCGGACAGCCACATCATATTTCCGTTTCCATTCCTCTGCTTCCTCCTGTGCAGATTGAACTTGTTCACGAGCTGCAGCCAATCTTGCTTCAGCAGCACTAGCCCTCGACTTCAGAGCAGCTCTTTCAGCACTAGCTTGTTCCTCTTCATCTTTCTGCTTTGATAGAACATGTTCATATTTCCTTTTCCATTCAGCAGATTCCAGCCTGGCCGACTCCAATGTTTTTAACAAGCTAGAACATCTCTCCTCCAGAGAACTGCATTTGCTCTGTAGATTAGTTATATGACTCATGTACTCATCAGCAACCTTCTTCTTTTCATTTATAGAATCCTCATAGCGCTTAAGATAATCAGCTTTGATTTTCTCATTTGCTTCTAATTGCTTGTTGAGCAGATTCATCCTATCTTCAATTGAGCGACACTTCAAACTCAATGAACTCCTCTCAGATGTTACCTGATCTATTTGCTTTCTCACAAGGTCTGCAATGGGACCTTCCAAACTGGAACACTTCAGAGTTAAGAGAGAACAGTTGACAATGAGGCAAAGAAGCAAAAGAAAACCAATACCGACCATTGCTGTAGGAAAATTGCCAGTTTATTCCACTTCCCAGGACCATATGTCGACTTTTCATAATCAGAACGAAGTTCATCAAGGAGCTGCATATCAAAGTTCACCAGTAACAAAGCATTCTCAAGGGAAAGAAAAGGCAAATTACTAACAATTGAGAACAAATCAAGCGAACCAGAACAATTTTTCTGAGATTCAAGCTTGTATGATATTTAATCCCAAGAAATTAGAATGAATCCCAACATGAGAAGCCACTGCAGAAAGCCATCATGATTGCTTCAATCTTCTGTAAGTCTCTTTCATTTACTAGGATCACGAATAGAGTTGCAACTCAGGAGCTGGTTAGTTGAAGCAATAGAAACATGCCATAAACTGCCTGTCCAAGTCAACACCCCCCCCCCAAAAAAAAGAAGGAGAAACAAAGAGGGAAGAAGAAAAGGCATAGTGATCACCCCATATCACTCAATTTCATCTTTAGGAAATTGCAGATTCAACACCCAGCGATTTACTTGCCAATCACACTAAAATGGCCACCCTACTATTCTCGACATTCAATAGAATTTCTTAAGAGCAAATAACAACAGTTAAACATTGAGATAAGACTTCAGCTTAAAAGATCAAACCGGACCAGATCAACCAAAAACCATACTGATGCAGGACAAGAGTAAGGGAAGTAAATCCAAATATTGTATTTTAGGAAATATTCTGAATTATATTTAGTTTTATATTTTGGTTACGTTCATAGTTATTTTATAGTGCATCTTAGATAGCATACCTCAGACTTTTAAGAGATACTGTTCCTTGCTAAAAAAGATAATGAAAAGACATTCTACTACTAAAAGATATTCATAAGATCTTTTCCGCTGCCCCTTGTGTTTTCCTATTGCTTTTTTTGTCCCTTTCACACCCCCCCCCCAAAAAAAACCACCATTCAAACCCAGAAACCCTAAACCTGCGCCTACCACGACTCTGGTTCGCCACCCAGAAGCCGTCGGCCACCACCACTGCTGCCACCCTTCCGCCCGTCGTCCCCAGTCGACCACCACCCACGCATTGCTGGCGGCGCACCATCAACGGAAGCCTAAAAGCCCCAATTTGCAACTTGGGGTTTGCGAATTGCTCCAATTTTTCAAACCCTAGCCCTTGATTCACCCTCAATCCATCCAAGATTCACAAAATTGACTCAACCCCTTCCATTTCCTCTTCAATTCGTCCCAAACCCATTGAACAATTGGGTTGATTCGCATCCGAATTCGTTCAATTGTTCATCCATTGCGAAACCCCAATCGCAAATGATTGCTTGCAATTAAAGGCTCCTGTGCCTTCGGCCATCCAAAGGGGCCCAATAACCTCTTGACCATCGTTCTCCCCCACCGAAAAGAGTAAGGGAAGTAGATCCAAATATTTTATATCAGGAAATATGCTGAATTATATGAAGTTTTATATTTTGATTATGTTCATAGTTATTTCATAGTACGTCTCAGACAGCACAACCTTAGACTACCCTAAATCGAAATATTTGATTTTCTTTTAGGAAGATTGATATTTTATTATATCTTTTAGTTTCCTTATTCATGGAGGACTTTTTCTATTTAAGCCGCTTATGTAATCGAAATTAGCATATTTGAATGAATTGAAATATTGAGTATTTGAGAATTTTTGTGTGAATTTTCCCGGCGTAGGAATTGCTCTTAGGGCATCCTAGATCACATACCCTCAAGTCCTACCGCAAAAGGGGAGTGCTAGTGGCCTATCTATGCAGCCTGACCTCTAATTAGAGAGCCTATCACAATTGAGCCCCAGCTTTGAAGGCACCAAATGCCTACTGTCTACCACGTCACAATAAAAAGCAGCAGCCAAGAGTTTAAAGAGGCATATTGCATTAATGACAATATAATTCAATGTTGAAAAACTCTGTTCAATAAATACTCCTTCACCTTCCCAGTAAGTTGACGGTTCTTGCTTAAAAAGACTCCATCATTCAACAAGCAAATATCAAGCCTCGTGTGCCCCAATACACAAAAGACATATTTCAACCAACCTTTTTTGACAAGGCAACAGCAAATATTGCAATTGCTAAGTTTTGAACACGATATGCATGGGGCACAACATACAGCCTTACATCACCCGGCCAGCTAGATCAGTGCTCTAACATTTAACCAAATTTGCACCTTGCAATCATCGTAATTTACAAACGCTTGCAGGCTCTTGAAAAATAAAAACCATAAAATCAGGATGAAGATAATGCAAAATACAATCCAACACTGAATAGCACCAAACAAAGCAGATGGTAAATGGCGACTTCGGCTTCCAGTCCAAAGTAATTGAAACTAAGAAAACAGGTCTTCTATAATTCTTAAATACTCTTCTATTTTATTTTATTTTATTTTATTTTTTATTTACTTATTTAATTAGTTATTTATTTATTGTCCAACTCCCTGAAACAACTTACGTCAAGTAGCCTAAAAGCAATGGTAGCACAAAACAGCTAGAGTTGCTAGGAAGCGATCCATCATCCAGGTCACTTTTAGCAACCCACTTTCTACTAGTGCCACTACCCACTACAATAGTAGTAGCACTTCTTGGCTCTACTGAACTAAAATTTGTTCCCTCCAAACAAAAAAGAAAAAGAAAAAGAAACATGTCCCTGACAATACACTGTTGCATGGAATATCAGTTGCTTGGAAGGCCCGCAATTCAAAAGTCCTACAATTGTTGATAGTCCAAAATGGCACAGCACAAATGAAAAGCTGCCTTTGTGCGTGTTGCACAAGTAAAAGAAAGACAAATCATTGAAGGGGTGATCTGGTAGGAATTACCCCTTTCCCTTTGGCCCCAAATGTCCCATGCTTTACATTGGTCAACAACCACACAATTAAGGCCGACAAAAAAACTCGTACCCACCTAGAACCCGCAAAACCTACCCCAATGGGTATGGGTATAGGTGGTGAAAATGAAAAAAAAAAATAGATATGGAGTGGGTGTTGCTAAAATGGGTATGGGTATGGGTAAGGGTAGAGGTAGGGGTATGGGTATAGGCTATACCCTACCCACCCCATACCAGTTTTATCAATGCCCGCCCCATATCCAACTCATATAAAACTCGTACCCATTTGTTTAAAGTTCTAATTTGTTGCTTATACTTGGATATTTTACTAGTAGCTTTGAGTTGTATGATATTCAAGACTTCTGTAAGACATTTAGTTAGAAACTGTAATTGTCAATTGCTAATTTATTGATTTGATTGGCAAACTTTTAGTTGTATTCGATGTGATATGATATGTTGTTAGAAGCTTATAGTTAATGTGGCATATTGGTTATTTGGTGTCGAATATGAGTACAAAATATGTTTAATTCTTTTTTGTCTAAATATACCCGAATAAAACCCGCACACCCGCTATACCCAGTGGGTATGAGCATAGGTATAGCTTTACAATACCCGATAGGTATGAGTATGGGTATTATTTTGAAAATGGGTATGGGTGAGGGTACGGTAGAACCCGCCCCATACCCACTCCATTGCCGCCCCTTCACACAATTCACTAACATTGTTCACTACTCCTATCAGGAAAAACTTTTGCCTAGAGGTAATCTTATTGCCCTCTCCCATCCCTTCTCCTACAAGAGTGCCCCGGTGAGATGAGGCTCCAAGTGGGATCTCTTACCATCCCTGATAAAGAAGGCGGGAAAAAAAACGAGAAGTAAAGGAGATCATAAGAGGAAAAGCAAGAATAGAAGCATAATGAAGAAACAAATTGAAGAAAATCAAAACTGATGTAGAAAAGCATGAGGTAGCAGCAGAAAGCCACTGAGACTATCCACCTTGAGGACTTGCTCCAACTTTGCATCAGTAGCATGGCAAGCTGACCGTAGTCTCCTTTCCATGTTCTGAATAGCATTTGCACATTGCATATCTGCCTCCATTAACACATTTCTCTTGTAGTCCTGGACAAACAGTGAAGATAAATTAGGTTCCGATGATTTTGGATCCAACATAGCCTATCATATTACAACAGAAAGCAAAGTGAAGCTAATAAGCATCATAGATATTAAGGAACAAGCATTATTTCAACAGATTTTTAAATGTACACTTTTTTCTTCGGAGATATTGGACAAGACCACAGACAGGCATACTTGCAACTAGGAAAATCAGATTAAGAGCCATCAAATAACTCCCCCCCCCCCCCAACCCTTTTTTCTGGTTAAAAACCCAGGCCTAGCAATGAGATTCATAGCCCGGGGGGGGGGGGGGGGGGGGGATGAGGGACTGCTATTTGAGGTGCCGAGGGTTGTGGATGTTTTGAACCGCCAATCTCCCAGAGAAGTCATTACCACATTTATCAAAGCAGAGCATAGCATGTCAATGGTTTCTCATTGCTCTAATTGTATGCTATACATTATACATCCCTTATCCAAAGATCTTTTTACTCCTGATTGTCCACATGAGGTTCCAGCACCAGAGCACAGAGGTCATCTACTGGCATGTGCAAGGTTTTTTTCATATAGATACATTAAACCAGAAAGGAAAAACCAAAATGAATTAAATACCTCAAAGGCCTTCCTAAGGAAGGTATGGAGTAGCTTCTCATACTTCTGTCTAGCTGAACCAGCCCCCACAGCACTAGCATTATACATGCTCAATGCCTTTTGCACTGCTGCTTCATGAGCTTCTCTTAGCATTGCCTAGAACCCAAAGTATCAGACTATTAAAGTACAAATACCACTACACATATTTAAGGATTGTACAAAGCACAAATACTACCAGACACTAATAAGGGTATTACGTACTTCCTCAGGTGGCTTTGAACGGTCAAAGGAAGACATATACTCTTCAGTAGCTGAATCATATGCCCTTCTGCACTCTGCTTCTTCAACACTCTACAAAACAGAGTTCTTTTGCTTTCACAAAGATTCAGCAAGCATGAATTAAAATGAAGTGAATGCTATTATAGCCAGCAAGTCTGGTCAAGTAATCACATCAGATACAACAGTTCTAAATATTTTGCAAATTGCATGCGGTGAAATGGATGTTATTTAAGAATGGTGCAGAACAAAATGAACAAGTGCACCTTTATTAGTAAGTAAAATATAATTATGTGGGAAACATTTTAGTCAGTCAGAATTTTTCAAAATCACAATCATGCAAATTATTGACTAATGCTCAGCTCTGTGAGTTTCAAAGACAACTATCCTAGAATGAAACCAAATTGTAGAGAAAATTAAATTTTTTTATTTAAAAAAAAACTACAATGTACACGATGTCCACTAATGACTAGGAAAAGGCATATTGTCCCTCACTATTTCTTTGCTTTAAATGAGAACAGTAGAATATTTGTCTTATTCCCCAGGTGTTGAGCAGCAGAAAAATATTTTCCAGTGTAGATCCTAGGCTTCTTTTTCTTCTTCTTTTTTTTGTAAACAAAAGATAAGCTTTCCAAATGCAGGGGGGAATAAGTAAGCAACCCTAGCAAGTGGTGGGGTTTGAAACCCCAACCTTCTACTTGGAAGGTGAGCACTACACCACTTGTGCAAAATGTGTTTCCGTCCGGCTTGAGCAGGCTTAGCGAGCTCCAAATTTAGGCAATTCTATACCTACATTCGCAGAGAAGTGGAATCCAAGTGACCTATATTTTTATTTTTTTGGGAGGAAAATGGGTTTTTTTAAAAGAAAAAAAAAAGGTTAAAAGCTGCTATACAAAAAAAGCAAGGGAATAAGATAAAAATAGTAGGTACCAGCAACATGAATGATAATTATTACTGAGCACACAAGAACTATAAATTAACAATTGACGAAGAAAACCTAAACTAAACTCAACTCGAGGAAAATACCACAAAGAAAGTTGGCAATTAACACTGTAATAAGGTCGCAAAGAAGCGTGCAAGTAAGCCAACCCAAAAAAGTACTACCTGCCTACCACAGCACTTGCTAAGGCACCTATGCTACCGGACACTAATAACCTAAATGCAGAGAATAACTCATCTTTAAGTCATCTACATAATCCTAGATGCCCAGACTTTTACGCAAAGCCATCTCTACAGCTGAAAAAATTTTGTATGACACGATTACCCAAATTTGTTCAGCCTAAAAAAAAGGCATGTCACAATTCTTCGTCTGAATTTTAAATTCAGACAAAAAGAATCTAAACAGGTGTTGGATCCGTTTTAATAGATTCATATAAAAATTGTCCAAATTAGTGAGTTGTTCCTTAAGTCAAACTCAATATTTGCAATGAGTTAGACAGACCAGGCCCAAAGCTTTGCTTCCTGCTGTTCATATATAGTCAAAGACTCTGAATTTTCTAGTCACCCTAACCTCAGGATGCAAACATCTGCCACTCCAGCTCTTCTACCACTCTCTCTCTCTCTCTCTCTCTCTCTCTCTCTCTAAATGTGTGTGTATGTGTGTGTGCGCGCGCGCGCGTGTGTGTCTACAAGGCCTCTCTCATAATCTTCTATGCTTTCAGAAACTCTTGGATCTGCCCCCTCATATCTCTATCTTATGCAAATCTCATCTGTTCTCATTCACAGTTCGCATGCAAACCCATCAAAAGAATTATATCAGATGCAGAAAAAGTCAATCTTTAAACTCCATATCCTAACTCAAACAAGCCAAAAAAGGTCGTTTGGATTTTAAATTTTAAGTTGACATTTGATGTGCTTTCTTGAGATTCATCAAAACTCATAGCCAGAGATTAACTGATACGAGATTCCGAGTTATATTGATCTTCCTCACTTTGAAACATTTAGTTTTTCTTGTTATTTTGGTGATTTGGGTTGGGTACAATAGAATTTGTGGTGAATTTTTTAGTATCACAGTTATTTTAAAGATTGAACATTGCTTCAGTTTTGTAAGTACTGAGTTCACATTGCAACCTTGCAGTCGCCAGTCGTAATCAATTTCCACATTTTATAGTAGGATTTATGTATTTTTTAAATTCAAAAATCTGGACATCAGACAACCAGGTACGGATTCAGTCATGAATTATAGTCCGCATGAATAATCCAGAGAGGGTCCAGGTTTAGCGATTTTGTGCGATTGCACAAATTGTCTGGACCTGGATCAATCCAAACCTGAACTTTTGCCCAGCCTAGCCATGTCCTAGATCTCCACAAACTCCTAAATTGCAAGTGATGCAAACCCAAGCTACTAACTTCATCCAAATTCTTCTGAAGTCTTCCACCCCCGAGGCGCATGGAAAAAACAAATTACCTAACAGAAAGACTGCATTCTAGTAATGCTAGGCCTATTTCAAAGGACAGTCAATGATATGGATCAGAAAGGAATCAGAAAAAGTATCCACTTCCATTTTCCTGTTTCCCAAACACCAACTAGCTATGAGGGGAGAAAAGGGTGGGGACTGTTCAGAATTTTTTTCCAGAAAGTTCTCTTTAAATATTCTCCTTCCTTCCTTGACACTCATTTTGCTCAAGCAGATATACAAGACTAGTTCTTCAGTAGCAATTCCTGTCCTTCACAACATATTACTTCAAGCAAACAGCTCTATATCTTCAACAATGAATCTCAGCAGGAATATTTTTTGATAAGGAAAAAAAAAAAATTTCCTGCTGAGATTCATTGTTGAAGATATAGAGCTGTTTGCTTGAAGGAATATGTTGGGAAGAACAGGAATTGCTACAACATCTGCAAAAACATAAGGGGAGAGGTGACGACGCAAAGATTACGCATGTTAAATTATTTTGACCCATGATATTGGGCAAGATCAGAATTGGTATCGCCAATTAGAGCACCATAAACAGAGATGTCAATCAGTTCAATCTTATTGTAAGGATTTTATAACATCAAATTTCTTCATATGTCAAAATAAGTAGTTGTACTTGCCTGCCAAGATGAAGTAATCGTAGGCACTGCTCCGTGATTCAATGCATCTAGAAATGACTGTGTAATACCAGCAAGCATAGGTCCATTCATAATAGTTGCCCCCACTTGCTTAGGCCTAGTTCGCTCAAACACAAACCTTGTCAACGCATCCAACCCAGACCTGAATTCAGGCCTCAACTTGTCCAGCTGCACACCACATGTATACCATGACAATCAGCAAGAGGAAGAGTACACTCCCACCCCCCGCCCCCCCCCCCTCCCCCAAAAAAGAAAAAGAAAGGGAAAACAATGAAGAAGAAAGGAATGCATTGGATCTGCTAACCGGGATTTGGTCTAGACGCTGCAATTGACTCTCATTGTTCAAAGGCCGCACAAGAGTGAAGCATTCTCTGTCTGGAAAAAGAGCTCGAATAGATTCCCGAATCTAATGATCATAGTGTCTACGGATTAGCAGTTGCAAGTGGATACATATAATTAAATAAAAATATCAGAATCGCAACATGATTTTAGCCATATGATAATGCACACAGAGCCAAATTCCCAGAAACAAAGCAAGTTGTGAATTTTCATCCTCGTCACCAGCAGGAAACAAAGTCTCAAATCTGTTTTAGACAGAAAAGTACCTCATTTTTTGCAGCTACATCTTTTCCACGTCCCTGAACTGGTCTTAAAGCAAGTTCCAGATAATCACGCGGTGTGATTTTCCTGTCATCTTCAGTCAGGTCCAAATAAAAGTCCTGGAAACCAATAAATGGACCATAAAATTGCAATTGGCTAAAATCAGAACAGTCTAATCAGACAATGCTAAAGAAGTTACCCTCAAAAGCCACATGAAGATCGGAGAGAACTGTCCAAGCTCAGAAGCTGTTGCCCTTCCACTAGATGCTCTCACTCGAATATGTTTGGTCATTTCAGTCACGAGTGAGAGACGATCAAGTGCAGCCTCATCAATGCCACCCATCTGAATTGAATGAAAGAACATCAGTGGATTGTTATCTGCATGGAAATTACATCAATGGTACGTCCACAACCTACACACACCATGCAACAATGCAATGGTGTCAAGTCATTAAACAAGAGGTACAGTGCAATAGCAAGCCACAAGCAATTCAGATAGAAGAGTTACACCAAAACTTCCTATTAACCTGGTTATAGATGAACATGCTGGACAGTAGCACAGCCAAGGAAAAAATTTGTGTGCTGTATGTTCCCTGCAAGAATACGCCAATTAAAAATCATTCATATTGATTGAAACCAGTAGAAGGAACTCAAAGAATGCACCAGAGTTCAAAATCAATGCCAATACCCATGAAGATCAACTTTATGCAATGTTCACATTAGGTGAAGTGTAGAAATTAAGTTTATGCAAAATAAGAGTGAAACACAAGTGACAAATTCTAACCGTCTGATCATAAGCATCAATCCCCTCACTATCTAGTAGTATAAGATTATATTCAGTTCCATCTAGAGCAGTCCTCTTCAGAGGCACACTCCACAGCCAAAGCCCTTTCGTGCATGGCCTATGAGTCGCTGCAACTTGAAATCCACTGCTCCTGCCTAGAAGCTACAGAGAACAGATTTAAATTGAAAAAAGGAGGGTTTAGTAAGTTTTTCAAATTTTAACAATCTAATACGAGAAGACATGGGACAAAACAAGTTTGTGTTCCAATCATCAGCATCACAAGAAAGCTAGAAATTCGAATATGCAAGAATAGGCACAACTGAAACAAATGATACAGAATAAGCTTCAAATGCCACTACTTCAAATTAGTACTCATCACATCATGACCCATTACGAAGAGAAGACACAAAAATACATCCAACTTGAGTCAATCATGCCGCCACGTTTCAATGCAGGAATCATAGATCACAAGGGTCTGTTAATAATAAAAGCACACAAATGGACTAAAATCTCCAACTGCACAGATCTTTAACCAACTACAGACACAGAACTTATACCATATTACCATGTATCGAAGTACACTCCAAACACATTAGACAGAGACACAACAGGAATTGCTCATCACGGTTCAGTTCTGCCAAGCTCAATTATCTGATGACACAAAGCAGCCTCTGTCAGTACTTAAAATAGATTATTGCCAAGCAGAAAATGCTCTTCGACTACAGCCCATAGACATGCTAGCAAGAAAAGCATTTTTCCGAGATGATCGATTAAGGGGGGGACCAGGGACCTAAAGCTTCCAACAGACTGACAACATGGGAATTACAGAGACAACTATTAAATGCCATGCTTGTACAATTCTTTAACAGGAAGAAAAGAGCTTTATGCCTCACACCCTTACCTCTTCATATGGAATTTTTCCTTAAGTGACACAACTTCAACTATTTTTGCAACTACTTAATGAAGAACTCCTATACTATGACCACCGCAAACCTCCTGCAGTACTCATAAGAATCTACCAGTCACATTAAATTTTTCAGTTCATAGAAAGTCATGTACCATTGCTTGGATCAAAGAGCCGATCTAGAAAATACGCAACTTCTAGAGCTTTGACAAGTGGACCACATTTTTTGAGGGTCCAGGATGGGCATACAAGGTGCACAGCCCCCCCCCCCCTCCAACTTATGTTCTCTTCATTGATCATTAGTTATTGCTGCAAAGACCATACTCCAAGGAGCTGGACGGTTAGACTCAATCTCCTTGAACCACTACCGCCAATTTCGACCTCAATAGATAATTATTAAACAATCAAAGCTTAAAAAGACGTCTTCTACTGTGGAAGGAAATATATTGCAAATTATATCAAGGTAGGGTTTTCCATAATATAATCATGGAATTTTCTTAGAAATAGAACACAGGGATACTAAGGTAAGGCTTTTCATATATGGATAACACAGCAATAAGTCCAACTTCATCATGACACTGTCAAAGAGCTTTCAAGTGCTCCAGCTACCGCCAATAAGTTATACATATAATGGATCAAATAATGGGTAAAAAAGACACATAAAAGGTTTACTGCCACCATCACGGGAAATAGGCCACAAGATGATGAGACATCATGCAAAATAAGAGGGAGACAGGCATGCCAAATTTCAACTTTTTCCTTTCTTATTACAGAATCTTTTTTTAAAAAAAAAAAAAAAACCAAGAGGTTGGACATAAGGCAAGAATCTTACATAAAGATTCACCACATCCTATGAAGAGGTTATCGAGAAACTCAACTACTAATGAGAACAAAACAAAGGTCATAATCCCCAAAGAAACAAAAGTCCTAATCTATTCATGTTTAGTGAGTGGAAAACATGACTCCAAGCAGTCAAATCTTTCATTTCACTAGATCCAAATAACTAAGAGCATAAAGAGCAAACTCTAATGAGCACTTATTTAAACGCATGCCAAATTTCTCGAAAGTCATGCCAAGAACTATTACCTTGAATACTGAAACCTCTACCCTATCTACGGGTGTAGAGGGCAGCTTATCAAGTTTGCTATTCAGTGTGAACAATTATGGATCTCAAATGTCTACCTTGCTCTGTAAAACTTCTAGATTTAAGAGTTCGTGTACTTCTTCTCTAGAAATCTTGTGTAATTATTGATGTAGGATTCTCTGAGAGCAATTCCTACAAATAGGAACAATTGATGTAGGATGCTCAGAGAGCAATCCCTACTGGAAAAAATCTCACATAGAGAAATATTAACTCACTCAAATTAATCAATATCATTCATAATTTGCCTTCTCCAATTACATAAAGGGGTTTATAATCTAGAGGCTAACTAGTATTAGAAAACCTAAATGATACAATATAAAGATAAAAATATATAATGCTATTATCCTCATATACTAGGAAACTAAATCTTGATAAAATATCACTAAATATGTTTATTTTGGCTATCTCAAAATATGTTTAAAAATAACCTATGAAAACAATAAAAAAATACAAAAGATTTTCAATATCAAAATATTCTAATTTCCTAAACATCTTTGCCCATTCTTTACACTTATCCTGCATCCTTCTCCCCCGATTGGAAAAAAACTCATCCTCCAGTTTTTAAATGAAAAAGAGCAAGAGAAGAATATGAAAAAAAAATGATTTAAAGTCCTTGCACTTTTTCTAAGACTCTAGACTTAGTATCTTCTCTAGCATTAAGCACAATGCCAACAATAGATGCAAAGTGTTTTTCTTTAAAAAGTAATCCGAGATAAATAAAAATTCAGCATGTATGCTAACTGCTTGGTCCATATAAGATTCTTTTTGCTTGTGGTCAGATTTTTGAACATCCAGTGAAACTTCATGAGGGATATTGGAGAAGTTGTTTTCTAATGTCTTCAACTCTTTGTTCACTTGTAATGGTGCTCGGACGTCCACTTTACCAGTTCCCTGAGTAAAAAATTTGACATTGCTACCTCCAACGAACAGTCCCTCATTGTTCACTTCATTTCCATATGATTGGCAGCCACCAACTTCAACTTCTTGATCCATAAAACCAACGAAGTCGTTAAAATCATTTAACATGTTGATATCTAAAAGTTGACCATGCTCTCGTACTCGAACATCTCCTTTCATATACTCATCTTCAAGAGTCTCCTCTTTCTTGTCCTCAATGATTGATCCCTTACCATGTGCATCATAACATATTGAATTCGAATATATCTCATTCAAATAAGAAGTTGGTTGCTTACCAGAAGACCTTAGAGATGAATCCTTACAATCAAGGAGACTTATAATCAAGCTTATACCTAGGAATGTAAGGCTTACCTCCACAAATGAATTCACTACCAAAATAGATCTGACAACCTTGAAGCAAGTAGAAAGCATTCATAGCATCTTCGGGTGAATAAAAATTACCCAAGCATGAACATAACCTATTGTCCAAAATCCATCAATGTGTTCTACATCCCCACAAGGATAGAACGCTATATAGAACATAGTTGTAATAGGGAGTTCTTTACTCCGAATAATCACTAATAGTGCTCAATGATGCTTGCCACACCAACCCATGGCTGTTGTAGGCAACAATCTTCAATCAAACAATGGAGAAACGACCAAACAGCAAGCGCTTACTGGTAGTGCACGCATGACTAGATCTCAGCAGCAGTGACATCAACTGGATTGATAGCAGTAAGCTGGTCTGGAAAATAAACAATTTTGATTTGGGGGGCGTAACTAGTGAAGTCGAAAATTTTCTATTCGGTTTCTTCTCTTTATCTCTCCATCCCCCCCCCCCCCCGACTGAAGTCTTGATGTGGAGGGAAAGCGGGCAGAATGCAAAAAGCAAACAAGAGGAACAATTCCCTTTTTTTCCTGACTGAAATCTTCGTTTGCCCATTCTTTATGCTTATCCTGCATCAGTTATCCTGTAGGACCCCTTTTTTAGCGAATATCAAATAGCTCAGATCTCTTGTTAGTAATTGGTATGCCAAACTTAACCAGCTGGAACCTCATACTTCTCAATTTGATATTAGGCATAACGGCTTCTTTTACATTAATTACATTTTGATCATATTGGGCTTGTTTTAGAGTATTGCTATATGGTTTGTAACCCATGCTTCCTTCCTGCTAACAATCTCATCAGCTTCTACAACAACTATTGAGCACATGCTTTACCTGCTAGCCACTCTTGTGTGGCTGGAGGCTATATCAAGACTATGAGTTAACTTGTCAAAGAGTTCTATCTGCTGGTACAAGTGGTGGATAATATTCAGGTGCTCACTAGTATATTCATTATAGTACAAAAGGTCTCAACCATCCTTCCATTTGGATCTTTGTTTTGGCTTTATAGTTTAGATTCAAAGCGAAGTCCTCTTTGAGGGGGTTGAAACTTGAAACTCCTCTCGCATAAAATTTTTTTTTTAAAAAAAAAAAGAGGCCTAAGGCTTTATAGTTTTGGGAAGAGACCGCAATTGACATAATTGATTCTGTTCATAGCCTCTTTTATAATTGACTTGTAATTGTCCTCATTACAGGATGCATGATCAACATCTACTGCTTTTGAATCCTCTACATCATCTGGATATATGTTCTTACCTTCTCCTTATTTATTTATTTATTTTTAAAAAAATAAGGGGGGGTTCCAAGAAGGGCAAGAAGAAGTTCATTTAGTAGCTAATTATTGAGATAGTTACCAAAAAGAATCTTTTTTGATCAGGAGTTACCAAAAGAATCTTAAGTTGGGAAACTAAATATCTCAACAAAAGAGGGAGATTGACTCTCATCAAAAAAGTGATCTCGCTTACCACTCAATTGACCTCTAAAAGAAAAAGAAAAAGAAAAAGAAAAAAGAATAAACCTCCTTACTTCCTCATGCCATACTCACAAACTAGAAGCCATTCTGATGCAAGACAGGATTTATGGCGGGCAAAACTAGCAATCTTAGGTTTGAAGTAGGGAATTTATGGAGGATTTAATGAGACATAAGAGGAACACAAAATAAAAGGGTAAATAAGCGACAAAATTCTTAGGAATCCAAGTGAACAAGCTATAAGATCCACCTAGGCTTTGTGAGAGATCCACTCACGAGCAACCATGAGTCTACACGGGCATAGGAAAGCAACAATGTGCTTGAATTTATTAATTCAATTCATATCCATAAAACAGCACCTAGCAAATCCTATATAGGCAAAGAAAATGTTGGCAAACAAGCTGACCTCAAACTCTAAACCATACCTTACTTCCAGCTTCCTAAGGGGGGAAAAACTACAGCAAATAATTAAAATAGACTAATAAAGAAGGCCTGAAATATACGTACAAAAATTAATAAAATAGAAAGAAATCTCTTAGGAGCCCACTCCTAATACCATTCGTAAACTACTTGGAAAATTACCCTAATAATCGATAGTTACAAGCGTTGGACTTATCAAAACAATACATAATTTTATGCCATAATTCTTTATTTTGCTGCTAGGCTCCCCTTATTATTTGAATAATTCTCTCGTGGTTCCAAAAAAACCCGTCCTCAAGTTTTACAGTGGTCAAGGAACGAAAATACCCATGGTCATACACATAGTAGATGTAAGGTATGCTACAAACAATAAGATGAGCCCGAAGACGCAAAATAAGTAATTATTGTATAAAGTTATGTATTGCTTTATCAGTCCAAAGTTTGTAATTACGTGTTATTAGGGTTAATTTGTAGGTACTTTAAGAGTGACAATATGAATAGGATAGGAATTAGGGCTTATTTAGGAATTTATTTTAATTATTTTATGCAATATTTTTCTCTAGAGAAAGAAGATATAGTTTAGAGTTAGAGGTTAGGTAGTTTCCCAAGGTTTTCTAGGCATACATAAGCATTTTAGGTTCTGTTGTTTTACAGATATCAATCAAATCAAAAATTCAAATCAAAAATTCAAATCAAAAATCCCAGCATATTATTGTTCTCCTATAGCCGTGCAAACTAAGGTCGCCTACAAGTCGATTTCCTAGGTGTTCTTACTTCTTAGGTGGATTGTCAAGAAAGCTTATTCACTCTTTTCTTTATTTCTCTCTCATTTCTTGTCAAATGCCCTTAAAATTTTCTTGATTCAAACCCTAAATTTCAGAATTTTGCCACCATAACTCCTATCCAGCATATCCTGCATTAGTTTTGTATTAAAGCACTAAAACAAAGTTCATACCATAGCCACCTCTTTAGGAGTCTATTTTACTAATTTTATGCAAATTGCAACAATTCTTTACTTTGCGTCTCCCGGCTCCTCTTGTGCTTAGCATCACATTCATAAAGGTTTCTTTTTGAGCTCTTTCAAGGATGACTAGAAGTATAGACTAATTGGATAAGACATAATTAAGTAACATATCCTGAAGGATCATAAGGTGCTAGACACATTCTCAATCTAAATTACACTCTTCTAAACAAGTGGGTGTAAAGTTTCTTTGCTAAACTCCTCAATGGAGAAGGAGGGGGAGACAACTATAGGCCGGGCGGAAAGTGTATCGTTCAGAGTGCAAGTGGCAGGATAACAAAGGAGGAGATCAGGGAGGCCTTGAAGAAGATGACGAATGGGAAGGCAGTAGGTCCGGACCAGATTCCAGTAGAAGTTTGGAAGTTCATGGGGGAAGAGGGTCTAGAGTGGCTCACAGAGCTTTTCAATGTAATTTTCAAGACCGCCAAGATGCCCAGAGAGTGGAGGGCCAGAAAAACAGAGGGGATATCCAAGATTGTAATAACTTCAGGGGCATCAAGCTGCTCAGCCACACTATGAAACTGTGGGAGAGGGTGATTGAGAGAAGGCTGTGAGAGGAAGTAGAGATTTCAGAGAACCAATTTGGATTCATGCCAGGCAGGTCGACCATTGAGGCGATTTACCTTCTCAGATGACTCATGGGTCTGTTCAGGGACAGAAAGGTGGATCTCCATATGGTGTTCATTGACCTGGAGAAGGCGTATGATAGAGTCCCAAGGGAGGTTTTGTGGAGGTGTTTGGAAGAGAAAAAGGTGTCGCCCGCGTACTGCGTACATTCGTGTAATCAAGGATACGTACGAGGGAGGGCGGACTAGTGTTAGGACCCCGGGAGGGGTCTCCGATGACTTCGCTATTAGTTTGGGCTTACATCAGGGCTCCGCTTTAAGCCCGTTTCTTTTCGCTATAGTTTTGAATGAACTCACTAGAGGAATCCAGGACGAGGTACCCTGGTGCATGGTTTTTGCAGATGACATCATCCTTATCGATGTTGCTAGACAGGGGGTGAACGACAGGTTGGAGCGTTGGAGGCACACGCTGGAAGCTAGGAGCTTTCGATTGAGTAGGTCAAAAACGGAATACCTCCACTGTTGTTTCAGCGGGAGGACAGAAGAGGGGGGAGAAATCGTTATGGATGGGAGGGCCATACCGAAGGTCGCAAAATTCAAATACCTGGGCTCGATCATCCAGCAAAATAGGGACATAGACGAGGATATTAGCCAGCGGATTAGAGCGGGCTGGCAAAAGTGGAAGTCAGCGTCAGGGGTGCTGTGTGACAAGAGAATGCCCATGGGTCTGAAAGGCAAAGTTTATCGGAAGGTAGTTAGACCGGCTGTTCTCTATGGATCAGAGTGTTGACCTCTAAAAAAGACGCAGGTCCAACGGTTGATGGTCGCTGAGATGAGAATGGTCAGGTGGATGTGTGGTTTTACGAGATTGGACAGAATAAGGAATGAAGAAATCAGGGGTTTAGCTGAAGTAGCCCCCATAGAGGAGAAGATGAGGGAATCGAGGCTCAGATGGTTCGGCCACGTGAAGAGGAGAAGCGTCGTCGCCCCCGTACGTAGGTGTGAGTTGATCAACCCTCCCGGTGGTAAGAGAGGGAGAGGTAGACCGAAGAAGAGCCTAGGAGAAGTGGTTAGAGAGGACTTGAGAGTTGTCGGTCTTACGGAGGACATGACTCAGGATAGGAGGCTGTGGCGAGTCAGGATTAAGGTCTCGGACTGTAGGGGTCCGCCGCCGTAGGGGGCAGTAGTCTGGGCGGCGTTTAGGGTGGGTAGGATTTTCTGTGTGTGCTGGTCTGCAGGTCGTGCTTTGTTGGGTTGTGACGGCACTAAGCGCCCTTGGTTTGCTCAGGTATGTCTCTACTCCCTCTTTATTTGCTATCCCTCCTTTCCTCTTCCCTCGTTTACTCAGTAATTGGTTTCGCAAAAGTTTGCACTATAACCCTTTTTCCGAAACCGTTTTGGTGGGTCATATGGAATCAACCTCTCTATGGGTAGGAATACCGGTAGAGGTAAGGTTGCCTACAGCTGGATCTCCCCAAACCCCGTGAAAGCGGGACCCACACTGGGAGTGTTGTTGTTGTTGTAAACAAGTGGGTGCAAAGGTTTATCATGAGAAAACACGCCATGGAGGAAAGTGGTTTATTATCTAGCATAGGATGTGGCAAGGACTTCCGATAGAAATCATATTTTTGCTTTCGTCTGATGAAAAAAGGGATGCAGAAAGGGCTTGCCTTTGGAGGCATTTCACCATTGGTTACAAACATTTCTATCATTATTGTTCAATTGGAGATGGTTCACTAATTTATTACCTAAATGGCATATACTTCAATGGTGTTTCCTTACGCGGCCTCTTCCCCTCTCTTTACACTCTTCCAAAGGAAATTATGCATCTATCTTCTATTGTGATCAGTAGTCTTCTTGCTTGAACATTTACCCTACTATATTGTTTAGGAAGCCTTTTTGGACAGTGATTTCCTTTAGCAAGTTTATTGAGATTTCCTTGAAGGCCTATCTTCTTGGCTTGGTTAAAAGGAAACTTAACCCTAATGGGAGTTCAAAATCAAATCATACTTCTACAAGCTGTTGGCCTCTTCGCTTTATCATCTCTTCCTCTTGGATAATAGATTCATTAGAAACTTATTTGGAAGCCTTCCTCTCTAATGAAAGCAGCCTTCTTTTGTGGAGACCACTTAAAACTTAAAAGGAAAAATCTTGGTATCTAATGCATTGCAAAAATGTGGGGAAATGTATCAGTTAATAGATCTTTCATGTGTAAAAGGCATTTGAAATTGAATGGCCATCTACTTCATCGGCCATTTGCTAAAGCCCCCCAGGAGTTGGCCTTTAATTGTTGGGCTGCAATGTATTGGTTACTAGGTTTTTCATGTGCAAAAGGGATTTGAAATCGAATTACCTACTTCATTGGCCATTTACTAAATCCTCTAAAAATTGGCCTTTAATTGTTGTTGGGCTTCCCTCAGGTTTTCACAACCCAGATAAACAACACAAGATGGTTCTAGGAGGATCTTTCGGAAGAAAAGGTAAATATGGAGTTACTACGTTGACTTTTTTGCTACTTTTTAACAATTTAAGTAGTAAAAAATAGAAGAGTTTTGATAGCACTGAAAAAACTCTAGAGAACATAAACAATGAACAGATCACAATTTTGTATTTTGAGAACATGGAGGGCTTTTTTTCTCCCTTTTTTGATCTAATTGAATCTGTAAATAGTCTTTGTAGATGCCTGTAGCATTAATTCTATTGTTCTCTCAATGAAATCACTTTTACCCGTTAAAATATTGTTATATTTGTAAATTTGCAATGATCGGTCAAGTCAAATGATTAAGTATCATTTTGCGCCCCAAGGAAACATGTATGCTGGTCAAGTGCTACCTATTTTACAAGCAAGTACACTCAAGCCCCATGAATGGTGAAAAAATCTTGTTCTAAGGACTCTATTTTAGCCCTTTTCTAGTAATGCTCTACAGTTCAAAAACAAGGCAAATGCCTATTATCAACATTTTGCTCAATGCTCACAGTTGAGCCCCAGGTGGCTCATGCATGACTTGTATTTATTATACCAAAGGTAGAATTCTATGTTTGGCTAGCTCCATTTCAGACCACAGCCATTCTCTCATGGGTTGTCCTCTACCACTTGCTAGCTAAGAAGAAATCCATAACCAGTAAAGTAAAGCCAGAACTCAAAAAACAATGACATCACATTATCAGTCATTCTAGTTCTAGGTACCTCATGCAAATAATCTGTCAAACTTGGCAATGTTCACCCCTGAGGTGCTATTCTTCTGTTTCATTAGTGCTTCACCCAAAAATATAATTTTCTAGATCAAAGAATGAGCATTGCATCCTTTCCACTTAGATTTGATCTCAAAAAAAAAAAAAAGAGCATAAGATTTTCTCCATGCGAGCGTCGAACTCTATTGCTATCTCTCAAAAAGTGACGTCTAATTGTGAATAGATTGCTTTGTGTTCATAAGAAATTGAAATGATCATTCAAGTCTAACATCGCACCTCAGGTAAACATATATGATTCCAGTGTTAATGTACTTTTTACACAAGGATATTCAAGCCCCCCAGGTGGTTAAAAATATTATGTTCTGGGGATTCTACTTCAGTCCTTTGCTGTCAATGGTCTATAGTTCAAAAGTTAGGCAAATTCCCAATATCAACAATCTACTAACTGGTGACTCCTACTCCATGAATTGTCACCAAAATCTAAATTCTGCATTTCGCTAGATCCACAACGGAGGCCAGCTCATATATGTGCAGCTCAATATTGGTGACAGTGTTGCTAGCAAAGGAATCCATGAAGAGTAACGTGAGAAAGAACTCAGAATGCAACTAAATCATACACAGCTCATATAGGTGCAGCTCAAGTATAGCATGTTACATGATATACACTTATAGAAAGCAAAAAGCCATCAAGCTCAACTAACTTCCACCATTAATTCACCACTTGGTCAGAAAATGAAAATTTAATCCCTCATACACAAATTTATTAACTAACAAAGAAAAAGAGAAACCCCAGAAGCATATGCTTGTTCCATCATGGCATGTTGCAACATGAATCAGTTGCCAAAGTTGGCTTCTTATTGCTTCTTAGACGAAATATCCTCCAGAATAAAGAAGCCATGTCCTTCAAGCAAAAATAAACAACAAATTAAGAATTCACTTCCACTAACCCCACATCTAGATGACGCAGGCATACTATTGTTAGAACCCAGCATCACCATGAGCAAATTGCATCATTGAATTCCTTCCCAAGACCAATTGCCACAATCAATTAAGGCCAGCACAGGAGATCAACCACCCAGAAAACAAAAGGGACAGTATACTATCACTATGGTTTGTTTCGAGCATTGCGGGGCAAAGTAGGGGAGTAATTCTTCGCAATCATACCAAAACGAGTAAAACTCGATGCAAATCAACGAGTCATAAAACACAGCAATCACAAGCACAACTAAAGATCAAACCTTTCTTCTAAATCAAATCTGTGAAACCCTAAACCTCAAACAGCATAACACTATTACTGTCCGACCCGTAGCTTAATTCACTACATTCACTCCACAAAAACGAGGAAACCTAACCCTTAACCTCTCAACAAACAAACAAAAAAAGAAAACCCAAAAGAGGGACAAGAAGAAGAGAAACTAACCTGATTAAGGATGAAGCTCTTGCCCTGACGAGCGCGACCGCAAACAGAAACAACGCCAATTGGCTCCTTTACAAGCTGAAGAGTGGCTAGGGCTTCTGGATCTATCCTGAACTTTCCCTTGTCATCACAATAGACGAATCGGATCGGCCGCGCGTGGCCGCTGACCGCCGGCGGCGGCGGCGGCGACGGCGACGGCGACGAGGCCGGCGGTGGAGAAGGAGTCTCCGTCGAGGCACTGCCGTTGTCTCTACTGCCTCTGAAGAGTCTCATCATCTTGCCTTCTCAGTAAGGGGGTCGCACTTTTTGCAGCTGAGCGTGCTCTATGCTGTTCGTGTATGTACCGGCTTGACGCCTCGTTGCTTGCAGCTTGGCATGCCTACAGGAGGGAGAAAAGAGGGAGACGTGGGGAATGTTAATTTAATTTAATCCTCCGGTTTTAAATACATGGATCGACAGCTTCGAAGTATAAGTTTGGGCTGCAAAGTGAACTACAGTTAGATTGGTTTAAAGTGCAAACTGTCCTGCGATGTGTATGAGAGTTCTTGCTAAAACTTGTCATTAAACATTTTAAAATATTCAAATATATCAGTGGATTTTGTACGTAACTTTTCAAAAATGACTCAAAAATATCCTTATCATAATTGTACGTAACTTTTTAAAATGGCTCAAAAATGCCCCTATCATAATGTCATTGTTAAACATTTTGGTAAGTTTAATGATCTTTTTAACTGAAAAAAAAGTTGGGCGGCATTCACAAATATTTTTAAAAGTTCAACGGTATTTTTTAGCATGAACTCGCATGCTTGAACTAAGAACCCCCCACTAGTAACAAGCATTTTCTTTCCTAAAAACAATCAAACCTATTCGGATAGCAGTAAAAATGGAAAACTATTTCTCGACCTATTGAGGGTGTGTTTGGTGCGCAAAAAAAAGGGCTGGGGACCTGAATCATCAGGTTTCAAGTTCCAGCCCCTAATGTTTGGTGAGAAATTTAGGGAACTTGATACCTAGAAGTATCAAGTGCCCCTCCCCCCAACCCCTGGAACTTCGAACCCTCCCATTTTTCAGGGTTTCAAACTCTCATCCCAAGGTTCAACATTAATTATCAAAAGAAAAAAAAAACTCAAATTGTATTTGCAGCATCCTATTCATTTGTAGCTTCCATCCTCCTCACCACCACCAGCCACTAGCCCACCATTGCCACCGCTTGCTACCAATCGACATCCAACACCAAAATGACACCACCGGACTCAATGGCTGCTAGCGACCTTGCCATTCCCAAGTCGCTCGCCATCTCGACCGCCATCACAATCACCACCAAACCTCCAACAATTATGACCTAACACTATAAGTGTTGGATGGTGGTTGGAATCCTCCCACATTGCTTTACCGCCTATCATCGCCCCTCATGGATGGTGAATCAAAGCCCCATGGTGGCTTTCGGGTTTGGTCATTGAGATGTGCAAACGAAGAATAGAGAGAGGGGGGAAGCACAGACAATTGGCTACAGGCTGGCGGCGAGTCACCGGTGGCGTGCCGACAACGGCATCCATAGCAAGTGACACACTACAGTGGTGATAGGTTATACTAGGTTTGGGATGGTGGCAGGTCTTGATTAGCAGCGGTGGTCGCTGATGATGAAGCAGATGACATTAATATTATGATTATTATTATTTTATTATTTTATTATTGTTATTGTTGTTGTTATTATTATTATTATTATTATTATTATTGTAGAAAATATATAACTTTTCATTCCAAAAATTAAATCAATAAATTATAATTGCAAACAACATTTTAAAAATAAAATAGGTTTGATTTCATTCTATAACTACTCACCAAACAGCAAGCACTAAAACTTGATTCCATTCAGGACTAGAACTTGATTCCATTCTAGCCTTCACCAAACAACTGAGTTCAGAATTCAAATTCCATATCTAATTCCCCATGGTTCAAGCCCTGATTTCATTCCATTCTATTCCAATTTTTTTCGCCAAATAGGCCCTGAAAGTAATCTATTTTATGTTGAAATATTTTCCACTCATAAAGAAAGTATTTCGTGTAGTGAGAATGAGTCTTTCACATAACTTAGGTAGCCTCCGCTATTGGGACTTGGACATGAACTCGAGAGATATCCCAATAGAAAGGTCTAACCCAATTCACATCATGTTAATCCATTAACATAATAACTTCTAGGCAGCTATCTTGGAGAGCCAAGTTATTTAGGAAACAAACTCCATTCTGCCAATGGGGGAATTCTAGTGTAACATTTATAACCAGCACAATTTGGTTCAAATAATTTGGTACTTGTTCCCCATAAGCAAGGTCTCAGGTTTTAGTCTTGTAAATGGAGAAAATCTGTAATGAGAGAGTTCTACCTCTTATTGGGTCAATGGTAGCTCGACTCTGGTGAAATGGAAGATCTGAGACAAAAAAAAACATTTATAAGATCTCCTCAAACCCCTTTATAAGTAAGCTACGTCACCATGTAGGATAAGTGATTCAGACAATCTAGTTTCTTCCCTTACCTGCATCTTTTTCCCTCTGTAATTTGAGCATGAAAGGCTTTTTAGAGAAGAACAATCTTTCCTCTATTGAGTTTCTTAAGTTTTTTGGTTGGTGCTTGCTCCCTCGCACGATTCCTTCAAATAGCCTAGTGATATGTAACTCTAAGTTGAAATGTTTTGGTGCAGTATGTGCAAGTACTACCATCAAAAAAATCCAAGATAGGAAGCCTAAGGTAATGAGAGATTTTAGACATGAATCGCAGACCAATGAGCAGTTGGTGTTCATGGTGGAGGATGTCATAGACTATATAGGCCTAAATTCTCCTCTAGAGGCACTTTTCTTTAAGGATGACAAACTGTCCTAGAAAGTCACAAAAGTTTCCAAAGACTAACCATGACATTGGTCTAGACTTAAGTTTACGAGGCCTTAACTCCACTACTTAAAGGAACCTAGGGACCTTAAGGATTGCACAAGGCCCAACCCCACTAAATCCAACATGTCAAAGTATCGGTTGGGTCCTTCCAACAAGGACTAGTGAATAGTTATAGGTTAGAAGACAAGGATCAACCAGACCTTAAGAGAAGGCATCTGAGAGAAAGGCTCAAGAACATAGAAGAGGTCTGAGACTACCTCAAAAAGAAGGGGTGACAAGTCAGCAGAAGACTCAACATGATTCAATTAAATGTTTGTCAGGTGTATCTCTGCTCAGAGAGGAAAAAACCATCCTTCTAACTGGATCAAATATTTGTTAGAGAGATCTCACCACCATGGAAATAACTAGAGATAGGAAAGCACTGATAAGATCTCTTTGGACCTTCATTAGCTCAAATCTCCCTTTGGTTATGAAATCTTAAATTCGTCATACCTAAAGAAGGTCAAGGTACCCGAAATTAACCTTCATGATGGTACAATTGATGTAGAGAAGCATGTGAATGCATTCTTACTCATATGTATCTCATACCTTCACTTAATCAAGCTATTATGTACAGATGCTTCCCAATAACACTGAAAGGGATGAACAAATATGGTTCTACAAACTCCCTGTCTTATCGATCATGTCATAAGAACAATTGAGAGTTAAGTTCTTGAGTCACTTTCTAGGTAGTAGGAGACCTACCAAAAATAGTTCATCCCTTATCATAGTGGTTCAAAGACATAGGAAACTCCTAAGAGCCTCACACAAAGATTCAATAAGGAGTGCCTTATTATCGCATATGTGCACCACCATATGGCATTACTAGCTTCAAAAACGAAGTGAGGAATGCATACTTCAGGTTGCAGTTGAAGAGGAAACCCTTTGCCACCCTTTTAAATGCCTTAAAAAGTGTAGAAGCCTGTTCCCATACATAAACTATGAATGAGGAACTATATATTGAAAAGAATAATCTAAAGAAAGGGAAGCAAGGGCAGAATAAGGGACAAAGGAAAATAAAAAAGTTCAATCAAGCAGGTTAGATCCTTATTCAACATGCCTAAGAAAGAGATCCATATGGAAATCAAGTAGGTTTTATCTGGGTGCACAATGTGCTTAACCTTAATTAGCTTACATAGTCAATCTAGGTTGACCAACTTTAGGAAACCAAGAAGGTAGATGCCACCACTGCCAGGCCATGGTGGAGCCTACGGACCCTGGTGGTCCCCATGATCTATCCGTGGTGGCCCATTCCTTAGTGGTCTCCTATTTTCTTCATGTTTGTTTGGTTCTGACACATTTTTATGTTTGATTGCTCATGTTTTTTCTCCCATTTATCCCATTACCATCTATCCACTACATAACTACATTGAAGAGAGTTTGAACGAGAAGAAGAAGAAGAAAAAGAACATTTGCGAGGGACGGTAGATAAGGCAAGTATCGACAGATTCAAGCGCCACCCTATAACTAAGCATCGCTTTCTCTTTCTATCGAGAGATTCAAGCACTACCCCATAACTAAGCATCGCTTTCTCTTTCGATCTCTTTTCTTAATTAGGATTTTATGTTTTCTGGATTGAATAGTTTGTTTTGTTAATTTGTCTTATAATTGATTGTTTGATCTTAGATCTTTGCAAGCATTGGTTAATCTTTTAATCTTTTGTTGATCTCTTTAGGTACTTAGAAATTTGTTGGATTGTTTTATCAAATGTCAAAGGTTTAATATCTAAGAAGGAATATGATTATTGTCTTACATGTTTTAGGTATTGGGTGAAGCATAATGGTGAAATCTACTATAGAAATCCTAGGATTTGACTTGATTGAATGAAGTATTGACAAAATCATGTTAATCGAGAATCCAATAATTTAATAATTGCATGCTTAATGAACCTAAACAAATCAAGAACCCTTAACAAATGTTAATTGATTAGGTATAGGTATTTCAATTCACTTGAAAAACCAGGTGGATACTTGATCATCGGTTTTGAAATAACCAGTTGAGGAAGAAGTGCTTAATTGATGCATAGATTGGGTGATTGCTTGTTTTGCATAATTCTATTAAGTTTTTGGTGCCATTGCTAGGGAACTATCGAAAATATTGGGGGTTTCTTTTTGACAAGTTTGACTAGCCTTTCTTCGAAAAAAATTGAAAACAAAATAAAAACAAAAGAGATGTCAACTTTGCAGTTTCGCTGATTTGAGCATGAATTATTTTGGTGTTACTTTGATAGATTACATGCTTTCTTGCTCCACATGTTGATTTAAGGGAAAATGGGAAAATCTTGACATTGTACATGAGGGTGTGAATAGGGAAACTCATACTCTGTTGGAGCATTGGGGGTTTCTTGCTAAAAATGTTGAAGTATGCTTAGACTTTGCTTGAATGATTGCTTGGAACACTTTTTAGTTTAAAAGAGATAGTTGTGTATCTAGGTACTCTTACCGTAATCCTTGCACATTTCAAGCTAGGTCATTTTACCCAGCCCCATTATATGCCCCTATGTGCCCCTTGCTTCCATGAATTATGATATTTGACTGACCATGACGCATCTATGTATCCTTCTTATACTACTTGTGGTGAAAGTTCTAGACTTGAGGCCAATATGAAGACTTTTCTTGAGCATAGTGCTAAATTTGAAGATGAGATGCAAGGGGTATAACCTATTGCATGAGACCAATCCTAATCCTAGTTTATCCATATTGAATGTGGATTTTTGTGATGATGGTGAGTCCATTGTTTTTTAGAGTTGGCTTAGAGGAAGAGCTTGACCTCCTATAACATGTATAATATATGTTGCTCCATCTTTCCCCAGCTTGCTTAGAGTTACTACCAATGGTGTCTTTACTTTGTATGATCTCTGATTACCTTTTACTCAGTTGAGGTGTTTGAGGTGGGTGAGTCTTATAGGTTTAATGTTAGGGATGATAATGATGCTAACCATGGATCAGCTGATACTATTGATGAGGAGACTTGTCTAGAGGTTGTGAATGGATTGATGCCATAAGTCTTATGTTTATTGATCATGTGCTCCCTACTCCAATGCGTATTCCATGCTTATCATTTGTGTTCACTACTCTTCTATTCCCCTAAGTCTTGCTCAAAGATGTGTAATGTCCATGATGAATTGGGCCCTACTGTAAACATTTGTGATGTGCTTAAGGGAAATAGTGATGTAGTTGATATGCCTTTAGAGGGTATGGTCCCTCTTTTGACCCATATTGTGCATACCTCAGACACTAAGAAAATCATGTGGACTGCATTCTTTGATCCTTTCTATGATTTTTCCAAGGCCTTTGATAAGGTTAAGATGACACTTATTATATTTGGTGTAATTTTGCTTACTGCCTCCTACCTTATGTTTTCTGAGTTGTGATCACAGGAGTTTAACAAGTTGTTGTGTGCATTAGTAATGTCTAATTTGGGGAGATGGGCCTTGAAGTTTTGATGGAGTGGCTAATGCTCCAAGCCTTTCAGTTTTATTAGGAGGCCTTAGTTGAGGTGCAGTTAGCACTTACCTTGATGAAATTATTCTTTTTTGTTTCCTCCCTCCTCTTGTCCTCATTCACTTCCTTTGAATAATGCTTTGTCTAACCATGGCGCGGAGTAATTTTATGTTTCCTGCTATACCTTTTACTTTACATAATAGTCAAAGCTTGTGGTTTTAGATTTCCTTTCGTTTACACTAGTGTGTTGCATTTAGTTGCATTTTATGTTTGCATTTTTAGCTGTATATAAGGATGGTGAGGGTTGGTTTGAGATGCTCTCCGATGATGCTCTTGCTAGGCATGGTGGTCATCATGCGTTTGATTGGCTTTTGATGTGCACTCCCTTTGGTGCTAACTTTTTTTGCATAGGGTTTGTGAAAGTGAACTCCATGTTTTAGCTTGTTGTCTTGATTGAGAACTATGTTTCCTCTTGAAATCATAGGCACTAACATCCGTACATGTGCTTCATTTTTTAAGCTAATTGTGCTTTGGTAGCTATCCCATGAGACCTTGAGCCTTTATATACTAATTCATCATATTTAGTCTTATGTTTCTTCATATGTGTGACTATTCCATGTTGTGTCTCTAGACCTTGCATAAACTCTTCTGCAAAACCACATTAGCATGTGCATATTTGATGATGTGATAAAGACATTCTTTCTTCTTTGGTATTTTAGTTTATTGCTAAATAGCTTAACTCTCAGTTACATTTTCATTTCCTTTACTAGCCCTCTTGAGCTTGAGACCTATGACCCTAATATTTAGCCCTTAGCCATACATGTATTCCAATTATAAGGCTATGTCTAGGCAGCATCACTTCATGTATGTCATGGATATTTTTGGGGGTGTTTACAATGGCTTTGGTATATTGGTGTGTTGAGGAGTTGATGGCATTGTACGTTTGGATTGTGCCCCTTTCCTTTGGGTTGTGCTCATATGTACTCGGAATGAGTTGATATTTGTGCATCCTACACCTTTCAATAGTTGAAATTCCCTTTTCTTTTCATTTTTAAGAAAAAAGGGAAAAAAAGTTCAAGACAAACACAAAAAGGAAAAACAAGAGAAAAAAGAGAGAAGAAAATATGAAAAAATGCAATAAGTGATTGGCAATGGTATCTTGTAAATAGCTTGTGTTCCTTCATATGTCAACTCATTTCCTACTTGATTCATGGTGTATGTTCATTGTATTGTTAAGGTTGGGAGTGTTCGTGAATTTTATGAATTATTGGCCTATTGTTTGTTGCTCCTTAATCCACTTGGCTATTAGCTCCACATGTCCTAAAACGTTTGTCCACTTTTTTACCTTAACCCTCGAGCCCGCATTACAATCCATGTAAAGTCCTTTTGATTGTCACGTCCATATTACACTCTAATTGGTGGAGAATTTGAGAGTCTTGGCAAACGTATAGTAGATAGCCTCCTTGGATTGAGTCTTGAGTGAACCTATGCTATATTGCAAACACATGGTTACGAGTGATCCATAGTTCTCAAAGTGAGGTTTTAGCATTTCATTTAGCTCCACTACTTTCCATGTGCTTGTGTGTTGTGATTCATAGCTACTTGGGAGTGATCATATTTGATGTTGGGCTATAATGGTCTCATACTTGTTTGGAAACATTTGACATGTCTAGTTTTGAATGAATTTGGACACTACTTGGAGTTGTCACTGATTATTACTCTTTCTTGTGAAGTATTACCTATCACCTATCTTGAGGAGGTTGTTGATCCTACAAGCATTTCCCCCTTCCTGTTTTGTCTTGAGTTAGCTTTGATTGAGGGCAAGCAAAGGTTTAAATATGGAGGGAGTGATGAATGTCATATTTGCATATGATTTTATGAGTGTTCGGGTGTTATTTTAGGGGATAGTGTGCATTTTGAGTGATTTGTGCACTTTTTATCAATTTTATGCTTAGGTATGCTGTTATTGATGATACTTTACAAAAAAATGGCTAAGAGAACTCAAGTGTGCCTATAAAAACCAATGAAGGATAATGCAAAGAGCCAAGAGCCCATAAAAATGAGCCAAAAACCAACAAGGAACATAGTTTACCTTGATGTATAATACGATTAACCCGAGTTAGCTTACACAGTGAATCCAGGATGACCAACTTTAGAAAATCAACAAGGAAGATGTTGTGGTGGAGCCTATAGACCGTTGTGATCCCCATGGGCTACTTTTTTACAGCCTCACCCTCCATGGCCTTTTTATTTTCTTCACATCTATTCAGTTCTAGCATGTTTTTTATGCTTAGCTAACCAAATTTTCATGACAAATGCTTGGTTCTCAGCGTTCCACTATTATCTATCCACCATCATAGTTGCCTTAAAGAGAGTTTGAGGGAGAAAAAGAATAAGATTTACAAAGGGGTGACATCCCTTTCTCTTTCTCTATCTCTCTCTTCTCTTAATTAGGATTTTGTACTTTCTAGATGGAATAGTTTAGTTTGTTAATTTGTTCCTAGAATTGATTGTTTGGACCTTGGATTTGTACAAGTATCAGTCAATTTCCTAATCTTGCGGTGACCTCTTTTGGTATTTTGAAATTTATTAGATTGCTTTATCGAATTTAGATGTTTATTGTCTTGTGTGAAATTTGATCACTTTCTTACATGTTTTAGATACTAGATGAAGTATTGAAAGGTGAAAATATGATATAGGAATACTAGGGTTTAACTTGATTAAGAGAAGTCTAGAGAAAGTCACAACAATCAAGAAACCACTAATTTGATGATTCCAAGCTTAATGAACTTAAACAAATCGAGAGTTGTTAAGAAATGCTAATTGATTAGGTCTAGGTATTTCAATTCACCTTGAAATAGGGAGCTGATACTTCGATTATTGTTTTGAAATAACCAAATGGGGAAGAAGTACTTGATTGATGCATGGATTGGACGATTGCTTATTTTGCTTCATTCGTCGATTATTTATCTATTAGGTTAGTTAATAACTTAGTTTAATTTTTTAAAAAAAAAACTCAATTCCTTGCCCTATCTTAAGGGAATACAACCTAATAGCTTGACCTAGTCTTTATGGAATCAACCTTGATTTACTACAACACAACCATGCGCTTGCAACCCAATCAGCAATGCTATGTAGCCATAGTGAAGACCTCCACATCATAAGGAAATAAAAGATTGGCAATCCCGGCTCCTCAAGTTAATATAGTGATGATCCATGAATTGGACAAAAAGAGAACAAGAAGAACCTAAGACCTCATCCTTAAAGATAGTCGCAGGATGTTCCACTCAGGGAGAACCAGCTAGAACTGTCCAGATAGGTAAGGAGCTAAGCCTGGGTTTGCACATAAACTAAAGAACTAGCTTGAAAAGTTCGCTAATGTGTTTGCCTATTCTACTCCGAAGATGCCAGGTATAAACATTAGATCCTATATATCATGGTACATAAGTTAGCAATATACCCCAAGGTAAAACCTGTAAAGTAGAAGAAGAAACACTTAGCCCTTGATAGAAACCAAGCTGTCCTGTAGGAGTTATAAAGCTCTTAGATGCTGGTTTCATTAAGAAGTGCTACTCATCATAATTGCTAGCCAATATAGTTATGGTCAAAAAGCCCAATGCCTCCTAGAAAATGTATGTTGATTATACATATCTAAATAAGGCCTACTCCAAGGACTATTTTTCACAATCCAAGATTGATCAAAAAGCCTAATGCCTCTTGGAAAATGTATGTTGATTATACATATCTAAATAAGGCCTACTCTAAGGACTATTTCTCACTATCCAAGATTGATCAACTAGTATAGTTAATCATTCGTCATGCTTTCTTATCCTTGATGGATTCTTACTCCCGTTTCCATTACATAATCAAATGGGAACAGGACGAGGACATATTGCATTCATCACATACTAGTAGAAGTACCAATGCAATCTATTAAATATTGGTCAACAAACTATTCTAAAATCATATTAGCAGAAATATGGAAGTGTACATAGATTGCTGTTGAGGCTCAAAATGTGATATTTTGCACCTCATTTCACCAAGACTTTTGCAACAAATGTGATTTTGTTTTTAATTAAATGAATTAGAAGGGTTTGTTTGATTTAGAAGGCAGAGAGAGTGTAATAGCCTAACCCTAAAATTATTTAATTATGTTCATTTATTTAATTACTTTATGTTCATAATTTTTCTTCTCTCATTTCATTTATTCACCCCGGTGGAAAATTTTTATTTGGGCCCTCACTTGGCAATTCGGATTTTATTTATTTATTTAATTGATTAACGAAAAATTTGGAAGAATTGATAGTAGGCCCTAACGAGTTTAATCTAAGTAATTTATTTTGCTTTCCGTAACATTATAAATCTTTCATTTTGAGTATCGTAAAAACGTTATCGTTACGAAGTGTTTTATTCCCAAACCCGAAGCGTTTTATTCCCGAACCTAACTTATTTCAGCCGTTTTGAAGCCCAACAAGTTTGCCTATTAATCTAACTAATTACCATGATTAATTTAACCATGGTTAGTCTAAAAAGATGGCTTATCTAGTTATAAACTCAGCCAAACCATTTAGATAAGTCAAACAAACACAACTTACTCACAAACTCCATTTTCTCTCTCCTCTCTCTCTCTCTAAACGTCCAGCCACTTTCAGCCCCTATTTGTGGTGGTTTTCAGCCAGTTTCCGGCCAGCCCCGGTGGTTTATGACCCCCCTCAACATCCTAGTACCACTAGCCACCATCCTCCATCATCAAACCACTAAACATCATCTCTATCTCCACTTGCTTGCAATCAAAGTGAGTAATATTGAAATTTGTTTTTGTTGGTTTTGATTTTTATCTTAGTTTTGATTCTTGTTTTGATGTTTTTGAGTGTTGATCTTGATGTTTTGATGAGAATTAAGAGTTATTTTGATGTTAGTCATGGTGGTGTTGAGGTTGGAGCATGCGAGGTTAGGGTTAACCTTTGATCATGCAAGCTTAATGTTAAAATGTTGGATTTTGATTGTTCTATCTTTGATTTGGTCATCTTTTAATCTATCGATGTTTATGTTGATGTTTTTAGTGATTTCACATGAGTTGGAGAGAGTCCAAGTTGGCCATAAATTAGGGTTTTGGCAAATGATGCATGGTTTGGATTAATTTAGCCTTAAGCTTGATTTATGTGGGTATTTGATTGAAAAATGATCTCTTCTGGATATGATTATGAAGTGACTTTGAGTGTGGTGATTTGGTATGCTGTTGGGATGGACCAAAGCTTGCTTACATGCTTTTAAAGAAAGGTTTAAGTTGAGAATTTGTGTGAAAAGAGAGGGAGAAGCTAAAATAGTGAGGGCTGAAAATTTCAAGAAAACAGGACATACTTTGGAAATAAACTGGTAATGCAAAGCCCAACCAAAAGTTATGGTTTTTGGAAGCTAGATAGTTCAGTGTGTTAGCTTTCTAATGGCTCATGAATCACCTTAATTCGAGGTCTGTGGAAAACGTTATGATCGTTTTACCAAAACTGCGCAGAATAGACCAAAACTGACATGCTTTGGTTCTAACCTCATTTGGGGAATCCTATTGAGGGAATCAAGCTTGGTGTTCTGAATGAAAGTTTTTTACTACTTCCTAAGATTTCCATATTGGGGTTTTTAGTCTTAATCTGAGGTCAGATGATTAAGTTATGAGTCATTCTTCCTAAGCCTCTGTTATGCTTACTTTGCTTTTTCTAAATTATTAGCTATGAAATAAATATTTTGCTAACCGTATGTTCCTACAACGGTAATTTTGTATAGAATCTGGGCCTAATCTATCATTCCTTCCACTTTTGTGCATAGTATTATTCCATGAGCTTACATTTAAAAATTCTAGATACGTTCATTGCTTGTATCTTTAGAAATCAACACATATTTATCAAAATTATAATGTTTTGGTAAGTACATCAATGAATCAGTTTAATTAGTGATTTATCACATAATTAGTGACCCCATCGGTTATCAGTTACAGGGCATAGCCCTTCAGTTACCAGCGCGGCTTTAGGCCAGGTCCCGATCGACTTGGCAGGTGTACACCTATCTTCAGATCGTAACAGTTGCCAGGGGTTCACTATCAGATAATAATTGACAACGCAGCTTTATATTCATCTTATTCCCTATGTTTAATTGAAAATGAATTGCAATACGGGTCCAACCAATTTTTGTTCCTTGAATGTTTAACAATGCAGGAATGTATGTACTGAGTTTCGGCTCACATTTCGAAATGTTTTCATGTTTTGTTTTGGGAAAGTGTTCAGTGAATCGCCCTTAGGAAGGTAGAATAGCTGAAGATGAAAAGTGAGCTGGGAAATCTTTATGGAATGGAGGTGTATTATCATTGAGAAGTCATAACTCCGTATTGTGGAATATATTTTGATGTTAGGACTGTATATTTTATCATAATTCTATATTTTGGTGTAATCCTTGACATGTTTGTATGGTTTTGATGTTAGAACAATTTCTATATTTATTGAAATGGTTTGATAGGTTGTGATGGTGTGAATGCCTTTGATGGCAAACATTGATTATTTTGGCCGAGTTTATCATGTACAAGTAAAGCCTTGTCCTTGTTGGACGGCGGTAACGCCTAATCATTTAGGTTATCATTTATAATTGGGAAGAACTAGTGAAAGAAATGAAAATGGTGATTGATGTATCTTTGGGGCGTTACAAAGAGGGAGAAGCAGAAGAAGAAGGAGATGACATGCAGAAGAAGGAGATGTCATAAGGAACCTTCGCTTAGGTTACTCATCTCCAAGCTTCAAACCCTAGCTCATCAAATTTTTCTCAAATACAAGGTGGGTAATGTTCTTCCTAAATCTAAATTAGTTTCAAACTAAAATGATTCTGAGTTGAACGTGTGATATTATACGGGCTTGACTAATTTTTAGTATTCATAGTTGAATTTAGCATATGTGACGAAATTATGGAGTATGAGTTGAAAATTAGGTTTTGGATATGTAAATTTGGAATTTGGGAGATGGTGTTATTGTTTTGTAGAAAATGGTGGTGTCCATGTGAATTTTATGGCCTCCTGATCATAATTCTTGAGCTATATGTGATTCTTATGTTGGAGATGGGATTGTTCATGTTTAGATCACAATTTGGGAGCATTGGAGGATAAAATAAAAAGGGAAAAAGACGGCTAAAATTTATTGATTATAATTTGAATCTTATAAGCAGAAAATTGGAACAAAAACAGAAAAAGAAAAAGAATGATTATATGGAAAGCTTGTGATTATGGTTAATATTTGAGGGACATATTTAGACTTCTATGTTAATGTCAAAATTTTGAGTTAAGGGTAAGCTATCGTGATGATGCAAATCTTTTGTGAGTTGTAACATATATGTTAGTTAGCAATTTCAAAGTGAGAAGTGGTACATGGAATATGTGCAAATTGATAGTTTTTAATTTTTTTTGGGAACGACCAGTAATAAGTAGAGTAGTAAGGTTTGGGAATTTGAACCATGTTTGTGAGTTACTAGAGGCACTCTTGATTGTGTAAAGGCATTTGGTTGTGATATAATATGTCCACATGTCCTTGTATATGAGGCTTCTCGAATACCTTGCACCATTGCTTATGTTAATTACTGCTTTATTACCTTGCTCATGTCTTATAAATACAGGTTGGCTACGAGGTTGGCTACGAAATTAAGGTGATTATAAACTCTTATCATGAGTTCACTGCACTTTATGGTATCATGTTCTAACTTTGGCATGGTGCTTCATAAAGAATGCGGTTAAATTGCTTGTGAATTGTTGTGCTTTTCAGTGATATGTTTCAACACGTTTTTGAGACTTTCATGCTTTCTAAACTAGGTTTAATAAGTGAAAAAGGTTTAAAAGGTCTGTGTTGGAAAACCTTATTTGCAAAGTGTGACATTCATGAAAGCTCTTCGAATGTGTGAATGATTTAAAAGCTAAGTGGTCTAGTTTAGTTTTACAGGAGGGCTCGGTCTTTGCATTTCATGTCATAAGACTCCTGTTGCGTCTTTGGATTTCCTAAGCAACCTATGTGTTTCAAGTTAATTTACCTTGATGAGAGTAAAGTGTCTCCCAGACTTTAGTGTGTCCCCGAAACCTAAGAGTCTAACAGGTATGCCTTTGTAGGCACCTACAAAATGCCCTTTTTTTTTATAAAATGTGCAATGATGACATACTGACCAAATGAAACTTAGGGACCCCTAGATATTGAAAATGAAAAGCCTTAAAATGTGCCAATATCCCTTAACCCACACATCCAAACCCAAAGATACCCACTAAAGGCCAAAAGAACCTGAAAGCCCAAACATACCTAAATTGACGATGTTTGATGTCTAGTTGAGATTCGTTCTATATTTTCACCCCACTCTAGGGCGCATAAAGTTATTGCATTTAGACATTAATATTCTTCATTGAAGAAGCTTTCTAATGACATATTACACATCAGAGTTCAATATGTAACAAAAAAAATATAAGTCAAATATTGGGACTTGCATTGAAAATGACACTTGTTCACTATTTTGCTTATATCCTCTTCCACAGTTATCAAAAAATTATAAAATTAGTGTCATTATAAGATAGACTCAATATATTTTTAGCAAAAAATTCGATCACTAAAAATGGAGATTAGATGACAAAGTTACAACCGAAACAAATTGCAGCCCAGCCTGGCTTGAAAGCCCGGCCGGGTTCTAACCTAGGTCGGCCACAAACGAAGCCGAGTACCTAGCAAAAGGATCTTGATTTGGTTCGTAGTGTCCTTCTGCACTTCAATAGTTGGTCTCAAATATTACAATTCTATTTGGATACACGATCCGTTTAGATCAAGCCTACAGGGAGTTGAACTAGGTCTCTTTTTCTTAATTAGCTTGGTTGGGCACCATCAAGGGTTATAAAAAGGGGCAACCTCAAAGGTTTAGACATCATCAAAAAATTGGTAAGGACAACCAGAATCTCAGAAAAATTTATAAGAACATTGGGAGGTTCAGAGAACCTCACCAGGCCCTTCTTAAATCAACCCTAGAAACCCTCTAAGGTGCAAATGAAGGCTCGATATTCTCAATCCCGAGGGTCTCTAAGTCACTCAAGTAGGTAATATGAGAGTGCCATTCTTTGAAACCTTCCATCTTTCTATATCTTCTTTCTCTTTATTTTATTTTATTTCAGGTTTAGCAAAGAAGTAATCTTTAATTAGTTAAGCCCCCGCCTGCTGTAATTGTTTACTTGACTTCTTTGAATTCTTCTAAACTGTCATAGCACTTTTGATTTCTACTATTTGATGCAATTGATCCTAATATGCTGCACAATTATTTGTTAGTGCAATTAGCTTTAATTTTTTGCAATGATTAGTAAAGGTCGTTGGTAATGATGGGCGGTGTCGTGGTGCCCTCCACTATAACATCGTACATTTACCCTCGAATCTGGATCCTCGTTCGTGTACATGGAGGCAGATGATGCCCATACTAGGGATTACTCGAAGGTCTTTTGAAAACCTTTTCAAAATGAACTAGTTGTCCCTTTTGGGTTATTGTCCGTTTTGAAGAGTAAATTTGTTTTGTAAGTTTTCCTAAACTTATTGGCGACTTTATTAATTAAATTTGCAGTCTTTGCAATCTTAATGAAAATTCTGAATCAAAGTCACCCTTACAAAACAAATGAGTAGCCCCAAACTCCATGAAATTATCGTTGTAAGCTTGGTTAACTTCCCTGAGATGCATATGTCAACTGGAGGTCAACCAAATGCTTCCTTGTTCTACTTTGTTAATGATGGAGTCCCAAGATGTTACCTAACTAGGATGTTGGCTTTATTCCCAAAGGTTGAGGTTTACATAAACATTTACCAAAGTATCCTCATTATGCACTCATATGCATGAACTCATAGGCAACATCTCATTTAACTAGTTCAACACAATGCATAAACACCTTATAGCTCACAGTGACTCTAATGACAACTGTAATTCCCCCAGTCTCTAATGACTTCATTAGCTTAATATACTTATTTGATATCATGCTTGCACCAGAACTCAATGACTAGAGGCAATACCACCATCCTAAGTCGGACAAGGCCATATAACAACTACACGATTTTAACTAAAGCACTTTCACATTTACAAGTCCCATTAAGCTAAAGGCATTCATGTCAACTTCGAACTGTAATTTAACTTTAACATAACTAGAATATAACTAGATTAAGAGTCTCCTTCTAGTCCACAATAGGGATGCTTATTAAAAATATAATCTAGCATGAAATCTAAGCTCTGTCTTCATGCTATGCCAAAATCCATTATGAGCATCTAACGGCATCAAGTAGTAAAAGAAATAGAGCCTTCCTTCAGGCTTGTTAGGAGAGGATCGTTCATTGATTCCTCACCTAAAACATAAAACACAAAAATATTTCAAGAAATGAGCCGAATCCCAGTTTTTTTATTCCTATACTGTAAAATAAATTTTTAGAACAATTTAATTGGGTGCTTGCATTTCAATTTATTTTAGTTCGAAAACAGGAGAGTGAAAGAATATGATTGAAACTGTTTTGCTGGTTATTATCTAAAAACAAAACCCCTATTGACGTATGATGTGATCATTGAGATAGGCGTACACCTCCCAAGCTGATCGGGAAGCCTAAGCTGAAGCTGCTCAGATGAACTGAGGGGCGTAAACCCTAATGCTTGATACTGATGGGGCACTTAATTGGGTGACAAAATATTGTTTCAAACTGATTCTTTGCATAAATATTGCATGAAATTTATATAATTTTGAGAAACATGTGAACTTTCAAAGAGTATAAGCAGTAGACGTACCTAAAATTTTTAAATCTCCCCCTTTTATAAAATATTTGTTCATGCCTTGATAACGATGGAAATGGCGTTGTTTCTGCTTAAAATATATACTGTTATGGTTAGTAGGGTTTCAAATCATGATTTTTATTAATAAATACCCAAGAAAATAACTCAGAATTTTCCTTGATGCTTTTCTTAATTATCAAAGTGCCAAGGTTATTTGTTTAAGCACACAAATTGATTTTGGTTTCCTAGTTCTATCATGCTTTCATTTTATTGTTATTGTTATTATTATTAGTTTCCTAGTTCTATCATGCTTTCATTTTATTGTTATTGTTATTATTATTATCAATGGTATTGATGTTATTATTGCTATCATAGGGCTTAGTATAGTTACTTTTATTGTTGCTGTTATTAATGTTGTTAATAATGTTATTGCTAATTATTACTGTTATTATTATTGCTATTATTTCCATTGGTAATATGATTATTATTAGAAGTGATATTATTATTATTAGTGACTTATCCATGAAAAGGTTTGGATTGATGAGCTCGGTTTGCGATTCTAAACTTAAATGCCAAGTATATGTTCCCAAACCTGAATTGACAAGATTCTCACTCTCTTAGGCCTCAATTAGGCTTTGCTTCATATTTATTTGTTTTGATTACAAGAGAATAGGTCATTTGTAACCTAAGTGAATATGTTACAACCTTTAGTCATATCCTTGTGCATCATTAACATTTATATTCATCATTAACAATATCTAAAATCCATTGTCAGCTCTACTTTGATTAAAGTACATCATTAGGAATACTTTTGTCTTTAGCTCACTAAGTTCATTCAAATTTCACATAAAACCCCACTATAATCTCCCAAATTAATTTCATAGTCCTTAAGCAAATTATTTTAAAATTTTCCAAACTAGCATTCCCCGATCCGTTACTCCATCTTCAACCCATTAATCTTATAACTTAAATCAAGCTACAAGGTTCAACCGACACAATTTCCTTATCTTCATTACTACTACCTCCCAAATGTACATACTTAACCCCTTCCGATTTCTCAAATTAATTTCAAGATTCATATTAACAAACTTATGTCAAAATCCTCCTAAGTTACATTTATTCTTCAATTTCAAATCTTACCGTTACTCTTCTCATGACAAACATCCACATCCGCACGCAAAACCTTTAAATTCTCATTCAATACATACATAAGTCCTCAAAATTCCACCAAATCAACTTCATGGCACAACCTCATAACCCCACACCTCAAATTCCAATTCATCCATGAACCCCCACAATATTAATGCATTAAACCCACAAAATCATTACAATAATGATAATTTTCACGCAAATTACCACTTATTCAAACTAGAAAAACACACAAACGATTCAAATTAGGAGTTAAGAAGAGTGGAGATAAATAAGGGGGAATTAGGGTTCACCTTCCAACCTCCAATACAACTAGGCAAGAAGGAAGATATGGTGGTGCTAGCAGTAACAGCGACCGGTGGTGCACAAAGGTCGGTGATGGTGGCAGCCGACGCTGGCTGTCAGTGGGGTGGCTAGTAGTGCATAGGTGAAGGGGTTGTGCAAAGAGAATGGGGGAAAGCGCTAGCGTTGGGAAGCATAGGAAATAAATAGGGCGTCACCGATAGTGGTGGAGACAGTGCAGCAGCCGGCGGCTAGCTGTTATGATGTATATGGTTTTGATGATAACAAATCCAAGTGTTGTTG
>JACYFF010003369.1:25523294-25542152 GCA_017589665.1 Selenicereus undatus
ATTGGCATACTAGGACTTCATTTGTACCCTATATTCGCTTGATTGAGGAGCATTGTAATAGGGTGTTCTCTGTGTAATCTCTCCTTTACAAAAGTGAGGTGAGTGTGTCCTAAGTCAAGTGGACTTTTGGACGTGGGGTAACTAGTCTTAGGGAAGACGGTTACGTAGGTTGCAATTAGTAGCAAGGTGTGTTGCTATTGTAACGTTTTTAGCCCAGTTAGTGAAGTGGTTCTAAATCCTACACGAGGTAGGTCGTGGTTTTTTCACCTCAGTTGGGCTAGAGGTGTTTTCCACGTAAAAATCCTGTGTCCAGTATTTCCGCATTCAATTTCATTGGATTTTCATTTCTGCTCAACTCAGGAACAATCTGTGCAAACAAGGTCTGAGACTGTTTGCTAGAAAATTTCGAAAATCAGGCACCACAATTCACCCCTCTCTTGTGGTAGTGTACTCTCAAAACTAACACTAGCCTTGACAGCAGCGCACATTGTTGGGCAGGGGGTGGAGAAGCTGGTTAGCATGTGGCAAGGGATGGGGGTGTGTTTGTGTGAGTTGTAAAGGGGGGGTGTTTGTGTGAAATAGCTGAGGTGATCATTTTTTATTAATTTTTATTATCTTATCTCAAATCTAGGTATTCATTATTTATTATTTTCTCTCCTTACCCCTTTTTTTGCAGTAAAGCAACTCCCCTTCTTTTTTTTAACTAAAAAATATTTGAGATAAAATTTGGGCTATTATTAGCATTTCAATATTTAGAAAATAATTATAAACTTTACCTATCATGATCAATGTATAATTTTGTATTTATTTATATTTGATTTATTCGCATTACAGTTTTATTTACATAGCATGGGTGAGCAAACTACACACACACACACACACACACATATACATATTTTGTGAGAATTGTAACTTTTAATGACTTTTGTAAATGGACCAATTTATTCATTTTATTTATAAGTTCTTAATGATTTAATAGGAGCATGATTAAATTTTATTTTGTGGTCTCTTCGCCTTCTCAACCTGCAATTGCATAAATACGTCGAATGCTGAATCAAAATGTGGTTCTTAACTTAATTAATTTAAGGGGAGATTAACCAAAGCAATTAGTGTGATTTAGGTTTGGGCTATTACAAAGCACGACTAAGGCTTTCAAGGTTACTGTGTAGTACTATCTTGCACTCTTTTGATCTCGCACTATCTGTCTTGCTGAGCCATTATTTTCCTAATATTGCATTTCTAAGTTATAGGCGGAAAAGGTTGCTCTCAAAGAGTTCAATAGTGGCCTTCCCACTATTAAATTATATGCAACATATCCATTACTAGAAATTTCACCATCAATTGCCTGGTTCGTCCCTTCCACGTCCCTACCTTTGTGTGCAATTTAATCTTTGCTACATATCCTATAAGACCTATGATGAGGTAGGGGGCTTAAGAGAAATCCTTGTCCTATGAACCAAGCGTAACAAAATAGTTAGGGAACATGAAATCTATTGAATCTCTGGAATCTACACTACTTGGTTAATCTCTTGATTAGCCACTGCCAACTTAATCACTAGAGGACCATCACGGTGGTGAGATAGAGGCGTAGCTCCGTGAAATATCATCTTTGATTAAGACTCTACTATTACCTAATTCACCCCATCATACTCCTAAAGAGTCCTCATATTATTCTTCAAGGCTTAATTTGATACTCTAGTCTCGGGTGGGCCCCGTAGAGGTTACATGTATGTTTATCTTCAAGGCATCTTCCTGAGAATCTTATTCTTTTGAAATCTTCTCATTTGGATGTTCCCTTTTCCTTTGAGGCTTCTATTCTTGAAAATTAATCTAACTTTCCTTTCTTAGCCAAATTATTTAATGCCCTGTTAGACCCCAACAATACTATGTGTCATGCCCATAATCTTTGTGAAACTTATACCATTTGTTTTTATTCTTATTTTAGGAAATTCCATAAGAAGTTTGGGTCGATCCATTGGTGTGTGGCCTTTGATTTCCATTAGGATCTCACTTTCTGAGGTATTAAAGAGAAACTCTATCTTGAGGGCTTTTTTGTTTCTTTTCTCTATAGTTTTGTCTTTTGAGCCCCTTATCATCTCTCTTAGGTGCCTTTTTTGAAGCCTAGACCATCTTGTAACAACTTTTACTTGTATATAACCCTCAATCTTTTTCAAGGCCTTTGCTAAGGTATCTAAGTAGCTTTTCCCTCAACTATAAGTGCGTGATTGCATTAACAAAGGTTTGGACCACCATATCTAATTTTAAATCCAAGATGCAAAGAATTTCTTTTTGATTCTATTAACAAATTCAAAAAGAAGCTTCGTCCCTCTATATGACTCCCATTAATTTTGCTGAAGTCTTACGAGTGTTCTTGCTTCCCAAAAAGTGAGCTACGAATCTGCTGAATAGATCTTCCTAACGAATAATTGATCATGAGAGGCAATTTGTTGAACTAAGTCTATGCCACCCTTTCAAGGTAGCTAGGAAGTACTTATAGACCATTGCCTCAATAGGATATGGTTGCAAATAATCATTGCTGAATAGGTGTTTAGATGTTCTTGAGGGTCTATATTCCCCTTATAGAGGCTTATCTTTGCTACCTTAATTTTCGTGGAAGCTTAGCATTCCAAATTCCATAATTAAAAGGCGTCTTTATTAGTGGACTATTTGCTAGGGGAGGACACCGATTAGTAACCTCCCTAGTTTACTTTTGAGAGCACCGCCTACTAGATATGGTCCTCATAGAGTTAGAACTCTACTATTGAGAATCTTTTTTATGTTTTTCTCTTTGGTGAGACCTTTTTTGGTCAGGCTTCTTTTTAAATGGATTTATTCTAATAACCTTCTTTTGGCTCAAGGTCTCTCTTAATTTTGTTCTTTTCTTTGTCTCCCTCTAGGAATTTGATTCTCAGGATCCATGGCCTCTGAATCCTTAGGAAAAAGTTCTTTTCGGAGATAAATCTTATATGATCTTTAATAAAAGATCTTTTAAAGGTTATATGAACCAACTACTTTTGTGCAATCAAGACTACATCTATCTGATGTAGATTTTATATTTAGTTTTAAAAATCTCTTTTACTTGCTAGTGCACAAGGTTAATTGTAAACTAACGAGTATAGGGTATCAATCCCACAAGGAACCATACTGATTTTCAATTTAACTTTTCCACTTTGTAAAGAATAATTCACGAGAGGAGTTCAAGTATCAATTTGAATCAAAGAAACAAAAGAAAAGTAAGTGAGTCATGAAAGTAGAAAGATATCAAATAAGAGAAAGATCTAGGAATTTGGATTTCACCGATGACAAGAATGTTGAATTACTAACTCAAGCGGGGGTTCAATTTGTCTCTTGTTCAACATAAGCTACAAGCATTAGGCTATAAATTAAAAAGATGATTATAATTATAAAATGAGATTATTTATCTAGTGGTTTAGCATGAATCATTTTTTTTAGACATAACTTATCTAATTTCTAGAATAAATTATTCAATTTTAGAAATTATAATTTTAAGCCCAATTGCATAACGTCATATTAGCCTATAAAGTCTAATAATCATTTGAGATAGCGAATTAAACTACTATAACCACCATTAATAAACAATAGTATTAAGATACATAAATAGGTTAAGATCAAGTATGAACTCAAAATTATGCAATTAAAGAGACAACAATAATCCCAAAAGAAATTAGCAAAATAATATTATTATCCAGGATCCATCCTAATTCTAGAAGAGTATTTTAGTCGACCATAGTTAGTGAAAACACCATTGAAGTTGGTTTAGCCATATCTTAATATTGGAATATTTCACTTTCTATGTCCAAACTTGGATACTCAATTATACAAAACTATAAAATTAAGGGTATGTTTGGTAGGGGTGAAAATTATTTTCCTGGAAAATGATTTTCTCATTTTACGGTGTTTGGTAAAACAAATAGAGGAAATTCGTTTTCAGGGAAAAATCATTTTTCCTAGAATGAAGGAAAATATTCACTTTGAATAGAGCGTAAGTTCATTTTACGTTTCTTGGGCTCTCACACGGTCTCACATTCTTTCTTTATTCTGTGTTTATTTCCTCGACATATGGCTTGAAGATTAAGGAAAATCATTTTTAGCTTTTTTTTCATTTTTTTAAAATCAAACTTATTATCTAAAAAGTTCATTTTTCCTTTTACCAAACAACTAAAATATGAGTTGAAAATTATTTTACATGAAAAATTATTTTACATGGAAAATTATTTTTTAGAAAAATGATTGTCAACCCTACCAAACATACCATAAGTGTAAACTCTCAAATTTGACTCACGAATGAAGTAAGAAGAGAAGAGAAAAATAGCTAACAAACCTTATCTTCTTATAAACTTCTCAACCCAAATGGTTGTCTTACAAGACTCTCTCTAAAAGAAAGAACAATTGAAAGATGGAAGATGAGAGAATGGGAGAATGCCTGAATGCTTGGATGAGTGAATGAGTGAATCTTGCTCTAATCTATGACCCCTTTTTATAGTGAAAATCCAGTCCCTTTAATTTGGTGCCCAAAAATCAATGAAAAATTAATTTTAAATAATTAATTGGTTGTCATATTGCATGAAAAGAGGCTAGTCTTTAGCTATAAATCAATATTGATTAATTAGCATTGACTAGGTTACTTTTGAATTTGCTCTCAACAGATGAAGATTTAGCTGTTGGGTTGAATTTTAGGGCTAAGGCTGACTAGGTGCTGAACTGAACCGTGGAGATTAGGCTGGGCTGCGACAAACACAACCCCAAACCAAAAGGGAGATGAGTGAGGGTGGGCAGCTAGAGATGGGCTTTGATGCTTAGGCCCACATTCTAAAATAGAGTGATAGAGAAAGGATAGGTTGTGGCACTTGGAAACGGGTCGCAGGACGAGGCCAATCAGAGGGAAGAAGATGAGAGAGAGGCGTTGGGCTTTGTTACTGTCTGGGCGATAGGCGCTGAAGTTAGAAGGCTGCTAGACTGCGAAACGAAACCAAATAGAGAGATGAGTGAGGAGAGGAACATGCGCGGGGCCCGTCAAAGGCAATTTTGGGCATGGCCCACATGAGGAAGGAAAGAGAAAGATGGTGAAGGTGGGTAGGGCTCTCTCTTTCCCCTTATTTCTTTTTTTCCCCCTTTTGGGTTGTTGGGTTGGCTAGGTCGTGCTGCATAATGCTGTTATGACTGTTAGGCTTCATTTCTGGTTGAACCAGCTAATGAACACTCAAAGAAATTGAGTCAATTATCATTATCAGCGCACTCATATTTTTCACCAGTAAATTATACAAAATGTGCATTGTTTTCACATAAAAATAAATTACAAAGACTAAAAAGTAGGCAAAATGGGGGGTAAAATTACATATAAAATATGAATTATCAACTCCCCCACACCACAACTTTGCTAGTCATCGAGCAAAGAATAACAATAATGCATATATTCATTTATCTCATCAAGTGAAACAAGATTTGGAAAGAGATCAAGTACCCAACCACACATGTTCACTCAAAATCATATGGATTAATTCTCTACCAACCCACAACCCATCATCAAACATTTGTAATTTCAACTTGTCAATAAGCCAAAATTAAAGCAAATTACGCACGCAATAAAACCATGTAACAAACCGTGAAAAAATTAATCACAAGAGCATCTTTCAAATCAAGTCCCCAGTGCCAAATCAATTTATTGAGTTCTATTTTTTTTTTATTTTTTTTAAACTTGAAAAGTTACTTGATTTCATTCTTTCTCTTGAGTGGATAAAGATATGAATAAGATAACACTCAGTACATATTCAGGAAATTAAACATATGAATTGAGATAGAACCTGAATATTGGTACTGAAATCAAAACTTAATTAATTCAATTTATGTTATTTGTTGATTTAAAGCCAAAGGGCACTCAATTCCTATATACTTATAATGAAATTGAAAATGGGGTTTCATCTCGAACTCAAAATCGGCTACATAGCAACATTAGCACAACAAAATTTTTGGCCTTCAACTAGTGAAAGCTAGAAATAATCTCCTATGGGCAGGGGTCACATGAATCAAATCCACATAATAAGAGTAGAGTATGCATAATGGGAACACTCAAACTTTTCACAAAATCAAATTCACCCCAGATTTTCAAGTTTAAATTTCCCTCAAAATTTTCATTTTGCTTTTACTCCACGACACCAGAACTTTGCTAATCCTCGAGGAAAGAATAACAATAATGTATATATTCATTTATCTCATCAAGTAAAACAAGATTAGAGAAGAGATCACATACATAACCACACATGTTCACTCAAAATCATATGGGTTAATTCTCTACCACTGCACAAACTATCATCAAACATTTCTAATTTCAACGACGTCAATAAGCCAAGACTCAAGCAAATTACGCACACAATGAAACCACGTAGAACACCGTAAGCCCAAAATTTCACCCCACAAAAAAAATTAATCACAAAAGTATCTTTCAAATCAAGTCCCCATAGCCAAATCAATTTATTGACTTCTTTTTTTCTTTGATTTTTTTTTTGGGGAACTTTTGCAAAAGTTACTTGATTCCATGTGTTCTCTTGAGTAGATAAAGATATGGATAAAGATAACATTCAAGAGAAGCACTCAGTACAAATTCGGGTAATTAAAGATATGAATAGAGATGAGACCTAAACATTAATGCCAAAATTAGAACTTAATTAATTCAATTTTTTTTATTTGTTGATTGAAAGTCAAGGAGCTCTTAATTCTTATATACTCATAATGACATTGAAAATGGGGTTTCATTTGAAACTCAAAATTGGCTACATAGCGGCATTAGCACAACAAAAATTTTGACCTTCAACTAGTCAAAGCTAGAAATAATCTCCTATGGACATGAGTCACATGAATAAAATCCGCATAATAAGAGTAGAATATGTATAATCAAAACACTCAAACTCATCCCATAATCAAATTCACTTCCAGATTTTCAATTTTAAATTTTCCTCAAAATTTTCATTTTGCCTTTCTCCCACACCTAGACCTTATGTTGTCCTCAATATAGAAAACAATAAGAAAGAGAGAAATGGAGAGAAGAGCAACACAACCTGACAACACGAGGAAATCATTTCCGTAAAAGCCCAACAATCTAACTCCAAAAGTACCTTCACAACCACCACTAACCACAATAGCCTAAAACCAAGTGAAGGGTCATACTCTAAGACATAAACACACCTTGATCAAAAGTAAAAATAAAAACTCAAACTCACCTAAAAAGATTAGGTTGCCTCCTACTAAGCACTAAGTTTTATATCTTCAACCAGCCAATGCTCCATCCACTAGTCATAGTAAACAAGGTCGACTAGATTGGTGGATTCAATCAAACTAGACACAATGTCATTAGTCATAACAGGTTTCAAACTTTGACCATTGACCATAAGAACTCGACCATCATGGGAATCTAAAATTTGAACTGACCTAGAGGGAAACACCTGTTGTACAACAAAAGGGTCATCCCACCTAGATCTCAACTTGCTAGGAAACAACTTGGGCTTAGAGTTCAAAAACTAAACCTTCTGATTAGGTTCAAAAGATTTACGAGAAATCATTTTATAATGAAAAACTTTGGTTTTAGTTTTATAAATCTTAGCACTCTCATAGGCTTTATTATGCAATTCATCGATCTCATTTAATTGAAGCCTGCGGTTAGAACCCCCTGTTTCATATCAAAATTAAAATGGTTAATAGCCCAAAAAGCACGGCGTTCTAATTCAATGGCAAGTGATAAGCCTTACCGAAAAGAAGTTGGTGAGGAGACATCTATATGGGAGTTTATAAGCTATACAATAGGCCTATAGAGCATCATGAAATCTCAAAGTCCAGTCTTTCCTATTGGGTCAAACAGTTTTCTTAAGTATGGACTTAACCTCATGGGTAGACACCTCAACTTGACCACTAGTCTGAGGGTGATAGGGCGTAGCTACTTTATGAGTCACAGAATACTTTCTAAGCAAAGCCTCGAAAGATCGATGACAAAAATGACTACCTCCATCACTAATAAGAGATCTAGGGGTCCTATATTGACATACTATGACCTCTTTCACAAACTTGATCACAACTTTGTGGTCATTGGTCCTAGCAGCCTAAGCTTCCACCCACTTTGACGCATAATCAACAACAACCACCATATAAACAAAGCCAAAGGATGGGGAAAAGGGACCCATGAAATCAATGCTCCACATATCAAATATGTCAATAATTAGAATAGGGGAAAGGGGCATCAATTATGAAGGGACAGAGCACCCATATGTTGACAATGCTCACAAGCAAGACAAAATAAGTAAGCATCACGAAATAGAATGGGCCAGAAAAACGTACTTTGTAGGACTTTAATAGCTGTCCTACGACCTCCAAAGTGACCACCATAAGCATAAGAACGACAAAAGGTCAGAATACTATGAATTTCACTCTCGGGGACACATCTACACACTACTTGGCCTGGATAATGTTTGAAATGATAAAGGTCTTCCCAATAGTAATACCTCACTTGTGAGAAGAACCTATCTTTCTCTTGTTTGGACCAGTAAGGAGGAATTTCCCAATGGTAAGATAATTCACAATGTGAGCAAACCAAGGGAAAGGGGCGTGTGACACAGCAAATAGCTGCTCATCAGGAAAGTAGTCAGAAAACTCAACTAAGTCGTCAGTATACTTAGTAAAGATCCTAGATAAGTGGTATGCAACTAAATTTTTAGAACCTTTCCTATCTTTTATCAAACTCTTGGATTAACAAAATCTATGTGATGAGTCTAGATTTGGTGTCATTCTTGGCTAAGAAGTGTTTTAATGCAGCATGATCTATAAACACAATCACTTTTGAACACAGGAGGTATGGATGAAATTTATCAAGTGCAAATACTACAACTGGTAACTCTTTTTCAGTAGTAGAGTAATTCTTTTGAGCATTTGTTAGAGTTCTGCTAGCATAGTAAATGACATGAGACATTCTATTCACCCTTTAACCCAAAATAGTCCCAATAGCAAAATCAAATGCATCACACGTAATCTCAAATGGCAGAGAAAAAGCAAGGGGCTGCACAATAGGGTTGACACCAATAAAGATTGAAGTTTTTCAACAGCTTTCAAACAAGACTCATCAAATACAAAACAACATCTTTAGTAACGAGATTAGTAAGTAGGCAAGTCACTTTACTAAAACCCTTAATAAATCTCCTATAGAAACTAACATGAACAAGGAAAGATTTGACTTGTTTCCCAGAAGAAGGCAAAGCGAGATTGGAAAATCAGATCAACTTTGGCTTTATCAACCTCAATTCCCTTTTAAGGCACTTTATGTCCCAAAACAATCCCTTATTGGATCATGAAATGACTCTTTTCCCAACTCAAGACCAGATTCACGTGTTCACATCTTTTCGGCATAGTAGATAGATTAGCAAGACATGCATCAAAGAAAGAACCAAAAACAAAGAAATCAACCCCCTATGAAATTGTCATTATAGTTAGAAAATATGGCCATCATACATCTTTGGAATATGGAAGGTGCATTACATAACCCAAAGGCATCATCTGATAGGTGAATGTACCTAATGGGCATGTAAATGTCGTTTTCTCCTAGTCCTTAGGATAGACAGGTATTTGGTTGTAACCAAAATACCCATCTAGAAAGCAGTATAAACTTTTTTCAACTAATTTTTCTAAAATTTGATCAATGAATGGAATGGAAAAATGATCATTTCTAGTCACAAAATTCACCTTGTTGTAATCAATGTCTACCCTCCACCCCGTGGTATGTCTAGTAAGAATTAGTTCTCCTTCATTGTTTTTAACCACCGTTATGCTGTATTTCTCAGGAATGACTTGAACTGGACTTACCCATTGACTATTAGAAATACGGTAGATAATGCCTGCATTTAAAAGCTTTACTACCTTTTTCTGGACAACTTCTTTCATATAAGGGCGCAGTCTACACTGCATTTGCCTAACACGTTTGGCATCGTCTTCTAAATGAATTCTATGCATACAAATAGTGGGACTAATCCCTTTCAAATCAGCAGCTGCCCACCCACACCCTTATGATCAGACAAACGATGAATCAACCCCTCCTCTTGATCACAAGATATGAGAGAAGATATAATGATAGGTAGTCTCTCTTTAGAGCCTAGAAACATATACTTGAGTGAATCAGGGAGAGAAGATGTTTCAACTTAAGTTTTGGGTGGAGACATAACAAAAAGTGGCATAGCAGAACTAGCCAAAGGAGGAGAAGGAGGCTAGTAAGTAGAGACCTAAGAGGAAGACAGAAGATAGGGAGTGGAGTCAATATCAGAATCAATCTCGTATATTGTACTTCCTAAGTCAAACAATCTCAAATCCCCAGGGGAAAAATAGGTTCCCAAGGAATCATTGCTAAGAACACCAGGCAAGGCTTTTTCAATCAGTTCATCAATCATATCAACAAATAAGTATTTAGATTCATCTTCAAACACAAGTTGAGAAGAAGATTTAAAAATATTAAGCATAACCTTTATGTTCATAACTGAGACATCCTTCTCTCCTGACCTATAGTTAATGATGGCATTAACTGTAGCTAGGAAGGGACATCCAAAAATAAGAGGGATTTGCTTATAAGCATGACTAGGATCCATGTCCAACACAACAAAGTCAGCAAGAAAGAATCCTTTTTAAATTTGAACCAACATATCATCCATCCGTCTCTTAAGAGTCCTAACCGACCTATCAGCAAGCTGAAGGGTATAGTTGGAAGGTTTCAGTCCACCTAATCACAACTCTCAGTAAACATAATATGGTATCAAATTAACACTAGAACCTAAATCCAAAAGTGCCCTTTCAAGTTTGTGATTGCTAATATAACATGAAATAGCAGGGACACCAGGATCTTTCTACTTAGGTGGAGTGTCACATTTCAAAATTAAGCTCACTTGTTCACTTAGAAGAGCCTTTTTAGACTTGTCATCTTTAGATTTACTTTTAAAAGTGTATATGTCTTTAAGGAACTTAACATAAGCTGGGATCTATCTAATTGTTTCCAAGAGGGGAAGATTGACCTCAACTTGCTTAAAGGTCTTTAGGATGTCATCTCTTTGTTTGTCTTTCTTGGAAAGAAATGGCGCATCCAAAGCTTTAGGGTAAGGAACCCTTAGCTTATATGTCATAGTGGGTCAGACACAATAGATGGGAATGGGTCATTTTCCTTTTCAATCTCAAGGTCATTTTCAATAGTCTTAAGTTTTTCCTATTTATCATGTTCCTTCTCACTCACCTTATTATCTACTTTCTTGCCATTCCTAGGAACCATTACCTCTTTTAATTCTTCAAGTTGTTGGCCTTTAGGGCTTCGTATGAGTTGACTTCGAATTTTTCCTCGTCTCTTTCACATGCAACTATGGCTAGTTGCCCAAGTTAAGTTTCTAATTTAGCCGTAGATTATGAATGAGAGTCAATAATATGCATTTTAGACTCAATTTCTTAGACCTCATAATCAACATTTTGCATAACAGAAGTCAAAGTACCAAGAATAGAAATTACCTTGTCTATATCATAGCTCTTATATGGAGCTTGATGGGAAGGAAGGTGAGCATATCTCTGGTTTTGGAATCCAGGAAGGGTAGGTCTACTAGACTAGGCTTGAGGATTCTCAATATTTTAAAACCTCAACGAAAAATTAGGATGATTTCTCCAACCATGATTATAGGTATTAGAATAAAGATTATTGGATGGATGAAATCCTTGGGCAACATGCGCTTATTCAGTCATACAGTCATACTTACCAACAAAAGGATAGTCAACAAAAGCATGCATGGGACTAACATGAATCGACCACACATTTTGCATAGAAGGGGCATTAGGCACTTTTTTCATGCATAGCAATTGATCAAATTTCTTAGTTAAAAGATCAACCTTACTAGAAAGGGCAATTGAATGTGAAACCTCATAAATCCCTCTTTTACTTCACAATTGCCAAGGCAAATCAAAATGTGAAGAAGTAGCATGTAAATGTGAATTTTCACTCAAATGTTCAAACAATTTTCAAGCTTCTCCAGGAGTATTATACAGGAAACTCCATAAGATGCATCAACCATCTGCCTATTGTGCTCATCTAAGCCAGAATAAAAACTCTGGATGAGGTGCCATATAGGGACCTTATAATGATGACAACTTTGCAACAAATCTTTAAACCTTTCCCAACTTTCATGTAATTGCTCATTTTTATTTTGTGAGAAAGTGGTGATAACACCTTTTAAGGCAGTCAATTTATGAATAAAGAAAAACTTTTTCGAGAACTTCTTTTGCATTTGATCCTAATGTGATATTTGTCTTAGTATCGAACCAAGTTTTAGCTTTATCTTTTAAAGAGAAAGGCAAAAGCCACAATCGAAGAGCATAATCAGAAATATTATTTAAGAACATAGTGGAACAAATATCTAAAAATGCATCAACATGCTTGAAGTGATTTCAGACTCTAGCCCATAAAATGACGGGAACATTTGCATGAGGGAATGCTTAATTTCAAATGGCCTTGTAACAGTGGGCATATGAGTTCTTGCAGGTGAGTCATAAGTGGTGGGAGTAAAACACTTCTTAAATTGCTTAGGTGGTGGGTTTTGTTCTTCAGCCATCTTTATCTTAGATTCATGTTTCTTAGCTCTTATTTGAACAAGAAAACATTCAATTTCAGGATTATGCTCTTCAAGTTCTAATAATAAAGAACGTACCATGCATATACCCAAAAACAACCAAGATAATAGTATGAGATCATCACCACGAGAACCACCAAATGAAATAAGAGAAAAAGAAAAATAAAATAAAGTAAAATAAAATAAAATAAGAAAGATCGAAAGGAGGGGGGAAGAAAATGAAAAATAAAATAAAATAAAAAGAGAATAAATGAAATAAAAGGGAGGGGGATTTTTAGATTAGATAAAATAAACAAAATAATAGAAATAAGAGTTAGATTAGATTAGATTAGATTCGAAGGGATGGGAAAAATAGTTAGATTAGAAAGGAATGGGAAGAATAAAAATAAAATGGTTGATTAGGAGGGATAGGGGGGTTGAAATAATGAAAGTAAAAGGGATGGGGGTTGAGAATGAAGAATGGAAATAAAATTATTAGATTAGCAAGGAGTAGGGGAAAAATAAACAAATAAATAGAAAGAATAAAAGAAAGAGAAAATTCAAAATCACTATTCGTTCCTCAGCAACGACGCCAAAAACTTGATGTGCATTTTATGTTTAGTTTTAACAACCCTTTGTACTTGCAAGTGCACAATGTTAATTGTAAACTAGTGAGTATAAGATATCGATCCCACGATGAACAATAGTGATTTTCAATTTAACTTTTCCAATAAAGAATAATTCGAAAGGAGGAGTTCAAGTATCAATTTGAATTAAAGAAACGAAAGAAAAGTGTGTCAAGAGAGTAGAGAGAAATCAAACAAGAGAAAGACTTAGGACTTTAGATTTCACAAATGACAAGAATGTTAAATTATTAGCTCAAATGGGGGTCCAATTTGTCTCTTGTTCAACCCAAACTACAAGCATTAGGCCATAAATTAAAAAGATGATTATAATTATCAAATGAGATTATTTATCTAGCAGTTTAGCATGAATCATTCTCTTTAGACATAACTTATATAATTCTTGTATAAATTACTCCATTTTAACAACTATAATTTTAAGCCCAATAGCATAATGTCATATTAGCCAACAAGGTCTAATATTCATTTGAGATAGCACATTAAACTATTATAATTAACATGAATAAACAATAGTATTAAGATGCACAAATAGGTTAAGATCAAGAATAAACTTAAAATTATGCAATTAAAGAGACAAAAATAACCCCAAATAAAATTAGCAAAATAATATTATTATCAAGCATCTATCCTAATCCTAGAAGAGTGTTTGACTCACAAATTAGGAGAGAAGAGAAGAGAAAAATAGCTAACCAATCTTATTTCTTATGAACTTCTCAACCCAAATAGTTGTCTTACAAGACTCTCCCTAAAAGGAAAAAAAATGAAAGATGGAAGATGAGAGAATGGTAGAATGCTTAAATGCTTGGATGAGTGATAAGTAAATCTTGCTCTAACCTATGACCCCCTTTTTATAGTGAAAATCCAATCCCTTTTGGTGCCCAAAAATTAATGAAAAATTAATTTTAAATAATTAATTGGCTATCATATTGCATGAAAAAGGGCTAATCTTTTGCTATAAATCAATATTGATTAATTAGCTTTGACTGGGTTACTTTTGAATTTGCTCTCAAAAGATGAAGATTTAGCTATGGGGTTGAATTCTAGGGCTAAGGCTGACTAGGTGCTAAACTGAACCGAGGAGATCAGGCTGGGCCGCGACAAACACAGCCCCAAACCGAAAGGGATATGAGTGAGGGTGGGGAGCTGGAGATGGGCTTCAATGCTCAGGCCCACATTCTAGGATAGAGTGAGAGAGAAAGGACAGGTTGTGGCACTGGGAAATGGGCTGCAGGATGAGCCAAACCGGAGGGAAGAAGATGAGAGAGAGGTGTTGGGCCTTGTTACTGTCTGGGCACTAAGTGCTGAAGCTGGGAGGCTGTTGGACCATGAAACGAAACCAAATGGAGATATGAATAAGGAGAGGAGTACGCGCTGGGCCCGTCAGAGGTGATTCTGGGCGTGGCCCACACGGGGAAGGAAAGAGAAAGATGGTGAAGGCGGGCAGGGCTTTCTCTTTCCCCTTATTTCTTTTTTTTCCCTTTTTAGGGCGTTGGGTTGGCTAGGTCATGCTGCATAATGCCCTTATTGCTGTTAGGCTTCATTTCTGGCTGGACCGGCTAATGAACCTCAAGGAAACTGAGTCAATTTTCATTATCAGCACACTCATATTTTTCACTAGTAAATTATACAAAATGTGCATTATTTTCACATAAAAATATATTACAAAGACTAAAAAGTAGGCAAAATATAAGGTAAAATTATATATAAATTATGAATTATCACTGTCTTCTTCATGGCAGGGGCTAAGGCTTCATTTATTTAATTGTCCACCCAAAGGGGTTATCTTCTCCTGGTCCAAGGCATCTTCTATTACATGATCTTCCCTGTTCCTAATAGACTTATTTTTCGAATCTCCATCGTTAGGGTCCCTCGATTTCTTTTCCTTTTCCAACATCCTCGGGTAGCATACTTCTTAACACAAGGCCCCCACAAATGGCATCAAATGTTTTAAGTGTAAAATAGATTTTGGGCTTCTTACTAGACCATTTGAAGATTACACCACCGTTTAAGCAAACCTAGAAGATGAATGTTGGTATGAATACTAAGGTATGTCACCCTAGCAGATGGTGACTAGGGTGAGTAATAAAACCTTAAACTGGGAAACTTTTGGACTTTGGTTAAATAATATGTTGACATAGGTTAGTAAGAGACTCTAAATGGGAATATATAAAAATGGGCACAGCAGAGACTCCAAGAATGTACTAAGTAAATACGCTCAAAGATTATGAGCGGTGCCAAAAATAAAGAGAGACAAAATAAATGCTTTGTTCACAAAGTTCCTTCAACCACTGAGCTACATCTCTAGCTTAAGGTCTCCCCTAAGAATTCTAACCATTTTTGTTGTCTGCTTGAGATAGCAAGTATCCTTTGACACCTCACCTATGATCAGAGTTCTCTCAGAGTGCTCTGGCAAGCTCACTGCCTAACAAGAGCCTCACTACTCCTTGTTAGTCATATAGTTGTCCATAAGCACTTTGTCATAGCTCACTGCCTACCCCTTATTATCCACATATTTTTCCCTAAGCACTCTGTGATAGCCTACTTAGCAAGAGCACTGCTACTCCTTATCCACAAAAAGAGTTTTCTCAGAGCACCCTGACATGTTAGGGTTTTTCCAAGCTCCTTAATGAACTTGATATGAGTTCTCACTAGCTTAATTATAGACCTTGTCCAAAGTGCTAACTCACTCTTGGACATCTTAAACCTTCAGTAAATCCTTTCCTAATTTGACTACATGCTAGTTGTTTATAAATGATTACAAGAGATGCCTCTTCACTCTCTTGCCTCTTAAGTATTACAAGAGTATTACAATGATATGAGTGAAATACAACTCTTGAATTATGGGGAAAACACTCTAAAGCTCATGAGTCAATAGAATGGGGTATTCCAAGCTTCCTCTTCTACATTGGTCCTATATTTATAAATAGCTAAGCTCCATTTTACAGTTTGGGGAAGGATACTAGCCATTAAAATGAAGAAAAAAATTACTTTTAGCTTTTGATCCATGACTACAAGGTCTTCATCAAGGTCTCTCACAATTGTTTTGGATGTTGCTTTTTCCTCAATTGGTTGGACGTATTTCAAATAACATGTCTTGAAATTTAAAATCCTTTTCTATATTTAAAAATGTCAAATCAATAGCTTTTATACAGTTAATCGTTGGTATTCTCTCTATAAAACAAATCCAAAATTGTGCTCTATCTTTAATAGTGACAGCTTGTCAACTTGTCAGAGGCTGCCTATTGTTTTGCAACATCTTTTTCCTTTTGAATTCAAATCTTCTTTAGATAAAATCATCCACTTACTATAGCCATGAATATCTTCTTTTTTAGATTAATCACATGCATTACGTAGCAAGTAACTCAAATAAATTCTCTTCACGTCATTGTTGAATATTTCTTAACAGACTTTAGACGTTCATGATCTTCGATTCTAATGACTTTGAAGGATCTTACATCTTTTGACTATGATGATTTTCAAATATGTTCCGATTCTAACATCTTCTAACTCCGATGCAACTTTAACTATTTCATTCTCAGAAGCTTTTCACTTTCCAGCCTCGATACAAATATGATATCTCTATTTAGAATGAAAATGATTCATCAAAATTTCCTTTTGTCTTCTTCTCATGGATTCTTTTCATAAGCATAATCTTCATCCATCTTGATTTGTGGACATGTCATGTTCTTCTTCATGCTATTGTCTTCAATCATAGAATGAGAACGTTGAAGAGATATTATTTAGTCATACAACTAAATAGAGCATGGGTCTTAGCTTTGAAAATCATATGCATAATTCTCTTCAGGGCCTTTGGCGGATGTCTCTAATTTTATTGCTTCAGATACTTAATCTTCTCTTGCTTACTATAAGAACTCCAATCAAGTAGCTACTGTTTATATCTTTTGTAACTCTGATCTTGACAGCTTCCATGTATGTTACCTCTTGTAGACCTGCTTTCTTTGCTCATATCAAACTCAATCGTGATGTACATAGGTCATAATAAATCTTTCAATTGTAAACATATCAAATGCACTAATAGATTCAATAACTCATAAGTTAATGAATTGGTATAAATGAACTCATAAATCAATTTGACCCATATAAAAAACATCTCATACATATTATCACTTATCTTCTTTTGCTCAGTATTATCAAGACTATCTTTTACATAAGATAACCATATAAAAAATTCAATCTTTATTTAATCAACTAAGTAGTTATACAACACCACCTAGCTATATAAGGAAGGTGAATGTCAGGGACTTTGTCAGTTAGTCAAGGTTAGGTTACTCATAGCACAACCCTAAGCTGGCCCTATTGAGACCACTTCATAGAGGTATGAAACCTAAGCTTCGTTGATCATATAATGCTATCAATCAAGTTAAATATATTAGCATGGAAGCACAACACAGATCATTGCATATCATCACTTATAAAACATGTGAAGATCATTACTCTCAAAAGTTTGTCATCATTAAAATCAACATCTTCTTAGATCCAACAATGAAATCTCGAAAAATGGGGGTTTTCTTCTCTTTAAGAGCCTCCTACATTCCAGTTAGACAAGGAAATCTGCGAAGAATTTATCATTTTATTGAATATAGCTTCTGATTATCTATGTTCACCTACCTTTTAAGTCTCCCCATGTTTATATAGCTTGTTTAAGTAGTTGTATTTGGGCGGATCTCTTAGAGAAATTAACTAGGACTTTGTATCTTTTTAGATGGAGATTTTATTCCAGTTTTGTCTATTTTTTAAGTTCTTTACCGTAGGTGAAGATTTTACCTAAATCTTTGCTAGATCTTCTACCTCTTACACAAGCCATGGGGTAGATGTATGAGTTCCAAGGTTTTATAACAAGTCTACATTAAGCTCCTTACTTATTTGGGCCTTCACCCAATGCTCAATGTTAGAGGCTTTACTTCATCTAGTTTACTTTATTTCATTAGGCTTTTATTAAGGTTTGGCCCAATACCCATAGGTAATTTATCTCTGCTTTAGTGAAGCGTCACTGCCTATGACATCAGAACAATCAAAATATAAAGTTCTTAGTTACAACAACCCCTCCCCACAAACATATTATTATGAGTAATGACAATTTGATCTAATTTAAAATAAACTTTTGGACATGAAAATCAAATTGGCAAGAATGCCTAAAACATGTAACACATTAGTAGAAGCAAGAGTCTATCCCGAAGTTAGCTTTGACATTATTTTCTGTTTTCCTAAAACTCGCTCTTGTCTAGGATCACCATTATAAAGATCTCTTCACCATCCTTGTTGGAGCGTAGAAGGTAAAACAAAACACTTTTGTTTCCATACATGTGTTTGATGGCCTTAGAATCTACCACCCAATTGGTGGCCATGTTCACTTGGGATATGATTAGCACAATAACATCATGTGCATTAACCAAGTTTGTGCACTCAGATAGGCAAGTTGCCCATTCCCATTTTGTCTACTCTGGGTAGCATGATGTCAAGCTTTCCCACACACAAGGTAACCTCTGTTTTCTTCAAAAGTGGAATAGAAAGGTCTTACAAAAATTACAAGATTTGTAATCATACTTCTAAAAAGATGTTTTTTTTCTGTATAT
>JACYFF010003369.1:25542552-25590760 GCA_017589665.1 Selenicereus undatus
CACACACACACACACACATACATAAATATATATGTATGTATTATATTATATTATATATATATATGTGTGTGTGTGTGTGTGTGTCTGTGTGTGTATGTTCAAGTTGTTAGTTGTTGAACTCATTTTCCTCGACCATTTTCTTGATTATTAAACCTAAAATGAGCAAATAGATACAAACAACATGTAGTCACAAGTAAACATAGAAATCATATTTACTAAATTTCCATGACCAATAGTTTTACACTAATCACAATGTAGTTAATCGAGCAATACGCAATTGCAGAACATTTATATTAACTAAGGCATCACAACCATGACAGTAATTTAATAGTTCTTGATAATAAATATTCATCATAAACTATTAGCCTAACTCAAGGGAATTACTACCTTTTTTTCCAGTAGAATAAATTAACATGTCTTCATAATAAAAGTCTTACCTAGCATGAACATAGGCAAACGAAGCATGATACTCCTAAACCGCATGATAGTTTGGATATTTTAGCTATTTGTGTTTTTGATATCTACATTTGACATCTTTTGGTCTCCTAAAAAATTGTGAGAATTAAATACAAGACTAGCATCTATAAATATTGACCTTACCCTTAATATTGTTGAAATATATTAGAAATAAAGGGTGGTCCAAAATAATAAAAATAAGGTCAGTCTAGAGAATATAGTATTGCCAAAAGCGTGTTGGACGTTGTCCTTAAGGGAAATTCCACCACTTTTGATTATGACTTCTGGTGTAAATTGTTCTAGACTCCCAACATGCTACAAACGTTTTCCAACCATGTGCACTAACGGCTAAGGCAATATGACAACTAAGTGAGTTTGTGTGACCGAAGAAGAACATAGAATTAGGCTTCTATCTACTACCTTCCCAGTTGAGCCTCAAAGAGATCAATTTATTTGTAGAGGAAAATAATAGACATTAAACACTTGATGTTTATTATAGCCAAACAATAGGAGCTATACCCCAAAAATCACATAGAACAAAATCTTTATGAAACAAAGTTACTTACGAGGAATCCAAGTGCTAATAAATCACATAACCTTCAAGATAATATTATTTGATCGAAAATCTCCAAGATAATAGGTTGTTGATATAAAAACAAATAATCAAATTATGAAATCCTACAAAGTTAGGAAAGTTAACAACATAATAGCAAACTGATTCGCTTAATTAATTTAAAATCCTTGTAAATTGGAAAATGACTGTTGGTAGTTTTGGGGGGGGGGGAAGGAAGATGTCATCCACTGGGATGATGGGAGATGCGTAAGTTTGCCTCAATTGCGAGTGAGGTTTGATAAGATTAACTAAGCTAAATTACTCTAAAATGCAAACTTAAACTAACTGTGCCACAAATGAGGGTTCAAATTTAACACAAACAATAAAAATTAAACTAACATAGCTATCATTAAACAAAGTACAAACATAAAACACTTAGCACATTGAAAAGGTTGACCAAAGTTGGACAGGGTTGTGGCATGACATGGCCACCAACAATTCTCAACAATCCTCAAAAGATCACCCGAAAAGGAAAATCCATCCTAAATCAACCACTAAACCTAATAAGAAACAATAAAAGTAAGGATAGAGAAAGTAACCCACAAATCAAACTCTCTTGATGGTGGATTTTCAATGATCAATGTGCTTCTAAACAACACCCAATCACCATAAAACAACAATCAGTGCCCAATTTTTTCTTCCAATGTTGATTTGTGAACCTTGAAATATCCAACCCAAAGTTAAAGTAATGAAGGTAAAGATTGAAAAAAATGAGAATGTAAAGAAAGGATGATTCAATTTTGAGGGGTAGACTAGGGGTTCAAATCCATTGGTATTGATTCAATAATCTGCCCACAACCCTTAATGCATCAAAACCCATGGTTTTCGGGCAATTTTTGATTTGTCTAAAAAAATGAGAATTGTGCGGAATTTAGGAGAGAGAAAGTGAGATTAGATGCTAATGAGAGAAGAGTATTAAGAAAAATGCTAGAAATCAATCAAGATCAACTTTCATTCATGGAGAATAGAGAGTCCACAATGGATTTTTAGAGAGAGAAAAAAGTATGATAAACTAAAGATAAACCCTAAAAAATATTCCATTCCCCCTTTCATCAGCGTAATCCTTATTTTTATACAATTAACACTATAGGTTAGCATTGGTGTGCCACGTGGCATGGGCACAACCTATGCCAATTTTCTATTTCCTAAATTGGAGCCTATTGAAAGATAGAGGTGGCATGGGCAACCCATGCCAAAACTCTATTTGCTCTTTTTCTTCTCTTTTCCAATTTTGGCACACCTTAGATAGCTTTGGTACACGCTAGACTTTCTTCTTGGCACTTTTAATCTTCTAGGTTTCAAAGTGAGTTGATATTTGCTCCCATTTCAAACTTTTTAACTTAACTCCTACAAAACACAAAGCACTAATGAATAACTACATTAGTAGTTATTTAAAATCAAACATGAGGGAAATCAAAATGGTGTCGATTAGGATCCGAACAAATACCTCCATACTTAGATTTTATTTGTGCTCGAGTAAAACACGAAGAAAACACCTTTTTGTAGGTACAAAAATTGCATTTAGCATATGTAACAAGCCCTTTAAACCTATTGGTCCCCAAGTAGACGAGTGCGGTCTCGTGAGAGTTTAATGAAGACAAATCCACAAATTCTTTGAAGAAATACAGGAAAATCTTTTTGGTTTTTCACAAACTTTTACAAAGTAACATCCATGAGGTAATCATGCATTCCTTAAGTCAGAAACTCACCCTAATGAGAAATAAACACATAGCACATGCATGGGGTACTCAATCAAGATCCTTAGCCCTTTTAAATGACAATCATGCATTCGTCCTAACCCTTTTCAATGATGAGCAAGCAATGTTTAGCTCACTTTAGGTTCTGTGGAAGTCTCCTCTCAAGTGTTTATAAATGATAATATGGTTCCGCTCATGCTCAACTCCAAAGATGCACCTACCATAAGTTTGGCCTTGCTCTTATTCTCCACGATTGGAATGCACATATAATTTGATGATCAAGAGGACTTTAGTGGGTTATAACAGGGTTTAGGTCAAGAATTGAGGAAGGGGCTAACACTTTGGAAGTGAGGGCTAATTAGCAAAAATTCAAGAGCTACTACTTTCCCCCACCATCAATGGCCACCCGTCACAAACCACACAACGTACCCAACAAGATGAAATGATGACTTGAGTGAACTAAACACAAGGTAAACCTTCCATGGCTGGACTTCTATTTCATTTTTCTCTCTTTTTTCTTCATTGTTTCTTTTTTTCTTCATTTTTTTCAATGCTTTTCTCATTTTTTTCTTTTTTCTTTTTCCTTGAAACAAAGACATTTGGCATGGAGGCTTGCAGTCAGTGAACTCCTTTTTAGTTTTGCACATACCTAGTTAATCACCACACATTTTCTTCTTGATTTATATGACACACCAAATATGTTCTCCTTTGCATCATTTCCCAACTCCCTCATAATAGTAATACTCCTTAGTCTTGGCTTAGGTAAGCCCATTGTTTAAGGCCAAGGGTGAAAAAATTGGTTCACAACAAGAATCGTGATAATAAAGGCTCAAAGGGTTAGCAAGGGGTACAATATGCCTATGGGGAGGCTTTTTAGCTAGTGTGGCTTCGTACTTGCACAAAGAACTCCTTCTTCCTCTCATAAATCATACAAATGCAAATTCTAAAGAGTACCAACTTTGAATAAGCTTCTCATGAAAAAATAATAATAATAATAATAAATGGCCACAAGTAACGACGCAGTCCAATTAGGCTCAAAACTTCACGGGCCCACACACTATGCCTACTCTGAACTATTAGGTCAAGACTAAGCATGAATTACCAAGAATTTGGACCTAAAATCTATCATGTGCACCCTTATTGCATGCCATTTGAATCCAAGGCAAGAAGGGTTCATTACCAACCAAAGTTGCACATTCCCCCCCCCCCAAAAAAAACTCACTATTTACAAGAAAAATAGAAAATCTGTTTAAGTTTTTGAAAAAATTTTCTCTCTTTTTTTCTTCAAAAAATTAGAGGAAGGTCTCCCCACCCCCCACACTTAAATCACAATGTCCCTATTATGGGAATAGGAGTCCTAAAAAGGAAAAGAAAAGGAAAAGGAAAAAGAAAAGGGAAGGAAGAAGTATGTACAACTTTGAATGAGGGGAATACCTTGTAGAAGATGGAAACAAAATCACCATGCATGAATGCATGTATATAATGCAAATGTAAGAACTACCCTAAATTCAACTGTATATATTTCCTACGCTCGTAGGAGCCCATTGATGACGCACTCAAATCTACCATACATGAAATTCAAAATCACAATCAAGTCACACATAATCCTCAAAATCACGGCTAATCACAACCACATTTCACCTCAAATGGCCTTCACATACCACAACATCACAAGAGTAAAGAATAAGGGATGGGAGAAAATGAGATGCACAAATGGTACCACCTATCCTAAATAAAATGTCCTACATTAACTATTTGCATTACTATTTGCATGTAATGTCCCCCCACCAAATGTAAGATGCTACGAAGAGTAAGGAAGGGGTGGAGGATACAACTTATAATCACCGGGCCCCATTGGACCTAAGAGGTGGCCAAGAGTGCAGAGCAAAATGTGAGAATGATGATGAGCTTCCATGATTGCCCGTGAAAGTGCAACATCCTTCTTCCAATTATCATATGTCCTACGATTGCTGCTAAATAAGCTCATTCATCCTCCTTCACTCCATATGCTCATGATCCTCTCTTACGGCCTGCTCCTCCTCTCTCCTTATATACCTCAACTCTTTCTCCTTTTGATGGTCTACAAAGCCCCTAAATACATAACACCCTCCTCGATAGAATCCATGCACTCGGCTATACGATTAATTTATTGTCTCATCTCGAACTACCTCTTTTGTAAGGCGGTTCCCTGCACTTGGAGATTGCAGAAGGATTGGAGGAATGTGCTATCAGTGGTATTTTAGTTGAGGAAGAGGAGCCCCCTATCTCAAAGGAAGTTGGTTGTTGAAATTGTGGTTGTGGCTGTGGAGTGGGTTGATCCACTAGTTTCTTTAGCCTCTTTGTCTTCGTGACCCCCTTCTTCACCTTCGCCCTCTGCATCACCATCATGCCTCCTGTCACCATCATGTGCCCGATCACCATCATACCCCCTATCACCATCTTTCGACATCACCTCATCACAAATAAGCACCCCATCACAATTCCTATTTCTCTTATTAGGCCTGATGGTGGTGGCCACATTGGAAGAACTGAAGAGGACTTGTTTATGCTGGGGGTATGGGCTAGGGTAGGAGTGTTGAGACTCTCTCCCATGAAATGGGGTTCGAGGGATCCAAACTTCCCACTATGATTTAAGGCTTGAGCTATGGCAATGATTGTGGCCCCAATACCTGTTACATTCTCATGGGTAGTCTTGGCCGCTTCTGCCAAATGGCAAATGATGAAGGCTCTGATGTCCACATGTGTACTCGTTAAAGCACACCTTATGATAAATAAATTTGTTTCCTACACACGTTTTGACTATCATTGCGCCCAACTATGATATTAGCCATCAAACATTACAGGTAACGGATGTTTATGGTACATATTTCTGTGGTTTTGGCTTTCCTAGGGTTATAAATCCTAAGCCTTCCAAACTTATCAATATAGGTATCACGCTTGGAGCAGTTGATGCTTAACCAATCGAGGGTGAGTCCCATATACTACAAACATCTTTAAAGGCATCTATATGCATTGAGAGGTGAAGTAGCTCATTAAACCCCCTTAGACTCATCCAATGGTTTGTATTAAACATGCAAAAAGTGATTAAAACATTTTGTCCTCTATATAACCCCACCCAATCCACATGCAAAGAGCTCATAAATTCAATCACAAGTTGGTCATAAGACACATCTTCATCTCCACATCATCTAGCCATCCCAAATTTTCAAGTAAAGTAGCCACATCATCTCACATCCCCAAAGCCCTCAATGATTCAGCATGCCAATATTTTTGTTCACTTGTCTTCCTAGTACTCAACAGCTCATACTTCAACTTTTGCTCATCACTTGCAAAGTGCAAACCTCTAATACTAGGAGGAAGGATTAAAGTGAAGACATCATTTTTGCCTTCGGATCTTGTGGGTGCATTGGAAGAAGAAGAAGCCCCTGATGACTTCTTAGGGAGGGATGGCGCTTTGGAGGTCTCACCAACTAATTTTTTTTTTAAATTTGCAGATGGAAGAGGTATATGTGTGGTTCGAAGGGTTAGCTCCTCTTGCTTCCAATAGCTCTTTTCAAGCTTGAATTATGTGAGAATGGGACCAAAGAACAAGTTTTCTTTCTCTATTACCTTCAACCTTAACAATGGAGGTTAGGATTATAGAAAGAGAAAGTGAGTGAACGGGTTGAAGAAAGAGGAAGAATTTGAGCAAAAATTTTGTGGAAAGTGAGGAATCATGACTGGAATTGGAGAAATTTATGAGAAAATAAAGGAAGTGGGGAGGATTTGAGTGTAGAGTAAAAGTGGAGGTAAGGAGGAAGTCACATAGAGAGAGAAAGAGTAGAGGAAATTGAAAGATAAATGAAGAAGGGAGAAGGAGAATTTGAGTTTTAGTGCAGATGGAGTTGGCATGGGCGTGCTGCGTGGCACAACGTGCTGCCAGATCCTTGGTTTGACTTTCTGGAATTTCAGGATTGGCATAGTCATGCCATAAGGTACGAGGGCCCCATGCTAAATCTCTATTTGATGTTTCCCTTCAATGGGTAAATGACACGGACAACCGTAAACCACCGTATAAGCTGACATGCCGAAGGGAGTCTTGAAGGTTGTTTAGTAGGCCCACAATGCATCAATTAACTTATTCGCCCAATCCTTTCTATTATTGGTCACGGTCTTCTAGGATTTGTTTGATTTGCCTATTTCACACTTCCACTTGACCGTTGTTTGAAGATGTTATAGGGTTGCAAGGCGGTGGATGATGGAATACCTTCTTAATAGGGCATCAAAGGACCTATTGCCAGACTGGGTCCCATGGTCACTAATGCTCGCTCAAGGTGCCCCATAACAGGTAACAATATTCTCCCCGTAAGAATCTAATGACCACTCTAAATTCATTTGTCCCTATGGGGATGGACACATAATCCACACAGAAAGAATGTACTCGTTCCCAAGTGAATTTGGAAATGCTCCCATAAAATCGATTCTTCATACATCGTATATGTCAACCACAATAATGACAGTAAGGGGCATCATGCCTTTCCTACCAATTTTGCCCGATTGTTGGCAATACATAAATCTTTTGCAGTATTCATGGGAATTTTTAAATAGGGTTGGCCATTAGAATCTACTTTGGAGAATTTTCGCAGTAGTTTTCCTCCCACTAAAGTTCCCCCAATAAGCATCGTCGTGGCCAAAGAAAAGGAGAATGTGGATTTGGTCATCGGGCACACATCACCTAATGATTTGGTCTTAGCAATACTTAAACAATTAGGGATCATCCCACATGAAGAAGCTAACCATTGAAAGAAAACATGCCCTATCACCCTTGGTCCATCCAGGTATGTCCTCCGTAACCAAGTAGTTAACAATGTTGGCATGCTATGGCTTTGCATCAAATTAATCTAGGCTTTGCGTCTTTCTTGTCAAAACGGTATTTCAAAGTGACATGGTTGGTGAAAACAATCACATGAGACCCTAAGAGGTAGGGTCTAAACTTTTCAAATCTAAAAATGACTACTGGAAACTCTTTTTCAATTATGATGTAATTCAATTGTGCCTTATTCAAAGTATGAATGACATAGTAAATTACATGGGGTTTCTTATCAATTCATTGACCTAACACTACCCCAACTGCATAATCAGGTGAATCACATATGGGCTCAAATGGCTCGCCCCAAATGGGAGGATGCAAGATGGGAGTGGTGGTTAATGCCTTCTTAAGTTTCGCAAATGCCATTTCACACTCCTTGGAGAAGTGGAATGGCAAACCCTTAGCTTGGAGTGAGGACAAGGGCTTAGAAATCTTATTAAAGTTCTTAATGAATCTCATGTAGAAACCGACATTCCAAGAAAAGATCTTATGTCGCTCACACAAGTGGGGAGGGGGATGTTTGCAATCAAATCCACCTTAGCATTGGCTACATCTATCCCCTCATTTGAAATAATATGACCCAAGACTATCCCCCTCTTAACCATAAAATGACATTTTTCCTAGTTAAGGGTCAAATGCTTGTCCACACCTTCTTAGAACCTTTACCAAGTTAGTTAAGCAATTATCAAAATAATCTTCATATACGGATAAGTCATTCATAAAATTTTCAAGGCATTATTTAACTAAATCGAAAAATACGATATCATACACTTTTGGAAAGCGGCTGGAGCATTACATAGACCAAACGACATCTTCATAAAGGTATAAGTGCCAAAAGGGCATGTGAATATGGTCTTCTCTTGGTCATTGGGGGAAATAGAAATTTGGGTATAGTGGGAATACCCATCAAGAAAGCAATGGAAAGCTCATTCAGCTAACCTCTACAACATGTGATCCAAGAAGGATAAAAGAAAGTGATCCTTCCTAGTTGCAGAATTCAACTTCCTATAATTAATACATACCCTTCACCCAGATTGGATTCTCGTGGGGCTAAGCTCATCCTTGTCATTCTTAATCACAATGATACCAGTCTTTTTAGGAATGACTTACACGGGCCTCACTCACACTGTTCGAGATGAGGTAAATAATGTCATAACCCAACCACTTAAGGATTTCTTTCCTCACCACTCTTAAAGGGTAGGGTTCAGCCTTCTTTGCCTATCCTGGTAAGTCATGGCCTTATCCTCAATATGGATCCTATATTGCACTATGGTATGATTAATGCCTCTAATGTCTCCTATGGTCCACCCTGAAGTCTTTCTTTTTGCTTAACAAGTCAATACTTGAGTCTCTTGGTCCGGGTTTAAATCATTGGCAATGATCATGGGAAAAGACTCATCCAGATCCAAGAATGCATACTTGAGTGCATCAGGAAAAGGCTTCAATTCAAGAAAGGAGGATGAAAGTACACTAGGGCATCTTATGACATGGGGATGGGATACAACAGATAGATGCAAGAATAGATGCATGCAATGAGTCATCACATTGATTATCAAATGGAAACGTGTCATATTCAGGCTAATATTCCATACAAAAGGATTCATACACACATGGCAGGAGTTCCTTATCATGGTCAAACTCCACTTCTTCCAAAGAAAAGTCACCTACCCAATTAAGGGTAGAGTGCTTTACATCATCAAATCCTATGGGTTACTTTTGCAAGTTAAACACATTTAATTCTATTATCATATTTACAAATGCTAACTTCATTTTTCCTTCTCTACAATTAATGAGAGCATTTGAGGTAGCAAGGAATGGTTTACTAAGGACTTCCGGTATTTTATTTTCCAAGCTCACAACATCCTCGGTCTCTAGCACAACAAAGTCAACTGAAAATATGAATTCTCGTACTTTGATTAATACATCCTCAACCATCCCTCTAAGATGCTTAGTGAAACAATTGGCCAATTAAAGAAGCATTTTGTGGGTTTGAGGTCCCTTAAACCTAACCTTTCGTACACCATAAAGCGCAAAAGATTAACACTAGCTCCTAGGTTAGGAAGAGCCCTATCGATGTTGTGATTGCCGATCATAATTGAGATTGTAGGACATCCCGGGTCCTTACACTTAAGGGAAACTTGGTTTGATATGATCGACCTCACATTAGAGACTAAGAATGCTCTTCTGGGAATATTGGTGGCTCTCTTAGTGATGCACAAATCCTTAACAAATCAGGCGTAGAGGCCATTTGTTATATCACATTAAGTAGAAGGATGTTGATTTTGACTTGGGAGAAGGTCTTCTTATTCTAATTAACATGACACTGAGCATTCTTCCCCTTCAATCGGCTTGGAAAAGGGGGAGGTGGCTTAGGAGCAGTAGGGGGAGAGGTAGGAATATCCCAGGAGGGGTAGAGTTAACGGTATACTCATTTTCCTTGGGGTCTTCCACCACCTCGAATGAATGGAATCAAGTAGGGACGGGAGCACATCAAAATTTTGAAGAGAAGAGGGAGAAGAAGATAGGGTAAGGGACTCATTCACATCTTGCCCATCCACTTGGGTGTCAACCTTTTTACCCGATCATAGAGAGATCACGGTGTTTATCTTTCTAACGTCATTTGGGTCAAAATAAGAGGAGGATTCCCCTCTTGAGTTCACCTCTAGTTGATCAGGAAAGGTCCCTCTTTCCCTATTAGACATGGCTAATTGTGCAAATTGTTCACTCATTGTCTTCATTATCCTCTCATTAGATTCCTTAAGTTGTCTCATAATTCTCTCCATATCATGGACTCTCTTATTCACTTTGTCCAAATCATTATAACCGAGAAGTGGGTATGATTGAGCAACATGTGGTTAAGGAGGAGGTCCCCTTCAAGCATTGTATGCTCCTTAGAAGTGTGTTCTTTGGTAAGTAGAAGATAAGGAGTTCTCTTGGAAACCCCTACCTTTAGCATTGGGCATCAAAGCATTTGGCCCGGTCTGTGAGAAATTGGCATGCTTAGACCACTCTAGATTGTATATAGGACAGTAGGGGTCAAATGTTGGCCTTTGGAAGGCTACATTCACTTGTCCTTACTCTTAGCTTATAGCTAATCGCTAAGCAAATAGGGGGCATGCATTTATGCATTGATAAGTGGATTGACCTTGAGAACATCATACCATTTGGGGAGGGGGACAATTGTTCGGTGCTTAGGACAACATAAAACCCTTAATATATTTTCTAGGGCGGCCAATTAAGTGTTTATATACGTAATGTCCACCACTACATGGATCCCTCTATTTTACCTATTGATTTTAGCACATAAGCTCTCATCCCTAGTGGTTTAGCATTGCAAGGTCCTTTTCGCTAGCCCTTTAGAAAATCTCATGCCGAAGTCTCACTTTTGTTCAAGAAACCCACTTGGCACATGGATTCAGGCATGGTCCTTATGGCTTAGTGATAGGGTCGTAAGCGTATGGCGGTGTTGTACCCAATCAAGGTCGTCTCCCACAAGGACTAGGTTGATCTACTAGGCTTTATCCGCTTAAGATAGGCTACTCAAATCAAAATTTGAGATTTGAAATTAAACTATTCAACTATCTAATCTAACGAATAAATAATCATGGAATTAAGCAAATCAAGTAACCAGCCGATCCATGCATCAAGCAAGCATTTTTTACTCAGTTGATTGTTTTAAAACCTACAATCAAAGCATCACATTCCTCTTTCAGGGTGAAGTGAAATACCTAAATCTAACTAATTATCATTTCTCAAAGGCTCTCGATTTGCTTAGGTTCATTAAGTAAGTGACTATCGAATTTGTGGTTTCTCAATTGGTGTGACTTTCTTAAGACTTCACACAATCAAGTCAAATCCTAAGATTTAAGTATCAAATTTCGCCTTTCAGTTCTTCATTCAATACCCAAAACATGCAAGAAAGCGATCAAATTTCTTACAAGACAATAAACATCTAACATTCAATAGAACAAGTCAATAGATTCCAAAATACCAAGGAGATCAACGTAAGATTGGGGAAATTAACGAGTATTTAAGTAAACCCAAGATCAAAACAACAAAAGATAATCAAAATTACAAAAAAAAATCCTAAAAATGAGAAAAGAGAAGAAAAGATAAGAGAAGAGAAATGTTAGGCCAAATAGCATGCGTGAATCCTTCGATTGCAAACCCGTCATGGAATCCTTTACAAGGATTTCACTCCAATTCGCTCTGTCCCTCTAATCTAAATCTAAATCCTAATCCAGATTATGAATGTTGAAGAGTAGAATGGAATATGATGCAAGGAAAGCACTAATAAGTAGCTTCTATCGCTGAAATCAAGTCTACAAATGTAGAAAACGCCTGGAACTTGAAAGGTCACGAAGAAAACTAGAAGGTTAGGGGGAACGGGGACCACCACAGAATGACCATGGAGACCACCATGGACAGGCCGTGGTGGCCTCTTGCATGGTTGTTCTCACTTCACTCTCCTCCAGCTTTTTCCTAGAATGTCCTGGACCGTGGTTCCTGACCATGATTGGTCCGTGTTGGGTCTCTTTTGCTGCCTTATTTTATCTATAAAGTCTCAAAATCTTCATTTTACATCATGCTTTGGGTTCACTGGATCAAAATTTGCAAATACTCTCAAAATAAGCAAAACCAAGCATAATAGTAGAAATAGGGGAACAAATCATACAATTAAGCGTATTAATCCCCTCAAATTATTCCCAAGCACTTATGAAATCCTATGCAAATATGACATTCATCACTTGCTCAAGACCCTCATAATAGAATATTTGGCATAAACACCAAAGTTCTAAACCTTGGTGAGGACATTGAGCAAGCAAGATTTTAAATCTTTCAAAACACCTCCAAAAGGACTCTTTCTTAGCTTGGACAAAGTGGTTGATTTCACTCCTTAATTTCACAGTCTTACCAATTGGGAAATATTTTCTTAAGAAAATCCTCACAAACTCATCCTATGTAGAGATGGAGTTTGCTGGGAGGCTACGCATCCATTTCTCATAGAATCTTTCAAAGTAAAAGGAATGAAACAAAACTTAACAATGTCTTGGGGCACATTGGGAAATTACATCATCGAGCATACTTCCTCAAATTTGCTTATAAATAGAAAAGCATCACCATCTCCAAAGATTTGGGAAGCGTAGTTGTGTCTTGTGGGCAAAAGGCAAATTCTACATCCTCACCGAGTTCCGGGGTTCGAAAACACGATGGATTAGTGGGCCTTGAGGGATAGAAAATTTGCTTCAAAATCCTTTGGGTGATGGGGAGAGGGGGGAGGACCTTGAGCTTGTCCTTTCGCCATTTCTTCCAAGTTAACTGCTACGGGTTAGGTTACCTCGATGTGAGGTTGTACAATCTCAACACGGATGAGTCTCCCACAACAAGGCGACATTGCCCAAGCACTCATTCATCATTTTTTATTTTTTTTATTTTTTTTTAATCTTTGAATTTTTAGGGTCTTTTTTTTCTAAATGACCAAAATTAAGATATGTACAACAATCCAGAATAAAATCAATATGAATCTAATTCCATCATCCCCGAGAATGACGCCATTTTGTTAGTAGATTTTTGTGGTGAAAGAGAAAAATGTCATCCTCTAGGTTGATGGGAGATTAGCCCAAGTTTGTCTCAATTGTGAGTGAGGTTTGATAAGATCAACTAAGCTAAATTACTCTAAAGTGCAAATTGAAACTAAGTACACTACAAATGAGGGTTCAAATTTAACACAAACAATAAAAATTAAACTAACCTATCTATCATCAAACAAAGTACAAACATAAAACACTTAGCACGTAGAAAAGGGTAATTGGGGCTCGACATGGTCATGGAACAACATGGCCATGAACAATTCCCAATAATCCCCAATAGATCACCAAAAAACTAAAATCTATCCTAAATTGACTATTAAACCTAATAAGAAACAATAAAAGTAAGGCAAGAGAAAGTTACCCCCAAATCAAACTCTCTTGATGATGGATTTTTCATAACCAATGTGCTTCTAATCAACACCCAATCACCATAAACAACAATCAATGCCCAATTTTTGCTACCATTGTTGATTCATGAACTTCGAAGTATCCAACAAAAAGTTGAAGTGATGAAGGTGAAGATTAAAGAAGGGGGGAATGTAAAGAAAGGATGATTAAGTTTTGAGGAGTAGATTAAGTGTTCAAATCCATTGGGATTGATTTAGTAATATCCCCACAACCCTTAACACATCAAAACCCATAGTTTTGGGGTGATTTTTGATTGTTAAAAATAGAGAAAATAGAGAATTGTGAGGAATTTAGAAGAGAGAAATTGAGATTAGAAGCTAATGAGAGAAGAATATCAAGAAAAATGAGAAAAATCAATCAAAGACCAACTTTCCTTCATCGAGAATAGAGAGTCTACAATGCCTTTCTTGAGAGAGAAAAAAATACTAGTAAATCAAAGATAAACCCTAAAAAATATTCCACCATCTTTCATTAGTCTAGTCTCAATTTTTATACAACTAACACTACATGTTGGCACAGACATGTCATGTGGCACTGGCAACTTGTGCCAATTTTCTGTTTCCTAAATTGGCGCCTGATGAAAAACAGGGGCGGCATGGATGTGCCATCTGGCATGGGTAGCCCATGCCAAAACTCTGTTCGCTCTTTTTCTTCTTGTTTCCATCTTTGGCACACCTTGGACAGCTTTGGCACACTTTGGAATTTCTTCTTAGCACTTTCAATCTTCTAGTCTTCAAAGTGAGTTTATATTTGCTCACATTAAGAACTTTTTCACCTAAATCCTACAAATAGAAAGCACAAATAAATAACTACATTAGTGTTTATTCATGAGCTAATCAAGCATGAGGGAGAAGTCAAAAATGTGTTGGTTAGGAACCGAACAACGACATCATTAGTAACAATTTTACTGGCGGGAAGGCAAGAGAAAATGGTTGACTCAAAATTAATTAGGCAATTAGATTCATTTTTTCCAAATTCTTTTTGAAATACTATAGTAAAAGCAATATTTTGCAACACTAGTTTGATAAACTTGTTGATCACAAGGCTTTTGAGTTTCTCGTCTCTACAAGTGACGATGATAAATCTTAGCTTTTGATTTGAATGTGCTGTCCTATTTGAGCTTTTGTTTTTGAGGTTTGAACCCAAATTTCAAGTGGGTTTGTTTGAAAATTTCCATCCTTGGGTAAAATTTCACTCAATATGAATTGCTGTTTTAATAATTTGCCCCTTCTAATTTTTTTAGGGTTTTGCGTAACTACTATTTCATTCGATTTTCTTTTTAAAATGACAAATTGGGAATTGTAAACAGTGAGCATACTTTAGTATAACGTCAATGTTCTGGGTGTGCCAACCAGATGCTTGATCTAATGGCTCTATGAGCAAAATGCTTTGGTTATGTGTTTGAAGCTCCTTATTCCTAACACAAATTCTGCACACTTTAATCAAATGCGTGTTTTGTAGCTGCAACTTCTACTTGTGTCTTTAGCTCATTTGATTGTCTTCTTTGTGTTTGCAGTTGCATTGCCACAATTGAAAGAGGTGCTCTCCGAAGTCGAAAATCCTGGCTAGTGAGGATGAAATTCAACACTTGGATGAATTGTATGTCATCTTGGATGATGATAAACATGATGCACATCCTATAGAACATGAATCAATTGTTTTACAACATGACTCAAGTGTTTCCACTCAAAGAGCAAGGAATCGTATTAGGTATATTCATCTGAATAATGATTATGATGCAAATGCATTGTATAACGTAAAAAATTAAAAACAACTATTTTTTTTGGAGTATATCATTGCTTAATATTGATTTCTCTCTCTATGACACACCTGAAAGGTAACTTTGAGGGCTCCCTCCCTACTCATCCTTCAAAGAGCTTTGTGCAATTTCATTTTCTATGATGTTTCTCCCCTCAAAGGGGAAAATTTTGAATTTAAAAATAAAAATAAAAAACGTGAACACCAAGAATGAACAACTCTACACCTCTACCACTCTACCTTTTGATATTATTGTTCCAATTTAATTGTTTTATACCTTTATTTTCTTAGTTAATTTCATTTCTTTCTTCGATTGAAACAGTCGTATTTTTTATGCAAGTCATTGTATAATTTTTTAATTTAACTTAACATTGTTGTTTAGTTCCAGACTTATAGAAGTGGTTTGACACTACTTCATGACTCCATTTAGGAATAAACTAGTGTTGACCCATGCATTGCATGGTGCATCTCTCTTTGGCAATTTCGACTCATAATTAATTTGATGTTTGATTAAAATTCAATTCACAATGATTATATTCGAGATCACATGCCATATTAAAATTTAGATCTACACCAAATAACTAAAAAGAAAAATTGAACTGAAATGACATTAGCATCACATAAACTATAACTATATATATATGGCAGTAAATATATATAATAAACATATATAGTCAACTACAAATATGAATTTTCTAGCATTGTTCCTTTAGTAAGTCTTGTGAGAGATCATCTTATATAAGATATATTATGAGGCATAAGTTTTTATGATGATTTTAAATATAATTGAGGTCACTAAAAATTTATTTCTGGTGATTAATAAAAATCACAGATAAATTAAACATTAATTAGTCACCCCCAAACTAAAAAGTCTTTCTAAAATATATTATTCATCATCTCAATACATTCAAAAATAACCCCTAAATGAATCCATCTTCCAATAATTCTTATGTGAGAAAATCCCGTCCAAGAATTTGTGTGTTCTTTCTTGTCGATCCTTTAACAATCTGGTATATACACAAAACTAACCTAAGAAATTATAATAATCCCAAAATTACATCTTACAGTATTCCGAAAATATGAACCAAACATCACTAACGTTGTTATGATTACATCAACTTTGAAAAATCAGCACTTTTAGCATTCCAATGTTATCGTCCATGTAGGTCCTTAGCTTAAAGTTCATGGCCTACTAGTCAATAAATTCGAACATAACATTCATTATTTTGTCTGTAAATTAGTAGTTACTGAATTCATTAAAGAAACATGTATGATACTGAAAATAGAGAAAAAATGAAATTATGTTATCTTCAAATGCTCTATCGATATTGTTTAACTATAGAATTAGATAAAAATGTTAGCTTAACCCTGAGCCTACAATGTTTAGCATCAAATGGGAGGACTTTCACCAAAATTAGTGAAAATCATATCAAATTTCTGCTTAAAAGAAATCTATTAGTTGAACTACCTTGTAAAATATCAGTAAGGGTTCAAATTTCTGAACTCATACTAAGGAAACCTCCAATGGCTGAAAATCATATAGAAATATTAGTTTTGGAGTTTACAATTTGTTGAAATATTCCTCAATTAGCATACTTGGACAGAAACTTATCTATGAAAGTATAAAGGTATAAATTTATTGGACCATGGCTCCAAGCCTATTAATACCAAAAAAAGGTATACATAACTTGTATTACTAAATAAAAGAACACTTTGAGATTTTAATTAAATACATAAATGTACAAAGATACTATAATTCGAGAGGCTAAAATTAATGATATTATTTTAAATCCACCTATGTGTCGTCTCACATATACCCCTTTTTTTCCCACTTGATACAAAATAAACCTACATGAAGATTACAACAACGTTAAAACACATATCTCTTTAAGTAGATCCCATAAAAGTTTGATAATGAATGACAACATCAGATAAGAAACTAAACAAATTGAAACAAATAACAATAGCAAGGATGCTCTGTTTCAGATCTCACATAAAACTTCTTAATTTGGTGTTTATTATCCATCTCATACCACAAACACCGTAGCATCAAGCAATCGTTTCCAAGATAAAACTTATATTTTAGAAACCAAAAAAGAAGGGACATAAACATTACATTCATTGAGCACAAATATAACTAGTTTAAATCAATGAGACAAGAAAATCAGATGTAATTGAAAAAATGAACTTGTGAAAAAGGAGATGAAAGGGAAGGAAGAAATACTATTGTACATATAGTCTGATCTCAAGCACCAGATTCGAGGTTGATTGTGAACGACAAGTTAAAGGTGCATCCAATCATTTAGGAGCTATTTATTTTATCAGTTGGGAGGTCCAAGATGTCCTCCAAAGGGCCCTTGACTCATTTTGAGGATAAATGCATGGGGAAAACTAAGCATGGGCAGAAATACACAAGTTTAATCAACCTGACAGTTTGGAGCGGTCAGCTAGTCTGACTTTGAGGTGACTTTTATCTATGCTCCATGTAATTTAGCCAGGGTTTTTCTTGCCTAACTTTAATTTTAGGAAGAGATCTTTCACATGAATTAAGTTGCAAGTGGATTGGAGGTCATTTGGTCATTCAAATCAGCCAGACAAGTCAAACTTGCAAACTGGGCAGAATTCCAATGCGCAAGGTCCAACTTTGAGGCAACTTTTATCCATGATCAACATGATTTATCCAAGGGTTTTCTATCCTAAATTTAATTTTAAGTCATATTTCCAATAAAATAAGTTTCAAGGCATTTGGACACCATCGGTCAACCAGCAAGATCTTTCAGACTGTGCAATTCTGACTGCAATCCCGCACATAGCATAATAAGGGGACATTAAGTTGACTTCATGAAGTCCAACATTTTTGAAACTTTAAGGCATGAAAGAAGACATAAATACTTATCAAGTCACATGCCCAAAGCCCCTCCAAAGCATCCCTTTGTGCTGCCTTTATCCAGCCAAAAGGACAAGGAAAACACCCTTTTTCCCGGTTAAACACCAGCCGATACAAGGGTCTTGTTTCTTGAGTTTCACTTGTACTTCTTGCTACATTTTGATTACTATTGATGTATTAGGTTACCTTGTAAGTTTGACACCTCATTTAGAAGCATCATTAGTTCTAATGAGGTGGCCAAAGCTAGATTAGATGTGTATATACTTAGGTTGACCGAATTGACACCCCCCCCCAAACTTCCCTAATGTACTTATGGTCCCCTGAGCTGACTTTTGGGGTTCGAATTGGCTAAGTTACCTCCTTAAAAGCCAGCCACAACCATTTTGTAAATCAGATTTGAATGAATGCAAAAGTTGAGTTTGAAAACTCTCTCTCTTAAATCCCAGTGTTGTATCTTGAGCTTGACAACTCAAGTGGGTCTCTAGGTCTTTTTATCTCAATTAGAGGGTGATTAATTTTTGTAATCTAATTGATCTAAAGAGATTGCCCAGGTGTGTTTCAAGAGTGGCTCCTCAGATTATCTCTTACAAACCCACTTGTCTATCCCCATTAGTTTGGTTTGCTCACATTCTGTCCATCTCTTACATTCTGCCCAGATTGTGTTCTTGGTTTCCTTTAAGTTTTTGAGTGTTGGTGAGGCTTGAATACATAGAATCAGATTGCTAACCCATTGTGTATGTTTTTGTGAGTTTGGACTCCAAAAATATATATCAAATACATGCTAAATGTACCTTGATCAAGGTTAAATTCTTTCTTAGCGTATTGCAAATTCCTAACAATCCAACCAGTGATCAAAAGAAGAATTGGGTATATTGAAAATCGGAAAACAATATTGAAAAATCAACTATAATAAACTGTTTACTTGTATGATTGCTGCATCAATTTAGAAGACTTTCATATATTGAATGCTAAAACATTGAAATTCAAAAAATCTTACTATAATCAGAGGCTGTGAACTCAATGCATTCTATCAAAAAAAGTTAGTGTTAAATGCCCTCAAATGCCTAGAATGAATAAAAATATGATCCAAATATGATCATTATATCACAAAAAATATTGGATACCTAGAGGGCAGCCCAGTGCACAAGCATACCGCGTTCACGCAGGGTCCGGGGAAGGGCCGCACCCCCAAAGGGTGAATTGTAGGCAGCCTAACCTGACTTTGTCAGTAACTGATTCCACGGCTCATTAAATATTATGATCCAAACCTATTATGAAGGGGGGAAATGGCCATTCTATCACAATGTCAAATAGTAAAGTTGCGGTCAAATAGTGAAGTTGCGATCATGCTCATCAAATATTTTCCTGAGATAAACAATTAATTTCAATGTTTCTGATGGAGACTATAAAAGATGGGAATCATTAGTTAACCGCATAAGTAAGCATTTTGCGCAACCTCCCACAACCTGCTCTCTTGGTGAAGCCTTATAGTATGCATACGAAGATTCTTAACTGGTTGGCTATTTTTCCCTACATATTTGTAAAATTATAATAAGAAAGTTGCTAATCTTTCTATGTATAAGTCTTTGGAAATATTATCATACCAATAACATATAATAGTTATATTAGAGAAATGGGTGCTGAAATTGTACTCTTTACTAACTGAGGAAAGACAAATGGAGAAAAAAGAATAATGAGATCCAAAAACTAAACTTAAACCAAAATTTACAAATTAAGTATGAGGAATAAAATTGAGTATTGGAACGCATGCCTAAAACTGAAAAGTCAAACCATATTAATGATTTCACTTTATGATAACCATAAAAAAAAGTTGCAACAAACTTAATCTTAAAAATTATTATAATCAATACAATAAACATTGTATAACTTCAAACTTCATTTCATATTCAACAGTTAACCACTTTAGAATTAATGCTTAATATCAATCCTAATTAATCAATTAGAGTGAGTGAATAAGAAAAATAGAAATAAAACTAATTAGAAAATTATGTATGACAAGATTCAAGAATAAGCATATGCCAGAAAGGCTCATCGCACTTGTAGCATCAAGAGATCGATACTGATTGTCGATAGCCCATATATAACATCAAGAGGTCGATAATTTTTACTAATTTTGAGGCCCTATCATATGGCCAAATTTTCAAACAAAAAACCCATGGGCAAAAAAAAAAAAAAAACATACTTTAAATTAGAAGTTGAAGTTGGGACAAAGAGATTTGGAAATAGAAACAGTGTAGGAAATTGGATGTTCACTTATGGGTTGAATGTTACTACCTCAATCAACTGAAAAAATGAGAGAAACTGAAGATAGAGCAAACTAATAAACATGTGGTTGTGCGGGTAATGCAAATTATCTATACTAGTGATTATGGATGAGAAAACTAATAGTGTTGTATCTAAACTTTTATTTTTTTTAATTCGTACTTGTTAATCATTAAGATAAGGTATTTGAACCCCCTGCCCAACAAAAAAAACTGAGAGAAGGTAACATATTTGTTGATATAATTAGGTATTTACGAGTTTTTCTTTACCCAAAAAAATTAAATGTGATAGTGTTTGTTAGCTATGAAGTTGGAGATTAAATTGATCATTGATCTAACGGTTGTGAATTTGTGATTTTTTAAATAATTCTTTATTTAAATTATAATTTTTTTAATAAATCTAATGGTGATTATCAAAAACAGCATTGATCAAACGGCTGATAATTTCTAATTTTTCAGAATTTAGTTAAATTATATGACCCACAAGATTTCTACTACATATTATATGATATGATATAGATAGATTGAAAGAAAAATTACAAATGCAATTTAGTTTTAGTGCTGGAGCCCAAAAAATTTTGACTCCCTCTACTTTCAAACTTTTTTATCTACGGCCTTTCTCGAAAAGTTAAATGCGTGATTAAATTTTAAAAATTTGGTTTGACGTGTAACAAAGACGCACTTGACTTTATTTCTCACAAGTCTATTATGCATCGATTATAAAGTATAAAAATCATAGAAACAAGTATAGTTGTGACATATCGTACTACTAAATGCATCGCATAAATTTCCCTTTGTAGTTTATGCAGCTGTAGCTTCGGTAGACAGACACCCATACTTGAAACTCCTAGCTACGCCACTGATGCCTATGTCGGAATTGAAAAAGGCACACATGCATGGCTACATTAGTTGTAGGTACGAATGTTCATGAAATCCAATTGGAACCAGAAAACTGAATCTTGAATTGCTCAGGAGAAGCTTTGAAGCAGACCACGAAGACGCAGACGCATACATAGGAGCCTATCTCAGCTTCAAGTTCACAAAGTTCAGCTAAAAATCAATGTTATAAGCAGATCAGGTTCATGCTTTTAGCTTTCCCCACTGCATCCACGCTCTAGCAACATCTCCGACCTTCCATTTCTTCCAAATTAACCATGTCAAACACTCAATACTCACACACTACTACCCAGTACTCCAGTTTAATACTTCATTTTGGGCCGACATGGAATATTATCCAAAATTGGGCAAATGCAACTTTAAGGCATACACCTACGTAGAACGATTGGACCTAAGTCTGAAAGAGTGTCAGCAATGCTCGGAGAAAGTATAGTCTCTCCTAAAGAAGCACGACCAAGTAAAAATACATACAAAATCTTCGATAAGAATCAATACAAGCATCATCAGATTGATATATGCTAAAAAGCAAGTTAGACATGCCAAATCTTTTTTAGAATACAATTGGACAACTTAAGCAAACTGCATACTCTCGGACATCTTTTTCGTCCGTGCCTTCAACACCATCCCTCAGAAGCGAAGGCTTGTTCCGGGACTCTGCTACTGAAACAGGCACCATATTTTGCACTCAAAAGTACCCACAATAATGTAAATTCAGGTGAAATCAAACTTAAAGAGCAATATCCAGAAGCATATCCCTTACAGCGTAGAGGTCACTGGCTCCAGGGCAGTTGCTCCTGACTGCTTTAGTCACTGATGGAGCCTTGTAGCAGGGCTGCCCTTCAACAACAGGCCAGAATGGAGCGTCAGGGCACACTGGAGGTGGAAATGAACTGTTCTTTTTCCCTGTATCATCCCCCTCGGTAAGAGAAAAACCAAAGAGCCTGCAGCTTGGTTTGCCTCTAGGAATCGAGTCACGACCTCCCTCAATGGGCAGAGCATGACCGGAATGATTGATTGGTTCCAAGCCTATGATCCTGGACGGCAGTATAGGAGACTGGAGGTTACGAGCTTGAATGCTGCTCGCCTGTTGAAACATCAACACCGAGGAAGGCGAAGATACTTGGGTTAATGATGGATTGGAGGCTCTCTTTAACCAACTGGTTCTACATCCTGGCACCTGGACACCCTCGAAGATCTCCATAGGCCCACTCGCATGCCTTTGATGGGTGGGGCTCAGATGTGTTTCTTGACCTTGCAAGACCTTTCGGAACTGGAATGGTTCACCATAGACTATGCCCCTCCCGGGAATGCCAAAATCACCCGGTGGAGCGGAGAAGTTGTTTGAGCAGAGAAAGGATCTCCTTGGCTCAGCTGCAGGGTGGTGAGGGCTGTCAGTACCGTCACAAACGGAGTGAGAACCCAATTTTTCTTGACCTTGCAAGACCTTTCGGAACCCTAGAGATTCCCCAAAGTCTGGAACTCCAACTCCACCTAAGCCAATCAGTTGAAGCTAAACATTAATGGGGTGCAGATAGGCAAAAGACTGAAACAGAATAACAAAACGACCCCTACCTGGATCCTGCTGAAGCAGGATTCGAGTAGATCCAAATGCATGAAAGTTACTTGAAAAAAACAGAAAAAGAAACCCCTCCCCCGCCCCCCACCCAAAAAAACAAATGAATTCAAAAAAAACCTACCAGGAATTGGAAAATCTGGTTTTGTTAATGGCAAACCGATTCTGTTCCTCTTCAGACCTGATGCCATTACATTGGAGGGGCTCGGAAATGAACCAGTTGGTTCAATCTCCCATGGAGAAACCCTACCATGGCGGTTCACCTCTACATCATCCCACCTCACCTGTGACACAATGAGCAGAAAAGAATCATAATCTATCTCTGCGCTCTCATTGAAGCAGGGCACTGAATGTTCCAAATGCAATAGGCTTTTCTACGTAAGCATTACCATCAAGCATTTCCATTTTGAACCAGACCATCTGACAGGATCCAACTCAGCCATTCCAGTAACTACCCCTGTGTACCTGTTGCAGAAGCAAAGGTTTAGATGATGCCAAAGAAATGAATGCAGTGATAGTGTTCCAAGGGAAGCCATGTCTTTTGCCTCCTTTTACCTTCTTTCACCTGCATCCTCAGCCTCATGTCGCATTTTAAACCTCATTCCAACACTAAAAGAAGTGTCTAAACTCTTCAGGAACCTCCTCAATGGGACAATGAACTCGGACGAGTTCGTCCTACAACATGAAAGTATGTTCAGAAGAAACTTGAAATCAATCAAGCATCAAAATTCACACAAATCCAAACGTTCTTTTGAAACAGCGCAGTTTAACATCAGGAATAGATATGATTACAACAGTATATAACTTGGATTGGACCATAGTTAGTGCGAACACTTATCACCGTAGGGATGCATGCTCCAAGCATGAGTGATCTGAGTCTAAATACGACCAAATACGTGGGCAAGTAGCAATCTACATTCCCAACTGAGCGATCTAAGATGGGACCAGGTACGTATGGGTGAAAAACACAGCTAGTGTCAGATGGTCTAATTCGGTTTGTAAAGGATCCCTTTTGTATCTCGAGGTTGTAGCAGTATAACTCACATACAACGGGCAGAACAAAGAGTCCAAGTAACAAGTTTGCAAACGCAACAAAGGGATGAAGACCTTTCAACCAGATATCACAGGCAAGTCAACTTGATTAAGTGGAGAAAAATATTTTCTTAAGAAGTAGCCAGCCTATGTACTTTAGTTGCAAACAAATGAACAGCAAACAAGGCCCAGTGTGCATATCCATGAAAAATCAAAAGACTTCAACAGTCTTATACATAAGCCAATTTTTTACAAAGCTACTTAACCAATTAGTTATAGTTCGAAATTAAATATTAGATTTGGAATCCACAATGTTTTCAGAAAGGGAAACCAGACTACTAAACAAACCCATAATTGAAACACATCAGCATTCAATGCCAGCAGAAAGCGCACACCAATTAAAATAACCTCTGCAATTAAAACACTTCCCTAACCTGCCCATTCACATATGGATCCATCAATGGATACGAATACAAGTCAAAAGTCACTGGGATTTTGGATTTGCCTGACAGTACAGATCATGGTATGGGAACAGTTCTATAGTTTCAGTTTGTCTGACTATTTTAGTTTAATTTAGACGTCTACATCAGGCTTCCGGCACTAAATCACCTGGTAATGGAAGCAGTGACTCCCCATAACTTTCTCTTTTTTTGGGGGGCGGGGGGGGGGGGGGGATTCTGTTTGTGGGGGCAGCGTAAGGAGGTGTTTGGGCATTCATGGTACATACATTTAGCAATTGTGAAACAGGAGGGGGGAAAAAATCTCAAGCTAAAAGGAAGAATGGCAGTAATCTCGGAGAAACACCAATATGAAAAACATTTTCAAAGCTTTCTGATATACCTTGGGTTGTGGCAGATGTTGAAAGCATGCCCTGACGATATGGCACTGAACACAGCCTTGAGACCACCATTGTTAACGTGTTCGCCACCAACTCCCTGGAAAGAAGCAGCCCCTTTAAGTTGAACTGCCCTTCGAATGCCTAACCTCAGTTCTCCATCAGCACCCCTACAATTAATTCAGTCAGAACAATTATAAGGATTAACAAGATTCAGAATTTTTTTATAACAAAAAGGTCCAAGCTCTTCATAAAAGATTGAGCACCTGAGGAAGAGGACTGCATCTCCAGAGATAAGCTTCTTCTTGTTCACAAAAGCACTCCAGCCTGTAGTGAGCAAGTGTCGCCGTGGCTGGCCTGCTCCAACACATCAAAGACAAGACGAAAGAGTGAACAAAATTCGCAGTTTGAATTCAGCAGAAGAAAAAAGGGTACTTTAAATGAACAAGAAATTGAAGAATCACTAAAATAAGGGAAAATCAGATGCTGAGGACACTTTTATACATGGCTGTTCAAGCGCATCTTAGTATTCACTAAAGGAAAGAAGAGAAAGATTTGTTATCATGCTTTACCCAAGAGAAATTTTGCCAAGCATAGGAAGAGGGATATGTAACATTTTTAAGGGAACTAAGTTCCAAGTCTTTAGCATGTATTTTTATTCAACAAGATCAAGTCCAAGTTGACGCCTCAAGCTGAATCACTCAGACTCTTCATTTCAACTCAAGCAACGGTGTGGGGCACTTGGTGCATTGTCTCACGGTTATCGATACTTGACTCTTAAAACTCACAAATTATTCTAGAAATGGATGTAAGCCCAACAACTACATCAACATGGTTTAAACTAGCCTAACAGTAGGACTCCACTCTGGAAACCCAAACATAGTACCCCTAGGCCCTAACCTCCAATGTACCTCTGTAAATGTGTCTAAATCTCCACTCTAATCCATGCAAATCCTTCGCCACGAGCTCTTGAGATGGCCTCTGCTGCTTATAATCCTACACCAAATTCAGCAACACCAACACAAAAGAAGTCATCGTCAAGTAGTCATTAAAACCTTGGTAATCAATCAACCAACCCAAAACATGAAGAAAGTAAGCAGCTGAGTTACCAGGGGAGGAAAACAGTCCTCAGCAGCACGACGAGGGACCGAGAAACCCCCGTGAGTGCTAGTGTCTGATGCAGTCAGAGTCTTGCAGAACATGTGAGGTGTCGTGGACTTGGCAGCATCCTCGAAATCCTCCTCTTCACCATCGACGCTGATTTCTCTCTCCCTCAGTTTCTCCTCTATCTGCTCCACCAGGAGGAGTTCAATGCAGAAATCATTCTCATATCATCACTTAATTTAAGCAAAAACTTTAGGAGACAAACATTCTTTAACTAGGGTGTTTGAAACCCAAATTGACTATAATATCATATTCCAAAGGGAATAGAATAAGTGCAATTTACAGAACCATACTGATTATTTTACACCATAAAAGAATGATTACTAACATTAGATTTAGGCCTCACCTGGGTCTCAGGGATTAGAGAAACTTGCGCATAAACCTCATCTGTTGCCACTTCAGCCTACCAAATACCAGCACACATTTCAAAAAATTGACTCAATTTTTCTCCCAAGAATGCAACCATCCCAGTTTTGAGGGGACCAAATTAGATTAATCTATGGTATGAAATCCCAATACCTAGACATGAATAATCCCCAGAAAAACCCTCGCTTCAAGAGCCTAAAATCATGCATTTTTAACAAACATTCACAAGATTGAGGAACTACCCAAAACAGCAAACTTCCTCAAAAAGCTCAAAACAACAACAAACCCATGTTGACAAAACCAAAGATTAATCAATTTCACACATCAAACCCCGGAATTATACCCACTAGAAAAGCATATTATTAGCCCCAGAAACTATAGCAGAAACAGCATATACCCAGAACTAAACCCTTGTTGCCTAAAATTGAAACCTTGGACCCCCATCAAAATTAAAATAGCAAAACACCATGTCAGAGAGAGAGAGAGAGAGAGAGAGAGAGAGGGAGGGAGGGAGGGGGAGAGAGAGAGAGAGAGGGTACATGAAGCTTAACATCAAGAACGCGACAAAAGACGTGAGAAGCAACACTGGAGAGAGAATCAAAGGCATGAGGAACCCCAGAAAAATCAAACCCAGTAAGATGCTGCTGCTGTTCAAGGTGGCCCTGAGGCAAATAAACAACCAAGCTGCCTTTCTTAGGCAAGGAGATAAGGGGCCCAGCGCAAGCATGCCAGAGCTCCATACAAACAGATGGTGAAGCGGAACAGTAAGATGAAGAAGAAGAAGAAGCAGAAGAAGGAGAATTCATGGGGTTTTGAGAAAGACTGAGGCTTGAATCTTTGAGAAGATTTTGGGGTTGAGTAATTTGGCTATGGTTGTCTTCCTCATCCTCGTTCACAGTGTTCAAGTCAATTAAGACCCCCATCATTGCAACAAGCACACACCAAATTTGTCAACTTACACAGGGAAATAGTAAGTGGGATTTAACGAGTGTTGAGGATAGCTAGAGAGAGAAAACGATGAGAGATACGCGTTTGAAGAGGGGTAAAATGGGGGAGTGTGAAAATTGCTACAAGGGGACTAAACATAGGTGAGACAGGTACTTAATCTGCAAACCCACTGCATTGCTAAAAGGAGAACTCTCTCTCAACTCAACTCCTCCCCTTGTTTCTCTCTCTAAAATGGGGATGATTAAAGGAGTTAAATCAAGCAAGGGAGGGTTTAGTATAAGAAAATGGGCATATTTAATTTTGAATTAGAAATTTAATGGGCATCAAGGGGTTTTGCGGAATTTTGATGGGATTTTTGGGGTTTGGTTCTGATTTGATTTTCATGCTTTTTTTCCTCCTCATTTTTTCTGGTTTTCTTTTTTTTTTTTGAAAAAATAAATCTGCAAAGATTGTTGCTTTGTAGGGCAGAAGGGTCTGAGCCTGCTGCAGCTGCTACTGCTGCCTGGCCTGCCTGCTGATACTGAAGAAAGAGAGAGAAAGAAGTGGGGGAGCAGCAGCAGCTGCTGGTGTATGAGCCTGTGATATATGGCAGAGAGCAAGAGAGAGAATGAGAGAGAAATGTAGTGAGGGAAAGAAGGTGAAATGAAATGAGTGAGCAAAAGGAAAAGAAAAGATTAAACAAAAGATGGTAGTGATAAAGTTCGCTTTCTTGCACAACCCCCTATATTTCCGGGCGCCTTGTCTATTTTATCCTCCTTTTGCCTTCTCTCTCTCTCTCTGTCTCAATGTCTCCCTCACTACCCTTTGTGTAATCTCATTGAAGGACCACATCTTCCCACTTCTCTCCCTTCAAATAATAACAGGACCCAATTAATGCCATGTCCTCAGTTTTTTTCCAATTAGTAGACACTACATTTTGATCACTTTCAAAGAAAATATCATCCATTTTTAGACACTTTAAATGTATTTTTAATATTTAGTGTTTAACATTATTCACTATTATTCAACATTATTAACTTTTGTTGAGCAGTATTTAATGGTATCATTTAAAACATCATTCAGTATCATTCAAGTTTCGTTTTATATCTTGGCATCAATTCCCTTACTCACCATTCAATGCGTGATTACACTATTTTTTAATTTTATGCAATTTATATCAATATATTTCTACCTTGTTTTAGTATGATTGAACGACATTCTTTACCTTCAAAACCACTCAATTCCCGCATTCAGTTGCTTCCAACATGCACTATGAACCCATTTCATACAATTCATTAATTATAAGTTTATAACCTTGTTTTCAACCTGTTACTTAGCAGTCTTTAAATCATAATTTTCAAAACTTCATCTTGAAAAAATATTTTTAAAGAAACCTTATGATAAAAAAAGATGGTTAATCTGGAAGAAGGTCTATTAGTAATAAGGACATTATTCTTTAAACAAATAAAATAAGTCATCTACTTATTAAGTATAACATATGATTTTTTTCTTAATATAAGATGCAACCAATTGGATGACAACTTTTTAAAATTCTACCAACTACATTAATTGGCACCCATATAGTATATAATTGTTAACAATGTGAACAACTGTAGTGTTTTCTGTTAGGCCTTTTTGTTAATGAAAAATTATCAGGCTTATATATTAGTTAATGGTGATGATAAATATTTTACAAAAACATACTTATTAAGTGTCTTTGCTTAGCTTAAATTAAGATAATTTTAAATTAATGTGTGATTTAAAATACCAATTTCAATAGTAATAAATAATTATCACTTGTGAAGCTTTAATATGCATTAACTACACAACTAGTTACAATTTTCAATAGTAATAAATAATTATCACTTGTGAAGCTTTAATATACTTAAGAAGCTCTTGTGATAACTCACTTATAATTTTGCATTAGTTAAACACCAACTTTCCAATAATTTATTTACAAAACTTATAATTATACAAAGTAGATCAAAAATGATGAAACAAATTCAAGTTTCCAATCATTTATAAATTCATCTTGGTGATACTTTGTTTTATGTGATAATTCCGTTATGAAAATAATTACTTAATAACTTAATATCTTTAATGTTAATGGAGAACAGTAGAAATCATGTTATATCGATTTGAAGCTTGACTTTCACCTACAATTTTAATCACAATTCTCAAAGTAAGAGATACCAGTTTTGCCACCAAAATTATTCAGACAGAAAGAGTTCGTTGAAAATAAGACTATGTCTAAAATCAAACTTGAACAGATTGCAGCTTAACAGGGGGTGGGGAATTCTCAAAGTAACGACCCTTTTCAACAGGAGAAGGATAGGGTCAATATTTTTTTAACATCGAAAGGTTCTTTTCAATTCTTAGTCCAAATGCAAAGGTAGCATCATAATAAAAGGTAGTCAAAAATTTATTTGAAAATTTCCAAAAATATGTAGTGTTTTATTATATATATGTTTTTTTTTTTTATTTTGACATAGATGAGAGGCCCATCAATGACAGGAAAGGGATATGTAAACTCCTACCAATGGAGGAATCTGCATTTCTAAATGGCCCTCGAGAAAACATTTGTATCGCTAATCCAACAAATAAACGGCGAATACTGTATGAGGAGTTATAGATTATTAAAAAAAGAAAAAAAATACAAACTTGTGGCTTGGGAGCACAATGTTCGGCGGATGCGTTTTGTAGTACAAGATTGTAGATGCATGTTCCTGTAAGAAAAGACCGCTCTTCACAGCCTATACAAACCTTCTAGTGTATTGTAAGTAGGACATACGGAGGTTTCTTGTTTTTTTTTTTTTTTTTTGGGGGGGTGGGGGGGGGGGGTGGGGGGTTATTGATTGAGGGAAGCGGAATGAGATGTGGAGATATAGGTTCTCTGTGTCTTGAATCTTTTTTCTTTTTTGTTTTTTTTACCCCAACTTGTTCACTCTTATCCCTCAAAGAATTGTGGGACTAGTTTTATGTGGAACTAGTTTCACAAGTCTATGATTTGTATGGGATTCATTTATGGATGTGGAGATTACCAGGTGCTTTAATTTCAGTGTTATCTTAAATGATATTTATTTATAACTTGATATGGTGTACGCCTTATGATACGGGTGGAAATTTTTTTCTAAATAATGACCCTAGGTTATATTATCTATAAAAAAAAAAAAAAACCCATATATTGAAAGTGTTATACGATAAAACTAAAGCCAACATATAATACATATTATAAGAAAATTGATTTCAACCACAGTAATTGACAAATTTTGAAGAATATAATATCAAAAATATAATTTTAAATTCAACCTACATGTATTAAATAGTCCTAACTTACTTTTTTATATTCTCAAAAAAGTGGTTAAAAGATGACTTTGTTTTGTTTTCGTCTTTAGGGTAACTTAAGTATAGCTTGTGCAACTAAAATCTACAATAACTCGGGAAAAGATTCTCAAATTAATTATATTCAAAACTACTTAGCATACTTATATTTTCAAGGACTGTGTAGAGTGTACTTGAGGTGTGCTTGAAATGGCATAATTCTTTGAATCATTTTTTTAGTTGTTTTGCTGTAACTTAGCAGTTTGTTTTTATTGCTTTAGTTGTGATTCTGCTAGTAGTTGTTTTCTTGTGTTTACTGTATGATATTTATCTTGGGTTACCCACTACATAATCAGAGAAAAAAATATGTTTATGTTTATTAAGCATGCACATTGTAATTTTTTTCAAGCGAATGTCTTATGTGTATCTGCACTTATTTTAATTAGTAAAAAGGGTTTATGTGTTTATGTGTACTATGTGTAGGAAACTATAATTTGTTCCCAACTTTTTTTCCCTTTTTTTGCACTTACTTTAAATTTTCATTTTATCCCTTGATAATTAAGGAGAGAAAAAAAAGAAAAACAGTAGCATGAACAAATTATTAAACGATAGCATTGAAAGTATAATTACTTGGACATTTACATAGTTGCATATATATACAATCTAACAAATTCATTCACTCATTCATTGTTAAAGAAATGTCAGTGTATTAAGAAGAAAGCTATCGAAGCCATGAATGCAACCTTCGTTATCATGATCATCCAATGCACAAGCTTTCACTTGATTTCATTTCTCTGTCCTAAGTTTAAACACCCTCTATCGTCTTTATTTCTTTTTGACTGCGTACTTGCCAGGGGTCGTTCAGTACTCTCTCTCTCTCTCTCTCTCTCTCTCCCCGCCCCACGTCCCTCTCTCTCTCTCTCTCTCGTAAAACTAGCTAGCTGGGTTTTCTCTCTCACTCCTGGGTTTCAATCAGTTTCTGTCATGATCGTACTCAATGTACAAAGGCAAATTCAGTAATCAAAGGTTGTTAAATCACAGATAATAAAGCCATCAACAATCGATGAACAATTATATCCTGCTTGTGTGTAATAAATTGTTACAAAAGACTACCCCTATATAATGGCTTCTCTGTTGCAAAACACATACATATTTTTTATTAATCCATAATAGTTGTTGGCCTCTGAACTTGTTTTCCTTGCCTTTTTTTCAACTTTAATTTGATCTTATTCAATGACTAAGATGATGGATGCGAAGCATGTTTGAGTTTGTTAAACTAGTTTGGCCCCGTGCTTTGCACGGAGTATATTCAAATAGACATTTTGCAGATATATTATTGAAATAATAAACGAATAGTTATGGTAGACATGATTAGTACTACAATTTAGAGGAGATAATGAAAAAACTTAATGAAAAAGTTAAGTATACAACAACTTCTTGGATAACCAATAGGATTAATAATTGAAAACTATATGATTGTGAAAAAAATCTATATAAGTATAATAGAGATAGTAGATAGTGAATTTGTTACAAAGCACGCTAAATGGGGTGATAATAAGTCAATCTATGACACCAATGATGAAAAATCTACCTCCTTCTTTTGTTGGCGAGCAAAAATTTATGAAGTGGTTAATTGTCTAATTAAGTTAGGTAGAAACTACTTTGAAGTTGGTTTAGTTTTAGTTTCGCATGTAACACAAATAAAATTTGTCTTTCAATAAAAATAATTTGAAGATTATAGTTATGCTAATATATAACTTTTTGGCCATTTAAAGTGCCCCATTAGGGGGTGCTAATATAATTATGTGTTCATAGTTTGTACATTTGGTTTTCATGTCAACTCAATATCTTCATGAGTTTCGATATAAACTTCTCATGCCATTATGTTGTCTTGCAAGAGATGGGTTGAGTTCAAATTTTTGGGTTGAGATATTTCTTAGTTTGAAGTGTTATGACGAATTGGGATATTTTATTTTAAACGGTAAAAAATTAATTATAATTTTGGGCGTTTTATGAAGAGAACTTGATTATTGGATTTGTATGGTTTAAAAGAAAATAAAAATTATTTTGTTTTTTCTTGTGCATTAAATAGATTAGATTTTGGTCAATTTATTTGAAACATTAAAAAATTAATTATACTTTTAATATTTACATGAATTAAATTTAATTATAAGATATGTATGCTTTGAAGGAAAAAGAAAAATATTTTGTTTATTTTCTTCTGCTAAATAGATTATATTAAATGTGAAAGAAATTCAGCTTCACGTGCCTAATATGATGATTGTGCTTTTTTTTTTTTTTTTTTATATTTCACTTCAACCCATGCAATATGTTATGTTATGCTTACAATTTGTAATTTTTCAGCGCAACCCTTACATATGTATGATCATAATTAATATTGATTATATTATCAAATTTAAAGAGAAAGATAACAACGATGATAACGATAATGAGGACAACAACAACGATGGTAATAATGGAAAAAACCATGGAAATCATATTTATATTTCTATTATATCTAATAATACATGCTCAAGTTTATATTTGTATCAAAAAAGACATAAATAATAATAATAATCATGGAAATAAAAAATGTTTATTATTTCTATATAAATGTGTATATTATATTATGTGTTAATAATAAAGTGTCATATTTCACTACAAAAACGCAGTGGATCTCCGACGGAAAACGCGACGGGCTGGACAGACGTCGGGAAATGTCAGAGGGGACCGACGGGAAAACAAGCGGGGCCCGACGGGAAACACGAATTCCGACGGAATTTCCGACGGGATTCCGTCGGAAATTCCGTCGGAATCCGTCGGGTACTTTGTGCAGATCTCGACGAGCGGGCGTTCGCGTCCGTTTATAAATTTGGGGAGAGGGCGTTGCGTTCGGTAGTTTGTGAAATTTAGAGAGAGAAGGTCTCAAAGAGGAAGAGAGGGAAGAGAGAGAAAGTGAAGGTTGAAGATTTTTGTAATCGGTAAGTTTTTTGTTTCGTTAGTAAGTTGTTTAAAATTAAATTAGTTTAGTTATTTGGTATTTTGTATGTTTTAAATTTGTCAATTGTGACCGTGTCAGATTTCTTGTTGCCGCCGTTACTGTTCATTGCCGCCGCGCCGCCGCCTCCATCCCGCCGCCGCGCCCCACTGCCGTCGCCGCCGCCGTCGCCATCGCCGCCGCGCTCCACCGCCGCCGCCGCCGCCCCGTGACTTTTCACGCCGGTAATCCGTTTGATATTCCGTGTTTGAAGGTTAGTCGAAATTGTTTCGTTTTAAAATTTTAAAGTTATATTTATGTTTGTTATTTTAAATTAAGTATTTCAAGCGTGTTTAATATGTTTTTGTAAATAATTTAAATAAAATGAGTTCCGTTATTATAAAACGTTAAATATGTTAACCATGTATGTTTTTTAAGATATGTTTAATGTTGTTGTTATTTTACTGAAAGTATGTATGTTTTGGTAAATATGCGAATATTATTCCTTTTTTGAGACGTAGTTAATTTTTTACATGATTTGGTTGGTTTAATATGAAATTTAGTTGTTCGTATGTTTTTTAAGGTATGTTTAATGTTGTTGTTATCTTACTGAAAGTATGTATGTTTTGGTGAATATGCGAATATTATGCCTTTTTTGAGATGTAGTTAATTTTTAAAATGATTTGGCTGGTTTAATATGAAATGTAGTTGTTCGAATGTTTTTTAAGGTATGTTTAATGTTGTTGTTATTTTACTGAAAGTACGTATGTTTTAGTGAATATGCGAATATTATGCCTTTTTTGAGATGTAGTTAATTTTTAACATGATTTAGTTGGTTTAATATGAAATGTAGTTGTTCGAATGTTTTTTTAAGGTATGTTTAATGTTGTTGTTATTTTACTAAAAGTATGTATGTTTTAGTGAATATGCGAATATTATGCCTTTTTGAGACGTAATTAATTTGTTATATGATTTGGTTGGTTTGATATGAAATGTAGTTGTTGGTATGTTTTTTAAGGTATGTTTAATGTTATTGTTATTTTACTGAAAATATGTATGTTTTGGTGAATATGCGAATATTATGTGTTTTTTGAAACGTAGTTAATTGTTTACTTAAATTTCTATTTCATTTCTGAAGTGTATTTATTTGAATAAGTGAAATATTATATAATAAATATGTACATGTCACCACAAAGGTTAAATGCGTTAAACATGTATGAATTTTAAAGTATGTTTGATTTTGTTGTTATTTTTGTGAATTTATGTATTTTTGGGTGGTTATGCGAATAATATGCTTTTTCTTGAATGTTAGTTAATTTTTAAAATGATTCGATTGGTTTAGTGTAAAATTTATTTGTTCGTAACATATATATGGATGTAAGTTATGTCACAAAAAAGTTAAGTACGTTAAAGATGTATGAATTTTAAAGTATGTTTGCATTTTTTGTTCCTCTTTTGAATTTATGTATGTATGTTGACTGTATATTAATATAAGTTTAGTAAGTATGTGAATAGTAATTATTTTGTTTGGTTTGTTTAATTAGATGAGGTGGGTAATCGATGGTGTCATTTGTTATTGTTATTTAATAAGATTTATGTAGAAAAATAATATTGTTATGTGAAATTAATTATTTATAGCATTCATGTGTAGTTACATTAAGTGTTTTGTTTGAGGTGTTGTGAGATTTTTTTATGATAAGGAAAAAGTGCTATATTTTTCTGATTTCATATTTAGCGTATATTGTTCTGAATAATTAAAAAGCATGTCAAATAATTCTAATTTAATAAAATCCTAATTTAATATAAGTTTCGTTGTGGTAAATGGTTTAATAATGTTAAGTGCGTGTTTTGTTTGAATTGTGGTGTGCATTAAATTTTGGTGAATATGTGAATAATGTGCGTTTTCTGAGTCGTGCACATGCTAAAAAATTTGCTTTGTTTGACGGAAAATGGCGAAGGAAAATTACACTGATGGACTGTTCGATGGATCCAATTTTTGAAACTTCTCTTTGCCGGATAGAAGTGATAGGTTTTTTTTAGGAAATGCCTGTTGGAAGGAATATTCCGACGGAATTGTACGGCGGATTTTCCAACAGACACGCATTGACGTTGAAAATGTGTAATTTTGAACTTATTTGGAATGTCGGTGTCTTACTTTTTTGTTTTGCGTATTTCTTAGAAATAAGTGACCAGACGAAATTTTCCGTCAGATGACACTTTTTCCTGAATTTTTTTAGTGGTCCACTGTCTTCAAAAACCCGATTGCTCGAGCAATGGGACACTCCACACACACACACAACACCTTTTTCTGTCTACACCTTACCCAGTGTCGCCCTCTTCTAGCCACTATCGCCGCTCTCTGCGGTCGTCCGACATCCTTCGCTCCTCCCTCGAAATTAGCCCCTTCACTGCCTCAACTGGTCGCTGCATTCGGTGTAGCACTAAGAAAATCATCATCTTTGAAATGAGTAACCGAACCCAATGTTATTGGAGAGAACATTGAATTGCCATTAAAAGATGGTGATTTTCTTGGTGCTACATTGAATGTTTCGTTCCAGATATCCATCGGCTTCCGTCGCCTACTCCGTTGGCCCGCTTCCCGATGGCTGTCTCTCTCTGTCGGAATGTGTCCGACGAACGGGAGATTCCATCGAAACCAGCGGGTCTAGGGGACTTTTTCGTACAGTCATTTTCCGTCGGATTTTCCATCATAAAATCATTTTTTTGGTTTAATACAAAATTTATTTGTTGCTCACATATGTAATTAAATTGTTACGAAATGTTGAAGTATGTTACACATGTGTAATGTGTTTTGGTTTAGGAAATACTTTAAATTTCATAAGTAAATGAATATTTTCTTTGGTTTGTGATATATATATTTACGTTTTGTAAGTATGTGAATTGTAATATATGTAATTAAATTGGTTGGGATTTATTTATTTCAATGAAGTACGAAGTAATAATTGCATTTGTGTGTAATTTTTATTATATAAGTATATGAAGTGTTATGCTTAATTAGGTGTGTTATGATATATTAAATAGTTTTGTTTTGAATGTGTTCTGATTGAATATGGGACGTGTATTATTTTGAATAATTAAACAGTATGTGTATTATGTGTATTTCGTTTTCATAAATGGTTTAATAATGTTAACTGCGTGATTTTTTTGGTTTGGTGTTTCATGTTTGATGTTCGATGACATTTATTTTTCCAAATAATACGTACTGTCTTTAATTTTTCGTTGAATTGTTTAAGTATGTTAAGTATGTTTAATTTTGTGAAATATATTTTAATGTAATTCGTACATGTATTATAAACACGTTGAATTCATTTGTGCAAGAATTTAATTACAATTAAATGTAGTGTACGTAACAATTAAGGAATTCATATTAGGAACATATGGATGGGTCGTTGCATCGTCAATGGATGTATAGAAGAAGAAATCCTAATGGACATGGACTTAGAGAGGAGTGGTTGGAGGGAGTTAATATGTTTGATGAATTTGCACGAAATCAGGAGGAGTATCAAATTAATGGAGTTTATAGATGTCTATGTGTCAAGTGTAAGAATATGCAATATTTTACACCTGACGTTGTAAAGTCACATTTGTATAGAAAGGGATTTGTGAAAAGTTATTGGTTTTGGACGAGTCATGGAGAAGAAGATACTTCGGAAGTTGGGGGTGCAAGTAGTTCACATTCTATGAATTTTGATTATGATCACAACGATCATAATGATATGGAAAATATGGTGCATGCTGCGTTCTAAGCTAATGAAATGAACATGAGTAGTCCGCATGACGTAAATCCTGAGGCCTTTTACACTATGCTTGAATCTGCTCAGAGACCTTTGTATGAAGGGTGTGATATAACTGAACTTGAAACATCTGTGAGGCTACTGAGCATTAAATCGGGACACAATATGTCTCAACGTTGTTTCAATGAAGTTGTTGGCCTGATGAGAGATGTGTGCCCTTCTGAAAGTGGCATTCCCAAAAATTATCATCAGCAAATGAAAAAAGTGAGAGACTTGGGTATGGATGTTCAGGAAATTGATTGTTGTCCAACTGGTTGCATGCTTTACTATAAAGAAGATGAGAGTTTGTCCGCATGCAAATTTTGTGGACATGCAAGACACTTACCGAAGAACTCCAACCAACGAGGTCGTAAGGATGTACCATATGCAAAAATGCAGTACCTGTCTTTAATTCCAAGACTGCAACGATTGTATGCCTCCAAAAAGACTGCCGTCCATATGAGATGGCATGATGAGCACCGCCAAGAGTCGGGTGTTCTCCGCCATCCCTCAGATGGTTTAGCTTCGAAACATTTCGACCAAAAGTATCCAAACTTCGCTGCAGAACCTCGGAATGTGAGGTTAGGTCTTTGCGCTGATGGTTTTACACCATTTTCCATATCTGGAAGGTCGTATTCGGTGTGGCCGGTTGTGGTAACACCTTACAACTTACCTCCCGAAATGTGTATGACTACCCCATACATGTTTTTAAGTTGCATTATTCCAGGTCCAGCAAATCCGAAGAACAGGATTGATGTGTACTTACAACCCTTAATTGATGAGTTGAAATTGCTGTGGGATGTTGGGGTTGAAACATTTGATGTATCAAGCGGTGCAACTTTTAGATTGCATGCCGCATTGATGTGGACTATCAATGATTTTCCCGCATATGGTATGTTATCTGGATGGAGTACTCATGGGCTGCTAGCATGTCCGGTTTGTATGCATCAGAATTGTGCATTTCAGTTACAGTATGGCCGAAAGCCATCTTGGTTTGATTGCCATCGTCGGTTCTTGCCTCGGAATCATTGTTTTAGAGCTAACAAAGTTGCTTTTCGTAAAGGGAAGAGCATACACACTGGCCCTCCCCGAAGGATTCCTGGTGAGATGTTGTCTGATATTGTATCCACTTTGCCTAAAGTGACTACAGATATCAATTTCCAAATTTCGGGATTTGAGGAGAATGAACATAATTGGACAAAGCAAAGTATCTTTTGGGAGTTGCCGTATTGGAAGCATCAACTTCTGAGGCATAACCTTGATGTGATGCATATTGAGAAAAATTTCTGTGAAAATATTATAAACACAGTCATGGATATTCCGGGAAAAACAAAGGATGACATCAAAGCAAGGATGGATATGTCCATTTTGTGTAGCAGGCAAGAGTTGGACTTGGCTACAAGAGGGTCAAGTGATAGATTGTGTAAGCCAAAAGCCAAGTTTGTACTATCGCTACCTCAAAAAAGGGCTGTATGTCAATGGTTGCGGGAGGTTCATGTACCTGATGGTTATTGCTCAAATGTGGGCAACTGGGTGGATCCATCTAACACAAAGTTGCAAAATATGAAAAGCCATGACCATCATGTGTTTTTGGAGAATCTTCTTTCGGTAGCTTTTGCTGCTCTTCCGGATGATGTGTTGGGACCCTTGGTCGAATTGAGTGAATTTTTCAGAAACCTATGCTCTAGTGAGCTGCAAGTAAGCATGCTGGAAGAGATGCACAAGAATATTGCTGTAATTCTGTGTAAATTGGAGACTGTGTTCCCTCCCGGGTTTTGGAATGTCATGGAACATTTGCCAATTCACTTAGCCGAAGAAGCTTTGTTGGGTGGCCCTGTTTAATATCGATGGATGTATCCTTTTGAGAGGTACTTTGGTTGGTTGAAACCGACGGCAAAGAATAAAGCCCGTGTTGAAGCATCTATGGTTCACGCATACTTGGCGTTTGAGATAAAACATTTCGCTGAGTACTATTTTCAGTCAAGCTTGGATAGCCCAAGTATAGGGCGTAACGAGGGTATGCAACAGCCTGAATCACAAATGCCAACGCTATCGGTGTTCAACCGTAAGGGTACTCCATTTGGGAATCGAGGTCGAAGATATCTCACTGAGGCGGAGTACCGTGTCGCTCGCCTTCATATTTTACTGAACTGTGGTGAAGTGCAACCATATCTGGAGTAAGTACATCAGTTACTGAAAGTTTCATTTAAATACTTAATAATTGTCGAATAATAAGTAAATAGTTTCATTTCTTAAACATTACAGTTGGTTCAAACATCAGTTTCGTGGTCATAATCCAAGTGCGAGTGATGCGGAAGTGGACTTGTTCATCGAGGCAAATTTCGCACAGTGGTTCGAGTGTAATGTAAGTAATTTGTCATAAGTAATCTTCAACTTCCAAAACACATTTGTGTAATTCTGAAGAGGGTTGCCTTCTTTTTCTCTCCGTAGGTCAATTCTTATCGGGTGTTTAATGATGAGAGGCAAGATTTTTTGGTGAACTTATCTCATGGGCCGCTTACGGTGGTGGAGTGTTTCTCCGGATATAAAGTTAATGATTATCGGTTTCATACCAAGGCCAGAAATGAAGGTAAAGCAACATATAACTGTGGCGTCTATGTCAAAGGAGTTGGGGAAGGTGACGAAGTCCCAGGGGATTATTATGCTGTACTGCACGAAATTGTTCGTGTTGAATTCACGGGTGAGCCAATTAAAAAATGTGTGCTTTTCAATTGTGAGTGGTTTGACCCGGATGTTCCTCGGGGGTTACGTTACCCTAAATTCACCCCATATCCCGAGGTGAATCATACCAGACGTTACAGAAAGTATGACCCATTCATATTTGCTGATGTTGCAACCCAAGTGGTATATGTTAAGTACCCTAAGGGGATATCAGGAAAAGCGAATTGGTGGGTAGCTATACCAAACAAACCTCGCGGTGCTCCTAAAGATAAAGAAAACCTAGAACTTGCCTATCAACAGTTTGGAATGACAAACATGAACGTGGACAATGTCATAGTAAGCACATTAGTCGATGAAACTGCAGAGGCTGATGATGTTGATGAACATGATTGGGGTGATGATGATGATGGGAATGGTGAACATGATGATGGTGATGAAGAGGATGAAGAAGGTGAATGGGAGGATGAAGAAGAAGACACTGATGAGGGTCATGATGAAAATACGGCAGTGCAAAGTGGTGATGATGACGATGACGATGACAATGCGTCCAACCATGATTGATTGAATTGTTTTGTTGTATATATGGATATTTATGCATATGTATATAAAGCGTTCTTTTATTGCAAACTCAAAAAAAATTGTCTGTATGTACTGTAACTTTTCACTAACAATAGTATCAAAAATGGCGCGGTTTTATTTTTTTGTTCTTATTTTTTAGATGTCTGGAAACAATGGTGGACGTGGTCATGGTCGAACGGCCAGGAGTGATGCCGGTAGAGGAGTACCACAACCGACTCCACAGTATGATCCTGCAGATCAAACTTATGAGCCGAACACCTTTAGTGGAATGTTTGGAGGTTTTCTTGATCCAAGTCAACCATTCGGAAATTATTTTGGTAGTATGAATGAGCAATCCCACCTGCAACCACCTTTCTTTGGTGCGGGTATGCAAACACCAATTCAACCAAATATTCCTTACATGGGTGGTGGTTCATCTACTCCATTAGTTTATCAACAGTTCGGTACTGTTAGTCCGCATTTCAACAGTAGTCATTTTATGGGGCAACCTAGAATGCCAAGTCAGTCAGTACACAACGAAGGGGTCCGCAATGAAGGGGGAGGAAGAGATAGACACAGTCCTACACCTGAAAGTGATACATCGACCACCAACAATAAGATATATTTACAACCCGATGGTGACACGTAAGTTTATTATGAAGTTTGCAACTTCTTCACGTCTCATATTCTTTTGATACATGTAATCTTTATTACTAACCAATTCTTTTTGTATTCTTAGTTTTGTTCCATATCAGGGTGTAGTTTAGAAAATAGTCGAAAGCTTTGCAGGTAAGTACCCACGTCCTTGGACCACGTGGGGGGAAGTTCCACAATCTCAAAGAGACATTTGGTTCAATGAGTTCAAGGTTCATAATTATCTGTGCAATAAATTTCAAAGTCGTGATTAGATTGTTAATTTGGAATGTTTGATTACTAATATGTATACTTCAATTCTGCCGCAGAAACACTACTACTGGCATCCAGACAACGAAAGTCAGATACGGCGTAACTTTGAGTACAGAGGTGCCACTCGACTCAGGGACATTCTAGGATACGATAGGAAGTACAACAAAAAACCGAAGTGGTTACTGCCTAGTGTTTGGAATGATATGCTCAAACATTGGAGTGACAGTGACAACTTCAAGAAATTGAGTGAACAAAACAAGAAGAATAGATTGAGTGATGTTGAAGGTTTTGGTCATTCGTTGCATACATGTGGCTCAATTCCGATTAGTGAAAGGAAAATACGTTTGGTAAGAAATTTGATTATTAATAAATATATTTGTTATATATAAAGCATGATATGGGTTGAGGTCCTCGTTCATCATCATCGCTTATATTTAATTGCGATTTACTTTTGTTTTTCAGACCCAAATATTAGGTAGGGAGCCCACGTGTGAGGAATTATTCAAGGACACTCACTGCAAGGTGAAAGACAAAGCTTTTGTGGACAAAAAATCTGCCAAAAAATATGTAAGTTTCACACATTCTATTTACAGATAATTCATATGTGACAATTGCAGGTTTGATTTAAAATAGTTTTATGTTGTATATTTTCAGGAGGATCATCAGAACAAATGGCAGGAGTACTCCCAAACTGCATCTCAAGGGGGTTCTCAACTGCCACCTATGACCCAAGAAGAGTTCTGGATTAAAGAAAATTTCGACAAGAAGGGCCGTGTATATGGTTTTGGCGCAGAGGGGGTCAAGTTGAAAAAATCGGCTACTATTGCAGCTGCATGTCACTCATCAGCTGAGCATTTTGATCCAAGACAGCAAGCACAACTCTTCAATGAGAGCATAACCAAGCAAGCAGAGGCTATAACTCAAATAGCCAAGAAGCAGGGGAAGACAGAGCGAATGCTGAAAAAAGTTTTAAGATTTTTCAAAGGTCAAAGTGCAGGCTCCTCCAGCCAGATCAACTTGAATCCCGACGATGAAGAGGACTCTGAAGATGACAACGATGATGATCCCACAAATTTATCCGACTCCGAATAGTTTAGTAATTTGTGTACATTTTAAACAATTTCCTATATATGTTGTACTTCATATTTAATTCAGCATGTTTCTTTTGACAGAAATATCTATACAATGTTATCATGGTAACTATATTGTTACGCGCATATTAATTTTGCGTATTTTTTTTTTGGGTTTTCAAGAAAAAATTCCTACAAATTAGCTTCTCTATCGGATTCTCAATTCTTTAAATAAAAAAACAATTTCATCCGAAAATTTCTTTTTTAAACAAAATTGTTTTAAAAAAAAATTCCGACGGGAATTTCCGTCGGAAATTCCGTCGGAAATTCCCTCCCCCATTTTCGATTTCGCTTCCTCCGATGCTGCAGGCCTGTCCGACGGGATGTCCGACGAGATATTTCCGTCGGAAATGCCGTCGGACACCCGTCGGATTCCGTCGTGATAAATTCTGCAACGAGCCCAATCCCGTCGGAGTTTCCGTCGGAAAGCACTTTTCCCGTCGGAAAAACAAACTTTTTCCGTCGGTATTTCCGTCGCAGATCAGATGTATTTTTGTAGTATATAAGGTTTTACGGTTTGTTCAGTAATTATAATTCGGTTTTCTTAAGTTAAAACTTCTAAAACATGAACTTACTATATAATAATAAAATGACAAAAACTTTTATATTCATTATAATATCTTAATCTCTCTTTGATAATTAGATTATCATAATTAATATTGACTATGTTATTGAATTCAAAGAGGAAGACAACATCGCCGACAACGACAATGACAACAATAACAATAATAGTAATGATGAAAATAATAATGGAAAACATATTTATTTTTCTATTATCTCTAATAATACATGCTCAAATTTATAGTTGTATCGAAAAATACAAAATATTAATAATAATCATGAAAATAAAAAATGCTTATTATTTGTTTATAGTTGTATATATTATATTATGTATTAATAATAAGGTGTCACATAAGGTTTTGTGGCTTATTCAGTAATTATAATTTGGTTTCCTTAAATTAAAACTTATAAAATATGAACGCATTCTATAATAATGAACTGATAAAAATTTTATATCCATTATAATATCTTAATTTCTCTTTGATAATTAGATTATTATAATTAATATTGAATATGTTATCAAATTCAAATAGAAATATAACAATGACGACAACGATAATGACGACAACAATAGTAATAATGGAAATAATCATGGAAATCGTATTTATTATTCTATTATCTCTAATAATACATGCTCAAATTTATATTTGCATTGAAAAATACAAAATATTAATAATAATGATGGAAATCAAAAATGTTTTAGCCCGTAGGAGTCACAAAGGTCAATACAATACAATGAGAGGGGAATCTAACTTGATACCTAATGTGCCCAGTAAAGTGTACAATACCATGAGGGAGGGGGGAATCGAACCTGAGACCTAATGTGCCCAATAAAGAGAGAGAGATTATTGCATATGCTATCTATTGATGTGGTTATCGAGATAAATTCAAAGGGTAAGATTGCCTAAGATTTTGATCAACGGAAATGAAACAAAATTTATCCCAAATTCACTCTCATGTTGGCATTTTTCATTTCCTCAATACTCAGCCCCTTACGTATTTTAGTATTTATAGTATAAAGATGGGTTGTTATTAATTATCAATTGGTATAGTCATTAATTAATATGATGAAAATCTAAAAAAAAAATTAGATAATTTTGTCAAACATTAAAAAAATAATTCTATGATAGAGAGATAGAGAGGGGGGGGGGGGGGAAGAGAGAGAGAGAGGGGATCACGTGTAAACAAATAATTTTAGATAAATATTAAAAACTAATTGGGTAGCTTTCACATTAGGGAGAGAGAAAATAGGTAGTTTTCATATTAAACTCCTTAATTTACTTTCATACACGTATTGAGGGAGGGAAGCATTCTTAAGCCCTTACACATTTTAGCATTTAGAGTATAAAGATTTACAAACGACTTTGTGAATTTATAAAGATTTCCTCCATTTTGAAAATGCGAATTCAATGCATATTATAGTTTCATAAATATTTCGCTATATTTATAACTTTGTAAATTTAAACATGCCCAATCTCTTTGCACCAAAAAGGAAAAAGATAAAAAAAACCTCTTTTATGTGTCAAAGATAATATGTGTTTCAAATTAATCCTCCATTTAAAATAAAGTGTTTACATTTGCTTTGTTTCTTTCTTCTTTCTAGGTCCTCCTCCCCTTATTACCCAAGGAAACCCCCCCCAAAGGGAAAAAAACATCCTATGGCCCTTAAGCCCCATTCCTTCCTCACTATAAGTCAATCCACTTTCCTCACTGTAAGTCAATCCGACCACCATCCCAATTAAAAAGAAAAGAAATTTGACTCCCTATCCTGCCAAAAATAAGTATTTACAACAACTTCCCCTCTTTTATCTTTATCTTTGGCTTTTCACATTTCTCCTAGTTATGGTTGATACAAAACTATATGACATATCTCCTAAAAAACAAAGAAAAGAAAATATATGATTGTTCAAATATTTGAGATGAAGATGAATACTGTAGAGTAACAATAAATAAAAAACCGAGAGTAAGTGGCAATAGGGAGCACATCAATCATCCTATCAGTATCTCAACTGCTTAAAATGAAAAACTAGTGGGAGATTTAGAAGGTAAAAAAGTCTCTGCATTTTAGTTAAATCTCACCAAAAATATAATTCCAATTTAAAATTTAAAGCTGAAGTAGTTAATTGGAATTACCAACTTGATACAAAATGACATGTAACATGTCATCAAATATACAATCAGCTACTAAAGAGATAAAACAAACATTTATTTATTCAAAACACAATAAAATAAACATTTTTATTTACACACAACACAGATGCCACCAAATGCTTCTCCACTTCCATCAAGTAATTGCTACCCAAAGACGCTTTCATTAGAAATTGTCTCCTGGTTGGTTTACCACCCCCCCTCACCCTCGGGTTTTTAGGCCTTATCGCATCAATTTTATCAATTAGTTATTTTTATCATTTAGATAGCATGACTAATGATGACATTATAAATGTGCTAACAGATGAAAATTCAGAGGACTTTAAATGCTGGTGATGATGATAAATTTCCTTTAGTTGGTTTTTTTTTAGGTGGTGCATGAGATAATCTTGTAATGTTCTTTCATTAAAATGAAAATATTTACTAATAAACCATTTTCTAATGTGAAGTGCTTATAACATGACAAGCAATAGAATAATTAGGCAAACATTAGCAAAAAGGGGGAAAAATACAAAGGGACCAAGATGTACAAAATGACCTCATAATAAGTAATGGTGAAAAAATAAAAAAGCTTAACTAAATCTTGTTAATAGTTGAAACTTGAAAAAAAAATGTACAGTAAAGTAAAATAAAAAACAATGTACCAAAAACAAAATCAATGCTAATAAGGTATACATCAACTAATACCATATATACGAAATACCTAGATTTTTTTCTCTTTTTTATTTCTTTATTTGTTAGGGGGTTATTGTAGCTACTGGGGCATTTCTAAGGACACTTGAATTGCAACTTGACTCTATCATCTAAGTAATACGAAGGGAGAAAAAATTAATTTTAGGTTGCTATCTCTCCTCGAATTTGTGATTGACACACTATACATTTGAGATGAATTGGATTATTGCTTACAACAATTAACTCATTGATTGCAGGGACCTCAACTAAAGTAAACCCTGCACATATAAACTTCATAAGAAATTTAGGAGAAAGAAAATAGAGGGCTGATGGGGGAGAAACCATGAGTTGTCATCTGTTACTTGAGAAAGTGGAAGAATTGGAAGTAGCTACTATGGAAAGTGGGATAGAAGGCTTCTCCCACAAGTATTAATCATTCATTCTTTAAATCTAAAATTGCCCAACGCTTATAAGTTTGTGCTTATGTTGATCCTATTAATTTACACCATGAAATGATTCAAAGAAAATTCAAAACATATGTATTGGGCTGCCATAAATGTCATGATAACAAATCTCACAGCGATTGTTGATTTTGATTGAGTCATGTTACGTGGCTTGCATGCCCTCCCTCAAATACCAGCGTCACTGGCATAGGCTAGCCCCCGACCATCACAAGCCATTGACGCGAGTAAAGATATCTGGTGAAGCTATATCCTTTCTTTTGGGCGGAAGGAAGGAAAATGATAACAATTTGATGGGACTTGGGCTGGGAGGGAAAGGAATGGGGTGCAACAGTTAATGATAGAAGAAAAAGATTAGAGCGAGAGACGTGGTTGTGTGTGAAACTAATTACACGTGAGGGTAGTTAACAATAGAAGAAAGTGGGGGAGGGTTGAGCAATTTGAATGGGGGAATCGTTAAGTAGTTATCAAATTGTTCTTTTTTTTTGAAAAAAATCTTATCTAAAAATTAGATAATAACCGTCATTCTATCCGGTACTGTAAATTTTGAAATTTGAAAACTTTAACATTTAAGTTATTGGCAAGATTGCACCAAATCGCTGAAAATCTTAAATCCTGAATTATCAGCACTTCACCTATTTTCTCATTTGTGAGATAAAGATTTTATATAAATCTGACCTTAAATAAGCAGTCATGTATACAAACTCAAATGAGTTTTCAACGTAAAGTTAATTAGTAATGGGTGAAGTGACTCAAGAGTTTATATATATGCTCAAACCTTTTAATTTTATCAATGTGGAGCAAACCGCACTTTCACACTCCAACATGCCTCCCTCATGTGACGACTACTAACAAGCTTCAACACGTGAATACAGTTGTAATCAAGGGTATGGCAGCAAATTAAGATTGAGCAACATGATCTGATACTATGTTAAATTTTATATGAATTAAGCATTAAACAAATAAGACATACATATAAGCTCAAACAAGATTCCAACCAAAACCAATTGGCAATATATGGGTTGAGTAACTCACATGCTTATATACATGTCCTCACTCTTTAATTTTATCAATGTGGAACAAACCCCACTTTCACACTCGAACATGTCCCCCTCACGTGTGGGCTGCTAATAAGGCCAGCATGTGTGCACATAATTTTAATCAAACCGGGATGATGGCATATCAAGATCAAGCAACCTGTTTTGATACTATGTTAAATTTTATATAAATTGAATTTTTTAACAAACGAATCATGTACATAAGTTCAAATGACTTTACAATCCAAAATCAATTAGTCATGGGTGAAGTGTAGATATGGGACATGGGCATGGTTGGGGCAACCTGCCTCAAATGGCAGGTCGATGGGTCAAAACTCATTTAATCATTTCAATAGATGGGGCCAGGGGGGGGGGAAGGGCGGGCCACACTGAGTTGCAGGTTAGACAGATAACCCGTTATAGTTACATTGTATATAATTAAAATTTATTTAAGTTAAATTTGCCCCACCTCGCAAAACAAAACGAGGCAGGTTAGCCTGTCCCATAACACATTCATTGCTTGCCAGGGCTGGGTTTTAGGCCACTATAGGTGGGCGTAGGTTGAACCGACCTGGGTTTCAATTCTAGTGGAGTGACTCATAAGCTTTACATATATATATATATAT
>JACYFF010003369.1:25600017-25671336 GCA_017589665.1 Selenicereus undatus
TTGTTGTTGTTGTTGTTGTTGTTGTTGTTGTTGTTGTTGTTGTTGTTGTTGTTGTTGCTGCTGCTACTACTAGTACTTGTGAGATTGTGAAGGCTACTTACCCCAACTAGGGTGCTTGAGTATATAATTATAATAGAAATTACAGTTTTACAAGACCCATTAACAAATATGTTACACGCCTATATTTACAGTATGATAATAATTATGCCTTCATGAACCCTAATTTATGTTATAAATGTGCATCGAAGCACCTCTAGTTGGGGTAAGTTGTCTCACAACCTCAAATAATATCAGAGCTCTGACCACGACTTTAACCTTAAATGAAATCCCTCCCTCCCTCTCTCTATCTCTCACTCTCTCTCTCGTGAACATGACAACCTCTCCTCATGCCTTCTTGTGATATCCCAATTCCCTCCTGCTTTTTTATGCAGCTCTATCAAATAGCATGCACCTAGTCCAACTCCTGGTGACTGCCATTTTCACTCAGTCTGTAGCTACTACTAGTTCTCATGAACAACTCCCTATGTTACATCTTTTCGTGCAAGGTAATTGTCTTTTTGAAAACCCTAACCTCATGCATATATTGATCACCCTTAAACCCTTGTTCCCTTTGTATTTTGCAAATTTCCCAACTCATTTCAATACGCACCCAAACTTACCCTCACATGATCCTTCTTGTCCCATTTTAGATGATCTACAATACCTACAGGGGGACAATTTAGATACTCACAATTTGAGGTTGATCATCAAACTCCAACCCACGCCCTTCCCCATCCTTCTTTTTGTCTTTTCCCTCAACCATGTTTAGCCCTCCTCTTGCATCTAATTTCAAGAGTAGTTTCATGGTGCCTAACATCACTAACCTTCTTACCGTGACACTTTCCACATCTTAGGATTACTTAACTTGGCACACTCGATCGATTCATGGTTGTTCTCCTCTCTCGTGGACTCCTTGGACTTGTGGATGGGTCCTTTGCTCCACTGGCTTGCTACTTTATCTCCTAAAATATTTGTTTATGTTTATGATTGTCCCACATCTTTTCATGGATGGGAACAATTGCCTTAATGTTTTATGCATTGAAGCATGACTGTGGCATTAGAATTGAAAAGAATATTAACTGATATTAACAAGTTTTAAGATCAATTAGTAGAAGCATAATTGTAAAAAATTAAGTTCATAAAAGGTAAATTAGCCTTAGTTAGTGCTCTAATGCTAGAGTTAGCGTTAATACATTACACTCTGACTTTGCAGAGAATATGAAACCTTATTTACTACCTATGTTCCCATGCAATTCTCATTTGATGACTTACGGGCTCAACATCTTCTCCAAGGCCAAGTAAAGGTCCAACACCTATATGAGTTGGACAACTTTCCGCCACCCCAGACCAAATTGGCTTCTAGCAATAGCTCTACATCTATCAAAAACGATGGACAAGGCCCTAGCAATATTAACTGATGTGGCAAAGATAGATGAAATAACAACAACAATTTGGCACTCTAGGTGCATACTATTTTAAGAAAATAATTTTTAAGGGACCATGTTTTTTAAAATGTATTTCCAAGTACCTGCTATTCCAGGTAACCTAATTTGCAGGGGTCAATATTGTACGAGAAAATGATGGTTGGGGTTTGTTTCTTCCAAATTCGACCAAATACTTTCTAGACTTTCTATCTACGATCTAGAATAGGGTTAAAAGTTCAATAGTCAAATTGTGGTTTTATAAAATATGTTTGTATTAATATCTAAACTTTTTATAATGACTTTATTTGTACTAGTTATCACAATCTACTATTTATATCATACATATTATATTCTCTGTGATTATAGGCCCAACATACTTATTGAAATAGTAAAGCTTAATAAGAGAGTCTTAACCATTAGCTAAACTTCATTGGTGCTGGGCCCTTGCGTTCCTCTAGCTTCTAATTTACAGAGATTGTTAATCTCAACCACATATTCATTAAATTAGTCACAATATATATCCATTTCATTTTCTACCTTGGACCGTAGTCACTAATCAAGTTTTTATATTTTTAAGGATAGTGGGATTTTAATTAAGAAATTATAACATTTTAGACAAAATGCTCAATTGAATAACATTCCCTACTACGAAATTATTTTTATTGAAAGTTGAAATGTTGAAATGCTACAATGGAAAGATTGAAGAGGGGTGCAAGCTACAAAGATCATCATAGATGTTTTCTCATAGAGAAAGAAACCCGATTTCTCTTTTGCTTAAGTATGCTCAAATGACTGTGCCCCTTCACAACACCCAACTTCTCCTTTTATAGAGAAGATTGAATACATAGGATGCCCTAATTGCTACAATACACATACCGTTACAAGACAACATGGCTATAGTAGACTATAATACATAATGGTGTATTACAATATATTGGCATATATATTGTGATAATATATTGTGATAATATTGTGTGATGTATTTTATCTTCTTGGGTTCCTTCTGAAAGTAGGTTAGGTTGTATCATAGGGTTGTGTGTAGTGATGCGAAGCAAATTAGAAAGCCCAGGAAGTAATAGAGTCACATACATTAATGTAAAATCATCTTCTTCCACGCTTTTTTGTTCATGGTATCAGAGTAGCACCTTTGAACATTCATCTACCATAAACATACAACATAAGCAACCATGACCAAAGACAGGGAAAACAAGAGGTTCATAGTCAAACCATATTCTCCATACTAGTTTCACCCGTCTGAAGGACCCAATATGCTTGTTGACCCAATTAATGTGTAAGGTTTTGATGATAACAATCCAAATGGGCCAGCCAATATGTTGTGCTTGAGTTGTGTGTTGAGATAGGATCCGAAAATACTTGAAGCAGTTCGAATGAGCGTGGAGCATAAAAGGCGATAGATGCACATGGAGCCCAGCTGATAACAAAATTATGAGAACATTGCCTCAGAACAGTTCTGAGCACAGAACATGGACATCGCATGGAACATCAAAATCATATGCAAGGAGTTCAGCTGATAACAAGAGTCTAGCTTAGTATTGGTTTTATTTTTTTAGATTCTTGTTAATATGCCAATTAGAAGGTCTTGACTTAGCATTTGCTTTGAAATGTTTTTAAGTACTTCAGAACACTGCCTCATAACAGTTCTGAGAAGTCAGGTCTACGGTGTTCTAACGTCAAAGACAAAAAACGAATTTCAAGATTTTAGAATATTTTTTTACTAACGATTTTCTTGAAATAATTAGGACTAATTTTCTTGTGTCAGTTGAGTCTAAAAAGATTTTTTCTTTAAAGATAATGTTAAGAGATTTTTTCTTTAAAAGATATTATTGAAAGATTTTATCATATCCTTTAAGGGAAGAATATCAAGAGGAAAGATTTTAGGAGGTTGAGTGTTAGAGTGATTGAAGGAAGGAAATCTTCCTAACCCTACGGCACAAGCCCACTATTTAAGTTGCCTCCTTCTCTAGTTTTTCTAAAGGTTTTTGAAGGGTTTTCTAAGAGCAAAAATTATCTTTGAGAGTCAGAATTTTCTGTGAGAAAAACTTTCAAAGAGAGTGCTGAATCGAGTCTTCAATATTGGCATAATAGGAAGTGTATTATACCTTACATTCAACTTGTTTAGAAGCATTCAAGTAAGGTGTCTTGTTATTTCTTTTTTCATCATTGAATTAAGAAATTGTCCAAGTCTTGGTAGACGTTGGACATGAGCTGTTAGGAGACGTTGGACGTGTTGTCTATGTTGTCCAAGTCATTGGACGTGGTCTCCTAGGAGACATTGGACGTGGTGTCTGTGTGAGGTTGTCCAAGTCTTTGGAGACGTTGGACATGGCGTTTGTAACTGGGGTCTCAGGGTACACTAGTTACATGTGTTACGTGTGTAACGTGTTAGTCCGTTTAGTGAAAAGTGTGTTGAAATCCTACAGTGGTAGGTCATGGTTTTTACATCTCAGTTGGGCAATAGGTGGTTTTCCACGTAAAAATATTGTGTTTTCTTTATTATTTTCGTAATTAGTTTTGTTTCTACTTCACTCCAAACACTCGATCCAAATAGTTTTCACGAGTGTTCTGAAACAATCAGAAAAGTCGGTAGACACAATCCCCCCCCTCTTATGTCCTTGTGCAATTAATTCTAACAAGTGGTATCAAAGCAGAGTTCTCATATTTAGGATAACACCTTGAGAGATCCTGAAAAGATGAATGTTCCACAAGGAATTTTGAAGAGTCAATCTATGACTCGACCACCATACTTTAATGGACAACATTACAACTGGTGGAAGAATCATATGGAGAACTACATTCAGGCTGAGGACTATGAGCTATGGATGATAATTGTGAATGGTCCTTATATTCCAATGAAGACCATGGAAGATGGCAAGATCGTTACTAAAAGGCCAGAGGAGTTCGACTCGGAGGATTTCAAAAAGATGGAGAAGCACGCTAAGGCCAAGAAGTTGTTGTACTTTGGCCTTGGACTAGATGAGTACACTCGGATCTCAGAGTGTGAGTTCGCAAAAGAAATATGGAATGCTCTTCGCATGGCACATGAAGGAGCTAACCAAGTTAAGCAATCTAGGATCGAGCTACTGATGAGAAAGTACGAGTTGTTCGAAATGAGCAACAAAGAGATGATAATACATATGTACACTCGTTTTACTCACATCACCAACGAGCTGAAATCGTTGGGAAAATCCTTCACCACTGAAGAATTGGTAAGAAAGATCCTGCGATTTTTGCCTCAGTCATGGGAAACAAAAGTCGTAGCCATCCAGGAAGCGAAGAAGATGAACGAGATCACATTGGATGAGCTCATTGGGAATCTTCAGACATATGAGTTAAGGAGAAGTGCCCAGGTGAAGGAAAAAGCAAAGAGAAATCGAGGCCTTGCTCTAAAAGCTTTGGGGAGTGATGATTCAAACCTGGATTTTGAAGAGATAGCCATGGTGACTCGAAAGTTTAAGAAATTCTTCAAGAAGGCTGAAGGCAATATCAAGAAAGGAAGTACCAGGAAGTCACGGAACAATGATCATAATAGGTTTTCAGGATGCTTCAGATGTGGAAAACCCGATCACATTGTGAAGAATTGCCCCATACAGAAGAAAGAACAGAGGTTAGAACAGTTCCGAAGCCATGGCAACTGGTCGCAATAGAGCAGCTCCTCAAAGTGTTTCGCTAAGGCAATAATGGCCGCCTGGGTAGAAACTTCAGAGGACGAAGAAGTTGTAGAAGCCCTCATGGCTAGAAGCGAGTCTGAATCAGATCTTGAATCAGTCGAAAGCTTGTCCCAACTCAAGGATATGGTACGTGGTCTTAGCAAAGCTAAATTTATGAAATTATTATTTGCCATAATGAATGAGTGTGAGACAATAACTGCTGAAAATTGCATGCTTAAAGATGTTTGTTCTGAATTGAAAAAAGATGTTAGAATGCTTGAACGGAACAAACTAGAACTTGAACATGTCAATGAAGTTCTCAAATGTGAAAAACTTAATGCAGAAGAAGAGGCCCTTGCCCTATGTAAAGATCTTGACACACTTAAGGACCTTATGAACACAAGAGAGGAAGTGTTTAACACTGATCTCTCTAGGTTGAAAAGTGAGTCCCTAGACCTGAAACTCAGACTTAAATCCCTGGTGAGTGAAAACAACCAGCTACTTGAAAAAGATCATAAGGCCGAATCTGACCTTACTCGGAATAGGCGTTGGACCAGTTCTTCAGAAGCGCTTGACTGGCTAAATACTCACTATAGCCGAAACAGAAAGGGACTAGGATGGGTGAATATGTGTGTTACTAGACCAGTTAACAAAAAATATGTTGGTCTTCAAGAAAATATAACCTGTTTTCACTGTGGAAAAACTAGTCATTATCTTTATGCTTGTCCTTTGAGAAAAAGAGCCATGGAGAGAAACTCATTGTATATTAAACAAATGTAGATTAGAAAAGATGAGTTAACCTCCATGCCAAAGAAAATAGGACCCAAGTGGATCTGGGTTCCCAAGACAAACACTTAGCTGTTTTGCAGGCTAAAGTGAGAGGAGGCAATCAACTATGGTTCTTGTATAGTGGTTGCTCAAGGCACACGACGGGAGACAAATCAAACTTCCTCTCACTTACAGCCTTTGATGGAGGGAGAACGGTATTTGGAAACGGCAAATCTGAAAAAATTGTTGGTGTAGGTAAGATAGGTAAATCACTCTCTTCCTCTGTTGATAATGTGTATTTGGTTTACAAATAATTTGCTAAGTGTGTCTCAACTATGTGATAGAGGTAATCACGTGGGTTTCTCTTCAGATCAATACTTGATTACCAATATCAAATCTGGTAATGTTATGTTGAGGGGGAAGCGATACAACAATGTGTATAAAGCTTGTGTTCTTTCACTTCCCCAAAATCATTTGACTTGTTTGAGTGCTCTTAATAATAATGTTATGCTTTGGCACAAGAGATTAGGACATGCAAGTCTTTCTCTTTTGAGTAGACTCATGTCCAAGGACCTAGTAGTCGGACTACCTTCTATCAAGTACAATAATGACAAGGTGTGTGAAGCTTGCGCTAGAGGAAAGCAAGTTAGAACTTCTTTCAAGTCAAAGAACTGTGTTAGTACTTCTTGACCTCTTGAAGTACTACATGTTGATTTGTGTGGTCCCATGAGGAGCACAAGTAGATAAGAGAAGAGGTATTTATTTGTTATAGTGGATGATTACTCTCGTTTCACTGGGACTCTATTCTTAACATCAAAGGATGAATCATTTGAAAATATTCTTGTTCTTCTTAAGAAAGTTGAAAAAAGAGTAGAACACTCATTGGTGAGTCTTAGGTCTGAACATGGCAAAGAGTTTGAAAACTCTAGCTTCATTAAATATTATAATGAATACGGTGTTGATCATAATTTTTCTGCCCCTAGAACACCCAAACATAACAGGGTGGTAGAGCATAAAAATCATACTCTAGAAGACATGACTAGGACTATGCTGGTTGCTAGTGGTCTTCCTAGAAACTTTTGGGCAGAAGCATTGAACATGTTGTGCTACATTACTAGTAGATGCATGATCAGATCCATACTTAACAAGACTCCTTATGAACTTTTCAAGCAACCAAAACCCAATATTATGCACTTGAGGGTGTTTGGTTGCAAATGCTATGTGCACAATAATGGGAAGGAATCCTTGGGAAAGTTCTACCCTAGAAGTGATGAAGTCATATTCTTAGGGTACTCCTCACATAGTAAGGCCTACAAAGTCTTTAACAAATGAACCTTGTGTGTTGAGGAAAGTGTGCATGTATTGTTTGATGAGACTAACTCCTTGATTGAGCATGATACACAGGATGAAGAGTTTGAACTTGGTCTTGTGAGAAGAGACCTCTCGCTCACTCAAAGCTCCATAGTTGATAAAGGTAAGGCTCCTGAAGGTGAACCAAGACCTAGAACTGATAATTTGGAAGGTGGGCAGGGAGCAAACCAGTCAGGGGGAAGTATTGTCGAACCTGAACAGAACCGACCCACTCAACCCAATTCTTCCCGAACTGATATGGGAACAGGCACCAGAACGGTTTCAGAACCTGTTTCACTAAGTACCTAGGAGAGATTGGTAAGTGTATATGTGGATCCACTTATTCCACGACCCTGGAAGCACCAGAGCTCGCACCCCCTTGACCAGATCATGTCTGACATTAATACAAGGGTGCAAACCAGATCCAAACTCAGAAACTTATGTGCCTTCTATGCTTTTTATCTAACATTGAGCCAAAGAATGTTTATGAAGCCCTTGCAGATTCTGACTGGGCTACTGCTATACAAGAGGAGCTTCATGAGTTTGAAATGAGTAAGGTGTGGCACTTTGAACCAAGGCCTAAGGACAAATCGATATTTAGCACCAATTGAGCGTTCAAGAACAAACAAGAAGAGTTCGGAATAGTCACTTGGAACAAGGCCAGGTTGGTGGTTTAGGGTTACAACCAAGAAGAGAGGATCGATTATGAGGAAACATTTGCACCTATTGACCTCAGACTTAGCTTTATCGTATCTTTGAGGGTGCAATTTTGAACTTATTGGGTATGCTGATGCGGATTATGATGGATCATTTGTTGATAGAAAAAACACCTCAGGTATGGCTCATTTTCTTGGACCCTGTTTGATCTCTTGGGCAACCAAGAAATCACACTCCGTTGCCATGTCCACAGCAGAAGCCGAGTATTTAGCGACTGCTTCTTGTTGTGCTCAATTGTTGCGGATAAGACAACAACTCAAGGACTTTTATGTTGACACGGGATGCATTCCTATATTTTGTGATAACACAAGTGCAATTAACATTGCCAAAAACCCATGTCAATATGAAAGGACTAAGCATATTGACATATGTCATCATTTTTGAGAGACAATGTTGAAAAAGGCTTAATTTTAATGAATTTTTGTGCCATTGATAAGCAAATTGCTGACATCTTTACCAAGGCATTGAGTGGAGAGCAACTTGAAAGGAATATACTTGAATTGGGTATGATTAAAGGACTTGAGAATGCTTGTTTAACCCCCCAATGATTGGCTAGTTAAGGGTTTTTAGGCCTAATAAATTGTTCCAATGGATGCATTCAATTTTTGTGCTTTTACTGGCATATGTGTGGAATGTAACATGCTAACACTTGTTGAGGTCTAATGATATTGCCCTTAGTGTCCTGAGACACCAAACTTTTAACAGTAAAAACATGCTCTAGGAACAGACCTGACCACTGTTTGTAGCATGTGTTGGCCAAGTGGCTTTATTAAAAGATTGTCGGGAACCGAAATTTCCTTTTCATTACACCTAGCCTATAATTTATACCATACCTAGTGTAATGATGTGCTGCATGCAAACCATTTTCTCTCTACCAAGAACCCGATTTCCCTCTCTTTCCTTAAACCCCCTCAAAACCCTAACTCCAAATCACCTCAAATCCTCACAATGGCAAGAACTCATGACGGTCAAGCATCCTCCAAACTTAAGACTTCTCACCCAAGATCACTACGAGACCCACTATCAAGAAAAAGGGGTAGAATTGGGATGAGTTTTGAGGGAACATCACCGGCGTCTTCATCGCCAAAAATAGTCTCGATTGGTATGGAAAACACTCCCTCACCTTCTTTTTCGATTACTCCCTCTATTTTTGGGTTCTTGAAGAGCTTGGACTTAAGATTAGTAGACTTGAACCCTGACATGGTACCTTTGGTACACCTAATTGTGAGTTAGGAGATTATGGTGTATAACCCGATTGTAGCCAAGTCTAGATTAAGAGGGAATGAGTCCGAATCAGTTGGTGAGTGAAAGGATTATGATGTTGCGCATGTTGATAATGAATTTGTTGTTGAAGATGTTGAGGATAGTGATGAGGATGAACCATTTTTTCGATTCAAACGAACTGTTCCAACCAAGTCCCAAACCACAACCAAACCACCCTTTAAACGCCAAAAAAAGACCACCACCTCACCTAATGTACCTATTACTGCATCTTTATCACGGCCTCGAACTCAAAGTTCAGGTCCTCCCACTGTGCTGCCCCTGCGAAAAGATAGAATTGAACGTCCTGTCAATAAGAACAAACTGGCCCATAAATCCTCCAAAACACCCACCAAAACACCCCCTCAAACTAGTTCCATCCAAGAAACCTGCCCAAAAATGGGCTGGTCCAAAACAAGTATCAAAACTGGTTGAAGAATCTGATGAAGCAAAGAAAAAGAAAGTTAGGAAGAACATGACACTTGTTGAGAGATATGAGCATTTCCTCCAGAAATCTGTGGCTCGGGGGAAGGTAGTTAAGGTGTCATACTTTCAAGAACTGGGGCTTGGGGTGTTCTTAGAAAAGTTAGAGGCCCAGGGGTGGTTGGACTTGTTCACAGATACTAAGAGAGGGTGTTCGGCTCCAGACTTGGCTGAGTTCTATGCGAACTATGTTGTCACCAATGGCATGGTGACAAGCATAGATAATGATCATAACCTAGGGTTTGATGCTAAGAAGTTAGGTGAGTTGCTTGGGGTGTCCTCCGAAGGTTTTGATGTGTATGTGCGAGAGGACAAGAGCGTCTTAGGTGAAGAACGACTGCTGGAATTGACCCAGAAGTAGCCTAAAAACCATATCTGACTGTGTCCCGGTCTGTGAGAAAGGGGGAAATGATGCCATTGCATCGACTGTTGTTTTGGTTTGTGATTAAGAATGTTGTTCCCCAAAGGCAGGGACGCAACCTTGCTGATCCCATGGACATGTGCTACACTGATTTGTTGGATAGGGGTGAGCAAATTAGCTTGCCCGCAATAATGATTAGTCATATTGGGTGAATTGCCAACACGTCCAAAGATCATGACATGGGGTATGGGTTCTTGCTGACGTTAGTGTTTGAGAAGCTTGGGATTCCCTTGTAGAAGAGAGTAGGCTTTCTGGTCAGTGATGAGATTGGCAACAACACATTGACTGGGTGTGGTTTCAAAGTAACAAAAAGCGATAGTGCAACTTCAGAACAGGGGCTCTAAACAACTTTTGGACTTGTTCCCAGTGAAACCTCCACATCCAGCGCTCCCACAATTGATACACTATTGCAGGACCAGATTACATTGAAAGGGGAGATAGCTGAAGTAAAGCAAGCGCTTACAGAGGAAAAGGCGCTCAATGCAAAACGTAACGAGGATCTGCTGAGTGCCTTTCTTGCCCTCACAGCCAAATTTCCTCATCCACCTTCCTCTTCCTGACTCTGTTCATTCCCCTGTTTCTAATACTATTTTTACAACACTTGGTTGTGTGTGTGACTACTAATGGTTTATGGCAGTTTTTGGATGGTTAATGCATTTATGCTATAACTTTGCTTGTTGCATGTGTTATTTGTTTGTGCGTGACTCGGATGGTCAATATCATTATTATATCATATACTTGAGTGCATCGCTGTTACTTCCCGCATTACCACTTTGGAGGTGATTTCATCCACACTGGATTTTAACTCCCAGCCTGCTCACCCTTTTCGAAATGATGTCAAAAGGGGAAGATGAGTATGACCTTGTTTCGATTGGTTTGCCTAGTTTTAAGTTGACATCTTAACTCTTGTTTTCTCTCTAGTGTGAGGGTGGATAACTGTTTTTGACACTAATATATTTTTGCTCTGTCTCACTATTAATTGTCATTGATGACTTACGGTCATTTGGTTTGTCATCATAAAAAAGGGGGAGATTGTTGACCTAATTAGTGTATAAGGTTTTGATGATAACAATCCAAATGGACTAGCCAATATGCTGTGCTTAAGTTGTGTGTTGAGAAAGGATCTGAAAAATACTTGGAGCAGTTCGAATGAGCGTGGAGCATCAAATGCGATACATGCACAAGGAGCAAAGCTGATAACAAAAGTCTGAGAACATTGCCTTAGAATAGTTCTGAGCACAGAACATGGAGCTTCGCATGGAATATCAAAATCATGTGCAAGGAGTTCAACTGATAACAAAAGTCTTAGGCTTAGTATTGGTTTTATTTTTTTAGATTCTTGTTAATATGCAATTATAAGGTCTTGACTTAGCGTTTGCTTTGAAATGTTTTTAAGTACTTCAGAACACTGCCTCATAACAATTTTGAGAAGTCAGGTCTGCGGTGTTTTGACGTCAAAGACAAAAAATGAATTTCAAGATTTTAGAATGTTTTTTTACTAACGATTTTCTTAAAATAATTAGGACTAATTTCCTTGTGTCAGTTGAGTCTAAAAAGATTTTTTCTTTGAAGATAATGTTGAGAGATTTTTTCCTTAAAAGATATTATTGAAAGATTTTATCCTACCCTTTAAGGGAAGAATATCAAGATGAAAGATTTTAGGAGGTTGAGTGTTAGAGTGATTGAAGGAAGGAAATCTTCCTAACCCTACGGCACAAGCCCATTATTTAAGTCGCCTCCTTCTCTAGTTGTTCTCAACGTTTTTCATGGGTTGTCCAAGTGCAAAAATTATCTTTGAGAGTTAGAATTTTCTGTGAGAAAAACCTTCAAATAGAGTGTTAAATTGAGTCTTCAATATTGACATAATAGGAATTGTATTGTACCTCACATTCAACTTGTTTAAAAGCATTCAAGTAAGGTGTCTTGTTATTTCTTTTTCATCATTGAATTAAGAGATTGTTCAAGTCTTGGGAGACATTGGATGTGATCTCTTAGGAGACGTTGGACGTGTTGTCCATGTTATCCAAGTCATTGGACGTGGTCTCTTAGGAGAAGTTGGACGTGGTGTCCGTGTGAGGTTGTCCAAGTCTTGGGAGGCGTTGGACGTGGCGTTTGTAACTAGGGTCTCGGGGTGGACTAGTTACGTGTGTTACGTGTGTAATGTGTTGGCCCTTTTAGTGAAAAGTATGTTGAAATCCTACAGTGGTAGGTTGTGCTTTTTACATCTCAGTTGGGCCAGAAGTGATTGGGCCAGAGGTGATTTTTCACGTAAAAATATTATGTCTCCTTTATCATTTCCGTAATTAGTTTTGTTTCTGCTTCACTCCAAACACTCAGTCCAAACAGTTTTCACGAGTGTTCTGAAACAATCAGAAACGTCGGTAGACACAATTCACCCCCCTTTTGTGTGCTTGTGCAATTAATTCTAACAATGCTAATCACAGCGGTGGTGTACGACAGGAAAAACTAGGACTTGTGGGAGAAGTCGATGAACACTGCTTTAAACGTGAAAAATAAGCGGGGGTTATGATGGAACATTAGCAAAACCCAAACCCAAAGAAGGAGAAGACTTCGCTAAATACCATGCATGGGACATGATAAGTTCAATGATATGCTCGCAGATCATGAATGTTGTCAAACCGAGACTTTGATCTAGTGTAGCCTATGGAGTGACCAACGCTTCAAGAATCTATCAACTAAAGGCGAGGATAGTCGAATACAAACAAGGGGGTTTGACAATAAGGAATTTTATTCTAAGCAAATGAGCCTGTGGAGTGAGCTCAGTAACCATGTGAAAATCCCCTATTAGTCGTGCAAATGTTGGAAGTGCAGAGTCGTGTTAAAGATTGCACGAATGTTCGAAGAGGAGAAAATTTACCGATTCTTGATGGGCCTAAGTGATGAGATATATGGCCAAGTCTAGAGTTAGATTTTGGCGCAAGATCTTGTCGCTCCACTTGAGAATATTTTCAACATGGTGGTTCCAGAAGAATAGCACAAGAAGATCATGACAGGTTGTGATTAAGGCTGAGCAGGACTGGGTACCTAGTCCAAAAGTCTGGACCCGGTCCCAGTTTGAACCAGGTCCAAAAATCTGGACCTGATCCTAGTCCTAGTTGGAATCGGGTCAAGATTTTTGGAACCAGTTGGGACTGAGTCCAGAATCGAGTACCCAGTTCCTAATTTTTTCTTGTTTTGTTTTATTTCATTCCATTTAAAATTTGACTTCTGGTTGTAATTTTGTGAGAGAACTAATAGATCCAACAAGCTAGCTAATTGATCATTGAAAATCAAATTTAATAAAGTGGCAGATAGACATTTGCCATACGTGAAAGTCCAATTGGTTAGCTAATAAATAGCATGTCATTTCATCCAAGCATTACAAAAATACCATATTCTCATAGTATTATACATTGACAAAAAGATTTAGTAATATCAACGTATAGCCGAAAATTATGACGGCATTGGAAGAGCAACACTTGACCTCAATGGGTAATCGGGTAATTCAGACAATTTTTTTAAAAAAACTGATTGGATCGGGTAACCGGGTAACGTGTTCAGTTCCGTTTCCAAGTTTTCATGAGCTGGGTCTATACCCGGTTGTAATCGGTTCTAGGGTTTAGTAACCAGTCCCGGATCCAGTTCAACCAAGTCTGAACCAAGTCCGGGTGCCCAGTGTTTTTGCTCAGTCTTAGCCATGATAACAGAACTGAGTCTACAACAGCTTTTGCAGTACGCCATGAAGAAACAGTCTTGGGCAAGCTCAACCGAAAAGAGTGTGTACAAGCACTGTGGAAGATTTGGGCACAAGGAAAGCAACTGCTTTGAGGTTTATAGGTTATCCACCTAGATGGGGATCTCATGCGAAAGGAAGAGGTTATGGGAGGAGCTTATGCGGTGGCAAAATGGGCAGAAGTCGAAGCAAAGGGGGAGGTTGAGAAACAACTTACTCTGCTAGCCGCACGAGTATGAAACAATCAGTGCCCTGAGGCTGGAAATGCAGATAGAGCAGCAACGCTCTTGCAGGACTCATGAATTACCAAGTAGAGTGCCTTCTCAGTTTAGTGGTGCCATTGAAACTGTGATATGAAAAGCTAGCATGTAATCACTTGTGGGTAATAGACTCGGGATCATCCTGCCATATGATAGGAGAATTGGGCCATCTTAGACGTAAAAACATCCATGGCCCCTATACCTGTAACTCTACAAAATGAAACAAGCACGATTGTGAATCTTCAAGGGAGTGTGAACTTGAGTCCAAACATCACTTTGGATAAAGTTCTTTATATACCGAATTTTTTTTGCAATTTAATCTTTGTGGCTCAATTAGTTACAGAAATGAAATGTATTATGATCTTTGATGTTGACTTGTTTGTGACACATGACCATATATCGAAGAGCTCGATTGGAGTGGGTAGATTGAGAGGAGGGGTTATTGCTTCAATAATTTTTTAACCTCAACAGCAGAAGTCAAGTCGTAGGCTCCCACCACTTGTGGCAGGGACAGTAAGGGCATCCTTTGGACCAAGTATTATCCTTATTTTTCAAAGAATTCAAGATTACTAGTGATTTACAGAATAATGTTAAAGAACCCTGTGACATTTGTTTTCATGCCAAACAGAGACAAACTAAGTTTGATGCTGGTGATAGTAATGCTAAAGAATTATTTGATCTCATTCATGTGACATTTGGGGTGCATATAGGGTGCATTTGTTTTGTGGTGGTCAATGTTTCTTTTCAATCGTTGATGATACAATTCGTGATGTGTAGGTCTATTTGATGAGGGCAAAAGGGGAAGCTTCAGCTTTATTACAAAATTTTGTTGCCATGGTAAAGACAAAGTTTGGTAAAGATGCGAAAATAATTAGAAGCGATAATGGGTAAGAGTTTTTATTCGGACCTATGAAATAGTTTTACTCACAAAAGGGTATTTTATATCAGACAAGGTGCACAGACAGTCATCAACAAAACGGGAGGGTTGAGAGAAAATATAGACATGTTCTCAATGTAGCTAGAACCCTCGTATGATCATATGAAGATATTTGGTTGTCTTTTCTTTGTGCATGAAAAATCAAGAGCTAAGGATAAATTTGCTTCTCGAAGCCGAAAAGGCATTTTGTGAGAGAGAAGTTAGAAAACGGTGGTCTTGTCTTCGCATATATTCCATCCACACAACAACCTGCAAATATATTTACTAAAACTCTTGGGAAGAGACAATTCACAAATTTACAGCGCAAGGTGGGCATGATAGGTCCTCATGCTCCAACTTGAGGGAGAGCATTACAATATATATTGGCATATATATTGTGATAATATTTTGTGATATATTTTATCTTCTTATTTTCCTTCTCAAAGTGGGTTAGGTTGCATCCTAGGGTTGTATATATTGATGCTAAGCAAATCAGAAAGCTAAGGCTGTAATAGAGCCGAATACATTAACATAAAACCATCTTTTTCCACACTCTTCTGTTCATGGTGTAACAACTATTTTAGAGCACTTAATGTTGTAAAGACTAGCCATCCATATGAAGATTTCGCATGCCTTCATCTCAAGTCCGTCATTATCCAGGTAATCATCAAAATCTTTATTAAGTTCATGGTACTCTGGATTTCATTTTTCAAATTAATTATGTAGATATCTCTTTCATTTCTCTAATAAGAATTTTTCAGCTCCAGCGCCAAAAAGATAATAAAAGGTATCTGTTGAAGTAGCTCCTTATCCCTTTGTATAATTGGTGAAATCACTATGATAAATGATAGTAATATTTCCGCAATGCATTAGTATCTTTCCTCCTTCAATCATTGTCCACATTTGATAATAAATATTATAAAAACCAATTACTCTTGCTAAATGTTGTAACAATCAATGACTCTTGCTAAAGTAGGAACACTAAATAATTCTTATTACTCTGGAAACCATTCTTGTCATTGCTTATCTGGATCATTTAGATCAATTAATTGAACAACATAGTGAGCTAGTTTGACCTTTTCATTTTCGTACTCAATCAATGCTCAATGTACCTCAATATACAGACTTCTATTATATGGGTTCTTATTAGACCATTAGAAGATGTGAGAACCCAGCAGATCCTTTTAAACATACATTTTTGAAACCTAGTTGACTTCAAAAGAATGGGTACTTTGAATCAAGGATCTCTATGAGGTAAGCTGCCATCCCATATTTCCAAGCTTTTATGATTATGGTCAACTAGAGGGATTTAATTTGTCGAAAATCTAACACTACCAACCCCAAACCATTAGGGAAAAAGATAGTAGCACTCCATGATTCTCAAATATCATAGGAATAATTTTGATAGTAGTCGATGCAGACTGCATACCAGTTGTTCAACCATTTTTCTCGAACAGAGAAACTTATTTTTGCTTGAAACTAACTAGGACACCTTAAGTAATTTATTTGTAACTCTAAAAGGTTGAATCTCGGTACTATTAGATAGGCAGAAGACAACAAATCAAAGCATGATATACTTTTTATATGAAATTCCAAAATTTCCATAAGGAGTCTTCTAGTAGGAGAAACTCGTTCTAACAATAGTGACATTTCATTTTGGATTCCCTCCTTTTTTGGCAGTAGTTCTACTTTGACGATCACCATTGGTGAACTCATGGGTTAAACTATCTGACAAAGAATTCTTGGATCCTTATATATGTTCAATTAAGAAATAAAATTGGTTAAACCATAATTGCCAATGCAAAAGTTACCTTTACGCTTGCATGTTTGATAATTTTGTTTAACAAAACCAGGTATTCCTTAGAAATTAGTTCGTTTAAGAAAAGACTTTGGGGCTAAAAAGATTAAGAATGTTATAATTCTCGTTCTAATTGCAAGGATTTCTTTTTTCATCGTAGGATTGTTGCATTCTACTTTATTGCAACTTCCACTATAGTATTTGTAGAGTTTTTCTCCTTCTTTGATTTTAAGTATTGCACTCAAGTGCTCATTACTACCATACATCTAGAGAATTAAATCATCTCCTTCATTATGCAAATTAAGAACAAGAAGATTTTTGCACATTTTTTGAAATTTGGATCATTAGGAGTTCATGTCCAACTTATTTCTTTCTTAAGCTTCTATTGTAACAGTTTTCTCAATTTAGCTAAATCTTAATAAAATCTAAAGCATAGGTAAGGCATCCATGAAACCTTTCTAATTGCTTTCTATCTTCATCTCAAGAAACTTTATGTATCTTTTTCTAAAATATGCTTTTGTAGAATGACTTGTCTAGCTTTTATTTTTAAACCTAAAAACTTCATTTCTAGCTCAGCATAAATGCAGTTGTTCTTGGCAAGGATAATACCATAATCAATGCATCTTGGGGTGATAGTTAGAACATCATTTTTGTGTTGTTCTATGGTCTTAGAAAATATAAGAATATCATTGATGTAAACTAAACAACAATAATTGAGATCTTTAAAGATGTTATCCATTCTTCTTTGGAATATTTAAAGTGCATTTTTAAAACCATATGGTATTACTATCCACTCATAATGTCCTTAAGGCGCCCTAAAAGCAGTAAAAATGAATGCTTTCTTCATCCATTTTTATATGTTGATATCCGCGTTTACAATCCATTTTGAGGGCCAGGAGGCTCCTTGAATTTTATTAGAAAAAAAAAACTACTTGTTTAGGAATATAATAGCCATCAAAGATAGTTTTATCATTAACCTTTTATAATTGATTACCATTCTAATTTTCCCTATTTTTTCTTCATCTTGATTTCTCAATGAAGTAGGACTGGTGTGAAGAGTCTCACTATTCTTCCTTTACGTTCTTTGATTTGCTTATTAAACTCTTAGATATCCTAATGTGTATGCACCATTTGTTTAACTCAAATAATAATGTTGGGATTTAACAAAGTGATCTTTACAAGTGTCTTATCTTTGTCCCAAAATTTAAGAGGATTGTCATAGTAGAGTCTTTTTGCATAATTGTTCGTATTGTTCAACAATTTGCTCTTTAATACACAACTTTAGTAGTGACATTATGTCCATGCTGCTTGCATGTAAACTCAATGTTCTGATGAGTGTATGCTCTATTTAATTTATCAATAGAAACCAAGTGACCATTTATGATGAATATGATTTTGCTTATGGCCTATGTGTATCTTGAATATATCCTTTGAAGATTATTTTTAATAATCATATCATGGGAGAGTTTATCAATAGCCCATACAACTGGTTAATGCTTGGACTCCTCTGATTTTTCTGGATAACCCTTCTATGGCTTTGTTGTGGCTTATTATGTTATCATCAACTATTCTTACTTATAAACAATTCTTTGGTTTTTTTTTGGATGAATTATGAAAATAGAGATTTTTTTTCAAAATATATTGAACAACCACTATTGATGTAAGTACACAATTCATATCTACTATATCCTTTTAAGCATATATTTATAAGGATATAAATGCTATTAGATTAGTTTTTGTGACTTCATAGCATATTTGCCTGGTCATATTTTTAGCTAATCCATCCTCATAAATTAGCTCACTAGTCCTGGCTTTTGTACCCAATGATTTTTTATCCAAACTCATACTTCGATCTACACTATGTTTTACGAGTCTAAAACTCATTGAAATCATTTCACTAGTCATGCTAATTGTATTGTCTACTTTAAACTCTTCTTTAAGTATCAAGTCCTTGTCCCTATTTCGATCTTGTACTCATCCTTCTTAATATTTGGGATTTAATGGTAATTTTTTCATTCTTATAAATTTTTATTACATTTTTCTTACTTATTTTTTTGGGATTCGCAAAGCTATAGATCTAAGACCTATCAGTTTCTATGTCTCGTGGATTGGATTTTATCCTTTGAATTTTTTGCATTAGAGTAGGACTTTCAAGTTTTTCTAGCTCTATCATTGCTACCTTAGTCTTTGAATCTATGGTATTATCGAATTTGTAGATTATTTTCCAAAATATCCCTAGTGGGTAACCTCCTCTTTTCATGTCCATCCCAACAGTTTTAATCTTAAGGGATGAAAGTTTTTGAAAAATTCATTGCTTAGGCTCACTTAATATCTAAGTCTACAATTGAATCCTATTGACCTATTACATATATTGGTCTTGATCCCTGTGATAATTTGATTATCCTAATATCACAAGGAAAGACATAAAGATCGATATATCTTTGCTATAATACGGTAAAAAGGTAATTTGAATTTGGACACTTCGAACATGAATATATCTATACTTTATATCCTTATTATGCTTGATGTCTTTCTATTTAATGAGATTTAGTTCTCCCACATCAAATTCATAGTCTTTTATCTCTGAAATGCCTTCTATCATTTTGGATATGCACTTTTTAATTGAAAGATGGATTTTTTAAAAATTATATTTTTCTGTATTATAAGGGACCTAATCTTCTTTAATGTATTCATTCTCATTATCTATTGTAAACTCTTCTACTTGAAAGTTGCCAAGACTAATTGAGCCACTTTCAATCATATGACTAGTTTCTTCACAATTACTTTCTTCATATTCATTCCATTAATATCTCAACAATTTCCTTATTGTTTTTCAGTGCTGGGTCTAGTGCATGTTTCTCACTAAACTCAAAATAGTCTGAGCTACCTAATGTTTCAACAATCTTATTGTTCTTCCTATATTTGCACCACTTTGTGTAATGAACTACTTCTCACATCCCCAACACTTACATTTAGTTTTCCCTACAGGACAATAAGTAGTCTTTCTAAAAGATTTTCACCTTTTGCAGGTTGACTTGTTATAATCTTTTTTTTTGTGGTATTTTTCTTCCTTTTGCTTGTTAAAACTCTTTTTCTTATAAGATTTCCTTTTTGTTTCTTCTTAGGTTCATTTCTCCATTAATGAGGAGTATTTGCAATAGGCTAGAAATTGTTTTTTCATTTTCTTTTGTTTTTAGAGATCAAGACATTAATCATTATCCCATTTTCTTAAGCAAGAGGCTCTTGTACCAAGAGTAGTAATGACATCCGCTTTTTGAAGCCATGCAATGTACTTTTCATTGATTATAGAATTTATCAGATAAAGTAATTTATCATAAAACATACAAAGACTGATCTCATTATGTTCAATTTTATAATAATATTGACTAAATTTGTCAATATAATCTTTTAGATACCTCATGTTCCAGAGCTCTATGTTATTATCTTTCTTTGTCACTCTCTATCTTTTTCTTTGGAATCAAGTTTAACTCTGATAAATTTAGTTTTGATTTCCATACATAATTTTTTGAATATAGCGGCTAGTGTTTGTATCATTCTTAATACATTTTTACCTTCTTCATCTAATAAATCTTACCAGTCAAGTACAATGTCAGAAAAACTATGTTCTATATAGGTTAGGAAATTTCCAACCGTCCATGTAGTATTAAAATTCAAAACACTATTTATGAAAATTTCTTCTTTATTGCGAGCTCCATCAATGTTTTGGTTGTAATAAGTTTGTTAATTGAAGTAAGACTAATCACTTCAAAGGATGTGGTTTTCCTTGGGGCGAATGCAAAGAAAAAGTTGGTTGTTACTCCCACTGGACATATTTAGATCTCATAAAATGGGTAGTTCTTCTAGATGATTATCAAACTCTTCAGGTTTTAGAATTATATTATTAACTAAATTGGATTCAAAGCCATCGATGTTGAGTTCTTTGCCAATTTTATTAATTTCACATTTAGCCATCAATTTTCATATTTTTTAATCCAATTTTCTCCCAATTTATTCAAAAGGAATAATATTCAGATCCTCTATCCTAATTAGGTTCATTTGTTAATATATTTCTTCTCCTAATGGGATATTATTTGTCATTTCATGTTTTCATTGTCTTAAGATAGTATTTGTTGTTTGTCTACTATTGCGCCCATGATCATGTTTAATTATTTTGGATTTTGTTCTTTATCAAACATATTTTGTAACTCCTCGAGATTATATTGCTTATGTTCCATCTTCTTTTTCTTGTTTTTTCTCTTCCTTTTTCGAGGATTTTTCAACTGTTTTTTTATTTTTATATCTTAAAAAGGAATTGAATTTTTTATTTTAGATTTTGAAAAAGATATTTACGCTGAAATGGAGAACTAATAACTAAATATGATTTTTCACTATGTCTAACTTCATTGATTAAAGAAGGATGTATTACAAACAATCGCTTCTTTACCTCCTTAAATTCGGTCTTAATTTTAGCTCATTCTATTTTAATTCTAAAGTTATATCGATTATATAGTTTAGTTGCGGTTCTACATAATTGGATCCCTCTGGAGTGTGCGCAATATGTGAATAATATAGATGTAATGCCCCAAATGAACATACATCATTGTTTGCGATTCTTTCATTAGTTTCCCCAATTAGAATGATAACCCAAATGGTTAGGCGTTACCGCCGTCTAACAAGGACAAGACTTTGCTTGTACATGATGAACTTAACCATAATACCCAATGTTTACCATCAAAGGCATTCACAACATCACAACCCATCAGATCATTTAGATAATTATAGAAATTGTTCTAACATTAAAACCATTCAAACATCTCAAGGATTACACCAAAATATAGAAGTCTGATAAAGTATACAGTCTCAATACCAAAATATATCACAATATGGTGTTATAACATCTCAACGATAATACATCACTATTTCATATTGACTTCCCGACTCACTTATCGTCTTCCGCCGTCCTGCCCGCCTGAGGGCGATTCACTGAACACTTTCCTAAAACAAAACATGAAAAAATTGCGAACTGTGAGCCGAAGCTCAGTGCATGCATTCTTGCATTGTTAAATATTCACGGGAAAAAAAAAACTGGTTGAGCTCGTATTGCAATTCATTTTTAATTAAACACAGGGAATGAAATAAATATGAAACTGCGTTGTCAATTATTATTTGATTGTGAACCCTTGGTAACTAGTACGATTTAAAGATAGGTGTACACTTGCCAAGCTGATCGGGACCTGGCTTGAAGTCACATGGGTAACTAAAGGGCTATGCCCTGTAACTGATAACTGATGGGGTAATCAATTATGTGATAAATCACTAATTAAACTGATTTATTGATGTACTTACCAAAACATTATCATTTTGATAAATACGTGCTAATTTCTACAGATACAGGCAATGAACGTACCTGAAATTTTTAAATGTAAGCTCACTGAATAATATTATGCACAAAATTGGAAGGAATGATAGATTAGGCCCTGATTGTATACAAAATTATCGTTGTACGAACATACAGTTAGCAAAATTATTTATTTCATAGCTAATAATTTAGTAAAAGAAAAAGTAAAAGCATAACAGAAGCTTAGAAAGAATGACTCATAACTTAATCATCTTACCTCTTATTGAGACTCAAAATCCCAATATAGAAAGCTTAGGAAGTCCCAAAAATCTTTCATTTAGAACATCAAGCTTGATGCTCACAATAGAATTTCCAAAATGAGGCTAGAACACAAGCATATCAGTTTTAGTCCATTCTGCGCAGTTTTGGTAAAGCAACCATAATATTTTTCATAGACCTTGGATTAAGGCGATTAAAAAGGAATTTGAAATCTAACACACTGAACTTTCTATCCACAAAAAATCATAATTTTCCAATGGGTCGATCATTACCAGTTTAATCGTGAACTCTGTCCTATTTTCCTGAAATTTTCAGCCCTTACTGTTTTGGCTTTTCCCTCTTTTTTTTACACAAATTCTCAACTTAAACCATTCCTTAAAATTATGTAAACAAGCTTTGATTCATCCCAATATCATACAAAGTCACCACACTCAAATTCACTTCTTAATCATATCTAATAAAGATCATTTTTCAATCTAATAGACACATAAACCAAACTTAAAGCTAGTTTAATCCAAACCATACTTTACTTGCCAAAACCCTAGTTTTTGGCCAACTTAGACTCACTCCAACTCATTTGAAATCACTAAAAAAACATGATAAAAAACACCAATAAGTTAGAAGATGACCAAATCAAAGGTAAAACAATCAAAATCCAACACTTTAACATCAAGCTTGCATGATTAAGAAATAACCCTCACCCTAGCATGATCCGACCTCAACTCCACCATGATCAACACCAGATAACTCTTGTTTCTTATCAAATAACATAATCAAAGATCACAAACATTAAAACAAGAATCAAAACTAAAATAAAAAGCAAAACCAACAAAATCAAGTTTCATGATTACTCACTTTGATTGAAACTAAGTAGAGATGGAGATGAGGTTTAGTGGGTTTGATGATGGAGGATGGTAGCTAGAGGTATTAGGATGTTCCGGGGGGGGGGGGGGGTCAGAAACCACCAAGGCTGGTTGGAAAACTAGCCGGAAAACACCCTGAAGTTGCTGGCTTGCTGCTGCCGTGAGGGAAGAGAGAGGAGAGAGAAAATGAAGCTTTGGATTGAGTTGTGTTTTGTTGACTAATCTAACTCTCTCTTGGCTGAGTTTTTATCTAGTAAAATCACTTTTTGAGCTAACCATGGTTAAGTTTGATCATGATAATTAGTTAGATTAATAAGCAAACTTATTGGGCTTCAAAACGACCGAAATAAGTTGGGTTCGGGAATAAAACACTTCGTAACGATAACTTTTTACGAAACTCAAAATTAAATTTTTGTAATGTTACGGAAAACAAAATAAATTACTTATATTAAACTTGTTAGGGACTACTATCAATTCTTCCAAATTTTTCGCTAATCAATTAAATAAACAAATAAATCCGAATTACCAAGTGATGGCCCAAATAAAATTTTTCCACTTGGGTGAATAAATGCGATAAATAAATATGAGAAAAAATTGTGAACATGAGGTAATTAAATAAATAAACATAATTAAATAATTTCAAGGTTGGACTATTACAATAGAGCAGGATAATTAGATGATGATTCAAGCACCAAATGCAATAATTGGCCTAATTAACTATTAGCTTGATTATGTTAATTATTTTTTGCTCATGTAGTTTTGGTACCAGATAAAAGAGGACTTTGAGTAGTATTTATGATCATAGGATCAAATGCACAAATTTAAAATTTTTGAAAGCGTATAGGAACAAAATATGCACATATGAAAGGTTTTGGGCCCAAGATGAAAATCGGAACAATAAATTATCCCCTTAAATTAGTTATCACAAAATATAGACCTTTTAAATATATTCTTAAAACGAAGTGTCTTAATAATAGTTTGCACAAAATGGAGGGTCCCATTTCTATTTATTTTTTTTAAATAACAACAATCAAAGGGGGTAGGCGTGGAAACACAACAGTTCTTAAAATAATGAACCCTCCAATTAGTCACAGGGTATCCTTATGTGTATGTGCATAAGTATTTCAGTAATGTCATGTTTTGTTACTTGTGCTCAATTTACTTCTAATACTTTTACCTACAGGTGACTCCAGTCAGTTTGAGATATTGGGATCCAACCATGCTAATCCTGTGTGTCATATTTGTTTCATTCCCAGGATATGCGTGCATTACAGTGTCCATGTTTGCCTTTCACTATAGGCACGCTCCTAGGTCTAGTGCTTTCTCTCCTGCCTTCTCTTTTGCCACAATGTCTGTTGGTGTTGGACAACAGACATGGAATCACAATTAAGGGGCATCAACTGATCATATATATCCGTATAGTTTTGAAACAAACGTTGCATTTAAGAGTTGGCTTTTTTGTCCTTTAACTTTATGGTGGAGCGTTCAAGAATTAATTGTAGTTAATTTAATTATTATATTCATCTAATAATTCTAGAATTATTCTATAATTAGTGTAACAATCAAATGATTGTTTTTTACTGTTATGTTAACAATGAAATTATACTATGCCATATTTTTAAAATTTTAAATGAATATTTATCTTAAAAAATGTGTTTAAGCAGCTTTTAAAATTAACTTAAACTAGATCCATGGAAAGTGTGGGCCATAAAACTAACATGATTTAATTTAATAAATTTCTCAATCACCTTATAATAGATCTACTAATATTATAGCTAGAAATGGTGTTACTTTGCCTATATCTAAAGTTGACAATTGTTATTTACATATTGATTCCCGACATTTATACTTGAATTCTATTTTTCAAGTTCCATCTTTTAAACAAAATTTGATTTCAATTTAGTGTTTGTTCTGAGATAACAATTGTAAATTTTCATTTGATGATTCTTTTGTTTTTGTTCAGGACAGAGTAACAGATATTGTTGTACTTTGGATTGCACGTAGTAAATACCTGTATCCTATTCCTGTATATATAGCTAACGAATTCCCTAATTTCAACTAATTTCAGTATCCATCAACCTGCTTAAATATGACACTTTCATTGATTTTGGTCATCAAGGTTTTAGAGTTTTGGAATCTTTGCATAAGAATAAAGACAGTTCAAAGTAGAACGTCTTTTAAAGATTGTGTTTGGGTTTGGCAAAGACCAATTAGTAGGCAGATTAACAAGTATGTTACACATACATATTCACTTTATTATGTTACATATATATATATATATATATATATATATATATATATTCACATTCGTGTCAGGATTATTATTTGGGTTATAACATCACTGGTGGAAATTATCATCATGATTTTGTATTTTTATTTTATATTATTATTGATTTCGTAAGAAATAAATAAATAAATAAGTGTGTTTAATAGATTGGAATCTCCAAATTAAAAATGATGATATTATTCGATTATTTTACTTTTTGGGGCCATTTGTTTTTAGTAAAATTATGTACTTTCTATAATTGCTTCGTGACGCTATTGTGTTGTGGTTGTCCAAAGATAATTGTGAAAGTTTTATTTTGCTTAAAGGCAAGCGAGCTTTAGAATTGAAAAATTTTAAGCTGCCAAAAATCATTCTATTGTGAGGAAAATAAAAAAAAGAAGTCAAGTTTAATGGAAAAATTAAATGCACTTACACATTGAAGGGGGGAAAAAAATCATGGAACGCCTTCTTTATAGACGCAAGTCCACGAAAAAGTTATTGACAAAGAGCATAATAAAAGAGAAGACAAACTAAAGAACTATATATTAGCATCCACATGCAAAAATTTTATTATACACACCAAGCAGATTTATTTAAATATCTTCATGCAACATCACCCTCTCTCAAAATTAAATATTAGTAGTGACAAAATAAATTTATTTTAAAAAGTATTCATGTAATTTTTGGTTCTAAAATATTGATTCAACTGGAAAACTAATTTGCAAAAATATTACATTTAAAAGAACGCTTACATTTGTCCTTTATTGATGAAATATCGACATTAGTTCCACTTTATAGCAACAAGTCGCAGCCAAACATTAATTTTATGTTAGTAATATTACATGTAATTTTTTGTTAGTTGCCAAAAAAAAAATAATCTATTCTAAATCATACAAATAACTGATCAAATAGTTGATGTAAAAATATAAAAATTTCACTTTATTTCCCAAATTTTATGATTAGTTGAACTAATTATTTGTTGAATTTATCTTAAACATATTTATTGAACTTATGTTAAAATACATTTATCTTAAATGTATTTGTTGGAAATAACAAGGCTTACATTCAAGAAATAAGCTCAAATTGGGTTCAAATGAAGTTTAAATAAATTAAGTTTAAAACATCATTATTATTTTGCAATTTTCAGTACGGGCCAATAACTCTCGGTACAATTTAGCATCATTTAACACAATTTTCTCTCCGTGCCCTAAGATGTCGTCGTGACCCTAGTCCCTGGCCTAGGGCGCTGCCGCATTCCCAGTCGTGAGAGTTCTTTGCCTTTGACTTGTTCGTGAGGCCGTGAACCACCTCTGAGTAGGCTTTGCTCGCTAGCCAGGTCTAGCTTCTCTCCCCTGCGTAGGCTACTGCTAGGAGCCATATTTAGGGTTTCTTTGCTCTTGCTTCCCAAGCACGCTACTGTGATAAGCATGGCTTTTGGCTTAGAGGAAGCATGGAAGCGCCTTTCTCTAACTGAGGAAGAAGAAGCTATCATTGAATGTGAGGATGAGACGACAGATGACAAGTCTGAGCAAATCTCCCTCTGTCTATGGGGAAAACTTTATACTGAGGGCTATTTCAACGTCAACACGATGAAGTCTGTTCTCAAAAATGTCTGGAAGCCCTCGAAGGCAGTCATTATTCGAGACCTAGATAAGAACCTATTTGCGTTCCAATTCTTCTCTTTCGCCGACAAAGACTTCATCCTAAACAAAAGTCCATGGGCTGTTGACGATAACATCCTCTTACTACGTACCATTTCTGGTTTTGAACAATCTTCCGAGGTCCAGTTCACTCATGCGAGATTTTGGGTTAAGCCATTGACATCCCCCCAATTAAATAAACAGCGTCCTTTGCCAAAGTGTTAGGGGACAATCTTGGTCAGTTCGTGAGTAGCGATGATTCTAGCCTATTCTATGCAACTAATAAATTAGTCAACTTCCAAGTAGAGATAAACATTACGAAACCGCTACGGAGAGGTATGTGGGTCATGGTGAAAGGTAGACCCATTTGGATATCCTTCAGATATGTCAAACTCCCCGAGTTTTGTTATGGTTGTGGTCATTTAGGCCATGTACTATCCTCCTGTGACCTTTACCGGGAGGTCGTGGATGAGTCTGATCTCCAATATGGAGACTGGCTATGAGGGTCCCCAATTAAGCCCCCAAGACAGAATGCTGAGGCTATCAAACAGGAGGAAAGGCGACTCTTTTTAGCCTATCGTAGTGGTAACTCCTCGGGCACCTCAAAGAAGAAGCTAGCGTTCGACACACCCACATTAGATGTAATGGCAGTGGACAAGGACCGAATCATCCAACCGGGCAATGAGGCTTTCAATTGCAAACTAATTGACCGAGGCAAGGCCCCCAATGGTGAACAGAAAACTCGGCTAGTTAGCGATGAAGATAACTCGACCCCAGTTTCGACAGAGGTTGCCAAGCAACCCCGCCGAGAGCTATGAGTCTCATTTATCTTAACTGCCGCGGACTCGGTGACCAGGAGGCAGTTAGCAAGCTCCCTGCTTTCTTGCAGAGACACTCACCGAGCTTGGTTTTCCTCTCCGAAACCAGGCATAGCTCTTTTGAAATGGAGATTATCAAAAGGAAACTCAGAGACTTTGATGGTATTGCAGCCGATGCTAGAGGTCGTGGTGTTGCGCTCCTTTGGAAGAAGGGCCTTGACATCACACTACTATCCTTATCCCTGCACCATGTGGATGTTGCTATCAAGAACGTTGGAGGTTTTTCCGAATGGTGCTTTACGGGCTTATATGGGTACTCGGAGACCCAACATAAGTACAAAACCTGTGACCTACTTATGGACTTTAGGGAACAGTCACCTCTCCCATTGCTAGTTGGGGGAGACATTAATGAAATCTTCTTTAACTTTGAAAAGAAAGGAGGACCGAAAAAACAACAAACTATTCTGGACAATTTCCGTGACACATTCTCTTCTTGCAACTTAGATGACTTGGGTTACTCAGGATATGAGTTCACGTGGTGGAACAGAAGGGATGAGGACCAATCAGTTGAAGAACATCTTGACCGCTACTGCGCTATCGTGGACTGGTCCTTGCTTTTCCCATCGGCAAAATTAACCCACATGGACGCGAAGCTCTCGGATCATCTTACCACTCAGCTGAAGCTATCTTGCCCTCCTTAAGTTCCTAGAAAGAGAGGGTTCAAGTTTGAAAATATGTGGGCACTCCATGATGAATGCGGAGAGATTATCAAGGGGGTTTGGAAGCACTCGAAAGGCTACTGTGATGCTGCCGTGGTCGAAGGAAAAATCAAATCCAGTGCGGCCAAGTTAGCCGAGTGGAGCAAATCTCAATTTGAACATGTGTAGTCCCGAATCCATGCACTCGAAGTATCCCTTCGTGGAGCTTCCAGTGCTGAGCAACGGGATTCAATCCTCACCGAGCTCAATCAATGGCGTCGTAAGGAAGAGATTCTTTGGCGTCAACGCTAGTGGGTCGACTTCCTTAGACATGGCGATTCCAACTCCAAGTGGTTCCACACCTGAGCCTCAGCTAGAAGATCTACCAACCACATCTTGGCTCTTTTGGATGACAACGACCAAGAAAAAACGGAGCCAGAGGATATCGAGAACATCATTGTTCGCTTTTTTTATGACCTCTTCACCACATCAAATCCTTCAAACATTAATCGTGTCCTCCAGCATGTTCAACCGAGAGTCTCTGCGGGTTTGAACTGCTCACTCACAGTGCCGTATTCTGCTGAGGAAGTTAAAAAGGCGGTATTCCGAATGCACCCTAGCAAGGCTCCTAGCCTGGATGGTCTTAACCACTTCTTCTACCAATATTACTGGGACACGGTTGGTGACGATGTTACGAAAGCTATTTTGGATATTCTGAACGGGGCAACCTTCTAGCCTTCCTTCAACCATACCAACGTCGTGCTTATTTCGAAGAAGCCGCACCCAAGCTCTATGTCCGACTTCCGTCCTATAAGCATGTGCAACGTCGTTTACAAAATTGTCACAAAAACCATCTCCAACAGGCTGAAATCGGTCATCCCTTTGCTTATCTCTGAAAATCAGAGTGCTTTCTTGGCTAGCAGAGTAATTACTGATAACATCCTTGTGGCCTCTGAGCTCTTCCACTAAATGCACGGACATAAGGGTATCAATGGGGCTATGGCCTTAAAACTTGATATGAGCAAGGCCTTCGATCGAGTGGAATGGCAATTTCTCAATAATATCATGTTGAAATTGGGTTTTTCTCCACAATGGGTGTCACTTGTTACGAATTGTGTCCAGTCCACTTCCTTCTCGTTATTCCGCTATGGCTCTTCGGTGGGTCACGTCTCTCCCAGTCGTGGCATCCGGCAGGGAGACCCGATCTTGCCCTTTCTCTTTCTTTTATGCTCGGAAGGCCTTTCCTCCTCACTAGCACATGTTGTTGAATCCTATGCACTTCACGGGTTAAAGGTGTGTTCGGGCGCACCTATCATATCCCACCTCTTGGTCACGGACGACTCTATCATTTTTTGTAAGGCTGCCCATGATCAAGCCAGGTTGATTAGAGACATCCTCACCAGCCATGAGAAAGCCTTGGGTCAAAAGGTAAACCATGACAAAACTAACATCATGTTCTCAAAGGGCATCCCACGAGATAGGCGGGATCACATTATTGGTTGCCTCAGAATTAAGGAGGTCTTAGCTCATGATAAATATCTTGGCCTAACCACCTTTGTTGGCCAAAATAAGAAAAAAATCCTTTCTCCACTTGAAGGATAAGATTGGCAGGAGGCTCTCTTCCTGGATGGATCAGCTAGTGTCTTGGGCAGGTTGGGAGGTGCTCATAAAGGCTGTAGCCCAAGCAATCCCCACCTACGCGATGAGTGTGTTCAAACTACCCAAGGATCTTTGCTCATCCATCCAATATATGATCAACGAATTTTGGTGGGGAAATAATAAAGGCAGCAGATCTATTTATTGGACCAAAGCTGAGAAGCTGCAAGATAAGAAAATTGATGGTGGTCTTGGGTTCAAAGACATGGCATGCTTCAATGACGCTCTCCTCGCGAAATAGTTCTGGAGACTCCTCAAGTCTCCTAACTCTCTTGTCAGTTGTATTCTCAAAGCCAAGTGTTTCCCGAACTGCTTCATCCTCAACGCTGACCTTGGATACCGTCCCTCATACACATGGCGTAACATCCTCGGGGTCCGTAATTTGGTCATTAAAGGAGCTCGTTGGATGATTGGAAATGGGCACAACACTTCGATCTGGAATGACCCTTGGCTTCCTCGTACATACACGTTCAAACCCATTCACAACCCGTCAATCTCAGGCCCCGAATTAGCCCTAAAAAATGGCTGACTTAATTGAGCATACCTTAGGCACCTAGAAGGAAAGCATCGTTAAAGCCTCTTTTGTCCCCTGTGACACTGAGCTCATGCTCAGTCTCCCTCTTTGTCCTGCTTTGTCTAATGACATCCTCATTTGGCACTTCGCACCCAATGGAGAGTTCACCGTTAGGTCGGCTTACCATTTGTTACGTTCACTCAAGAACCTTGGATTAGCCTTGTCGAGTAACGCCAAAGGCACTAACCCTTGGAGTAAGCTTTGGGCTCTCAACATTCCCCCCAGAATTAAGATCTTTGGTTGGAAGATGTGCATAGGAGCCCTAGGCACTTGCAGCAATTTAGGAAGGCATCTGTCAGATTTCAACATGTCTTGTCCTTTATGTGGGGCTCTTGAGGACACCATCGATCATGCTCTCTTTGAGTGCCCCCATGCTACTGAGATTTGGGCTTCTAGTCCCTTTCCCTCGGACCTCTGGTCTAAGCGTTTCCCTTCTGCTATGGACGCCCTCATGTATGTGCATGACGTCAGAGACTCGGATGAAACTGGTGAATACTTAGCTGTTCTCTGGGAAGTGTGGAACTCATGCAACCAAAGTATCTTTCGTCCCCGGGAGCTGAAGCCCGAACACCTTGCTCTCCATGCCATTGCTTTTGTTCATGAGTTCCGCAAGGCAAAGCTGGTCCCTCAATCGCCTTTGGAATCGCAAGTTGGGAATTGGGTACCACCTTTGTCAGGCATCTGGAAGCTACACTTTGACGCTAGGCGTCTGGGTGAGTGGGGTCGTGGCCTCGGGTTCGTGGTGCGTGACTCACTTGGCGATGTGGCTCTTGCTTGAACTCTTCAAGTTGCTTCTTTCCCAGGTCTTGAGATCGTCGAAGCCGAAGCCTGCTTGTTTGGTCTCCAGCAGGCTTTGTTTGCTGGTTTTTCTAGGTTAATCATTGAAGGAGACTCCCTTTCAGTAATCTCCAAACTCCAGAATAAATCTGTACCGAGCTTCGTTTTAGGCTTTTACATTTCCGAGATTCTTAAGTTAGTTAGCAGTTGCTCTTATTTTGTTGGAGCTGTGTTAGAAGGGGCGGGAATCGTGTAGCTCATGAGGCCTCTCACTTCCAACCTTTTCTTTCTGACTCTCGGTTATGGGTTGAAGAGGTCCCAACTTCTATGATGGAGTTGGCCACGTCGGCCCTTTGTATTTGCTTTGACATTGAATCAATATAATCCACCCCCTGTTATAAAAAAAAAAGTTTAAAACAAGTTCAACAAATATATACTTCAGGAAACAATACCATAATTGATTTTATACTCTTCATAAAGAATTATCATATGTACTGTGATTCCTAAATTCCATACATGTACTCATTCATGGGTATTTGGTGCATCTCTGAACGCGTAAGTACAAATGTAACTAAGAGTTCATCACTTCCAAATTGCACATTAATTAAACTTCACACCCATGAACACTATTTACATGCATGTGTGAGCTTTATTATGTACTTTGAGCTCATCGATCTCTGTATCTCGTAGTGAGCTTCTCACATCTAATTTATTTCCCATGTTTCCCTAATTTACTGATTTGCATTATATGTGTCTAAACACGATGTAAATAATTGCTGTGGAACTTAAACTCAACCATTTTAACTTGTCAAATGGCACCAGCTTTTTTACTTAGTAATTTGACAAAAGGTAGAATGAAAGAAAAACAGGGATAACAATCCTAACCTATGAGAAATAACATACATATTGATGCTAAAAAACAACAACAATATCTCATAGTATGGGTCATGCTTTCGCGAGTTATAAGGAGATCCAAATACAGATAATCTTACCTCTACTATCATCCCTGTCCATAGAGAGGCTGATTCCAAGTGATACTATTAGGCATGTTCTATTTTACATTTAGATACAACTAATAGAGGTAAGGAGATTTAAGGAGCAGTAAGAAGCTGTAAGGAGTTATAAGGAGTTGTAAGGAGTTATAAGGAGTTGTAAGGAGTTGTAAGAAGATGTAAGGAGCTGTAAGGAGATGTAAGGATAGATGTAAAGAGATGTAAAGGCTGTAAGAGCTGTAATGATAGATGTAAGGAGTTATTGAATGTTATAGAAAATCTATATGGGATGTAAGAAGATGTAAGGATTATGTTAAGGATGTAAGGAGCTTTAAGAAGGTGTAAGAAGTTGTAAGGAGATGTAAGCTCTTAGTTAAATCATAAAAAACGCGAAATAGAATAGGGCCTGTAGAAAATAACAACATAAGCCTAATTTTTTTCAATATTTCAATTACCTATTTAGACCAATGAAATTACACATAAAATTATCAACTAACAGTTAAACTTAACGAGCAACCTTAAATTTTACAGTCTTAATGAATTCATGTAAGGCAACTTGTCCTCAAATAAATACTGCATGTCATTTCCAACATTCCAAAGGACCAACAAACAATGATACGTGTAATCAATTAGGTTATAAATGCCAAGACATGTAGGAATAATCAATAGCTAATTAAATGATACGGTCTTTGAAAATTAAATATTATATTGTTCGCACTCAACCTATCAAAGCCAATCAATTCCCACTAAGTCTATGTATTTTCAAACAAATAACTCTTCAATAAATAAAGAAGTTAATCCTTTAAACTTTATTTTTTTTGGTTGATAATTTGATGGATAAAGCATAAGACAGTGTTATTAGATACAATATAAAGAGACAGTAGGTAATATCACAATTGAAAATTGAAAAATGATCCGTTTATTCACGACAGAATAATTAATAGATAAATTCTAAAGTCTTAAAAATACAAAAGATCAAATAACACACGTAACTAATCTTCCACCACAACTTAAAAGAGCCCAGCTACTCCATAACTCCAGGGCTTTACGCATCAACAAATCATAATCCTAGGTTTAGATACGTAAACCTAGGGTTGATGATGTGTGACAAAGTTTAAGGTCACTTTAGTGTAATCAAGGCGCACTGTAAAAGTTTTATGTTGCAACCATTTGAAATGCTAGCTAGAGAATGGTCTATCAAGTGTTGTGATTTATTAAGTATCTATGCTAGCATGCCGACAAAACGAAGGACATCATTAAATAATCAATTCATGTAACATCTTGTCATGTAGGGAAGTGTTAATTTAATAGGGAGACAATCAATTAGCACACCCTTGGACAATTTGCAGACTACTATTTAGAGGAATCTTAATCCATAATCACAAGCAACTACTATTACTATTACTATTACTATTATTTATTATTATTGCTATTTATTATTATTACTACTATTATTAGTATGTCTACTACGGCTACTACTACATATTGATATTTTATTATTATAATAACATCTTTTGAAATAACTACTCCATTACTTCTCTGACAGCACTGCTTATGGCAGAAATAAATATGGCTTCATTTTTATATACATCTATTTAAACTAGAGTTGGGTACTAGGTTATATTGGATCGGATTTGTGTTCCTATAGAGGCTAAATAGATTGAAAATTTTTCGACTTGAATCTAATATGTTTATTAAATAGGTTGAAAAACCTTAACTTATATCTATTTAATTTTTAAACGCGTAGATCCGTTTAACCCATTTAAGATAAATATGTCGAGTTTAGTCCTCTAATTATCAATTTATGCATTTAATATTTTCTACTACTACGTAATTACATAACGTTAAAACTTATAAGTTTATATATCACATTAACCAATTACTCTATAAAACTCCCCCAATTCATCATAATTTACATTTTTAATTTTTATATTCTTAATTATATGATAAAAAGGTAAACGAATACATGATAAATGGGAAAATAAGTTGACTTGTTTAACTCATTTAATTAAATGGGTTAATGAGTACTTTTTCGTGTTGAGAATCTCGATCTAAACATAACTCATTTAATTAAACAGGTTGAATATGTCAACCCATTTAATTAAATAGGTTCAAAATTTATACCTAAACCCACTTAACTTTGTGTCGGCTTCGGATTGGTAATCGTGTCGGGTTGGCTTTGCCCAACTCTAATTTAAACTGTATTTGTGAAAGATAGTTCATTTACAATTCATCATTTAAAATTATTTTTAAAAAATCAAAATTTTTTGGGAACATAAATCTAAAACAAATTTAAAATTTAGTTGTTAGTTCAACATAACTAGCTCTAAAATAATTCTTTTCTCATATCATCTCATTGGTTACCCATAAGGGCATAATAGAAAAACCCATTGTGGTGACCCATGTAGAACTTGCAAGAGTATAGCTTGAATTGAATCTGAAAAATATACTTTCTAGCATAGATTTAACTTCTATAACTATTAGTAAACCTCTTTAACGATCTTAATTTGTTAAGTATGAGATTATTTATATCATGAAGTCTTCAAAATCTTCATGGCAAATGCTGGATTGTCATTGGAAAATTGGTAATTATTTAATTGTTGATGGTGTAAAAATGAAGTCCTATTAATTCCCCAACTAGGGAGAGATTAATCATGCATGTTCTTTCCTAATACTAATCAAATCAAGGGACAAATAGGTAAATGAATCTAAGAGCTAGGGAAATAGAAGAGGACAAAGGGCTCACTATTATAAGAATTAAATATGATCAAGAAAAAGGGGACAAGTCCTTATCAGTCATCAATTGCAAAGGACCCAAACAACGCAGGGAGACTATACAGTAATAGTATTATCTATATTCTATACATATCATGGGCAAACACAGCCTTATTAAGGCCAAAGAGAAAAAAGGGCGGGTCCAACGGTAGAGGGAGAAACAAGCTTTTAGACATAAACTAGGGGGGGTCAGGATCTATCCCGGACAAAACGGGTTACAACTCATTGTCCGTTGGCTATGTGCCTAATCGATCACTCTTCCCTTTCATTCCCTGTCTTTTCCCCTTTCTTTCGCTTGTCCTAACTAGCTACTATACTGCCTTGCTCATGGCCGCTCCCACGCCCTTTCACACGCTTGTGTTAAAATTCCTTTGGATTTTTATTTATGCTTGTTATGTCTTTTCTTTTCTGTCACTGACCCTTCATGGAATCGTGGGTTTGCACTCCACGGTCTGAATTGAATTGAATAGGCATGTGTGTTTATATGGTATTGGTGGTGAGATGGTGCACAAGTACGCTTTTGACCAATCCATTTCACCCTTCACGGGTCTTGACCATTTTCTAAATTATGTTGAACTTTGAATTTATACAAAACTAATCTAGACCCGTGCTTTGCACGGTGTATATTACGGTAGATAGTTGGTGTTCGTGTAAGTGTGTGTGTATGTGTGTGTGTGTGTGTAGAGCGAGAGAGAGAATCAAAATAATATAGCAATGTTCAACAGAAACTCAAATTTATTGAAAGATATAAGTAGATAGCAATTTCATGCACAACTGTTAAAACTCAATAATTAAAACAACAAATGATTGTAAAAGATATGATGTAAAGTATGACAGAGATTACAGGTAGTCCAAATATAACTAAAATCATGCTAAACGACATGTTGATATGTTAATTTGTGGCGTCAATGATGAAGAATCCACCTTCTCTTCTTGTACCTATAGTAAAAATTATGTTCTTAGTAATTATTTGATTAACAATGGTATAATTGAAGCCTATAATTGCACAATTTGTACTTGGTGTACCTACCATCAGTATTTCGTAAGTAAAACACCTCCTCCTCCCAACTAACTGGCGCAATAAGAGTGATAGGCAATTCCACCTCATGGTGTCGTGGAGGCTCCACAACAAATACCCATGGTTTTCCTATATAATCATCTATAATCGCATATAGAGATAGATGACCATATGACTGCAGAAAATGATCTCATGAGATAGTTAGTAATTGAAAAATAAACTATGCAAAACGTTGTGAATAGTACAATACCTGAGCTGCATATGAATCCAATTCTGTTGTACTTGTATGCAGAAGAACTCGAGCATCCTCATGACGAACAATAAATGTTCTATAACTTGTATGATCTCACAATAAAACCCTGAAGATGTACCTATAATTCATATAGAAGAGTATTGTACGTAATAATGTACATAGACAACTTGAAACGTATGATGAAGACTACTTAATAATAAAACCCATTGTCCATACCTTCTTTGAGTTAAACTTGGAGTTGCACATGTACAATAAGGTACATTTAGAGCAAATACATAAGAGCTGGCACTTTTTTTTGCAAATAGTGTAAGCGTCATAAAGCAGTGGGTAGATCTCATCCACATATGCAAAAATGCGAAAATATCTAACCTGTGCATAGTAAAATAACATTACATTTTATCTAACCTATAAGCATAAAGTTATTTGTTATATGAGTATGTGTTTTGCATGGTTGTGTATTCATTCAATCTTATTCTTTTTGCAGCAAACAACTTCTCCAGATTTACAATCCTCAATGTTCTATTGCGCATGAAATCAAAGTGACGCATCACACCTCTGGTCCCAGAGTACCTAATGCATACAATGAGAGTATTATATTCGACAGCAATTGTATATAAGTTGGATGGTGAATGAAACACACAGGTAATGTTTACCATCCTTCAAAGTCCTCTGTTGTCTGAATATCTGGATTAATCATCAATCGACTTATCGGCAAAGTAGAAATTGATATACCTATAAGTGCACACATGTTAAAAAATATATATTACAAAATTATACCATTGTAGTGTTGAAAAATAAACACTTTTACATACAAAAGATATGGTAATTGGATTTGGAGGGTACCTTCGTAAACTCTAATGTGCACTCTAGAAGCAAGGAGTATATTTTCTTCATAAAAATGTTGTTGAAGATAGGTGCCCTCCACCTCCGTAAAATCTCCCTACAACGTTAATCGCAAAGTCTGCATTCTGTATTTGTAGATTATATGTGCTATTATTGGGCAATAAAAATACATTAATAAGAAAGCAGAAACGATTAGCGATGAAAATACAAACCGCATATTAGAAAGTAGCAATTCTCATTTTGCAGTGCCACTAGTTCTTGTCTTTTCCAAAGGGGATAGAGCAACTACCATGCCAATGATGTCTGCACCAGAACAAAATTAAAGAATCTTATAAATATCTACAAAACCATATAAGTAGAATCGCCATATGTAAATTGTAATCTGTAAACTATATTTACCTATTATGTTATCATGTAACTTAAGACATCACGGGACATCGATAAATGACACAAAGGGTGGTAAGTGCTGGTAGGGAATGTCAGAGCAATCATTAATGACACCTTCAAGTCTCATTCGTGGCGTAAAAACCAACTTTAAATTATTGGTAACCACATTCCTTTCTCTGTCTGTTGCAGCATCAACTGAGAGCCCGGAGATGTGGTAAACATTGCCAGCTTTGAGTATAGAGTTCCATCGATTAATTGCATCATTACCTTCCAGGATGCCTAATATCTTATCATGCTGCAAAACAATATCGTGCTTTGATATTCAGTATACATCTACATGTTGGTCACATTTTAAGAACTTAGATTAGCTCAGTACCTGGTAGTCCATGAATATAACTTTTCAAATTTTGCGTTGTTCCTAGGTACGAACCTTCATGAATCTCATGAGACGAACAATTACTGTCACAGATCTATTGCCAGGATTGATGGCACATATCGACATCGAACTGTGTACTAAACTTGTCATGTCTATAATCATAAAGAAAGAAACGAAATACATATATATTAGCCCAACGTGTAACAAACTAAATGTTGTTGTAAACATAAAACACTAAGTTCAAATGTGTAATACTATTAACAACAACATAATTAATGGACTGGGACTAACCAAGAATCATCAACATCGTTAAAAACTTCACGGTAGACGATGTTCTTGGTCATATTATTAGGCACACCCTTTTTATTACAAATCAGAAACTTTAGCCCTGAAGGTGAAGTGACGCGAGAGATTGCCACATATAATTGACCATGCGAGAATACAGGTTTTGGTAGATATACACCTACATACTGCAATGTTTGACCTTGACTTTTGTTAATTGTCATTGCAAATGCCAATTTCAAAGGGAATTGTCTCATCTTCAAGGCAAATGGTGAATCCTTATCCGAAGGACTTAAATCAATATTTGGGACTGTTACCGTTTGTCCTACATTTCGGCTAGTCAAGATTTTTGCTTAGATGACCGTACTTCCAAGTCTTTGAATAGTCAAACGGGTGTCATTGCATAAGCCAATTGAAGGATCAAGGTTTCTTAAAAGAACAACTGGAGCACCAACTTTCAGCTCAACTTCATGATTTTGGAAACCCGAAAAGTTCATGTTGTGTAATAGTTCTGGTGGATTAATATCATCAATGTAAGAATTGGTAGTACATGGGAGGAATGTGTCCGAACTCAGATATGTATGGCTACTACCCGGAAGTTTCGCCAGGATCCGAGAGTTCAAATCATCGACATCTGTGTTTAATGGAACCAGTATACAACGATCTTGAAAGTATTGTTCATCTTGGTATCTATGAAGTAAATTTGGGTAGACAAACTCTATCAAATTTGTGAGACCGTTGTTGTCATTGTTGATGATGGATTCTTCAGGAATCTGTATCCAATCTGGCTCGCTACTTCCTAAAAATGGATACCCTCATATAGAACCATTTCCAACGTTTAGGTTCCATTCGGCAAAATTGCTCAATCGTGTTTGTGCATCATGACTTAAGTTTACATTCATTAGCCTCATGTTCAGCCTGAGATGTCTCATAGTACAATAAGGCCAAAATATTGCTTTTGAGATTGACGTTGCAACTACATCTGCCCGATTACCATTAGTTACAACTGGAAGCACTTGCCTAAAACCACCTCCCAAAATGAGCAATTTTCCCCCAAAAGGTTCATTGGTAGAACAAACGTCCCTGAAGGTGCGCTCAACAGCTTCAAATATGTAACAATGAGTCATAGGAGCCTCGTCCCATATTATCAATGATGTTTCCCTTATTAGTTCCGCTAATTCAGATTGTTTTGAAATTGAGCAAACAGATGTCTCATGTACATTAATTGGTATCTTGAACATCGAATGAGCTATTTTTCCCATAGGCAGCAACAAAGCCGCTATACCAGAGGATGCAACTGAAAGCACTATTAAGCCCTTTGACCTGATATAAGTAATAAGAGCTTTCCAAAGATATGTCTTCCCTATGCCACCACTACCATAAATAAAAAAGCAGCCTCCCTCTCCACGTTCATCTGACATAGTTATCGATTGAAAAACTCGCATTTGATCCTGATTTAGTGTCCGAAGGTACATGTCAAGGTTGTCTTTCTCTATTGATACATCATAGTCAAGTTGCTCCCTGATAAGTCTATTACCTGTTCGCCGCAACATCTCAGGTGAAGGTAAGGGCATAGGAGGATAGTCCCTTAATGACCTTCCATTTTTATTCAAAATTAACTCAAGCTCATACAATTCAAGGTTTCTCCTCTGTTCACTGCTTATGTCCAATTGGGAATTTCTTTGTTCTCGTTGTAACCTTCTGAGAAGGTCATCAGTGAGATCTTCCCAATGTGCCTCCCATAATTGATCAGGTTGTCCCACTTCTGAGAACATAAGCATTAAACAAAACATACTCCTTAGTTCATCCCTTGTTGCCCATGTTGATGCTTCTGTCAATGCTTCATCCCACTCATTAGTGTCATCTAACAACCCACGTGCTAAGCAAGCTTCTTTAAAGGTTGAATGCAAGGTCCCATTAACAGTTCTTAAGTGTTCATAACATGTTGCACCCCGAACAATATGTAGCAACATTCTCAAATAATATCTATCCCCCATGTTAGGGTGAGCATATGGTATTCGCCCTATGCAAACCCTTTGTTGTCTTATAGTCCATTTCTTAAGGCTCTTATTCCATTCATAATAAGTTGGGAATTCTGCATAAGTATATCTCGTAGCAATTCGACAGATGGGTAACGATGTGTTATATCAAACTCAAATATTCTCCAAATTGCATCTACGGGTGAGACATAACGACAAGCTAAATATGGTTGTATTTCATCAACCCGTCTATATGAAGGTCCTGCTCCATCATCGGTACTGTGAGCATTGTCTTGAATAACAAAAGTTGCTCGATCACGTCCCTTATGCATATACTTGTGAAGATATTTAATAACCTTCTTTTGAGCGCAACGCTCAACATTTATATGCGCGTCATATTTGACACAAAGGTCACGATTGTATGGTACAATCCACCTGTTATCAATGTTCGTACCACGAATTGTTACACTTCTCCCATCGTCTCTACGCCTATATTTGACAAACCCATTCTCTTCAATAATGGTCTCATTAGAGAAGGTATTTGGATAATGTTTTGTGCACTTACTACCATCCATACATGGGGCATAACAAGCACCATTACCACATGGACCATGAATCATGTGTTTTGTAACTGTTTCAAATGCTAGAGGAACACTAACATTATCAAGTAGCTCAACACATATAATGTTATCAATATCTTTTGCACAGGTTGACTTATCCTCATTTGCTAAAGTAAGCAAAATATGAGCATGTGGTAAGCCTCGCTTTTGGAATTCAATAACATGTATATCTGTGAATAGGAGAAATGACAAACTTGAGTGATAGAATAAATAGTGCTATATATGTGTACAATGAAGAAACACAAAGTTGGAGGAGAAACATACCTGCAATGACTTTGCCAAATAATTTTGTCTCCTTAAAATCTCGAGTCAGCTCTTTCAGCTTTAAGCGAAATACTTGAGCTACAATGTTAGGTCGATCACTGGCGCTTTGGCCAGGTTGTTGGGATAGTGCCTCCATAATTTCAGGCCAGTTCGGGTTGCAAGTGAATGTCACAAAAAAATCTAGATAGCCCAGTTGACAAGAAATGGCCATTGCGTCAAGAAAGTGTTGCCTCATGTAACGTGCCCCCCCGTGAAAGTTACGTATAATATTAACCTCTTTCCAACTGCAGTAGGATCATTCTCTCTAGCAGTAATTGCATCTTGTAGACCACTATACAAATCTGCTCGGAGTGTACCTTGGTGACTTCGTATGTAATTTAATCTCCATGCTTCTATTGCAACATAACAATCAATAATAAATTGTAAAAATAAACGACCAGAACGAAGTAAAATGTTCAACTCATTCACTCGATATTGTATCAAGAATGCACAAAACTCTCACATTGTGACATATCTTCTATTACTGCTTGACCCTTCAACGCATGGAATGTGTTTTGACCAACCATCGGTTCCATATGGAAATAAAAGGGGATATTGGAGAGGCATATAAGATGGGTGAGTTTCATATATACGCTGCAAGTTTTCCATCTATCTTGTAGACAATGATGTGTCGGGTTTCCCCATCAGTATGCTCACCACCCACTATGAGAGCTGCCACTTCATCTGCTATGGGTCTTGTGTATTGGCGCCCTGGTCGTGCTTTAATGATGCGTATTCTTAAGTCAACGATATTGTTGGCATGTAAGACATCTCGTGCATTTCGAAAGACCCGCACATAAGGATTTATTGAATCAAGCATTCGTTATAATGCCTCTAAAATTGTCAGATCAATGCCGTTAACACTTTGCTGGCTATTCAAAGCCCTGCATTGGTTTCGTACTTCATTATGTGTATCGTAGATGTACAATTGAGCAAATCTTGGCTTTCTTCCTTGTGTTGGTAGTAAAGAACCAATGTGATGGTAGTTTTGGCCACTGATACAGAAGGAGTAAGGACCATGACCGTCCATTACAGCGTAGTCAATTGTCCCACCCATTGAAGTAAATGATAGCATTGAGTTGTAAGCTCTAATATGTCGGGAGAAATTTGGATCAACAGTAATGTGTCTAGGGGAGGAGGAGCTGGAGGTAGACTTGACAATATGACTTGGCCATTTTGACAACACAAGGTGAATCGCGGCTGAGAAATGCTGTTACTTCTAATCTTTTCACATAACCACATAATAGCTTTGCAGTGGGTACATGAAACCATCTTTCCGATGAATGACCATCGCTCGGTAAATTTTCTATGTGGGTTAGAGTTCAGAGTAGTGGGCGGTGGCTGATGTTGACTTTGTAGATTAGTAGTGTTTGCTGCAGCGCGGGATATGGCCAATTGTAATGCTCTCACTTCTGCTTGATATTGTTCACGTTCTTGCATATATTGTGTAGTTGTCTTATCTTGATTACGTCGTGTAAATACCCTCCATCTTGCATTAAGTCGAGCTAGCCTATTTTGTAAACCATTTTCAATTCTTTGACTACTTGGTGGGTCTCTATCCATGATTGCATTCTAATTGTTAGTATCCCAGTTTGAATTCTAATTGTTCATATATATTAATTGTTCACGTTCGCCTAGTAACACTATAATTTTTAGCCTCAATAACGATTCCTTTGGTTAATGCAAGATCAATATTATTTGCAATTGATGTATCTATTAATTAGTATATAATCTTTCTTGAGTAGCTTTAGCTATGTGTTCTTTTTAATAATTTAATTTTTTTTAATTTTTTATTTTCTATTTTTTTATTAAAATAAAACAATTCCAAAGTATGATAATCTCATATTTCATTTATTTTATTTTATTTATTTACTTATTTATTTATATTTATATTTATGTTCATATTTATTTATTATTTTTTTTATTTCTTATTTTTCCGTTTTTTTAGCTTTTTATTTTTTTATTTAGTATTTAGTGTTTTTTTACTTTTTATTTTTATTTTTTTTAATTTTTTAAAATTTTATTTGCATTTGATATATCTATGGGTTTTATGGTTTTTGATTTGTATTTTATATTTTTTCTTTATTTTTAATGTTTGTATTTTCATTGTTTATTTTTAATATTTTAATAATTTATTTTTTTTATTTTTTATTTTTTATTTTTTATTTTTTATTTCTTATTTTCTAATTTTATTTAGTATTTTTTAATTTTTTGTTTTTAATTTTTTATGTTTTATTTTTTATTTTTAGGCTCAATAAAGATTCCTTTGTTTAATGGAAGATCAATATTATTTGCATTTGATATATCTATTGATTAGTGTATAGTTTTTCTTGCGTAGCTTTAGTTATGTGTTCTTTTTCATATTTTAATAATTTAATACATTTAGTTTTTATTTGTATATCTTATTTTTTATTTTCAATTTTTATTAAAATAAAACAATTCCAAAGTATGATAATTTTATATTTTATTTATTTACTTATTTATTTATATTTATAGTTATATTTATTTTTTATTTTTCATTTTTTATTTTTTATTTCATATTTTATAGTTTTTTAGCTTTTTATTTTTATATTTAGTATTTAGTATTTTTTTATTTTTCATTTGTAATTTTTTTACCTTTTTAAATTTTTATTTGCATTTGATATATCTATGGGTTTTAGGTTTTTTAATTTTTATTTTATATATTTTTTTATTTTCTTTAATGTTTGTATTTTCATTGTTTACTTTTAATATTTAAATAATATAATTTTTGTATTTTTTATTTTTTATTTCTTATGTCTTATTTTTATTTTTTATTTTTTACTTTTTATTTTTTCATTTTTAATTTTTTATGTTTTATTTTTTATTTTAGCCTCAATAAAGATTCCTTTGTTCAATGGAAGATCAATATTATTTGCATTTGATATATCTATTGATTAGTGTATAATTTTTCTTGCGTAGCTTTAGTTATGTGTTCTTTTTAATATTTTAATAATTTAATATTTGTAATTTGTATTTCTTATTTCTTATTTCCTATTTTTTATTAAAATAAAACAATTCCAAAGTAAGATAATTTCATATTTTATTATTTTATTTTATTTGTTTACTTATTTATTTATATTTATATTTAAAATTATTTTTTATTTTTTATTTTTTATTTCTTATTTTTTAGTTTTTTAGATTTTTATTTGTTTATTTTGTATTTAGTATTTTTTAATTTTTAATTTTTAATTTCTTAATTTTTTTTATTTATCATTTTTTTATATAATTTGATCTTAATTTCATATTGCTTTTCATATTTTTTTTATTTTTGATATATTTTGATCTTGGTAATTTTTTTTTGTGTTTAGTGAGGTACTAAATGAAATAAATCGATGTGATTTTATTTCTATTTTTAGTTGATTTGACCTTTGTTTTTTTTTGTTGCATTTTTTTATTTGATTTCCTTTTTCACTTTGAGGGGAAAAGCGTTTGATATAGGAAATAAATTACATTTAGAAAATCAAAATTCAAAATTTAAATATTAAACATGAAAGACATAATGTAATAAAATCACAACATTTATAAATAGATACAAAAAGAGTAGAATATACAATTGAATAGACAAAATTTTATATATGGTAATCTATATGTATATATGTTGAAAATACCTAAAAATTCCAAAGGTCAATATATTTATTGATTAGTGCATAATTTTTCTTTTGTAGCTTTAGTTATGTGTTCTTTTTAATATTTTAATAATTTAATATTTGTATTTTTTATTTTTTATTTTTTATTTATTATTTCCTATTTTTTATTAAAATAAAACAATTCTAAAGTACGATAATGTAATATTTTATTTTTTTATTTTTTTTATTTACTTATTTATGTATATTTATCTTTGAAATTGTTTTTTATATTATATATTTTTTAGTTTTTTATTTCGTATTTTTTAGTTTTTTCGCTTTTTATTTGTTTATTTTGTATTTAGTATTTTTTAATTTTTAATTTTTAATTATTTTAATTTTGTTACTTTTTAAATTTTAAATTTTTATGGTTTTTATTTCTAAATTTTATTTTTTGATTTTTAATTTTTAATTTTTTAATTTAATTTTTTAATTTAATTTATCTATTTTTTATATAATTTCATCTTAATTTCAGATTGCTTTTCGTATTTTTTTTATTTCTTATATAATTTGATCTTGGTAATTTTTTTTCTATGTTTAGTTAGGTAATAAATGAAATAAATCGATGTGATTTTATTTCTATTTTTAGTTGATTTAACCTTTGTTTATTTTTGTTGCATTTTTTATTTTATTTCCTTTTTCACTTTAAGGGGGAAAGCGTTTGATATAGGAAATAAATTACATGTAGCATATCAAAATTCAAAATTTAAATATTGAACGTGAAAGACATAATGTAATAAAATCACAACATTTATAAATAGATACAAAAAGAGTAGAATATACAATTGAATAGAGAAAATTTGATACATGGTAATCTATATGTATATATGTTGAAAATACCTAAAAATTCCAAAGGTCAATGGCCAAAGAGATTCGATAATCACCTAGGAATTAATGTTATTCAAAAACGCATACAAAATTAGTTATTAATGTTATCTCAGGATCAATATATTAGTGGGGGTGGGGGGGGGAGAAAAATGAATATAGAAGACTTAATTGGATATAAAAGAAGACTATATCATGCAATATCCATGTAAACTTCATCGTACAACTGTTGTAAATTTTTCTCAAAAAATAGGCTTAACTCTAAAAATTGGTAGATTTTTTAATCAAAAAACAACTAATCTAATTTTAAATTGAATATTATAATTTTGTAAACTTTCTTAGCAATATTAAACAAAAAGCCTAAAGAATAGTAAATTGAAATACTCCCTAGCACTTCTGTCATTGTTATTGGTCAATTATCAAAAGCTTTCATTTTCAACTTTTCATGCGTTTGCAATGATCACTAATATTCAACAAAAGCCTAAAGAATAGTCATTTTGGAGCCTAAAGAATATGGTGTATATATCTGGATCTGCAATTTTGCCTACCTCATTACTCTTATTCTTCGCCTCCCTCGTTCTTTGCCTGCCTCATTAGTCTTATTCTTTGCCGTGCCTCATTCTCTCTCTCCTCTCCTAATTGTCTTCACTCTCTCCTCTTTGCCTGCCCTCTCCTCTTTGCCTGCCTCTCGAAAGCTCTCTGTTACTTTGGCCTGGCCATGTACGCCATGCCCAGAAACACCGCCGGTTTGTTGACTTGAAAACCACCCAAGTGATGCCAAAACACCTCCAACACCCCCCCAAAAACCCACGAGCCTTGATCTACGAAATTCGGATGAGAACCACCACCACTGTTGTGTAGATCTAACGAAACCGAGCATGAGAAAGGAACCAAGCGCACAACGCGCCGCTGTGGTGGTGGCGCGTAGGCGCACGCGCTTGCAATGACGACGTTTCTCCGGTTTTCTTTCTATGACTGCGTAGATCGGCGATGATGTGGGGTTTTCGAAGGAAGAAGATCGTGAAACAACCTTGTCGGTGGCGTGTGACGGTCACACGCCACCTCCCTGGTGCGTTTCTCTGGTTTTCTTTTTATGGCTGCGTAGATCGGCGATGATGCGGGGTTTTGGGAGGAAGAAGATCGTGAAACAACCTTCGTCGGCGGCGCGTGGCGGTCACGCCACCCCTCCCCGGTGTCTTCTGGTGGGTATGGTCCTAGTTTTCTTTGTTTCCGTTTCCTAGTTTCCTTTGTTTCCGTTTCATTTATAGGAAAGTTCAATCTGTGGCCATTAAACGTGTTGGGCATGAACAATTTATAGGAAAGCATAGTCCAGACACTACATATAGAATCTAGATTTGGGAACATGTTGGGCATGAATTTAACACACAAATACATACACACACAAACATGTTTATTGGCATTAAACGTGAGGATTGGAAGCCTTCTATGCAAGAAAACTTAGCTATTAACATGTTTCTAGGCATTAATACCAAAAAATCAACTACAAAAACAAAATAACATGTTTCTGGGCATTAAACGTAAGGATTGGAAGCCTTCTAGGCAAGAAAAATTAGTTATTAACATGTCTTTGGACATTAATACCAAAAAATGAATTACAAAAAAAGAAATAAGAGACTGACCGGAGATTTGGAAGCCTTACAAATCAGATCGAAGGGCTTCGGAACAGAAGGGTTTTGTGAATTTTTTTCACGTTGAAATAAGTTTGATTGCAAGGTAATGAATTCCTGTTGGAAGGAGATTGATTGTGAATGTTATTCTTATTTCCTTTTTATGTATCTCTTATTTCCTTTTTATGTATCTGTAATAAAATAATGTTATTTGTATTTTCTTTTTATATGTCTATAATAAACGATTATGTTTTTCTTGTTAAGTTTTATTTGGTTCTGAATTAATTACTGAATATGGACGGATGAAGTTGAAGTGAGGATTAATCCGATGACCCAGAAGTTCTAATTTTTGACAGTGCAGGAAAAAGCCACATCAGAAATACATTGCTTTTATATATAGTATAGATAATTAAAGCTACAACCTTATATTCTTCTTTATAATTACTGATGTACGTACTTAACATAATCCTAAATTTTAGGAAAGATGGTTCTAAATTGCTGCATCCATTTTAATAAAATCTTAATTAAAAGTAGTTGTGGTTTTGGAGTTGTTGCAACGAGGAGCACCGTAGATTTTCTTGCTGACAATGTTGGTGCCCTGATGTTGTGTTCTTCATCCTAAAGAGCTGTGCTATGGATTATCAACAATATGTGGTAGCAAGTGATGTTTGCGAGAGATTGCAAGACCTTGATAGATGCTTATCATATTTGGCGTAATGATCTATGTTGTTTTACAAGGTTGTTTTATTCTTTCTAAGCAGTTTATATAGTCTGTAAAGTTGATTATTTCAAGCTGAATGCCAATGGTGTAGCTCATAGACTAGCTCGGTCTGGTTCTATTTCAATCAATCCTAGTTTATGTGGTTAGATGGGCCATCTTCAATTGTTATGGACCTCTTGTTGTTCTTTATGACAGTAGCATATGAGCTTGATTGTTTCTGCTTAAAAGAAAAAAAATCGTTAAAATGAAATATCCATATGTTATATATTAATGTGGGAGAAGAATACTCGATGTTTGCGGTATTAATTTTGTTGACCTCAATTAAAGGTAAATATAATTAATTATTAATTTAAATGGAAGAAAAATCACAATAACAAGTTGGAAGAAATTAAAACCAAATGATAGCATCTCAATTTTTTACTTTGAATTTTCATTTGATCGTGAATATTTATATGAGTTTTATTCAAAATATGACACCCTTAAATTTCTAGCTAAGAAAAGAAAATATCCCGTAAATTTAATAATTGAAAATAAATGTACCTTAACTTAATCAAGCGATTTATATATTTTTTATTATTTTATTAATGAGATGGCTTGTTAAACGTCAAAACATGGCCCAATTTTTTGTTGATGACTGAATGCCCATGACTTAGCTTAATTACCAAACGTGTTACAATGGTGAAAGGAAGATATTAAACACATATATAGTAAGCTAGGTCAACATGGGAAGAAGTGCTTTTTAAGATTTGAAATCTAGAAAAATTAATCTAACTTAATTAATAATCTCGAACAAGTTATAATTTGGTATTAAAAATTTTTAAAGCTAATATTTTGAATTAAAATTAGCATAATCCAGACAAACTAACTCAAAGTGTAATATTGATTGTATTTTTGGACTGATAAGTAAAGGGGAAAGATAATGAGAAATTCAAATATATTTTGATTTTAAATTAATTTAACTTGAACTCAACCCTTGCTAGCAACTTGAAGTTGATCGAAATCAGCATGATACATACATAAAGAGACTATTGGGATAAAGACAACTGCATTATGTTTTTCTTTTTTTTTTTATACATTTTTTCGTCATATTGACATGATTCACGGGCAACGATTCAAATGTACTAATGTTCACCTCAAAGATTGTTAAATTTGATAAATTCTAGATGACTAGATTGAATCCTAGTTAACTCTGTGCCATCTTTATTTTGACTTGAAAACATTCATGCCAAGATAAGTTTCAAGTCTAATTAATTTCAAGCTAGGTTTTGCATACTAGTGTTTGTTACGATGAATGATATGCAATAATTACTAAAAATAATATGATTAATATGATTTGAAAACTTTATGTTATTTCAATTAGAACGGATCAAAATCAAATTTGCATCAAAATTGAATTATGTTGTTTTGAATTTGATTTTGGATTGTTTTTATCTAGCAATCAAATTATATTATTATTCCAAGTTTCCTTCCAAAAATATTATACTAAGTTTTCCATACATTTTGATTTTGATTTTTTTTTTTTTGGTTTCAACGTTTTGCATGCCTGTTGATAGTTTTTGTGGGGATCATCGTCAATGGCAAAGGTGATTTACATCAAGTGTTACTTAGATTGCTATTAAAGAGGGTGATTAATGCTACGACACTAACTCTATTCTAATGGCCGACTAAACTAAGCTTACTAATAATGATGATCTCAAAAAGCACAAATGATTAAAATAAAACTACACCTACTACTACTAATCTAATATACTCTTAAGCAAGGAAATGAAGTGATCCACCATACAAGATGAACAAGTTACAACTAACACAAAAAACACAAAAGATGATTGAAAGGGCTCGACATGGCCTCATCAACAACATCCCAAGGTTTTTCCTCAAACTTAATCACCATAAAAGAAAAATAATATCTACAACTAGCTATTCTAATGAAAGCAATAAAAGGAATGGTGAGAGAAAAATAATCATAAAATTCATACACTCTAAATGATAATCCTTGCTTGTAAATTACTTCCATGATCTACCAATTACTTCCCATTGTAATAATCAACTTCTATCAATCACTTTTTAATGTGAAATGTCAAGTTAGAGGTTGTAGAAACTAGAGAAGAGCATAAGAAGGGAGAAATTGAAATGAAGTAGAAAGGGGATGATTGGGATTGTCAAAAGTAGATTAAAGACTCAAAACCTCTAAACGTGAGTCTGTAATCCTCTCTCACCCTCCTACTCATCAAAACTTATCATTTTTGGGGAGGATTTTGAAGAATAAAAATAGAGGATTATGACTAATCTAGGAGAGAAACTGAGAATAAGAATTGGCTAAAGAAGAGTAATACAAAGAAAGCAAATAAAATCAAAAGATTGGGGTTTCCATTACTTAAATAATGAGCCTACAAGAGAGTATTAGAGAGAGAAAAGTTGCTAAAAAGAAGATAAAATCCTAAAAAGTAGTGAAAAGATGATACAGAATAACCCAAAATTAGTTTACTACAAAGCAGACCTGACAATGGCATGATTGTGCCACATGGCAAGAGCCAACAATGCCAAACTTCTGTAACCCATGCCTATATATTCTCTGCTAGTATTTGACTTGGCACCGATGTGCCAAGTGGCATGGGTAGCCTGTGCCAATTCTCTACCTTCATTTTCTGCATTTTTCAACTTGGCCTAGTTAGTTGGGTAGGGATGGCACGGTCGTACTTCGTAGCAACTTTCCTTGATGTCTCCTTGCCTCTTCCTAATGAGGCTTTGAGTTAAGCTTCAAAAATGCCAATCTCGACTCTTATTGTGATGATACCTACAAACTCACAAATCATACATAAATTTCCTAACTTAGAGTCAATTTAGGAGCTAAATCAAGCACTATACCACAATTGTATCGGTTGGGAACAAAACAGATACTCCTTACTGTGATGATACCTTCTGTAGGCGCAATGATTGCATTTAGATATGCAACAAGCCCTTTGAACCCCTTGGTCCTATGGGATCAGTGCGGGCCTGTGATGGTTTATGTAAGACACACCCACAACATCTTGAAAAAAAAAAAGAAAAGAGAAAGCAAAATGGAAAATCCTTTTGATATTTTCAAATTTTTGATAAAGAAACAACAAGGGAGAAGCAATGCTTCTCTAATCTCGAAATCACACAAGTGACGAAGCCACTTATAGCACATGCATAAAATGCACACTCAAGGGTGCGAATCCTCATAGGTGACAATTACAGACCATATCTAACCCACTTAAGTGACGAACATACAAATAACAACCTCATTTTAGGTCAAGTGGAACTCTCCTGTCACGTGTTTAATAATGACAAGGTTTCACTCCAAACTCTTTCCAAATGATGGGCCCTACCATAAGCTTCACCAAACTCTCAATTCTCTACCACATGGATACAAATGCATAATGACAATATAAAGTGCTTGACAAGGGTTGTAATAGGACTCAAGGTACAGGGTAACGGGTAGACAAACGATTTAGTGATGTGAGCAGCTAAATAGCTAAAATACTAAGGAGTCGCAACCTTGCCAACTAATACAACACACCATCCTTATACTTCATACCAAACTTCCTTGTAATGTATTTAGGTAAAATGAGTTGGGTCAAACCAAAGCAAAGTCACCATATCAATGCTTTTATTTCTTCTTTTTTTCACTTTTTTTTAAGCTTTGGGTGACACAACTAACACTTGGCATAAGAAGTCAAAGCAAACACAAATATTTAAATTCAAATCCTATTAGGTGACATCATAACCATTGCCTAAAACAAAGAGGGAAAACTCCATTATTCTCATTATGTTCGATAACAATGCGATCAATTATGCTTACCCACATGCAAACCACCATAATCTGTCAAAATGAAGCTCCTTAAGTCTTGACTTGGGGTATGAAAAGATGTGTCTGGCCAAGGGCTAATAAGAGTAGTTCATGACTAAAGATATCAATTCAAGGCTTAAATGGTTGGCGAGGGGGTTCACAATTAATGTAGGGCGATGTTTTGGTTATTGTAGTTGCCATTACACAGAAACTGCACAATGGCTGCATTTTAGGAATCAGAGCCGCAAATAAAGAAACAAAATAAGGAAAAGAGAAGAATATTCGCAAGGGAGAAAAATATGACACCTTTAAAGAGGAAAGGAAGGATGGGAAGATAACTAACATGAAGTCAAACATATTATGGAAATGCAACATCTACCCTAAAAGCAAGCTATATACATTGCCTATACTCCAAAGCATCCTATTTATGAACCCACGTAAATCCTATTAATCAATACAAGAACAATTGTAACATTGTGTCAAATTCTTCTCAACACAAGGGGCCACTTAGTAGCCAAATTGCACCTCAAACAACCCATGTCTCAAATCACAAGCAATATCACAATATTGAACCAGGGCATGAGGGGAGTAACAGTGAGAGCAAATAAATGAGTAGGAAACAATGCGGCCTACATCTACATGTGTAACCCCCTTTAGACATAAACATACAATCCCCCTTACAAGCATTCAATGCTATGAATAGCAAGGTCGGGAGTGGGCAACAACTTACAAATCATTAGGCCCTGCTGGGTTAGGTTGGTCGCCAAAATGATGGAGGCAATGGTGAAGGGAACGATGAGTTCCCTTGGTTGCCCATGAATATGAGGAGCATTTCTTCTTACTGTCGTAGTGCCTCTATTTATCGTCACATAATCTTATTGTTCCTTCTCCTATCCTTCAACACGCTAGCCTCTCTAATTGACCTCTCATCTTCTCTCCTTACTCATGCAGTCGCCCTCTCCTCTTGTCGAGCCATGTAACCCTTAAGGAAAGTGATCCTTTCATCCATTGAATCCATTCGGTCAACCATGTCATTCACATCTTATCTCATCTCATAATAGTTAATACGCAAGCCAACCACCTCAGTTTAGAGGTTAGAACATGATTGGAAGAATGCCTCATTAATATCATGTTTGGGCTAAGGAAGAGGAATCACCACCCATGTTAAATAAGGATGGTGGTTCTTACAGTTCTTCTTAGTCATGTCCTTTCTCTCCACCAACACCACTGCCCTTATTGTCCTGACCGGTTCCTCTACCAATATCTCCCTCCTTTGCCGCCTTGGGAATCTCTTTTTAGGATTGACAACGCACCACCTTATCACAAGGCCAACTCCCTTTATTCGCAAGTGTTATCCTCCTAACATTGGGGAAAGCGAAAAGCATCTTCTTGTGGCAGGTATTCATAGGTGTCTGCCTTCATGCCAATAATAGTCATGTGTCCCAAGGTGGTTATATCCAAATTCTCTCACAGGAAATGGGCCTCCAAATTGCCAAATTTCATTTCCAAATTTACACCCTTGGCTGTTGCTATGGCAATTCCCCCCACACCTATCACATTTTTATCAGTGATCTTTACAAACTCAACTCGGTGGTGGAGAATAAAGACACTAGTATTCACATGCTTATCATTCAAATCACACCATATATTGAACAAGTCATCCTTCTTACACACATTTTAACTATCATGATGCCCAAATACCATGTTTACCATAAGGCATTGGAGATATCGAATGTTAATATTGTATATGTTAGTTGCTTTGGCTTGGCTAGAGTAAAACATTCTAAGTTTACCCCATTTATCATGTTAAACCTTTCATTTCACAAAAATGACGCTAAGCCAAGTAGGTTAAGGTTCTAAGTATCTGGCATAGTCTCACATCCATCACTGTGCATGAGAAGTTGGGGAACCTCATTGAAATCCCTTAATCTCATTTTGGTATCCCAGTTAAGCATACAAAATTTGATCAAAATCTCCTTATGCTTGAATGTCCACCTTACTCAACATGCTAGGAGCTACAAAATTCAAGCACAAATTGATCATAGACCTTACACTTGAAGTTAATAATTGTAATTATCCTAAATTCCTTAGCAACCCCACAACATCATCTAACAAGCCCCAAATCCTCAAAGTATCCTCATACTAATGCTTTGGTTCCAAATAAGCCTAGAGGTTAATGTCTCGAAGTTTTCCCTTTATTCCTCATTCTCAAAGTGTAAACCTCCACTCCTAGGAGGGACTAGCAATGGTTAGGCATCGAATTTATCTTTACTCCTCTTTGGGTGGCACTTGAGGAAGTGGACTCTTTATCGCTCTTGTTGAGGTTGGAAGGCTTATTAGATGGCTCACCCATATGTTTCTTTGCCTATAGTTGTTGAATTGGAGAGGGTGAGGCGATGTAATCTTCTTCATGTGCCCAAAAGCTGCTAATGGAGTGCCCAAAAGCTTGAATGAATTATAGATTTAGCGTTAGACGTGTGCTTTCTCTCTCTGCTATCTTAAAGCTTAATAATGGTCGATAGTGTCGTAGAGAGAGAAAGTGGGTGGATGACTGAAAGGATTTGGGAGAAATTTTCAGTGGGAGAAGGTTAGGGAAGAAGAAAATTGAAGAATATGAGGAAAAAAAAATATGATGAATTTGGGGAGGATTTGAGTGGAGAATGAGTAGGGAGTTTGTGGGGTGAAAGTTCGAACAAGAGGAGAAGAATAGAAGAAAGATTGAAGAAATGAGGAAGCAGAATAACTTGGGCTTCTTTCGTAGAACTTATGTCTAGAATAGGTGTGCTAAGTGGCAATGGCACCCTATGCCAAATTTTTGGACATGGTTTTTGAAACCTAGGAAGTGGCACGATTGTACCACCAAGCACGACCACTCTATGACACTTTTTGGATGCTAGGTCTGATTTAAGTGGAGTAGGCAAGGTCGTGCTTAGCATGGCGACACTATGCCATGCTCCTGCATCGGTGTTCTTGCCTTGCTTCTCTAATCAAGAAGTTAGCAAGGCGTGACAATCTCTTAGCGCGGTCCTACTAACTCCAATATGCCTTTTAATGCTCTTTTTCTTCTTTCCCTTTTTTTCCTTCTTTTAGTTTCTTATTTTTCTTTATTTCTCTCTTTGCTTTCATTTCTTTGTCAACATTTTATTCAATTTCTCACTTATTCTCTTTACATTTTTTCATTTTTCATTTCCCTTAGTTCTTTTCCTCTTTTTTTTTCTTTTATGCAATTTTCTCTCATCTTCCCTTTTTAATTCTTCAAAACTAACATAACACATACATATTCACATATATACACAAGTGATGGCACTTCAAAATCTCAAGCTTAGGGAGGATCATGGAGCAAGAGACTCTCCACATCTCCTTCACCTGACATTTGTAGAAGGTGGTTCAAATTATACCTATTCACCTTAAATGCTTGGTCTTTGGTGGGGCCCTTGATCACAATAGCACCATGTAGAAGTATCTTAACAAGTTTTCTAAGAAATAGTTGAAGTCTAGAATCATAAAGGAGAACCTTTTGTTGGAGAGAAAACTCTTTTCTTGTTATGCGCTTGTCATGAAGTGCTTTGGCCTCCCCTTGCTCAATCATGTATTTTCATAGGTTTCCCTATGTCTTATTTAAACAAAACATCTTTTCCTCTACGGCAACAATCAAGTCAAAGTTGGGGTTCCTAGTTGCTCACGAAGCTCAATATTCGAGTTCAATGGGGAAGTAAAAAGGTCGACCGCACACCACCCTATAATATAACATGCCCAAGGGGGGTTTTTAAAGGCTATCATATAAGCCCATAACACATCATTAACTTCCCCGCCCAATCTTTCTTATTCTTAGACATGGCATTTTCTAACATTTGTTTTTCTTACCTAGTAGATACTTCTACTTGGCCACTTATTTGGGGGAGATAAAGGATAGCACAACGGTTGATTATAGAGTACCTCTTTAATAAGGAATTAAAATCCCCTTAATCGAAATGAGTGTTGTGATCACTAATAATAGCACGAGGCATCGTATATCGGGCAAATGTATTCGTTCTTAAAAATAGAATAACTACCTTTATTTCAGTGGCCCTTCCTTGTGGGGATCGCTCGACTCGATTGTACATGTTCTCTCTGCACAAAAGGATGTAGTTGTTCCTGAATGAGTTCGAAAACAGTCCCATGAAGTCTATCCCCAAACATAAGAGATATCAACAACAATTATGGGGTTAAAAGGCATCATACCCCTCATAATAAGTCTACCCTTTTGTTGATAACTAATGCACCTATTACAATTACTCATGGGCGTATATACAAAAGGTTGGCTAAGCGAAACTGCATTGGCAAATCTTTGTGGCAATTTTTCTCCCGCTAAAATGCCCTCCACATTCATGATCATGACAAACAAAAATGGTATTTATAATTTGGTCATTAGGCACATACCTCCTTATGATTTTGTCTTGGAAACACTTGAACAAATGGCGTCATCCCACATGAAAAACCTAAACAATGCAAGGAAGCACGCTCTATCAACTTTTCTCCCTTCCTTGGACATATCATCCATGACTAAGTAATTGACAATGTCGGTATACCACAACTTCACATGAGACCTAGATAGTTGTACATTTGGATAACACTTGAGAATGGAAGACTCACATACATGATCAATCCCAATCCTTGATAGGTGGTCGACTACGAGGTTTTCAGATTGCTTCATATCTTTAATTTCATAATCAAACTCTAGAAGTAGCATTATCCATCGAATGAGTCTAGCTTTGAAATTCTTTTTATTGGAAAGGAGTTTCAAAGCGGCATGGATAGTGCAAACAACCACATGGAACCCTAAGTGCTAGGGTCTAAATTATCAAATCCAAAAACAAATTCTAAGAACTCCTCAGTTCCTATGTAATTTACTTGTGCTTTGTTCAACATGTTACTAGCATAGTGAGTTATATGAGGCTTTCTATCAATTATTTGACTCAAAACTACCTGCGTCATATAAGAGGATGCATCACATAAGATCACATTGTTCTCCCCAAACGAGAGGGATAAATGCAAGATGAGAGTAGTATTTAATGGTTGCTTAAGATTCGTAAATGGAACTTTACACTCCTTAGAGAAGCAGAATCACACATCCTTATCAAGGAGTAAGGACAAAGACTTAGCAATCTTACTAAAACCCCTCATAAACCTTTGGTGAAACCCTGCATGTCCAGGAAATGAATGTAGCAATATTACTAAAATCCCTAATAAACTTTGGTGAAACCTTGGACGTCCAGGAAATGAATGCATTTCCTTAACACTAGTAAGGAAAGCAAGGTTTGTAATTAAGTCCACTTTTGCTTTGTCTACCTTTATCCCCTCAAGGGAGATGATTTGACCTAAGGTTATTAGAACTGGATCGGACTGCGGACCACTTCAATCGGGAATTCGACAACAATCTTGTCCAATTACTAGCAATGGACCATTACCACACTAAGTCGGTCAAGACCCGGTTAAACCACCGGTTTTCACGATTGGATCGAGTACTTGGACCGGTTTAAGACTTTCTCCTATTTTTATTTTTTGTAACCATTAAAAAGTTACAATGTGTTGTGAAGTTGTTTCGAACCCCTAACGACTTTAGAGTTCTTATTGGGTCTCATACCAAGTAAGCGACACAACTTTTGTGCTAAATTATTTGCTCAAATCTATGTCTATTTGTTATTCATTTCCATTTTCCTCCCCATCCATTGAATCCTTTTATTAGTTAATTACATATTGCTAATCCAAAGAAATATCTTGTCCATTTCATCATCGATTTTTGATCAAATTAAATAATAGTATTTTTGTTACTCACAGGGAAATTCATAAAAAGCTTTGTAATTTAAGAAATTTATTACTCGTTTATTACTAAAGCATTATAATTTAAAAATTCGTGATAATACTTATTAAAAGTTTTCTAGCGATTTAGGTTTAGAATTTACTTATATAAATAAGAAATTATTAATAATTTAATAAAATATGATAAAGCGATTTTATTTGGTCTGACTGGTTGGATCGATCCAACCATTGACCTACTAGCCTTATTGGTTCACTCTCCGATTCAGTTCTGACAACCTTGATATGACCCAAAACAACTTCCCTTTTTACCATGAAGTGACATTTTTTAAATTAACTGTCAAATGCTTATATCAACATCTTTCTAAAACATTTCCCAAATTAGCCAAGCAATCATTAATAGAATCATCACAAATGGAGAAATCATTCGTGAAAATCTCTAGACGTTGCTCAACTAGGTCGAAAGATACGAAATCATGTAGCTTTGAAACATGGAAGGGACATTGCAAAGATCAAAGGGTGTCTTCCTAAAGACATAAGTGCCAAATGGGCAAGAAATTGTAGTCTTCTCTTAGTCTTCTAGGGTAATGGGAACTTTATTGTAGCCAGAATATCCATTAAGAAAATAATTAAAAGCTCACCTGGCTAATCTCTCTAGCATTAGGTTTAAGAAGGGTAAAGAAAAGTGATCCTTTCTAGTTGCAGCATTGAGCTTTTGATAATCAACGTATATCCTCTACCCAGATTGGATTCTTATGAGAATGAGTTCATCCTTATCATTCTTAATCATGATGATATCGGTCTTATTAGAAACAACTTGGGCCAGACTCACCTGTTCAGTATCCAAGATGTGGCAAATAATATCATGATCCAACTACTTAAGAATCTCTTTTTCGTCCCTTTTTTGTAGGGTAGGCTTCAACCTTCTTTGTGGTCTTAGTAAGGCTTCACATTGTCCTTAAGGTCGATTCTATGTTGGACAATAGTGGGACTAATGGCTCTAATGTCTTCTAAATTTACCCTAAAGTCTCTTTGTTTACCCAAAGCAAACTTAGCACTTAAGTCTATTACTCCTAGTCTAAATCATTAGCAATTATAATGAGAAATAACTTATAAGGATCCAAGAAAGCATATTTGAGGGCATTAGGGATGGGCTTCAATTCAATTGATGAGGATGAGTGCACGCTAGGTGGTGCCTCAAGAGAATCAAAGGGAAAAGAGAAGATGGATTCAAAAATAGATGCATACAACACCTTATCACATTGATTATGAAATGCAAATGTGTTATATTCGGGATTATACTCCATACAAAGTCACTCATACGAACATGACATCAATTGCTTTTCATGATCAAAGTCTACTCCTTCTAAGGAAAACTGACCTACCTAATTAAAGGTAGAGAGCTTTACATCATCAAATCTCATGGGTTGTCTTTTGAAGACTAAATGCATTAAATTTTGTTATCATACATCCAAATATTAACTTCATTTTTCTATCCCTATAGCTAATGTGGGCATTAGATGTAGAAAGGAATGGGTTACCAAGGATGATAAGTATTTCATTCTTAAGATGAATAACAACGTTAGTCTTAACCACTACAAAGTCCACCGAAAATATGAACTCTCCTACCTTATTTAGGACATCCTCTGTCATTCTTCTAGATAACCTAAGAGAATGATTGACTAATTGAAGGACCATTTTGGTAGGCTTAAACTTCCTTAGCCCCAATCTATCATACATCGTGAAGGGTAAGAGATTTACACTAGTACCCAGATCAAGTAAGGCCCTATGTATGGTGTGATTACCAATTATAATTGAAATGGTATGCACCCCGAGTCCTTATCATTGATGGGAACTTGATGAGAAATGATTGAACTTAAATCAGAGGCCAAAAAGACTCTTTTGGGTACAATTCTTCAAGAACATGGGCATATTATGACATTTGTTGAATGTCACTAAGGAGGGGAATGTTGATCTTGACTTGGAAAAAAGTCTCCCTTATCTTGTCAACATTGGATTGAGCCTTCTTCCCCTTAAGTTGCTCAAGAAAATAGGAAATGGGCTTGCAAGCCATGAGGGAAGAAGTAAAAGTGGCCTTAGATGGTGTAAAGTCAATGGTAACTGGGGAATCGTCCTCCTTAGGTTCTTTCACATCATTATTATGAGGTGGAATAGATGAGGAAGTGGGAACATTATGAGAAACACATTCATGGGAAGATGGAGGAGCAGAAGACGGGGGAAGGACACATTTGCATCATTTTCACCTACATGTTGTATCAACCTCCCTTCCTGACCTAAGAGTAATGGCAACATTAATTTTCCTCACATCATTAGGGTCAAAGAAAGAAAAAGATGGTCAGCCTTTGGGGTTCACTTCTGGTTGACTAGGAAAATTCCCTCTCCCTACTTGACATGGCAAGTTGACCAAATTGTTCACGTATGGTCTTCATCATCCTCTCGTTGGACTCTTTAATCATTCTCTCCATATTATTCATTTTCCTTGTCACCTTGTCAATTTTATTATAAGCAGGAGGCGGTTATGATTGAGCAACAGTCGATTGGGGACGGCCTCTAGGTACATTATATGCTCCTTGGTATGGTGGCCTTTGATAAGAAGAAGACGTGATGTTTCTTTGAAAATTGCCACCTTGAGCATCAGACATTAAAACATTAGGACCGGTCCATGACATGTGTAAGTGTGGTCATAAGCTTAACATTGACTTGCACTTGCTCTTGGACGATGGCTAATTGTTGAGCGAAAAGGGAATAAGCATTTAGGGTATGGTTTATGGTTTATGGTTCATGGTTGTGAAAGAACTAAACCTCTTGTAATTTTGGCAAGCGCATGGTTTATGGTTATACACTTACGGGGGTCATCCTCAGCAATGGATTATGAAACTAGGTGACTTTAAAACGCAATGTGATAAAATCGAATTAAATTAATTCAAGTCCATCTGTTTGCATGCCAAGGTTTGGTGAATTAGTAGCCAATCATTCCAGAACAGTAAACTGCAACCAGCATTAAATCGTACAAAAACTGTCAGGTTTTTTTTTTTGGATTTCAGTTCCTGTTTTGATTTTTCTAGGCTAATTTGGATCTAATTTTTCTATTCTAATTTTTTAAGTAGATTCTTAGGGGTTCTTGGAGTCTAGTTGAAGTTTTGTGAAATTTTTAGGCATTTATGAAATTTTCAACAATTTTGGGAATGCACTGGTTTAGGGCATATGGATTCAAAATGTGGCCAAATTGCGGTAAAATAGTTGCTTAGAAAGGTTTTAAAGCTGGGGGAACCGCATTTTTATGTCACAATAGCAGCGATGAGAATCACGATTACCATATTTGAGTGATTTTGTATACCGCTAACGAAACCGAAATCACGACCAAAACCGCATTTTAAATAATTGCTCGTACAAGAAAAAATTTTAAAAAATATATTCATCTTTCTATGATTGTGTTGAATTTTCGGTGTATAGTGTTCTGAATTTGGAGTTTAGTTTTATTTTTAGCTTTTGCTTGTTTAGGTTTTAGTTTATTTTCTATTTTGTTTTAGTTTATTTTAAGTTTTCAATTTTTGTTTAATTTTAGGGTTAGTTTATTTTCTGATTTTATTTTGCGTGAAAAAAATTCAAAACAAAAAAATCAAAAAAAGGACTAAAAATACTTTTGTGAGGGTGGGGGCATTGCATGACTGGTTGGGTTAGAGACTCTGAGATTAAGAGAATTGTTAGGATTAAGCTTGACCCTAAACTGGGACCTGAATCTAAACACAAGCCTGAACTTGAATTTAGAGAATGACACAAGAGAGACCTTTGAGTGATATTTTCTATCTTCTTAGGACCACTTTACCATCATGCTTTAATCTGTTTGACCTAGGACATAATGTGCCCTTTGTGTTGAGGCCTCATTACACTCAAATGCTCCCAAAATTCATGAATTTAGAGAATGCATATTTGTTTTTGAGAGAATTTGAATAAGTATGTTTCACGATACATTTCCCTAATATTTCAGTTGATGTGGTGAGAATGAAATTAACTCCTTTTGCTTTCAAAGATAATGCTAAACGATGGATGTATGACTTGGCTGCTAATTATGTTTCTTCTTGGGACGAATTTGCTACGTTGGTCTTCTTGATACCAAGACTGTTAAGGTGAGGAATGAAATCAATCAATTTGTTCAACTAGAAAGGGAATCATTTTAGAAATACTTAGATAGGTTTAAGAATTTGTTGGCCTAGTGTCCCCACTATGGTTTAGACCAAACCTGTTTGTGCCAAACTATTTATGAAGGGCTTGACCAACAAATCCGAACTATGTTAGAGTTCGTGTGCTAGGGTGGCTTTCTTTCTGAGAGCGCTACTGCTACTTTGGAATTTTTTGAGGATTTAGCTGAGAAGACTATGCCGTGGTAAACCACTAGAGATGAGCATTTGGATTCTAGGTTTGCTAAGGGTGGAATGCATTTTGTTTCTTATGTGAGCCACCTAGAGTCTAAAATTACGGTGTTAGAGAATATATTGAAGGGGTTTTCTGCTTACACTTTCTAGACTTCTATGGTGCCTTGTTTTCATTATCATACCTTAGATCATACATTGAGAAAATGTTCTTATTTTGCTCACCAATTATCCATTGGCAGGAGCAAGTGAATATGGCCTTTCAAAGACATAAGATTGACCCCTTCTCCCCTTACTATAATCAAGGGTGGAGAAATCACTCTAACTTTTCTTGGCATAGTGGACCTAATGCTATGGTCCCTAAGTCCTAGCCTGGAGTATTTCTTGGAAATAACTCCCAGTCGATTGCCCATCATTTTAACTCTTTCTAGAGATCGTCTTTTCAAGGTATGCCTAATGCACTTATACCTCCACCTTTTGTTGCTCAGGTTCAGCCTCCTCTTGGTTATACTAACATTGATAAGATTGAATGGAGAATTAATAATAGTGTGGAGAGGATGATTAACGCTAATATGGAAAAAATGATAAGAATGATGACTGAACAATTTTTTCAATTATCATCATCTTCTATGGAGCTAGGTACTTTTCCTAGCCAGCCAGTGGTGAACCCTGAGAGTCATGCCTCGTCTTCTTCTGGAATCAACCCTAGTGAGAGTAAGAAGAAAGTGAATGTAGTTATATCTCTTAGATCCAGTCAAAAGATTGATACTCAAGTAGAAAATTCTAAAGAGCCTTGCAAGTATCCTCACACTTTCTTTCAAAATTCTTCTCCATCTTCTCTTCTACAAAAACTAGTTCATCTAGTATGTCAAGGGATGCTACTGATGGTATCTCTAGTAAATCTTCTAATCCTGCTCCTTTTGACTCACCTTCTAATAAAGAAGAACCTAAAGAGAAAGATTCAACTAATTCAATGGATCCCTTATCTCCTAAGGATACTTCTTCTTCGCATTCTTCTACAGAGGGAGTTCATAAGTCGTTACCTCCTTTCTCCCATAGGCTGAAAAAGAAAGACCAAACTCATGTTGATAAGATAAGAGAGAACTTCTCTTAAGTCAAAATCAACATTCCTTTGCTCTATGCTGTTTAGCAGATGCCTCCTTATGCTAAGTTTTTAAAGGATCTATTACCATCGATAGAGCCACCAATGTTCCTAAGAAGGATTTCTTAGCCTCTGGCGATAGTTCCATCATATCTCACTAGGTCTCAGTGAAGTACATGGACCCTGGTTGCTCTACTATTTCTATAGTCATAGGGTACTAGCTTAATATGAGAGGCTATGGTTAAGTGAGCTGAAACCTACCAAGATGGCCATCTAGCTAGTTGATAGATTGACTAAGTTTCCTAGGGGTTTGGTGGAGGATGTGCTGATTAAGGCGGCTAAATTTATTTACCCTGTGGACTTTGTTGTTCTTGAAACTGATAAAGTGGCTAACACTGCAAGGCATGTCCTTGTTATTCTAGGGTGTCCCTTTTTGGCCACTGCCAATGCTCTGATTAATTATAGAAATGGCGTGATAAGACTTTCTTTCGGTAATCTAACCTTGAAATTGAATATTTTTAATTTACAAAGACAGTCTTCAGGTTTTGATGATATAGAGTTTTCTACTCTTGATTGGGTAATTAAAGGATTCTGTATTTGATGATGAGTTTGATGACATGTTTGTTGCTTAGTATGAGTCTTTTCTGATTGAGGATGGGCCTAAATATGATGTGTTTGAACTTGATGACTTGTGTTCTACTGCTGACTGTCTGATTACTTCTGCTTCTACCTCTGAATCTGCTTTTGAGTCTGTTTCCCCTCTTACTTCTTGTGAATTGAAACATCTTCGTGATTATCTTAAGTACTCATTTCTAGGACCCAATGAGTCCTTAACTGTGATTATTACTTTTGACTTAGACTGAACTAAAAGGAAAATTTGATTTCTTTACTCAGAGAGAATAAGGAAGCCATAAGTTGGACCTTATGAGAAATCAAGGGTATTAGTCCCTTGATTATACAACATAGAACCCATTTTAAGGATAATGCTAAGCCTTATCATCATCGTTAAAGGCGTTTGAGCCTAACCTTGAAGGAAGTAGTTAGGAAAGAAGTACTTAAGTGGTTAGATCATGAGATTATCTATCCTATTTCTTGTAATAAGTGGGTTGGCCATGTTCAAGTTGTTTCTAAGAAGACCTATATAATCATGATTAGAAATGATAAGAATGAGTTAGTTCCCACTCAAGTCTAGTCTGGGTGGCGTGTTTGCATTGAATATAGAAAATTGAATGCTGCTACTAGGAACGACCATTTTCCCTTTCCCTTCATTGGCCAAATGTTAGAGAGATTGGTTGGACATTTATTCTACTGCTTTTTAGATGGATATTCTGTCTATACTCATATCTCTATTGCTCCTAAGGATTAGGAAAAACTACTTTCACCTATCCTTTCAGAACATATGCATTCAGGAGAATGCCTTTTGGACTCTATAATGCTCTTGCCACTTTCAAAGGTGCATGATTTCTATTTTCTCATATTTAGTTGAACAGTGCAGGGAAATTTTCATGAATGACTTTTTTGTGTTTGAGTCTTCCTTTGATGATTGCTTGTCTAATCTAAAAAAAGTTTTGCACAAGCGTAAGGAGAAAAATATGACTTTGAATTGGGAGAAATTTCACTTCATGGTGAGAAAGGGGATAGTCTTAGGCCATGTTATTTCTAGAGATGGAATTGAATCATATAAGACTAATGCGGATTTGATTGTTAATCTTGCCCCTCCCACTTTGGTGAAAGAGGTGATGTCTTTTGTTGGACATGCTGGCTTCTATCGTTATTTTGTTAGGGACTTTATTAAGATAGCTAAGCCTTTCACCAACCTTTTAGCTAAGGATATGCCATTTCACTTCTTTGAGGAGTGTCATGTGTTATTTACTAAGCTCAAGAGAAAGTCTTAACCTTTGCTTCCGTTCTTTATCCTCCCATCTAGGGAGAGGCGTTTGAGCTAATGTGTGGTGCATCTAACTGGGGTGTTTTAGGGACGCATCTTAATAAAAAGTCTCATGTCATTTATTGTACTAGTCACACTTTGAATGATGCCCAACTGAATTTATCACTGAGAAAGAAATTTTGGCTGTGATATTTGATTTTGAAAAGTATAGACTATAGTGATATAATGATTACTCTACACTCAAACACCTTCTTTCTAAGAAGGATGCTAAGCCTAGACTTGTGAGATGGATCTTACTTCTGTAAGAATTTAGTTGTGAGATTAGGGATAAGAAAGGTTATGAGAACCTAGTGGTTGGCCATTTGTCTAGGATTCTTTATGGTAGGGAGAATGAGTCCAACATTTCTGAATGCTTCCTGATGAGTGATTGTATGCATTCCATCCTGACCCTTGATATGCTGACGTTGTGAACTACCTAGTGTTTGGTAGGATTTATGAGAGCTGGACTAAAAATAATAGAATCTGATTCTTCCACCTTGTGAAATTTTTTGTTTGGGATGACCCTTCCTTATTTAAGTATTGTTTTGACTAAGTCTTTAGGACGTGTATTCCTGACCATGACATTAGAAGTGTCCTTTCATTTGTTATGACGAAGCATGTGATGGACATTTTAGTGGAGAAAGGCAGCAGCTAAAGTTTTTCAATGTGGGTTCGATTGACTTATGTTGTTTAGGGATGCTTTTGAGTACTGTAAGAGTTACCCTAGGTGCCAACAATTCGCTAGGATTAGCAGGAGAGACATGCTATAACTTAAACCCATCATTGTGGTGGAGATTTTTGATGTTTAGGGTATAGATTTCATGGGACCATTTCCATCTTCTTTTGGGAATGAGTATAGCTGTGGACTATGTTCTAAGTGGGCAAAGGTTGTCCCTACTAGGACTAATGATGCTAAAGTAGTTATAAAGTTCCTTAGGGAGAACATTTTTGCTAGATTTGCCATGCTTGAAGATATTATTAGTAATCAGGGTATCCACTTTATTGGTCTTTTGAAGCCTTGTTGAGAATGTACTTAACAGTTCATAGACTTACTACCCTATATCATCTCCAGTCTAGTGGCCAAATAGAAGTGTCCAATAGGCAGATTAAGAAAATTCTGAAAAAGACTGTCAGTAGGAATAGAAAAGATTAGGCTGACAAGCTTGTAGATGCTTTATAGGTTTAGAGGATGACTTTTAAGACTCTTTTAGGTATGTCACCTTATAGAGTTATTTATGGTAAGCCTTGTCATCTCCTTATCGAGATAAAGCATAGAGCTTGCAGTTTATTAAGATATTGAATTATGGCTTAACTCAGGTTGGTGAGGAGAGGAGATTGCAATTGAGTGAGCTCAAAGAGATCAGAGTTGAGGGATATGAGAGTGCTCGATCTTATAAAGGGAGCTCTAAGTTATTTAGTGACAAACATATTCTTAGGAAAGAGTTTACCCCAGGAATGAAAGTGCTCTTGTATGATTCTAAGCTTCATCATTTTTCAGGAAAATTGAGATCTCGATGGATGGGTCCATATGTTGTTTCACATGTTTTTCCTTGTGGTGTAGTCGAAATACAGGACCCTAAAAGTTTTACCACGTTTAGGGTGAATGGCGAGAGGTTGAAATAGTTTTCGAAGGTGCCAAGCACAGAAGATATGGAATGTCTAATACACCCGACCTGATTTGATTGGAATTTCTCACCCGTCTTTCCCTATTTCTTATTTTTCTTTTATTTCTGTTTTGTATATTTGGGTGCTTTTTCCTCTTGCTTCTCTTTTGTGTATATGCTTGTATATTTGATTTTTATAGGCTTATATTTTTCTTTAGTTTTGAGTTTTAATTTTCTTTCTGTATATTTGTTTTTCTTTTTTGTTATTTTTTTTTCCGTTCCAATGAGGACAGTCTGATTTTGGTGTGGGGGGGTGGAGAAACTATGTTTCAAGAAAAAATAAAAGGAAAAAAAGAGAAAAAATTGAGAAAAAAAAATGAAAAATTCAAAAAGATTTTTGTTTTGTTTTACAAAATATTGGTGTCATTCTAACTAACTATGTTCTCTTGTTCCTTGGTTATTGGTTTGTGTATAGATATGGGGTGCTTGATAGAACTTAGTCTAAAGTGTGATATTTATGCTATAGTACTAATTAACCCATGACATTTTTCGATAGCAAGCTTCTTGACTTCGGTAGATGAGCATGTGAGACTTTGAGCCTTAAAGACTAACTAATTATTTTTAGTCCCATATTTTTTTTCATGTGTGTCTCTTCCATGATTACATCTCTAGGACTTGCTTTGATTCTCTTCAAAATCACATTTAGCATATGCATTATGGTCATATGATAAGAGGCATTCTTTTGTTTAGCCAAATTGCCACCTTGATTTGAATGTTTACGCTTTGCTAACCCTTTGAGTGTTGACCATTTTCATTTGTTGTGAACCCTTCATTGTGGCTTTAGGCGGAAACACATTTCCTGTACCTAAGTCAAGACTAGTGGAGCAACACTTCAATATATGTTGGTGGCTTTTGAGTAATGATGCAATTGGTGGTTGATCTTGGTTATATGCGTGGTAATATACTATTACCATTTTGAAATGAATAGCATCCTTACATACCATTCATTCATTTTTCTTTAAGGGAAAAAAAATCCAAAAAGAGAAAATGAAAGAAAAAATTGAAAAAAATGAGGAAAAAGTTTTTAAAAAGTTCAAAAATCTTAAAATTTGAAAAAATGAAAAAATGTCGTGAATAAGAGTGTTTGACATGAGTGCATGATCATTGCTCATTTTCAATTGTTTTTCTTTGAATGGTTATGCTTGAAGTTGTCATAAGGTTTGGAGAACATGTGATATAATTTGTGTAGGATTTGGTTGCTCATTAGCCATTTGGCTTTTAGTTCCTCATTTCTTAAATCGATGGTCCTTCTCTTAACTTTTTTTACCCTTAGCCTTGTCACACCCTGTTAAGTTCTCTTCATTACCGTGTTGCATTGTGCATTTTAGTGGTGGAGAATTGAGAATTCTAGCAAGCATATGTTAGTTTGTATGATTGAAAGATAAATTGAGTACATCCATAGCATCAACTTGTTATATAAGTTCAAATCAACAGAGAGGACATCCATAGCATCAATGCAGCACAATTAAGGATTCATTTTAATTTATCAAATTGGTGGGTCCAAACATCAAATAGAGAGGTGTACTCAAAATTAGCTAGCAAATTGGTCATCGGCCTAAAAATTTTATCATCATGCACATACTGTCAAGGCAAATTAGTGGGTCCTCAAGTCTCTTAATCTTCACATGCTTAAGATTTTGGTCCAATTGAACAGTTAGAGGCACAAAATTCTCAAACTGTTAAAAGATAGACTTGGATGACTCGAAGAGATGGTCAGTTATTATTGGGTTAAAAGAAAAGGACTCATATTCAACACAAGAACCCGCCTCAAGACTTCCATTGACATCAAACCCACATGAAAAGGATTCATATTTCATAGAGAAATGATCATCATCAAATTTCAAATTAGTGGGCCCAACCTTAACCATGCCATCACATGACTCTTGTAAACAAATATCTTCTGATTCATTAAAGTTACCATACTCATATTCATTAGAATTACTCTCATCTAACTTACTAGTATTTCCGAATTCTAAACCCTTCTCAAACTCACAAGAGCGAGTAAAAGGAACTAGTGGTTTAGGAGAAACTAGGTCATCCTCAGTGACATCCCTAAGTGTGATAGGTTCAGGTGCAGGGTCATGAGACAAAGACATAGGAAGGTCATTCTCTTACTTAAGGTCAAGCAAAGGAATACCGTTATGCAAATTAGACCTAGCAATATAGGAGGGCTTAAAATCATCATAAAGACTAACTTTAAGTTTCGGAGATCCTAAGCTAGAGTCAGACCCATGCAAATTATAATCCTCCCTACTCTGATGAAAACAGTGAGAACATTCAGTAATTCTCTCCTTCAGAGTCTCTATCATTTTATCTATCATTTTATTTATCATCTTCCCAATCCTCGCACATGTAGCATCAAAATAATCGCTGTAGGGATAATTACGAGCATCATGATCAAAAGCATCACTATAATCACAGAAAATAGGAGACTCATAAAAAGGAGATGGATGGTGATATGAGTCAATGAAGTAACCTTGGGGTGAGGATTAGCGTGGAAAGCATATTGTTCATGGGTCTGGTATCCTAAGGTGCCTCTAACTTGTTCAAACTCAAAAGTGTTCCTAGCTAATTTTTTGAAGAAATACCAAACCTCATCTTAAGTTTTAGCTAGACAACAATCCTTATAAACCTCTAAGACACATAGACTTAACATAACCTCTAGATTCAACATTCAAACCCATAATAATGACCTCACACATTTCCTGTCTTTCAAAATTTAGGCTCAACTGAGCATGATAATCATTAAGTTTCAATACATAGCAACAAAAATGTTCATGTTGAAATTGAGGGAAATTGAAAACTGGCATTCTTAAAACTCTTTGTTTCAATTTAAAAAATTTCACCCTTTTTCTTTAGGATTTTCAATTTTAGACTATTTTAGGATTCTATTTTTTTTAAAAAAAAACAAAAAAAAAAACAAAATGACTCTAGGACAACTAACTATGAACTAATGACTGAAAGAAAGAAAGATACTTAAATAATTAAGTGAATGAAACAAAATAGACTAACAAAAAAAATCTATATAACTAAAGGAAAAGAAAGACCAAAAAGACTTAAAAAACAAAAGTAACCTAACACAAAAAACAAAACAAAAGCACAAACACAAAAAATGGGCATTTCTTTTCTTATTTTTTTGGATTTTCTAATATAAAACAAAGTGAAAACCGAAAAAGAAAAAGGTAAAAATAAAATCAACAAGAAAATAAGAGTCCAAAGTCAAAAACATTTGCACCCAAAAACAAAATCAAGGAGAACAAGGACAAGTTTTTGTCTATTTTTTTTTTTTGACCTGGAAGCATGCAAAAAAATCAAAACAAAATTTTGTTTAAGAAATTACAGAAAATTTTAAAAGTTTCTAAGAATTCCACAAAAATTCACATTGACTCTAACAATCCCTAGGAACCTAGTAAAATATCAGAAAAGCAAAATTAGCACTGGATTAGCTAAGAAATTTGAAACGGAAACCTAAAAATTGAAAACAAAACTGCATAGATTGCACTAGTTTTTCTTTTTCAATTCTAGCATGATTTGCACATGCACCCGCACAACCTGCTGTATTGTAGTTTGATTTTTCTTTTTGAATAGAGGATTACCCACTTACTAATGAAAGCAAAATTTAACCAAAATCAAATTAGAATATAAACTCTAAACAAATCAAGAACACAACAAATCTAAACTAAAAACAATTAAAGCTAAATAAACATGCTCTAAAAATTAAAATAAAAAACACGCTGCAAAGACTCGATCAACCCACTCAAGACTCAATTTGCAACCTAATTTTTAAAATTCTATGCTCGCCAATTGTGTCAAAAACTTGTTGTGATTTTTTATAAAGATTAAGTTTAAACCACAAGTGTATGACTTTTGTTGTAGCACTTGAGGGTCGATCCTCATGGATGAATTATGAAATTAGATCAATTACTAATTATTGCAGTACCATTCCAAACTAGATTAATAAAAATTGAATAAAGTGATATGCTACTAAACTAAGTTCGATGGCTTTGACTTGATTGCCTACATGAGTACAAATAAGATAATTTAAAACCAAACTAGGCTTACCCAATTCTTTCAATGGGAATCCGTTGTTATCAGCAACAAAAAAGCAAACTAAGATGTAACGGCCCGAACCTAATCCTCTTTCTAATCCTCTTCCTAATTATATTGAAGTATATATATACCAATATAAAAAAAAAAAAAAGGAAAAAGAAGGGGGAAGCCCCTGTTTTCGGGAAG